>JAOXNO010000020.1:18103201-18129896 GCA_028565335.1 Limnodromus scolopaceus
CATTTTTCGGGATTGGGCGCAAAAACTGCAAATATCCGGAGGTGACTCTCACAGCCAAGGTGTGCGCAAGAACAACTACAGGCTGCAGGGATGAAAAATGCAAAGGCTCAAAATTGGAATTGTTTTAATAAAATTTCATGGAGTCTCTTGTTCAAATAAATTTAACTATTTTGTTAATCGTATGGATGAACCAGATGCTCAGGAAATGACTATTTGAGTGGCTGATTTGAGGGTTGGATTGTATTGTGAAAGCTGCCACAAGCTCTCCAGAGATTTTTTATTAACGCCCGTCACTGTAGAAGATGAGGGAGGCTGCATGGCTTGTAAATTCGTACAGAAAGATAAAATTAATTACTAAGCCAGACCTAGTCCCCATTACCGTTACTATTTTAATTCATCTTCTTTCTTGAGCCAGATCATCTGATATGTAAAAAATGTGGCTTTAGCCCCAATCTCTTTAAGCACTTGCATGGAAATTGTTCATGTTTCTGAGTGCTTCCTGGATAAGGACATCTAGTTATTAACTTACTACATTTGTGTCCTATTTCAAGCAGAAAAACCTGAGTGTGACTAAATCAGATGTCACAGGGATGTCTTCAATGAAGCTGAAGATCAGCTAAGCTGTTCACATATTTCACCATAGAAAGTTTTTAAGACTATTTAAAATTTATTTAGCAACACCAAACCAAAAAAAACCAAAGAACTGATCTTTGATGTAGGCTTTTAGGGATCATTCTCCTATAAACTCCACGGTCATTAAAAAATCGTGCCTTTATAAGAGTAAAAACAAATTGAAGGATTCTTTACTGGTTATAGCAGTAATTTTGCTTTCCTCACCTCTCCTCTCCCGCACACATGTGCTTGGCTCAGGTTCATCCTAATTCTCTTATATGATAAATTCTAAAGCTTCTTGAAGCCCTTGAAAGGGAGAGATGTAATAAATACAAAAGAGGGCAGAGAAGGTCATTAGGACTTAAAATAACAGGGTCAGTAAATGGTTTCCACCTCTGTTGGACAGTGTAAACACGTCCCCAAAGAGGGGTTTGTCAGGCTGCTCATTTCTACTCATGACATGTCTGGAGGTAAAGACTAGCTTCACAGTAAGAAGCAGACTAATAGAGCAAACCAAGAGAAACAGACACAAATCTAGTAAACACAGCAGACAAACGGAGAAAAAGTCACGGCCACATTAGCCTGCCCCTGTGTTGATTTACCTAGTGAGCAAGCTTTGTGTGCCCGTCCCGGTCATGCCTCTGTGTTGAAATCCCTCCTGTATTAAGGAGTTGCTGGGTATTGTTGTGTCTTCTTCAAGACTTGTGGGAGACAGCATGCCCTGGGCACTAGCACACTGCTGTGCTGTGGGTAGGCGCTGGTTTTGGTCTGCATTGCCCTGCAGTACCGGGTGCCTCTGCTCTCCAGCAAAGGCACGCTAAACAGCATAGAAAATACAGGTGCTCCTGCAACGAGCAGCTTGTCCAGCTCTGTGCTGTTAAACCAAGAGATGTACACAAATGCTAAAACTTACCTTGCCTGAATTGGTATAGAGGTAAATTACACTCAAGGGAGTGAAGATGCAACTGGGGGCTGAAAATATCCAGATCAAAAGAAGAATCTTTGGAAATGGAGAACTTGGAAATATTTAGAAATATTGGGACACATATAGGAAATGAAAAATGGTATAATTAAAGTATAAAATATGTTTTTTTAATGCTTATAAGTTTTGAAATCTGTTAGCTGGACTCAACACTAGGTAAACAGACATAGATAAATCATTTAAATCACTAAAACCATTTAATCACTAAAAGGAAATTCTATTTTCAGGCTGCACTAAGACAAGATATTTCTGTTTATTATGTGTATTCCTAAACAGGAGTAGACATTTCAACAGGCAGAATATTTTTGCAGAAGAAATAAAACCTTTTTATTCTGTTGACTCTGCACACAATTTTACTGTAGCTTTGTTGACAGATGAGGACTTTGTTCATGAACGAAAGAAAAACTACTTTGCACGTTGAATAAAACCTATTTTATGCCATTTCTGTCAGCTAGTGATAGATTGCAGAGGCCCAAATATGCTATAAAAAATGCAGAACTTGTGAAACACATAGTTCATGTTTAGTAGAGAACGCTCCTGAGGAAAAAAAAAAAGATTAATGGCATAGACTCACAAAAGCTTGAGTGGAGGCATTGTTTCCCCATTTCCTGGTCTTTCCTCGTTTCTCTTAGAAGAAGAGTGAGTTAACTACATGTAAATACTGCACATTATCTTTATCATAATTCTTCATTAATCCACGTAAGGAAAGATGGACTCTTCAGATCACTCTCAGGCATTTATCTTTTAATGCTGAAATTCTGTTTTAACTTAGACTGTACTTAAGGTGCAATTTTATCTTGTTCCTCTCATTGGCTAAGACCAATTTTTACTGAGATAACCAACACAGGATAATTAAAATCCTAGTGAATATATTTAAATAAGTTTAATTAAAAAAAAATGTAGTATTTCCTTTACTTGTAACTTTTCTGAAAACTACTAATCTCTTTGGGTTTTTAGGACTGTATATGAACAGTATATGTATGTTCAGCAATGGAATTTAAAAGTTAAGAGCTTTTTTCTTCCTGAAAAGACATCGAAATTCTATTCTTCCTTTTCATCTATCTCTAATGAACTGCAACTTGGTTTTATAAATGTAGTTGAAGTTACTGTTAAAGTTTGATGTTATAGAACACTGTGAAAATGTATTTGTTCACCCTATGATGGTATACTCTGGGAATCCAGCTAGATAATATCCACTGCTCTCCTCAGATCTACAAAGTCAGTCATTTCATTGTAGGTTATCAGGTTGGTCAAGCATGGCTTTCCCTTCGTGAATCCATATTAATTAGTCCTGATAACTTTATTGTCCTTCATGTGCCTGGCAATGGTTTCCAGGATTAACTGCTCTATCACTTTCCCAGGTATCAAGGTGAGACTGAGGGGCCTGTAGTTCCATGGATGCTCCTTCTTGCCCTTTTTGAAGTTAGGAGGAAGATTTGCTTTTCCTCCTTTCATTGTTTCAATTAATCTTGTTGTCATTAATTTTGAACAGTTTGATGACGTGACTAGAGTGTTGCTGTATAGGAAAATAAGGATGATTAATTTATTTAATATTCTCTCATAACTCCCTCAATTAGAAGTAATCAAACTCTGTCTTGCTTCTGGTGAAGAAAATTCAAAATTTTGTAAACAATGGAGTTACATTCCTAAGATTATACCTGAGGAAAGGAAATACATAAGTGTAGCTCCTTGATTTTTCATGTGGTCATCACTTCTTCAGTCAACTTAAAAACTGTGTTAGGACCTACAGCAGTCTGTTATCAGTGTTGTGTGTCTCACTGCTTGGGAACTGGTGCTTCAGACTGATGAAGGCATTATGTAGCATACTCTTAGATGCTCGTTTGGAGCAAGTCTCCAAATCTGATTCAGTAATAGGCATTGCTTTCATTTCAGCCAGAAATCTTGCTGTGTGAAATGCTTTGCAGGAAGCATTGCTTTGTGGGTATGCTTTTACTGCAACAAACAGCAGTGTTCCCTACAATAAAGAATCATTTCATGGGTTCAGTTTATGGCTTTCAATGGCTTATTAGCTGCCAGAAGATTGAAACACGTGCTTTAAATAGATTGGAATATGGTGAAAATCACCAAAACAGTCAAGAAAAGAAATGAAAGGCATGTTCTTTCTTTTCTTCTACAGTTTGCCTTATTTTGAGAACTAGTTAAATAAGCGTAATTGAAAGAAACTTTGACCCAGCAACATTCAGCAAAGTAACAAGAGAGATAAGCTAGTTTTCTGTATATGAATTTGAAATATACACATCTTATAGAAGATGTTGGCTTTTATAGTTTCAGGGGTATATAATATATATCAATATATATCAATAATATATCAGGGGTAAATAATGTGATAAGGCACAGCAATCTGCTTTTAAGACTGGATATTCAGAGCTATTAAACCCTGGAAAAGTTTCCATGTAAAGCCTGTTCATGTACACAAAATATGACCAAAAAAAAAAAAAAAAAGGTTGTGATGTAAAAATCCAGTAAATTATAAATGAATAGGAAATCACTGGGGACTAGTACAAAATACCAAAAAAACCCAAAACCAAACCAAACCAAAAACCAACAAAAAACCCCCAAAAACCAAATGAGTGAGGATATAGATTTTCCATCATAGAAATCTGTAAATTACCCTGAATCAAAAGCAAACAGAAATGATTGACTCAGTTGTGTGATAATAAAAAATAGAGTGGAGGTCCTGTTCAAGCATATTATGTAACACAGACAAGGAGGACAACATCTTTGAATGTCTGAAAAAGTAATAATTTACCTTTAATGCACTTAATTGAAGCCTTCAAATCAGAAAAATTGCCTGTTTTTGACAACTGTCACTTTGGATCAAGCATTTGCAGCATCGGCATATTAAAATGTATTTTTACCACTGAAAATGGGACATGCAAAATGGGAAAATAAAAAAAGCAGTAGTATTGCAGAGCCTGGCATCCACTAAGAGATATTGTTGTGCATGTAGATGGACAATGGCTGATCAGAGACCATACAAAGACGTACAGCGATAAAATGTAATGAACTGAAAATGATTTATGCAGAAGAAAAAGAATGTCTTAAAATTCATTCTGACTTCTGAGCTGTGACTGAAGAAGATGCAATTGGATCCACCAGGGGACTATAGGTGCCCAGGTCCTACAGGCAGAAGTTGACATTATTCCTAGCAGCCCTGCTATTAAAGCATGAGCCCATCAGCTACTAAAGAGGTGCCTACTGTTTCTAGGCTCTTTTCCTTCACCTACGTACTTCCCCCATGATTGAATAAATTCCTGGTGATGGGAAAGCCCATACCTAATATGAACTGTGACTGGGCTGTGCATCTGCATTACAGACTCTGAGAGGTCTGTAATGTGGTTGCACACCTGGAATGCAGGAAGGCTCTGCACTTGCTTTGAACAGAAATTTTAATCCAGATTGTGTACCCCCTTAGAACATACCTTGTCCAGAAGGCTGCAAGATAAATACACTGGACCAGTTTCAACTAGAACTGTTAGGAAAATCTCCCCATGTAATAGCCTGGTGACGGAGGCACTCAGGATATCTCTATCACGTCACAGTTAGAGAGTGGGTATTTGATCCACAGTCCTTTATATCCCAGATCATTTTTTATTCATTTATCTGGCCAAATTCCCTAGCTTTCAGCCAGAAATAAAGGCCTGGCTTTGTTTAGGCACCAGATGAGATTTCTCAGCTCTGAATCCTGTATGGAGGAAAAAGCTTCTCTTTGGCCTAGAAGGAAGTATGTGGCTCAGCATTGCTTCCTCCAAGGAGAGCTTTGGCTCTCTTCTCTCTCCTTTCTCCTTGAAATTTTGTTTCTGGGTCAGGGCTCCCCCTGCTCAGTCACGAGCCTATTTGTAGGCACCTTGTTCCAGGGAGTGTCGTCAAGGTGAATACTGTGAAGGACAGCCTAAAAATTTGGTAGCCTACGGTGAGTCTAGAGTGCTTGCTTCTTTCTTAGCTAATCAGCAGCATTTTTCAAGAGACATTGCCAAAATAAGTCATCTAAAGTGATTTACATTGCTAATGAAATGAATGCCAATGAATGTCACACTTTCTCAGCCTATCCAAGGCATGGGTTCCAACTGTATTTAGGGATAATGGATATTAAAAAAGGCACATGAAATATGCAATAGGGACTGAATTTGACAATAGGTGAATTTGACAAATTCACCTCGTGTAAATAGTCTTTCATTACTTAGACTTTTATTTATTTGTGTTTTCAAATATGCCTTCTGGAATGCTGGGGTAAGATAATTCCAAAACCACCAAAATCTCTTAAGTAGGCAACTATTTGGAAATCAAAAGAGACTAGGAAGTTGTAGCTGTGAAAGAATCATGCATGATAGAAACCAAACATTTGCTTCAAAACCTGTAAAAAACTGACACACAGAATATTAATGGCTGAGTCAGAAACAAAGGCAATGAAAGTTTCAGCAATTCTTCACACAAAATTAATAGGCAACCTTTAATGGACATTAGAAATTAATAAAGAAAATTTTTACTTGTACCTGTAGTCTTGCATTTGTACATGATAAAGCTGCCCAATCTGTTTTCCTTGTTCAAACTGAGTGAAATAGGGAAAAAAAAGGAAGCAAACAAAAAGCCTGAATGCTGGGAATCAGCTTTATTATTCTCCCTCTGACACTCAGATCTCTAAGCTGTTATTACTGCCCTAAAAAGAAACACTGAAAAATCATTTGAAATTTCTTGCAAACTATTTTTTTCCCACTCTCTTCTTTGTCTGGCTGAAACCATATTAGTTTTAAAGGGGCAAGACTCACTCAATCTGCATATGTGCCTGCATAGAAATTACTATATATTACTGCACAGGCACAAAGGCTTCAAAATTTATTTACAGTTGGGTGGAACTGAAATTAGATGTCAGTTGCCCAAACATTCATGTCATCAGAATGACAGCTGGAGTAAAGGAACTGCTGGTGCTGTTTAATTGTTTACCACAAGAGGCATTTAATAAAAAGAAATTAAGATCCTGTGCTTTTGGTAGTCTGTAGAGGTAGTACAAGATTCTCCAAGATTTACATTTACCAATATTTGTTAATTGTTGTTCTACTTCTGACTTAGCTGGTTGCATCTAATTTCGCGGTTGAATTCCTAATATAATTTCTGAGCTTTATTAATAGTGATCTGGTTATTAAGAGCCATATGGTGAACTAAAAAAACCAATAGCTTGTTAAGAGTGGACTGGATGCGGAGTCTGTTGAAGTCAGTGGAAATTTCCCTTTGACTGTGGACCAAGCCCAAGAGAAGCAGCACCTCGGCCACCAGAAATGTTGGTAATGCACTCCCTTCCCACTGCCTCCTTCCAGTACTGTCCTGAAAGCAATCTCCCACCTGTTGCCTGCTACAGTTTTGCACTTTCTATTAAAGAATGGCATTTATTTCACTGGTTTATTTATGATTGCATGAACTTTAAACAGCCACCTATTCTTTTAAAATATTTGTTAGCAATCTATTTCTGCCCGGAAAATTCAGCACTGGATGCCACAGGTTTACCTACTGCCAACACTTCAAATAATTTTCTGTCCTTTAATCAACTTTCCTCCATTAAATCAATACTACTCCCAAAAGCATATATTTCTTTTCTCATAAAGCACTTTGATGTTGAAAATCGGAGGTATCAAACAGACGTTGTTACTGAAATGAAAAATGAACCTCTATTGTGAAGAATGGAGACCTGAGTAATATATTGTACAAACTAATATGTGTCAAAGGCACCGGAGCCTCACTTAGGATTCCAGTGTAGGCATATAGTCTTTATTGTTCTAACTTAAATACATAAATTCACCAAACTAGAATAAGACCATGCAGCCCTCTTTATAGCGAGTCAGATTTTCAGAGTGTTCCTGGCTAGATTTTCAAAGAAATTTACTTCAATACCCAAGCAACACCTTTTTCTTTTGTTTTTGTCTTTTTTTTCCCTTTATTTTTAAAAAGCAGCCACTTCTCTTTTTTGATGTATTTGAACACTTTTTTTTTTTTTTGTAATTCAGGGCTCAGCATGCTGAGGTTTTCAGAAAATTCTGCTAAGTGTGCAACAGGCAACAGTTCCATAACTATTCATTAATATAACAGTCATCAACAATGATTAAATTTGATATATGCATTTAGACATGAATTACAGAAACAGAGATGCGGATATGCCTGCCCCCAATTACTTTTTATGCACTTTCCTGGGACTCCATATGTTACTGAGGCATACTGGTGGCAAAAACCTGGTTTAAGCTAGCACGGAGTATTTTCGTGTGAAGCTGTATGTAAATAAAATATCAGAAAGTGCTTCTTTGGTTTAACTGGTACAGTGCACCCACATGCACACATACAAATGGACCAGATGATGGAAATAGGCAGGACACTCTGGGCTGTGTTCCCCTGCAGTGCAAGCAGCACTGTGTGAAACAAGCATGCAAACATGTCATGAGTGGACACTAGATGTGAAAGAGAACTGTCTCAGTGATGTGTTTTGCTCCTAATCTATGGCGAGAGATAGTCTCCTATTTTTCATGGAGGAGAACATTCCTTTGCCTTCACCAAAGGGTGGGATTCAGTTAGTGCAGAGCTGCTGGCACTGCAAATTTGTGCCCTGATCCCACTGCAGTTTCTTATAGTTGTGGTCATGCCCATGTTGCATCAGTCATATTGAGATGGTCCTCCACCACAGGCTTGCATTCCTCTGTGTGTGTGACAGAGCCCAAGTAAAGTCTTGGTCCATTGAACAGTGACTAGGTTGCATCTACAAAGGCAACACACAGCTTGGTGATGCCTTTACTGCAGATTTCCATCAGCTGCACTTCTGGGAATGGTGTTCTGCTTTTCAAATGTGCCCTCAAGAATGGCTTCCACCTGAGAGTTGAATATCACCACCAAAATGAGGAGTATGGCACTGCCTGAGGCACAGTTAACAGACTTAAGAGATACTCGTCTTGGGACAGGGCACCTGAAATGTGGGTATTTCTGAGGAAAAAAAATATGTGCTAACCATATTTAAGATGGAAATTTCTGAAATTAATGTAAATTATTTTTAGGAGCCTTCTGCCAAGTCACAGTCACTTGGTGTCTGCAGATGTTAGGGGGGAAGCGTATAACAGCCTCTAGACGCAACGTTTGGATTTCGCTCCCTGAGGTGCTGGTCTGTCTTTCAAGGAATGTGGGTGCTCAGATTGTCAACATAGTCCTATAACTTATTTCCTATATGGTGCCTTTAAAACCCATCAAGAAAATTCTGTTACACTTTACAGAAAGGACTCATAAGGGTCTGAACTCTGAAACAGCCTGAGTTGTATTAAGGCACTTACCTCCACTACAACCAGCTGCTTTTCAAATGGCTGCAGTCTATTGTGACTCTGCAGGAACAGCATCTCTTGGGTCTCCCGCCACCCTTGGCAGCTGCCCAAGCCAAGGCAGCTCTCCCGGTGCTCCCCTTCATCTCCTCGGAGATGGATGAGGAGGAAAGCATTTGTAAGTCTCAACAGATCACAGGGAGAATGTAAACACACAGAGATGTAACCCAGAGCTAAAAAGGTTTCACAGCTTGTAACTAAAAAATGATGCTCTGAGTCAGACAATGGCTGTAACTGGAACATTTTGGAATTAGAAGTTGATGAACAATTTCAATTTATTTTAAGTGAGGTACAAGCAGAGATATATTTTCGTCCATGGTTGCAGTACTAGAGTGGCATCTGAAAATGAAGATAGATTTGATATGTCTGCTCACAATGAAGTAGTCATTAAAGTATTGGCCCTCTTGAGCATAAACGGATGTCATCTCAACCTCAGAGTCAGGAGAGGAAGCCTGAAGCACCATCTGAAAGGTCTCTTCCAACCTAGGCAATTCTATAATTCTAAGATTGCAGAATACCTGAGGTTGGATGGCACCTCTGGAGATTACCCAGACCAACCCCCTAGCCCAAAGCAGGGGCACCTATGGCAGGTTTCTCAGAGCTCTGTCCAGCCGGCTTTTGAATATCTCCAAGGATGGGAAGTCCACCCCCCTCTCTGGGCAACCTGATCCAGTGTTTGATCACCATCACAGAAAAAAATATTCCTCCATATGTTCAAGCGTAATTTTAGTTGGAGATTATTGTTCCTTGTCCTGTCACCGGGCACCACTAAGAAGGGTGTGCCTTAATCTTTTTTATTTTTATTTCCTCCTATCACATCAATTTACATATTGATAAGATGTCCCCTGAACTTTCCATTCTCCAGAATAAATAATCTCAGCTCTCATTCTCTCCTGGTACCCCTGATGGTCCCAGCCCTCAGTCATCTTAGTATTTTTTTACTGAAGTCTATCTAATATGTCCACATATGTATTGTTATGGGAACCTAGCACTGGGCCCAGCACTCCAGATGTGTCCCACCAGTGCTGAATAGAGGGGATGGACCACCTCACTCAACCTGCTGGCAACAGTCCTAATGCAGCCCAGGACGTTATTGGCCTTCTTTGCCACAAAAACTTATTGTTGGCTCATGGGCATCTTGTTTACCAGAATCCCCAGATCCTTCTCTACAAAGCTGTTTTTCAGCCAGTCAAATCACAGCATTTACTGATGCCAGGGGTTATTCATCCATAGGTGAAGGATTTTGCATTTCTTCTTGTTGAACTCCACAAGTTTCGTTTTGGCCCATATCCCCAGCCTGCTAAGATCCCCTTGAATAGTGGCCCAACCCACTGGTATATCAGCCACTCCTTCCAACTTAAACCTCTGAAACCTGTGAGGGAACAAACCTCTTTGTCCTTAACATCTTTTCCTCATTTATCTCTAGGAGTGAGGAAGTAGTTGCTGAGAGGAACCAAAGGGATAATGGTGTAGAAAAATAGGTAAAAGTTGCTACATGTATATGTATATGTCTATATGTGCAAATGTATAATTTTGTTCTTTTCCCAAAGCTCATGAAATGCAGACCATGCAAATCCTTTTTTCTTCTATATTGTTGTTGTTGTGGTTTGGGCTGGGCATCTCTTTTCAGAGAAGAGGAGAGAAAATGAGAGAGAGAGAGACTTGTGAGTTGAAAAGAAACTAAACTACTTTAATGAAATATCAATAAGAAAAGATATTAATACCAAAAAAGAAAATAATTAAATACATACAATATACACAAAACCACATTGAGCTCTCAGGATGACAATCACATCACCAGCAGGCAATGGAGAAGTCCCAGACTGGACTCAGCAACAGATGGAAACTGGATTCCAGATCTGGATTTAGGAATGCATGGATCAGGTTCAAAGGCAGAGGAAAAGACAGAGTCCTCCTCGGACGTCGGCCATTGAAGAAAGAGGCAGACCCTTTGATCCCTCAGCTTTTATACTGAGCGTGGGGCAGATGGGATAGAATACCCTTTTGGTCAGTTTTGGGTCACCTCTCCTGTCCACTCCTTCCCACAGGTGTGACCCCTCTACCCTTTTTCGCTTCCAACCCTCCAATGAGGTACGGAACCAACTTAGCTGACCTAGTTTGTTATAATAATAAGTATAAGCAAGGGTCTCTCTGCGTACCATTCCTTGGTTTTAATTATAAACATCAGAACTTAAAACTCTGGGAGCAGACACTGTCTGAAAAATATACCTTTAATTACAGACTACAGACACTTAACTGAAAAGTAAAATTATTGAGAAGAAAATTGGTTGTGTTTTACCTCAAACCAGGACAATAGTAAAGAAACACATCTCACTTTTTCAGGGTCTGTTTAGCATTCACTGAATTAATGGAGAGTTAGCCTTGTCAGTTCAGTCAACACTTGATGAGACCCACATATTAGTCTAGAGCAAAGCATTTGGAGGCCTGGCCTACCCTGCATGAATAACTTAGAACACAGCTATCAATAAATATTTAATATTGCCTTGTAAGTTATTGATTTTTTAAAGAAAAGTTCAAGGAAATAATGTCAAAATAATAAGTCATGGTTTACAAACTTTCATTGCTTCATAATGTGTACAATGTGTATATAACAACTCTGTAAACTAGGTTTCATTAAAATACCTATTATTTATCCAGTGGTAATAAAGATCAAATTTACCTCATTGAAAAGTAATTACAAATCAGATTAATGTATTGAATATCTTTAAAAGTCATTTTTACTTTTCACAAATGTGGCTTCCTTAGACTATTAAAATGATTTGAATTTAAAATGTAATATTTACATTGTTATCAGCTGCGGGTTTGCTACAGTAAGCAATTAAGGAGTGTCACTGTCATCCATCAATAACGTTGAATTTCCTCTCACTGTAGCAGTTCACATTTAATCAAATTAGTGCAAAAGTATCAACCCGTTAAATAGTGAGCCCAAAATAGCAGAAAAATATAACCCAACCTTTTATCTGACCGTAGCCGGTGTATAATGAGTCAGACGGCACTAGCACTCTTGAGTGCTGCAAAACAGCCCCCTGGCAATAGTGCCGGGGATGCGCTGTGCTGGGGACAGGCTGCCGCCCCAGGTGAAGCAGTCAGGTGGCAAGGTGGAAGCCGAAATGGCTTTTGGCTCTCCATCTGTGCTTGTGCGGGTGGCAGTGCAGCCAGGGAAGTGCTGGGGTCTCTGTCAGGCTTTGCCTTTGTTGCATTCGAAGAACAGTGGTGCTGCCAAACTCAGACTTTTAAAAATCATGCATTAGAGCTACATAAAAGTGAGATTCTGCCGGTAACACATCCAGGGCTCCCTTTTTTTTCCATTTACCTCACATCCTGAACGTATTTTCAGCTTGACTGTAGAGCAGTAAATTTAGTTTGTTTTTCTTTTAGTGAAACTGACATACTAGTATGTTCATTACTCTAATTTTCGGACTGTTAAAAAAAAGTATGAGACATCAGGAGACTCACAGTGAACTAGTGAAGACTGGTAACATTGTATCATAATAAAGCGACTCTAAAAAACAGCACTGGGCATTGTTGTTCTATATAAAAATTTGATAAGAACTTCCATCAACTATGTGGTTCGCAGCCCTTTAGATTGCTTGAATTAAAAAGGGATCCATTTAGGTATAAAGGCAAGGCCTATTCAGTTGGCACTAATTCTCTATGAAGATTCAGGATAGGAAAAGATTTTGACTGAGCATAGAAGTTTGTTGTTGATGGGGTTTTTTTTTTAGTAGTTACTTAATTTTCTCAGCAGCTACTTATTCTCTTATTGAAATAATACTTTTTACCTTACTCTTCACAAAAAAGTCTTGCAGAGCGTGACCTAAAATCGGAACTGTAAAACCAAGATGCAGAAGGGAAACAACATACACTAATAGTTTTGACACACCAGCCTAAGCCTATGAGCAATTCTTTTTTCTGCAGGCTCGGTAGGTAGCCTAACACTACGGCAGAGGCACACAACCGACAAGTGACACAGCAGAGTGCTGGTGTGAAGTGACACAGCAGCTGAAAGGCAAGGAGATGTTTTCCCTATGCTTTGTTCATGTCCTTTCCTTTCATGTTGCTAGATCTCAAACACAGTTCATATATTCTCTGGTTAACAAGGAATCCCTGCAAAAGGGACCTTGGTCTTCAAGCAGCCAAGTTAATTTCATAGAAAATGAAATAGTTCTCTTTCCCTCTATGCCAAATCTTGAGGTGATTTTGACTGGAGTTCAGTATATAAATTCTGAGGAGCACCTGGACCCAAGGGGTTTGTCCTACTGTTTCAAGCAGGCCCATGTATTCTGGGAGAAACATTAGAAGATGGCTCTTCCACTTAGCATTACTCCATGAAATACAAGGGACAAGGTCTACACCAGTGACATCAAAGTCTGACTTTTCTTACATATACTGTCTAATTATATGAACCTATATAATAACCACATCAGTGAAGAGAATTCTGGTTGCATTTAAGCAGACGTGCTCTAACAGGCACTGGAAATTTCTTTCTTTATTGCTGTTCATAATGTACACACATGTGATGAGTTATTCTTCCTTGTAGTGAGTTATTTTGGAGCCTGGTGACTTCAAGCGGCTCACAAAGCTGTTTCTTTGCTTCTGAAATGAATTAATTCTTTGTGAGACACTCGAATTTTATTCTTGTTTTGCATTTCTGGGGCTTCATAGATCACTGTCACAACACTCAGAACAGTATTCAGGATTTACACTACTTGGACTGACCTTTGGGTGAGGTAAACTGGAAATTACGCCAGAAGTTATGTGTTTTAGTCATACAGACTTCTTAATCAACTTTGTTCTTTTGTTACTATTTTACAGAGAAAAAATTTACTAAAAACTGAAAAGAAATTCAAGTATCTCATTTCAACTCAGCTCTTTTCAGTTTTAGAAAGCTTAAATCTAAATGCTGCCTGTCGTTTCACTAAAGCCATTGCCCACATTTGCTCCTAGAACAAGACTTTAATGATGCTACAAAAAAACTTTAAAGATATGATCCATCTGCAATTCACAGAGAGGGCAATTAAGAGAAAGGACAGCAATCTTTTCTGAGCTAATCACACCCAACTTCTCAGTTTCCATTACACTAACAGGTCTTTGCTGACGCTGCCTTTTCAACACTGAACTATTCTGTCACCGATATGAACTGTGCCTGATATGTAATTAATTCATTGTTTGACTTCTATTTCACCTAGAATGAACACAACCACTATCACAAACACTGCAAGTTTCTTTTATATCATTATTTCCCTTGCTTTACACAGCTCTATATGATTCTTACAATGAAGATTTCCAGGCCAGAGAAAAATAAAGCTTGACTCTTATTTGGAAACAGACTGTGCTCATCTTCAGATCACAGATGAGCTCAGGAAATATTTTCTGCTGGAAAGTTTGTTCAAATGGTAATTCAAATGCAGTCAATAATGTTGCATATAACATTTGTTTCTTGAGCTTGCACTACAGGATTCTGCTGACACAGCTGCAACAAGGATACATGGAGTCCCTACGCTGCAGGATCCCTCCTAAACAAAAAATTGGTCAGCAAAACTCTACTGTTAGCGGAGTTGCTCATTTCATAGGATGAAGATTCTGCAAACCGTACAGACTGAAACTATCTTTCCCACTTACAGCACTTACCTGGGAAACCACATTCACATTTCAGTGCAGACATAGACAACATCCACTCATATTTGTGTTGGAAAAAAGTGGCATTAGTCATACGTTTCCTATTGCCTCTTTCAGTTTTAGGAACTGATAGTAATCTCATATCCTTACTATAGGAAAAAAAAAATAAGATTTTGGTCCCTACATCAGTATAATCCATTGGACTTTCATCACATCGCATAAGATAAAAACCAGAGAAGCAAAAGTTGCAAGGCATCTCCCACATCACAGGAAAAATTGTTCCCTGCACACCATCAGTTAATGCAATTGGCTTTTCTTCTTGAATTTGGGTATAGGCACATGGGCCAGCAGAGCTATTAAGATATCTCTGTTTCAGCACCAGTGCTCTGGCAATGTATTTAAGGCTGAGTAGAATCAGTAAACCTGATGGCAATGAGCAACGTTGCCAGACTGACTTTACACTTTAATTAATTACAAGGGCTTGCAAATTATCTTTACAGATGTAAGGCTAGACTTAAATAAGGAAATCATTCATTAACTGTTAAGAGAAAAAGAACTTAATAACCGAAAGCACGGGTTTACAACAAAATAAAGCAATTAAAAGCACTAAAAGGGGACATTATTACTAACTTACACAATGGAGAAGAAATTAATGCAAGAATGACAGGCCAAGGGAGCATGGAAAAAGAAATCTTAACTAAGAGAGTGGCATAGCCAGTCACATATGTTAGTATTTTATTTCTCAAATTTTCAAGATTTTTGTTGCTCAGAATAAAGGAAGCTGTCCACTGTGAATTCAATGAAATGAAGAATTCCTACCTGGGGCCAGAGAATGTAACACTGCACTTTGCAATTTTTTATGTCCTATGATAAATGCAGGTTCCATGCAGTCCAAGATGTAACTAACTGGGAAAAATTATCATTCTCGGAAAAGTAGTTCCACTCTAAAAATGTGGCTGCAAATCCTCAGCTGTGTAAGGCTCTGCATCTTATGTGTCTCAATGGCTGTAAATCACATTTGTTCAAAGCACAAGTTGTTTTTTACTCTTCCAAAAACATGGCCAGAAGGCTTCCCTTGGGATAAGAAACTTCTGCTGTCTTCCTTTTGGCTTATGCATCATCCTCAGAAAGATGATTCACTTGAATCCGTATTTCTGAGTATGATATGAAAGCCAAAAGGAAAGAAGCAGAAGTTTCTTGTAAAACTGACTACTTGCAAAAATCTTTAGATGTGATACAATGACTCAGAGCTGACTCTGAGCGGTAGTGGAGCACCTCACCTGGCTAACTAGATTCGCTGAGGGCTACTGTTCAAACGTTCATATAGTTACCACGGTTATCTGCTCAGTAACTAACTGAGCATATAGCCTTGAATTTTTGCATCATGTACCTAAAAAGGACTAAAGCCTCCTTTGACATAGGGAGTCTACCACCAAACTTGAGATACATAATAAATTTGGAGCAGTATGCAGTGTACCACAGCTTCATGTTAATATCTAATCTCGCGCTTAAATACAATACTACAAAGGGCAACTCTGTCAAATCTGTGAATCTGTGAATCTGCAACTGCATCGGCCAATTCCTCTCTGGGATTCTTAGCCAGCTCAGACATTGTTAACTACCCCATGCTTCTGGCTGCAAGTTCTGAGGATTGGAAGGAAATATTTCAACATGCCATGAGTCTCTCCTCTGAAATGAGAAAACAATCTCAGTAGCTACGACTCCTTTGGCCTGTGGAAACCTCTAGGATGCCACTCATCCAGCAAAGCCAGAGAGGCCTGTCTACTGCCCAGATTTCAGCCAGAAGGCACCTTTTATCCCCAAAAATGAAACAAAGTTGACAACCAGCTTTTTGAAGCCTAATTGAAGTTGCTGCCTGAATGAAGAGCAATGGCTATAACACAGTCCAGGCATATCTGGAAGTAACAGACAACCAGCTGAACACTTGCCTCCTCACACAATAGCGTTTACAGGCATTAGGTCTCCTCCATGCCTTTAATTTTTCAGTATTATTGGGCCATAAACAATCTTTGCACATACACAAAATCAGTTTGATTTGTAGCTGAACAAAATAGCTAATTCCTTTCAATACAGAGTGAACATGCAGGGCCTTGTTCAGCTTGTGTGCCTGCAGTGACAGTGCATACAAAATAACTGTACCCTGGTTTCTGCATTACAGATGAGGTTGCTGGGCTGTAATCCACACAGAAGCATAAGAAAGATGCTTATATCAGCTTTAATTTTGCCTGTTGCACTGCTGCCATAAACGAAGACTGAATTTTGGCTGTAAACCACAAGTTTGCTGACAGTTTTTGTTCTGGTTTGTAGCAGGAGACAGAAGGGAGTGCAGCCCAGCCTGCTGGCACCATAGTGTTAAGTGCGAGAGATAGTAAAGATACTGTCAACTGAGTGAACAGAAGAGGTTTGAGTGCATGCAGAAATAACACTGCCTGAGGAAAGAATTGGCAGTTTTACTTAAGCATTTTCAAGCAGGAAGGATAATGTATTACCTGAGGCATTTTATTGCTTTTTGCTTTTCTCTTCTCCTTTGCTTCCTTTTCTTTATCCTTTTATTTCGACTAAAGGAGCGATTTCATGGAACTCCACTTCTAGCACTCCTTGTACAAGGGCTGCTCTACAACCTCCATGCCAGGGAAAGGCTCCAAAATAACCATAAAGCAGTGGTGACATAAGCCATTGGATCCAAGTATGTTTAAACTGAGTGGCTGGTGGTAGGGAGGCAGGAGCAGTGGGCACAGGTGGTGACATTGCAATCATTCAATCATAGAATAATTTAGGTTGGAGGTGATCTTTGGGAGATATCCAGTACAACACCCTGCTTAAAACAGGTCTAGTTAGATCAGGTTGCTCAGGGCCAGTCCCAACTTAGTTTTGAACTCCTCCAGGGACAGAGATCCTATGGACTCACTTGGCTACTGTTCCAGTGTTTTTCTGCCCCATTAGTAAAAAACATCTTTCCCTTATATCTAATTGTAACTTTCTATGTTCCAAATTATGTTCATCACCTCTCAACCTATTGCTATGCACCAGCAAGAAAAGTCTGGCTCCACCTCACCCGGTAGTCATAGACAGCAATAAGGCGTCCCCAAGCATCCTCAGCTTCATCTTAAGGTTAATCAAGCCCAGCTCGCTCAGCCTCTCCTTGTACCTCACTTGCATTGGGGAGCCCAAAGCTGGACACAATACTCCTGATTCAGTCCCACAAGGGCTGAATTGAGGGGAAAGATCTCTTCCCTCAGCCTGTTGGCTGCTGCCTTGTGAATGCAGCCTGACAACGCCAATTGCTGCCTTTGCTGCCACAGCACAACCTTGTCTCATGCTCATCTTGTAGTCCACAGGTTCCCCAGGTCCCCCAGCTCTTCTGAAAAAAGCCTGTTTTTTCACAGACAACACAGAAAAGAGACACAGCCATCCCCCAGCCTATAATGTTGAATAAGGTTGTTCCATGCCAGATGCAAGACTTTGCACTTGCTTTTGTTGGCCTTCATGAGATCAGTGTCAGACCATTTCTCCAGCCTGTTGAGGGTCCATTGAACATCCTTGTCCTTGGGCATATTAATTCTCCCACCCTATGCACCGTCCCCTGTCAATTGGGGGTGTTGGAAAACTTGCCGAGAGTGCACTTTGTCCCACCATCAGTGTCAATGAGGACACTAAATAGTATTGGCCTGAATAGTGATCCCAGAGGGATGCTGCTAGTTACTGTCAGCTGGACTCTGCACCAGTCCCACAATCAATGCAATGTGTATATGCACTATTCAAGCAGCCTTAAAAGGCAGGTAATCACTGTAAATGCCCTGCATTTGTCCTGGAGAAGAGAGTGAAAATTCAAGCTGGATTTGGGAAGGCTAGAAAAAGCCTAGTGGGTGAACTATTAAATGAATAACCCTGTGCTGAACAGATGCACCAAAGCTGAAGGGCTGGTACTGCAGTGAAACTGTGGGAGCAGAGTTGAAGAATTTTTGTTCATAGTGCTTGGTAGAGTGTGAGATTTCTTCACTCTGGCCCTTAAAGAACTCCTTCTATTCAGTTCTGTTGGGTTAGGGGGTTTTTGTTGCGTTCAAACACTAGGAAATATAAGAAATAAAGGTAATAATCAAAATTTATGCCTACTGATGAAACTTTATTCTTGGGATATGGTATAATCTTAATATATGATATAAGTGAGGGATCTGGATACTACTTGCTGACAAAATCTAAAATAAAATATTAAAATATTATATTTAATTATTTCATATCTGGTTATCAGTTTAAGATTGGGAAATACTTTTGGATAAAATATTTCCCTGCACCAAAAGTTTGAAAACAATAGTTTGGACTCCCAACATTCTGCTGCTGCCTGAAAAACTGTCCTGTCAGCCGCTGAGAATGGTATTGTATCCACTTAGCAATGGATGGAGCTTGCAGATGGCTGTAACCAAATTAACATCCAATATGTATTCCTTGGATTCAAGGTGTAGAAGGCTGGGCTGCACCGCTGTCTGCATAAAAGCCCATGGAAGAGATTTACGTATACATAGATAACTAAATATGTTTTAGTTTTGTTATATTCTTTATAATTTAGTTTAGTTTCTTTAAACATTACTGAAGAGCTTTCCATCATTTACACGATATTCATTGAGATAAATGTTCCATCACAAAATGCAATTTGTATGAGTATTCTTAAATGTTAATCGTTAAATGAGGAACAGCTCTTTTCCTTCCAGTACTCATTTGTTGTAGGATGGTAAGCATAGTCATTAGGTAGTATATTTGTTTATTCTAGACTTGCTGTTACTATCAATAATGAGCTCACCTTCCCCCAGCTGTAGTGTTAAAACATAACTTAATGTACAAATAGATAAAATTTGATTATATTCTGAGTATTTTCTTCTAGATGGATTTAAAAATAACGCATGCTTCTGTTTACCCCTAATGTTTGCAGGACATCCTATGAAGCAGACAAGTAACCTTTTCTGATTATAGTCTCTGGCTGCCAAAGAGAGGTTTATCATAGTTTTGTGGGGTACTGTCATGATTTGTTGCCTTTCACCACCAGTACAGTGATGTTCTGGCTTCACTCCCAGAAGCCAACAAATGACTTACAGGATGTGCAAAAAAAGAAATGGAAGATAAGCCACGCAAATAAGGAAGACAGCGGAATGTGTGGGAGCGTAAGATTTGGTCTAAGTTCGAAAAAACCTTTGGAAGAAACATCTTTGACAATCTTATATGCTGGTTATACTGTGTCACAGTCTCCACCAAGTCCTGATTGCAATATTTTTTTTTGGTTTCCACCTAAGCTATTTGCACTGACTCATAGTAAGCTTGCTTCAGCCTATTATGAAGTTTAATTAGCAATGTTGACGAATCTTTTGCATATTTTTCAATGTTCATAAAAGTAATTGTTCAACATAGAGTGCAATGCCATTAAAAAAAGACAAAAAAGTTCCTACAGCACATTTCAATATACAACAAGTGCTAAAAGGGTGCCTGAGATCAGTGACAAAAGGTGCCCAGAGTACCCACCAGGTTTTTGATTTTCCAGATGCTTTTTCTTACAGTCTTCTAGCAGGCCAAGCTCTGGTATCAAAAGAAGTAACCAGCAAAGTGGGTCTATCTGCTTTCAGTTCTCAAAATAAATGAAGTAAACTAGGTAAAAAAAGTCCTGTATTTGTGAAGGAAATGCGACAGTGATTTCTCCTGCTCCTCCTGCTTTATCACTACCCTCATGACAGAGATGTTCGGCAACCCTAAATAGGACATGACATGTTGTCATCTTTCCTTCCGTATCCCTTTCATGTCCTTTAGGGAGTCTCAACACAAATGCCTTATTTCAGAGAAATAAATTTTTTCTGCCTCTGGCACTTCTATTTGCCTTTCTTCTACTCATTGTTATTGTCACTTTTGCTCTTTTCACTGCTCTTTGGCAATGACATCAATATGTCCCATTACTACTGAGAAGTTCCCCCAAACATCTGAGAAAAAAAAAACCCTGAGAACAATCATTCCACTCAACACAATGTATTTTATCACCTATCACAGCTGAAATTAAGAAAAAGCTGTTATAGAAGACAGAAGATTTTCATATGTTGCAGATATTCAATATCTCTGTCTTGCACAGGACTATTAGGGCCAGGATAAGAGAGCAAAAATTGACCCAGAAGAGTGCAGCAATAAACAATATATGACCTCATTGACAATCAAGGATTTGAAATAGCCAGCATAACCGGGACTATGACATATGGTGCTCTGTGCTCAGTGCTAGCTTCTATAATAACACTGCCTACGCTATGGAAGTTCACCCCAGATACGTCAGTTTTTGCCAGCTATTAACAATAACTACTCTCTTTTTCTTAGCAAGCTGTGAAATAAATGGAAAAAGACCAGTTAATAACATCTCCTCTTTCACAGAACACTTGACCATCATAGATCCGAGCAAGAAAAAACAGGCTATAAAGTATTCATCTTCTCAAACTCCAAATCTGAGAGTTCTCTTATGTGAGACATTTTCATTCAGATTAATTCAGCTCTTATGGAAACCTGAAACACAACTGTAATACTTACTTACTCATAGAGAATCAAAGCTTAAGGGAATTGTACAGTCACAAATTTTTTATTTTTTTTTTTTTTGGTATTTGATTTTGTTATTCTGGGAGATTTAACTGTATAAAAATAAAACAGATTAAAAGACTGAAGACACAGTTTCTCACTTTCTGGCTCAGAGGTTATCTTTTATCTAACTCATACAGTAGATTATACAGTGTTTAGGGGCACATACCATCTTCAGTCATGTATACAGTGGTGAACCAGTGATTTTTTTCCCACTGTCTAAAAGCTTGCTTTCTCATGTTATATGCCAGTTGACGTAAGATTATCATATGCTCTATAAAGGAAGTTTATTTCTCTATGTGCATTAGTTCAGTCAAGATTTTGACTAGGAGTCAAAATTGTGTCCACATCTTCTTAGCTTGCAAAGCAGCCATGAACAAAAGCAAAAGCCTTGAGCTGCCCCATCTAGAATCCAATTTTTCTGGTGGATCTGATGAATGACTTCTTGCTACTGGAGAAAAGAAAGGAGATGTCCAAACCTTTCTCTTGGATTTTTCCATGGCATTCACCATTTCTGCCCAGGGCAGTGTTATTTGTGATATAATACCAAAGGTCCAAATGAATCATTAACATTACTTGAGCCCTTCCGGGAGGAATGCATTAGCATAATACCTGTTGGTAAAATCACACAATGTACTTCCTTTATCAGGTGTTTTTAAAAAAATAGTTCTTTATCTTTTCTGAATATGAACATACAGGTTTCAGCTAAACCAAAATACACTGAGATACAGCACTGCCTCCAAATATTGGCACACTGTTACCAAGATGACTTAGCACAGGATGAAGAACTGACAATAAAATCTTCTTTTGCATAGTGGATACAGATGTGAATTGATCAGGTCAGGTTGTATTCAGGAATACTTATGGTTCTTTGCATTGTTGTCCATCTTCTTTCCTTATCTAGAAGATTGCCTGTTGCAGCGGACAATGACCTGGCATGTGTTATTGCTCACACTGCCTCTTGGCTGGACTAGAGGAACAGATACAATTGGACGTAAATTGTCCAGCACTAAGAAAAAACTAATTAATATAAAATGCTGCAGGCATCTCCTCAACAATGCACACTACGCCTCTGGTTAACAAGCACAACAAATCTATTTTTAATGTCGACCTTGCAGAGAACTGAAAAATCCAATTCAAAGGAAGCCTGGTATAGAACCCCAAAATGCCTAACTGTCTACAATGAAGCCTGAGATCTGCAGTTACTGCCCTCTGATACACAGGAAATTTTCTCAATTCAAAATGATATGTCTCCATTTAAAACCCCTACATTGCAGGGACAAAACAGGACACAGACTGCACACATATTGCTCCCTGAGGAAAAGGTGTAAGGAGCAATGATCACACTCAGCGTACCACCCAGATAACATCTGGGTGACCTGCTTGGTGGATGAGGGAAAGGCTGTGGATGTGGCCTACCTGGACTTTAGTAAGGCCTTCGATACAGTCTCCCACACTATCCTTCTGGAGAAACTGGCTGCCCATGGCTTGGATGGAAGTACTCTCTGCTTGGTTAAAAACTGGCTGGAGGGTTGGGCACAGAGAGTGGTGGTGAACGGACTTAAATCCACTTGGTGGCTGGTCATGAGTGGTGTCCCCCAGGGCTCACTATTGGGGCGGGTTCTCTTTAACATCTTTATCGATGATCTGGATGATGGGATCAAGTGCACTCTCAATAAGCTTCCAGATGACACCAAGTTGGGTGAGAATGTCAACCTGCTTGAGGGTAGAAAGGCTTTGCAGAGGGATCTGGACAGGCTGGATTGATGGGCCGAGGCCAGTGGAATGAGGTTCAACAAGGCCAAGTGGCAGGTCCTGCACTTGGGTCACAACAACCCCCTGCAGTGCTGCAGGCTTGGGGTAGAGTGGCCAGAGAGCTGCCTGGCAGAAAAGGACCTGGGGGTGTTGGTCGACAGCAGGCTGAACATGAGCCAGCAGTGTGCCCAGGTGGCCAAGAAGGTCAACAGCATCCTGGCCTGTACCAGGAACAGTGTGGTGAGTAGGACCGAAGAGGTGATCATCCCCCTGTACTCAGCACTGGTGAAGCCTCACCTTGAGTACTGTGTCCAGTTTTATGCCCCTTACCAAAAAAGAGACATTGAGGTGCTGGAGCGGGTCCAGAGAAGGGCAACAAAGCTGGTGAGGAGAATAAGTGGAGAATAACTCTTATGAGGAAAGGCTGAGGGAGCTGGGGTTGTTCAACCTAGAGAAAGGGAGGCTAAGGGGAGACCTTATTGCTCTTTACAACTACCTGAAAGGAGGTTGCAGAGATGCAGGGGTCGGTCTCTTCTCCCAAGTCACAGGCAACAGGACAAGAGGAAATGGCCTCAAGCTGCTCCAGGGGAGGTTCAGATTGGATATTCAGAAAATTTTTTACACGGAAAGTTATTAAGACTTGGAATAGGCTGTCCAGGGAAGTGGCTGAGCCACTGTTCCTGGAGGTATTTAAAAGACGGGTAGACATAGTGCTTAGTAACATGGGTTAGTGATGTTTTTTTATCAGAGTTAGGGTGACTAACTTAGCAGAGTTAGGTTGAACTAGATGATCTTAAAGGTCCAAAACAATCCTAGCCAATGTTATGATTCTATGGTTCTATGATTTCAGATTTTTTGATCTCAGTGCAATATGGAACCTTTATAGAGTGGAATAGTCATTAAATAGAAAAAAGATAAGACGTCTTCCTAAAGCTATAGGAACTATTGCATGTGTCTATGTCCTTTTCAGTAACTGTGGAGTCCAGAAGTAGCTAACATCAGAGAAGCATTTTCAGATGGGAGCCTGGGTTTGTTGAGACCCATGACTCAGTATCAGAGCCCCTGCAGGTGTCTGCTGACTTTCATAGAATCATAGAATCGTTTGAGTTGGAAGGGACCTTAAAGATCATCGAGTTCCAACCCCCCTGCCCAGCAGTACCTGTTTCCCTTTCATGCACAGGCTAGTTTGGACTGGCTGTAGACTTGGCATTTGACTTCTCTTCTCTTTTGGCCTGTGGTTCTACTTGATCCAAACTTGCCAATGACCTTTCAGCAAGAACTAACTCAGCACTGCACGCTGTCTTCAAAGCACAGCGTAAGGGGAACCATACTGCAAATCTGACATGGAAAACTGGAGAATGGTAAAAAATATAGTATCTTCTGCAAGGAGGGGAAATAACATCACATAACTGGAGCAGTTTCAAGGATGGTTTCAAGTTTAGTTTCAGTTCAAATGTGTGCTTGTGTCTGTCAGTTCAAAGGCCAAGGGTCACCTGAGACATGGTTTAAATCTGAAACAATCTAATGCAGTTGGTAAACGTGGTTTTCATTCTCACATCATTCTGTCTCTCTTTTTAAACTGGGTGCATATATATGTAGCAACATTTAAAACTATATGTGGAAGATGCAAAGGTAGATTTTTTCAGTGAAAAAATTCAGTGAAAGATGCACAGGTAGATTTAAAATCAATTCATTTAGCTGAATACACTGCTTGTCTACTATCACTGTGCTTGTCTCTCTAATATTCTCATATCTTGACCTGAAAAATTCAGTGCTAGCATAAATTCTTAAGATATTGTATGTTAAGATATCGCATGTCTTCATAGAGGTGAGGAAAATGTAACCATGGATCAGAAATTATGCCATCTGCCTGTATGACCCACTACACCAGTCAAGAAGGTGACTCAAATTGTTAAGTATATAAAGAAGCACTGGGTCGTGATTGTTGGTAAAAAATTATAGGTTCAAGGTTCACAACATGTATTTCTCAGAGCACATGGTCTAGGACAACCTTAATGGTTGTACTCTTCCCTGCTTAAAAAAAAAGAAAGGTGGGGAGCAAGGGAGAAAGGCCAAACCCAGTAAACAAATAAATCTGGACACACAATTCTCACAGCATGTTCTAGACTAGTCAATCTCACCTCTGTGCCCAGCAAGATCGTGGGGCAGATCCTCCTGGAATCTCTGCTAAGGCACATGGAAAATAAGGAGGTGATCGGTGACAGCCAGCATGGCTTCTCCAGGGGCAAATCATGCCTGACAAATTTGGTGGCCTTTTACGATGTTGCCACAGCATTGGTAGACAAGGTCAACGCAACAGACGTCACCTACCTGGACTTATGCAAAGCATTTGACACTGTCCCACATGCCATCCTGGTCTCAAAATTGGAAAGTCATGGATTTGATGGATGGAGTACTCGGAGAATAAGAAACTGGCTAGATGGCCACACTCAAAGGGTTGCAGTCAGTGACTCAATGTCCAAGTGGAAGCCAGTGATGAGTGGTGTTCCTCAGGGATTGGTACTGGGACCTGTGCTGTTTAACATCTTTGTCAGAGACATAGTGGGATAGAGTGTACCCTCAGCAAGTTTGCTGACAACACCAAGTTGTGTGGCATGGTCAACACGCGTGAGGGAAGGGATGCCATCCAGAGGGACCTGGACTGGCTTGAGAGGTGGGCCCATGAAAACCTCATGAAGTTCAACCAAGCCAAGCACAAGGTCCCACACCTGGGACGTCGCAATCCCAGGCACAAATACAGGTTGGGCAGAGAATGGCTCGAGAGCAGCATCTCCTTCTGAGGAGAAGGACTTGGGGGTGTTGGTGGATGAGAAGCTCAACATGAGCCAGCAATGTGCACTGGCAGCCCAGAAAGCCAACTGCATCCTGGGCTGCATCAAAAGAAGTGTGGCCAGGAGGTTGAGGAAGGTGATTCTTCTCTTCTCTGCTCTCTTGAGATCCCATCTGGAATACTGTGTCCAGCTTTAGAGTCCTCAACACAGGAAGGACATGGACCTGGTGGAACAGGTCCAGCGGAGTACCATGAAAATGATCAGAAGGATGGAGCACCTCTCCTGTGAGGACAGGCTGAGAGAGCTGGGGTTGTTCAGCCTGGAGAAGGCTCCAAGGAGACCTTATAGGAGCCTTCCAGTACCTGAAGGGGGCCTACAGGAGAGAAGAGGAGAGACTCTTTATCAGGGGGTGTAGTGATAGGACGAGGGGTAATGGTTTTAAACTAGAAGAGGGAAGATTTAGATTAGATATCAGGAAGAAATTCTTTACTGTGAGGGTGGCGAGACACTGGAGGAGGTTGCCCAGAGAAGTTGTGGATGCCCCACCACTGGAAGAGTTCAAGCCTAGGCTGGATGGGACTTTGAGCAACCTGGTCTAGTGGGAGGTGTCCCTGCCCAGGGCGGGGGGGTTGGAACTCAATGATCTTTAATGTTCCTTCCAACCCGAAACATTCTATGATTCTATGATTCTATGATCTAATTCCAACCCCTCTGCCATGGGCAGGGACACCTCCCACTAGACCAGCTTACTCAATGGCAAAGTAACCAAAGTAAATTTTATTTTAAATAGCAAACTTTCATTTCTTGATGTATGTCATTAAGAGTTAAGCTTAATATGTCTTTTCAAAATTTACTCACAAGTTCTCACACTGAATTCAGTATTTCTAGCCACTTGAATTCTTTTCTACTTTATAGGTGACATTGTCCAGTGAAGAAAA
>JAOXNO010000020.1:18213975-18224265 GCA_028565335.1 Limnodromus scolopaceus
TGCTCCTCCTTGTCCCTGCACCTGGCAAGGCTCAAAAACACTAAGACCTTGAATCCCACAGAGCCTGACTGGCTATAAAGTAAATATTTTCACAAATTCAGACATTAGAGTCTTCTAAAAGTGCAATTTTCCCCAGCATTAGAAAAGTTAGTCCTGTGTCTCTCAACCCAGGACAAGTATTATCATGGTTTTTTGGGGGGTGTGTGTGCTACAATATTGGTATTTTTCATAGTTTCCGTATACTTCAAACCCATGCTTAATAAGAAATTTAATTTATGAACTCACTTCTGAAAACTTATTTTTATAACCTTTTCTCAATACCCTGGAAACCTTAAATTTTTGCCTAAAGAGCTGACAATGCCTTTTGACAATGGCTGAAACGTAACCACAGATAGACAGTTTTTAATATTTTGGCAAAATATTGCTCTCAGAGAATAAGAAATCGCTGAAGAAGTCAGAGTTCACATGTTTTATCTCAGTTTTTACAAATACTTTATTCATTCCCACGTGTGAAGCAGGAAGCAGACTATTCCTTCCTCACATTTATAATGAGGCGTATACTTTAAATTGGTCTTCATAACTCTGATTTCTGAGCCTGAGACAGAAAACCTGTTCTAGTCTTACCAACCCACTTGCTTAATAGTATTTGAGGGCTGTCTTATTAAGTTAATAGTGAATGTATAGTTTAACTAAATGAATACAAAATCCGTTGAACTGTTGTCGTGGAATGCATAGGTTACCTCTTCTGCCTTCTGATAATTGGCGTGTAATATTTGTTCAGTTTTGATTTTTAGTTCAGTTTATATAAAATTTGATTTATATAAATAATCAGAATTTAATTCCTTTAGGAGGAGAAAAAAAAAGAAAAACAGTATTAGGACTTCCTAGAAAATGTATTCAAATCTCACATCAATTAGTTCATCCAGATACCTCTTCTCTCCCACACCTTAGAAGTACTAGATGTGTTCAGTATCACAAAATTAGCTTGGGTTTAATCTTCAAATTAGAATTTGCATCATGCCTTGAGCAATATGAAATGACACTCATACTAAGTGAGCTGTGTGGAGTCTGGAATATTAAATAGCCACAGTGGGGAAACAGAAAGAGTGGCTCATCCATGGTAGCTCTGGAAAGCATGCTGAAAGCAGCACCAAGGGCAATACTGGAACTTCAGGCTAGACTGCAGGACAAAATAACAGTTATAAAAATGACAAGGCTTTTTTTTTCAGTCTCTGGGTCAGTCCAGAATTATTAGGTTTATCCCTCAGTGTCGTCGTTGAGACGGATGCGACACACACACACACAGACGACACACACACACACACACACAATTTCATGAGCCAAAGCCCAAAAGAACCAACTTTATTGTCTTAACAAGCTCTTTTATATCTTTCTTAGAAACGTGTGTCCATGTATGATTGGTTCACTCAAAGACCAACAGTTCATGATTGGATAACTTTTTCCTTCTTTGTTCTCTGCTGCAACTTTGGTAACTTTCCTCTGCTGGCAGTCTGACAGCTCCTTAATCTTGTTGACTCCCTTCTTCTCAGGCCTCTCAGGCCTCTTCAAGGATACACGGATATCTGCTCAAGGTCAATGTTAAGCTTGCATTCTGATCCCTCAGACCAGCCGAGGTTTCCCACACCTCAGAGCACCAACTAGAAAGAGATTTTAAACTGTAGGATCCAAATTTTCTTACCTGAGCTAAATGTTCACTTTTAAGACAGTGGTTGTAACAAAGCTCCTTGGGAAATAAAATAACATAAAAGGAGGGGAGAGCACAAAGCATCTTTTTGTAAATATCACTTGGGACACTATGGGTCTGATCCAACTCCTACCAAAGCCAATTTCTTTGGGAGTTGCAGGTTACTACACTCTACACTGAAAATACATCTGCACAAGTAGATGTAAATGCCCATTGACTGAAATGCTTGACTATGCCCTCGGGGTAACATTTTACATTCAACTCCTGATGCATGTGCTTAATTTTATGATAAATAATTAATCATTGATAATTCATTAGAGGTGAAAGGTATATAGCACTATTTAATCTAGTTTCATTTGTGACCTTAAGTTGATGACAAATGCAAAGATCTGCTTCTGCTTTATTTGCCCCTGAAGGTAAGACACCGGTGATTTAATAAACAGAGCAAACTATTTTTAATCAAACATATCCAGAAAAAAAGAGCGGAGAATGGCCCTATTTTATGTGACCTTTAAAAATTGTCATTGTCTAGATGGAGTCAATCTGACATTAGATTTTATAATGGAAGTCCCATTTATTCTACTTTAAGGCATGTACAAATGGAAGCTAGCTTCTGTGGAGTAAAAAGAACAGCACAACAACATATAAATGATGCAATGCGCTATGTCCAGGTTAAACTTGAAAGCATTAATAAAACTACTTTGCTGAAGGAAGAATTAGGCAAGCCTTGGAAAGGTCACATATAACCAGGAAGCAAAATTTATATATAAATTCTGCAATATATATTTTGTACTGTAAATTTGCCAATGCCATACTAATATATTACCTCTCACACAGAGGGCATGGCTTCAAAATGTGTTTATATTATCCTGTTCTGATTAATGTGTGTGACCTGTGTTGACGTTAAAATAGAGAGGAGCAGTCACTTTAGTTCTATAATGAAGAAAACAAGCCAAGACTAACAAACCTCAGGATCCTGAAATAAAAAAATACAGTGCTAATTTTCACTGTGTTTTTACGGAGGTGGAGGTCTTGTTCATCACTTATTTTGATGGTACAATGTACCTTATTAGACTAAGCCTTTACCTTCATTAACTGAAGCAAACTAAAAACAAACAAAAAAAACCCCCAGTTCACAGCTGTCAGACACAAACATGCAATGCTGTCAGCCTGTCTTTATGAAAAAATTTAGCTGAAGCTAAAGCTTCAGCTTTACTAACGATAAACTAAGTTATAGTACCAAATTGAGACTGAACATATGGCAAATAATACTTTTTTGTATTTTTGTCAGCTTGAAGTACGGCTCCATTTCATTTCAGCATTATTTCAAGCATCAACATCACCTGACCTTCAGCTCAAGCTTCTTGATGGGCCAAATATCTCAAGTGACAGCATCAACTCTTGAACTCAAGCTGGAGACCTTTTTGGGTGGAGCTGAGCTAGAAGGAGAACTTCATTTATTATATTTTATAATTATTTGTATCTTACAAAGAAAGCAGCTTGAAGATACAGTCAGGCTCTAAATGGCCCAAAATATTATCTATCATTTATCTTACTAGATGAACGAGAGGAAATGTTTCTTATATTAATGTGCAGGCAGATGAACTCTGGTAGCAACAAGAGAAAAGAAATAAGTTATTCACCATCACTCATCTGCCCACAGAAAGGCCAAGGCAGGGACTCCCGCAGCACTAAAAAGGGCAGCAGAACAAGCAATGTGAATCCTTAAAAACATCACTGCCTACAACATTTCAAATATAAGGGCATGAAGTCAGATACCTGATTGTATTTTTTTGAATTAATATGAGCTTCTGAAGCCTAAATTACCCAGTTTTAATATGCTTACATAAGCTGTTTTCATCCTTATTAAATGTGAAATAAAACAATAAATATCAGACAGATATTTATAAAGAACTCTACCACAAAATGTGTCAAAATCACTGAGACAATTTATGGATATCCTTAGGAAGTACTGAAGTCTTCACAAAAAGTGCCATATCTGATACATGGTTTACACCATTTTTGATCACTCAAGTCTCTCAAAATTTGAACCATTTTGATTTCCATTTTTAAAACATTACTTTGGAGATTATAGCACTCCTTTAAGCCACATATTTAAAAGAGAGGAACGGGGCAGTGCCTTGGCTGCATCTGCCATCAAAACAGGCAGGACACAATCTGGACTCCCAGATTCACAGATCACAAACATTTCCTGTGATCCCTTTCAGACTTCTTAGTTTTTTCTGTTGTGACTATGAGCAGTTGCCTTGACTATTAAATGCATCCCAGGATGTTTCTAAGTATGGACTTGGATACATAAAGCATCTAAATGGTTTTAGGTTTAACTGGGACAACCGTAACTGAAGGAAAGTAAAGACTGCTACCCAAATTCAATAAAAATGAATAAACACTGCAGGAAGTATTTAGAAATACATACAAAGAAACAGCATAACCCAGAACAATATATTTTTACAATCAGTATGGTACATGGGACACATGTAACCAACTTCTTTCAACCTCAGTATTTTTCTAAACTTTGTTAGTTTTGGGTTTTTTTAGGGTAGTCATGTTTTAACTTCCAAACACTGTGAATATGAAATGAAATCAGATACTTTCTAAAAGTAGGAGAAGCATCAGAAGATTGGATGGATGTACACAGAAGCTTGAAAGTTTGTATGTTTATAAAAAATGTATCTGAAACTATTGTTTTTGTAAAACTATTCAATTCTCTCAGTGTTTTTTCTTTTTACTAGATTTCCTGTATGTCATGACAGGCTGCAAATACTTCAAGGAGCTTCTCTTGCCTAAGCCAGAACCAGGCTTGGGAAGCAAAAGAAAGTGTGTGAATAAAAGGAAAAGAAAATTTTCTCTTACATCATCATAAACCCCTGAAATAATCAGTTTGAGATGTAAGGGGATGGTTCATTAATGTTCTTAAATCACCAGTTCTTTTTACATGATGCCCACCCCCAAAGTCATATTGCTGCATATCTGAGCCTCAAGATAATTGTCATAATTATAATACAGCAACATAATGATCTAACAGCAAACATCTGAAATAATGAGGACTATTTCTCCTGGGGAATTAAAGCTGGTGTGTCACTGAAGCTGTTGAGTCTAATCTTCCAAACATGGAAATAATGGGCAAGGAATTGAAAATAATAATCATTATGTTAAATTTCCTATGGAATAAAAATTCTGAAAGTAAATTGATTCAGAATGCTTTCTTTTAATAGCATGCAATACCTTCATTAAAAAAAAAATCCCAAAATTTTGTTTTATGATGCACAATTGTTACATTTTAATGTTTATATATTTGGGTTCTTAAGATTAAATATAAGCCATAGGAATAAAATATTCCATACTGTAATAGAACTGAAATGTTGCTTTTTATAATAATCTAAAAGAAGAGTTCATAGGCCAATCCTTATAAAAAAAATAAGACTTTGATTCAGTACAAGTCAAGGCAGAAGATTAGTGCACGATACTACGTGAAAGTCAGAACTCTTCACCACTTGGATGCTTAAAGCCCAAAACTCAGAAAATTCATTTATTCCTATGAAAATCTTGGTAATAGCAAACATGATAAAACCACATAATCACACACACTTAAAAAATCAAAGGAATAACATCTAAAAGTATATGCATATGAATAAATTATTATGCTAATTACATATCAATGATTTGAGGTCTAAGTCAATGTTTCACAATAGTGAAAAATTATTTTTAAAATTATATGGTTAATTGAACTGCATTACGGAAAACATTTTTCTGGGAAGTGCAAATGAAGTCTACAGTTAAAATCTTGCTGTCACTCAAAATCACATAAATGACCTCTTTTGGGGTTTTAAAAGTTAAATACAAAAACGCACTGATTCCTGAGCACGTAGAAAGAACATGCCAAAATAGTAGTCTTAATAATAACCTCAAAGTTTTCCAGCAGACATTAATAATTCAGTTGCTTGCTAACAACTTCATGTAGTTAGAAAAATATTACCATTTCAAAGAAATGACTTTGGAGATTTGCATACAATACCCTCTCTTGTAAAATATTATGCTTACTTGGTTTAGTACATAAAACTACCTTGAGCAGAGATTTCAGATGCTAAATTATTCTATTTTGTAACTGTGTTCAACATTTGGTGAATACATGACAATCATCATGAAAAGTGAGTGTATGTTTGCCTATCCACAAACATAATTTGCACACAGTTCTGAATATTCAAAAGTCTCTATAGATTTCTACAGATAGTCTATGAAAAAGTGAGAGTGAAAAAAAGAAAAGACAGAAAAGGCACACAAGTAATATCAGAAAAGAGGAACTACAGTAAGAAGAAAAAAGTGTACTTCTACTTCTATGCTCCTATTTGGGTTCTTTTTTTTGTCTCTTTCCAAAATATTACTTAAAATAATACTTGCCTCTGATGGGTAAAAGTTTTCAGGATTCAATATGCAATTGTTTTGGACTTTGTGTTTTAATGCTATCGGTCATAACGATAAAGAGCTAATGAGGGGACATTGTGCCTGGACTGAGTTTTTCATGTTATTGTTTGAACAAATAAACTAATCTTAATTAATTAGTTATATTTTAACATGGTTATTTTACTATGGTAAGGTATTTTGAAAAAGAAAATTGTTAGTGCACAGGAAGCCTAATGTGTAAAGCTACGGTATTTCTCACAGTATATACTATTATATAGTCTTTCCAAGAAGAGTTTACATTTAGTAATTTATATTTTTTAGCTAGTACCTTGTTAAACACAATGCCTAGCTATAGTTTGCCATATGAATAATGGAACAAGACAAATTGCTTTATAAATGGCACAACACGTCCACCTATGAATATGAAACAGACACTAAATGTGAGTAATATAACTGGAATAATTATTTACTAAAATTCATCAACAGCAAATCATAAACTACACAAATATGTGGTAAGCCTGGTAAGCTTTCCAGCTCCACTGGAAAATAGCAATATCATTTAATTTCTATTCACGCTAAATGAATATTGCTACATCACCACCACCACTAGCCCCATTTTTTTTTTCTTTTGCATCATTCTTGCATTTTTTTCCAGCATGCCTGTAAAAGAAGTGCAGGATGTGCACTGAGCCTCTGGCCAGCCCAACACGATGCCCTTCCTCTGGCCTCACATTCTCCCATGCATTAATTTTGTGGCTTTCCACGCCACAATCGCTGAGCACAGAGGTGCTCCTGCATGCTTTTTGTCCCAATCCATTTGTGGAGCGAGCTGCTTACCTAACCAGCCTTGTCCAGCATCTCTGTTGTACACACTGTCACTCCTAGGAAAGTTGTCCCCAGCCTAGCAATCACCATATTAGGTTTATTCCTGCTGAGGGTGTACCGTGATGGCCCAGCATTTCCAGATATAGATCCATACCTGTCTCTTTGCTTTTACTTTCTTGGCTGTCTTAGCACTGGCTTTCGACTGTTTTCTAGATGATCTGATGAACATGTCTTGTTCTCAAATTTTCCTTTGGCTATAAATCACTTAAACTTTTCTGCAGACTATTTTGCCCCATTTTCTAAGTACAGAAAATCCACCAGATTGCACTTTGCAAAGGCTGGCTTTGGTTCCCTACTGCAGCTCTTGCTAAAATTGGGGTCATCGCAGTTTACCACCTATTATCTATCATCAGAAGTTTGATCTGAACATTTTATCATTACATTCAGATTTTATGAGGCTGATGGGTCTTGAGTGATCTGTTATTGAACACTATACAAGTAAACAACTTTTGCACAATTACCGCTGTTTCTGTGTATGCCTTCAATGGCCGTTCATGTTGTGGTAGACAATATACCTCCTTATTTGTCCCAGGAATACCTCTGTCCTCTCATGTATTTTGATTTAGTATATCAACATTTCTGCTAGCTAACACTATTGCTAGATCTCCTTCAGAGCAGTATTTCATTCCATCCTGCACTTGGTACCAGGAACAACCATCTGTGCACTCATTTCTTGCAGTCTTTCAGTGATTTACTGCCAGGGGTTTATCTGTTGGATTGTCTGTAGCCTTTAGCTACAGATGCAAATGTGCATCAAAAAACTCAACTGCATGTTGCTCCACAGAGCTAATCCATGCTGTGTTCTGCAAAAGGGCCTTACTTATAGATTTGGCGACCATCAGTGAGCTTTTTTGGGTGATATCCCACACTTCCTTTTACTTTCTGACTACCATCTCCAGACTACACCTGTTACAACCATACCAGCAATTAAAGTGTTCCCAAACACGGTAGCCAGTGCAGGCTGTTGCTAGCATTACGTCTTCCTTGACATCACAGAATACAATTCAGTGCTGTGGTCAGTGGCTTGATTGTATGTTCTCTCCTGTATAATGATAACTCTTTCTCTTTCCATGATGTATAACAATGCCTCTTCATTTCAAACCTAATAATTTGGCTTTTTTAGTTTCATAAGATTATTGTGACTCAAGACTGCACATGGGGATTTCATTTTGTCTTCTGCTTTCTCTTTGCATGTCTGCCTCTATGCAATACTGTCCTTTTAATCCGCAAGATGCCTGACCCCACAGGAACTGCTTCACTGAGGGTGATCAATGTTGTATGGAAATCATAGGCGCCTGTTCCTCCCACCTGTGCAACACTGAGCAATACTCATGTGTGACAACTGCGCAAAGCAAAAAAATCTTTCATTTCACATTTTCTTACACACAGGACACATTCACCTGTTGACCTCTGAGTACATTCAGTATACAATTGTGTCCTGGTTTGGGGTGAAGCAGGGTCAACTTTCTGTTCAGTGAGAGAGGCTCTTGCTTATACTTGTTGCTGTGGCAACCAGGGTCAGCTGACTTGGTTGTTTCCCCTGTGGAGAGGTTGCACCTGTGGGGAGGAGTGGACAGGACAAGTGACCCAAAACTGACCAATAGGGTATTCCATCCCATCTGCCATTCTCAGTATAAAAGCTAAGGGATCAAATAGTCTGGGCTTCTTCATTGGCTTGGCTTCTATGATGGCTCTCTTTTGCCAATGACTGATGTCTGAGGAGGACCCTGTCAGTTTGTCTGCCTTTGATTCCCATCGCTGTGTTCTGGAATCCATTGCTGAGTAGTCCAATCAGGAACTTTCCCGGTGCCTGGTGGTGATGTCTCCCTGGGAGCTTGACACGATTTTGTTTATACTGTATATATTTTGTGTATATATATATACAAATTGTATATATTTTTTGTATATATATTGTACCTGTTTCATTATTTACCAGAAAAGTAAATCACCTTGTTCCCTTACTGCTTACAATGAAGATCCAGGAGAGGGTCCTTCTCAGGCACTGTCAATGCAGCAGGATGACTCGGATACAGAGACAATGATTATATCTTTATCTATGAAGGATTTGTGAAATATGAGGAAGGACTTCAGTGGTTAAGAAGGGGAGACACCTCCTTGCGGCTCCAATGTTGTGACAAAGGGGCTGATACCATAGACCTGCTGCTGTCCAAGTAAGCACACCAGCATGGAAAAAGGTATCAAGTACCCGAAGGAAATGGCTGTGCAAGAGGTGATTTACTGTGACTAGCAAGTGAATGTAGACCCTGATGAAATGCCATGCAAGTGATTTTTGTTGAGGAAGTTTGTGCAGAGTGCACCATCGATGTATTCCCATACATGGTCAACAATGGTTTGGGGAGGATCAGATGCTGATGCCCCAACTGTAAATGAAGTGGCTAACAGGGTATGACAGTATGAAGACAGTCTCTCACGTCCCCTTACTGTGGCAGGAGTAGAAAAAATGACTGAGAAAATAGAGGAAATGACCAAGACAACAGCTGAGTGAAATAGCTAAGAAAAATTATAAACTGTTTGAAAAACTGTCTGGGATGGAAAAAGGAACCCACTGTTCGTCTGAACGGACCTATGTTGCAGTCATTAAGAAAAAACGCCCTCCTATGAGAATGACTCAGGAGAAACAGGACCTGCTCTGATATCTCCTGTGGCTTTGCCCCTGCAGCTGTGGAGGCATGAGTAAATGGGGTACAAACCTACGCAGGTCCTACAGGCAAGAGTGCTTGAATTTCAAGGTAAAGCAGATGGAAGAAAGAATTTTTGCAGGAGGGTGGCTGCTCCAGTCCATGGTAAAGGGTTCTCCAGTCCGGATAGGAACTGATCTGCTAATTGTAGATGCTGTCCTCAACATTAGAGGTGCCCTACCTCCAGCCAGGAGGAGAAGAGGGACAACAGAGTTTACTGGACTGTGTGGATTTGATGACCTGGCACATTAGAGCCACGAAAGTATAAAGCCCTGGTGGACACTGGTGCACAGTGTACCATATTGCTATCGAATCATAGAGGGACAGAATCTGTCACTATTGCTGGAGTGACAGAGGATTCTCAAGAACTGACTGTACTGGAGGCCGAAGTGAGCCTAACTGGGAATAAATGGAAGAAGCAAGAGAAGAGAGGAAGGACCTCTGAGATCACAGAGTCCAACTATACACACACAAAAATCCCCTTACAATCTCAGCCACGAGGGCATGCCCTGAAGTGCCACATCTACACCTTTCTTAAATACCTCCAGGGATGGTGACTCCACCACCTCCCTGGGCAGG
>JAOXNO010000020.1:18242254-18256807 GCA_028565335.1 Limnodromus scolopaceus
AGAGAAGCTATTTCTCCAGGTACTACATACCACAAATGTGTAAAGCTGTCAATGTGACACAGAAGCTAATTGCATTTGGAGGCCACAATTACAGCTGAAGACAACAGCAGCAACAGAGAGGCTTAGGGAAGCTAAGCACAGAGAACAGATTTTCTACAAGAAAGCCAAAGGAACCAAGTATCTGTGTGGTCTGGAAGGATTTTATGGAATGACAATAAATCCCCATTAACAATCTCTAAATCTAAAAATGGCTACATGTCCTAAGATTAATCTACATTGCTGAAGTCTGTCAACTGTGCAGATGCTTCCCTTTCTCTCAGTTAACCCCAGAAAAAAAGGATTTGGGGTGCCAGTATTTTAACTTCGTTTTTATATGACTAACATCCCTAGTTGTATCACAGCAGATAAGTGAGATTACATTAAAAGTGCAAAAGTGCCGATGTCTCTATCCCGGTCCCATTTATTGTCATGGCAGTGGATCTTCTGCTTCATTGTAGTGAATAAAAGGTAACTCCTTACAGGTAATTAAAATCGCCAACTAAAGGATCTTATTATGGAAGCAGTGCAGCTGACACTTCTTGAGTCAATTGCATTCTTAAGCTCCACCTGGCCTCCTCAAGGGCACTTGCTTCATTTCCCAGGCTGACCACTGTCACCTTCCCAGAGGCAGTGTCCCCCAGGATGCTCCCTCCAGAGCTGGGCTTAGGCAGCAGTATCCCGCCGCCTGCCCAGATCTGCTTAGCGGGTCTGTACCAAGATCAGCGCCTCCTGTCAGAGAAATGACAAGGTCACCTATTGCTCTGGACAAGCTCAGAGCAAGAAGATATCGGGGGGAGGAAGGGGAAATCTGTCTCAAAACAGCAAAGAGTTAACATACCTACTTGGTTTACCGGGTAGTTACTGGGTACTAATACCCACCATCTTCCACAAACAGCCCTCGGGTATTGGGAACACCAGAGTCTTCAGAACTGTTGAGGTCTTTGAATACAGTCCAGGTAGGTTATGAGAAATTTATTACCTAATTGTTTCATTATTCATAATTTACATTCATTATCCCTCTTGGCTTTAGAAAGTATTCCATATTTTACCCATTAAAACATGTAACCCACTAAAAATACCTAAAATAGTGTCTGAGTATTCCCAGGCTCCAAAGTATATTGAAGGACAACAAACCATGTCTTTACTTCTTTTAAACTAGAGAATTTCCATTTGCTTCATTGAAGTTCATAAATTTATACCGGTCAATGAAGGGATGTGATGGTTAAAATGCATTTACATGACTGAACATGACACAACAGCTCACAAAAGTAAAACATTTCTCATCTTAAACGTAAGGTGCACCTCACTGTTATCTTCTATACCTTACTTCAAAGGGCTGCTGAAATTGAGAAAAGGCTTTTCTTAAAATCTGAGTGCACTTCAGAGACTTTAGTTGAATGATGCAACATCACTGTTACAAGTAAGCCCATACTAACCTGACCTAAAGGTAGGCTGAACTTTAAACAGATACTACTGATTTTGCCCAGAAAATATTTCTGATTCAGTCTCAAGATTTGCCTCCTGCCATTAAGGGGAAAAAAATAAATTACTACCACCTTTGACAGGAACATTCTCCATCCTTTCCCAAAACTTCATCCAGTATAACATTTTTTTCTCAAGAGAACAGCTTTTAGAATTGTGTGATAATATAATAATCAAATTTCACTTTAGCTTGGTTTCTTATGAAAAAAAAAGAGGAGTATTTTTTTTGGTGAATCTCTTAGTACCCCTTTGTCACTGCACTTTTAAATAAAATCCAACAAAAGGGTAGATTCTAATATATCCCTTTCCTACAACTTTCAGGAAAATATCTAGCTGCAAAGAGAAAAGATTTCACCTTTCCTCTCCCATCTCTTCTTCTCATCCAAGAGGAAGGCCACAAAGTCAACTCAAACATTATTAGATGCTCATAAATCCATAAGGACGCCCTCACCCCAAAAGAAGTTCAGAGATTACACCTTATTAAATGTAGGATATCCACACGGAACAAAGCCACAGTTAAATAGGTTAATAAATAACACTGTTTCCCAAACTACAACCTGAAAAATGCAAGTCACTTGCACTCCTGATTGCCTTGGAAAAGCTCAGAAATGCAGAACCTGGGGGTTCATAGACCTGACATAAACCCCAAACGGTTTCTTTTTTGTAATCTTATGATCACGACATGAAAAATAATTGTTTCTAATGCTTCAGCTTGTATTCAGCTTCTTCAGTCAGTTATGTGCTATTTCATACAGTTGTGTAACTGTGTGAGTAAAATCTGTCCTGAAGGCTCTGAATGCTTTCCTCAGGAAGATGCTAATGGCATGGCTGAAATGAGTTCTTCAGGATGCTGTGAGCTTTACAAAAGCCTCTAACCAGATTATATAGCAGAGCTTTTATTGTGATAACAGATCATAATTCTTTCCTGTTTTGCAGAATATTGAGTGAAAAATGTAAAAGCACTATACATTCTGTAAAAATTGGTGGAAAATTGAACTATTTTTTAAGGAAAGTTGTTTTCATGATATTGTGGAAAGCAGCAGAGTCAGAGAGTGAATGTTTGTACACAAATGCATTTCAGCATCTATTTTTTCTGCTGGAAATGAGAAGGAAAAAACAAATCTGTACAGTGGGATTTTCTGGAATTGTGGGGGTTTTTGTTCTGTATCTTCCATCGGAAATTTATTTTGTTACAAATATAATTACCAGACAGTGAAGCCAATTGTTTTGCTTTCTCTTCTCAATACAAAGCAGAGGAAATACAGAAGAGAAATTTCACTCCAGCGGAAACTTGCTTTTACTGGTTTTAAAAAATATTTTAAAAATATTTTTATAGTCACATAGTACTAATTACTCAGAAATATTCCTGGGTGCTCTGACAAGTCTTCTTTTCATTACAATTGTTTCTTCATTACCCTTCTTACCCTTTCTTGCAGCAGGGACCCAGATATTGAAAGGAAGAAGATGGTATATGATCTTAAAGCCAGGCTTCTCAAAATTGGGTGCCATATTTAGGCACCTATATATAAATGGCCTGATTTTCAAAAGTACTGAGTATTCATCAGTTCCCATTGATTTCAATAGGACCTAGAATTGATCACACCTCTGCAAATCAGGCCATTTCTATTTAGGCCTAGGCATGTGAATATATCAGAACCACTTTGAGCATCTGTGTTTAAAAGCAATAGCCAAAAGTTCTACTGAAGAGTCTTTAGATAAAGATTGTAATCTGTAAGTGAACTCACAGAAACACAAGAGGTGAAATAGAGACACCTGAACTGTGACACTTTTTATTGCACAAACGGAGTTGGTGAGAATTTTGCTGCCAAGAACAACAACTCTTCACAGCTCTTCAAAACATGGAATTTTTCTATTTGTAAATAAAGTGGATCTGAATAATCTTATATATTCGTCTTCTTTCCTAACTAAAATAACCCAGTTCTCAGTTTCCATTTCGCTAGCTGCCTGCTGTGACACTAAAAATTATGTTAGTTATGTAACAAGATGCTCTTTGTAGCTGCAGAATAAGAGAATAGTGACAGGGACTGAGACAGCCAAGTCCCCATGATGTTTCAGCATTAGCTGTTTAATGACAGCAGGTTGCAAATGCATGATGCTGAGCTGGAAGGAATTTGCTCCTTTATTTGACAGAACTAGAGAGTTTCAAGAAAAAAAAAAAAGCTAGAAATTGCATGAACAAGAGGCATGAAATTAATTTTTAAACATCGTGATTGTTGGGAATTAAGAGACCACACACAAATGAATTTTATGTGCCATTTCAGAGACAAGAAAAGCAATAAAAGTAACCTTATCATTCACAGAAAATGTCAGATTTTCTTTAAATACCATAAAAATTACATCCTGTGAAGCAAATGCTCTCCTTAAAGTTTCTGTTTCTTTCAAGGTGCTCTTTTATAGACCTTAATAAATGCACAGGGGAAAAGATCTCCACAGTAGCATTGACTCAAGCCAGTGAATGCACACAACGCTGAGCTGTGTTATGCAAACGCAGAAACTTACACCTGGAAGCAACACAAGTTTGTACCGAACCTCATACATCCCTATAAGACTTATCTGTAAAGGTTAGATGATAAAAGCTGCACAACCTCAAAGGAGCACAGAGAGAAAGGGTGTGTGTGGGGAGAGAAGACCAAATGATGCCTTGCCAGGCTGGTCCCAGGGCTGCCTCAGGAGAACCTCAGCCCCCTGGCTCCAGGCATGAAACCTATCAAGCCAACCCAACGCGACCACAGCTTTTGACTGAGGGGGGTGGCTAGCTGAGGGGCATGGAACACACAATGGGATGCAGGGGAAAAGCCTGCTCAGACACCTCTCTATCACTGTCCTCAGCAAATCTAATTCCAACATGACTCTGTGCAATGTGATAGCCTTGCAATCAGGGTAGGTGAGACGGGTATGAAAATAGCCGCCAGTGATGAGCTCACAGCAAGAACTTTCTTGTGTACATTTGTAAATACAAACTCTCTCAGCACTGCCATTACCAGCCACTCCCTTTAACTCCTGAAGCATTGCTCTTAAACCACAGCAACGGGGGCGCCGCAGAATTCTGCACGTGCCTTTGCTCTTCAGTGACTTTGGAGAGTGTGCTTCATCACTCCTCTCTCCCCACGTGAGGGAGATGCTTGTAACAAAACTGTTTCTTTCTCCTTGACCATAAGACATGAATATTATGTTGTCTTCTCTTTTTGGCAGTTATAGATTTATGTGTTGAAGCAGCATTTGTTTTCCTTGTCACAAGCTCACTGAATCTTAATGCCTTTGCAATAAACAAGCCTTGTAAACTGAGAAAAAAGGAGAGGGTTCAGGAGTGAGGCTGTTTTGTTTCAAGCTGGCAGCTAGCGTGGACACTGCTGCTCTTTTATGGAGGTGTTTTGGGATGAATGTCGCTTAAGTGACAGTGATAGAGAAGCAGCAGCAGAAAAAAAGTTGCCTTGTGACCCTGTAACTCTGATTTGGAGATTTACATAAGGAAAGCAGAAGACACGTTAAAGGAGCGGTTAAAAGCTGGATGCAACTGCATTGTGAATGAATGGAGGAGGAAACCAGGCATCCGTGATGGCAAATCGACATGCTCCTCTTCACTGAATTCATGCTGTAATGGGAAGTTCTAAAAAGGGCAAGGGAGCTTCTGCAAGCTGAGACCCTACTGCTCCTTATAATGCTGTAATTTCACATTCTGTCTAAATTAGAGTGTGTCAGAGATACTTTCCCTTTACTATAAGGAAAGAAATTTCACTGAGACGCAGAACATGCTGTACATAAGCACAAAAAGATAAAGTGTAAAAAATTGAAACAGCAAGAGTGTTGGGGAAGCTGTAGCCTGGTTCCACTTTGAGGCTAGACTGAAATATAAACTGCTGAGACAGCTTGCTGACTTTCACTGAAGCAGAAATAAGTGCCCATGAACATACAGAAATCTTTCCAGAAGAGTACAAAACATATATACCCTTGTATTGTGTGATAAAAAAAGTGTATTTCAGTAGTTTCAGACAAAACAGTAAATCCATTCAGATTAAAAGTTGCAGGTTTTTTCATTTTTGTGCACAAGGTATCGCTCATGTAAATTCCGTTCATCATTTTTCCCTCCTGTTAGTTACAAATATTCCCTCGTTAGACCTAATTGACAGCACTTTCACATACTCATAGATAAGGGCTGTGGCATCATGTTTCTATTCTGAGGCTCCCTTGCACTTTTGACTTCCACAAATTGCTGCCTTTGTGATTGTTCTACTTATAAATTATTTCTGCTTTATTGTATATATACACAAAGAAGCTCATGATCAAATTATTCTAAACTCCCAAGTCTAAGGAAGCAAAAGATAATAATAAAATGAGAGAATGATCCTGGAGACCTGAAAGAAATGTGATTCATAAATAATGAAATAAGACAAAAATTACAGATGATGCAACTGTCTACAAATGAAGAAAATACCCATCTATCTTACCAAACCTGGTTTCTTTAGACCTTCTTATCAGTTCCCAGTTATCTGACTCAACATTTTTATTTAATGCCTTCCAAATTTCCTTTAATTTACATACTTATCATTAATATACATGTATCATTGATTTCATATCTCCTTTTGACTTGGATATTTTCTGCCCAGGGTCAGGAAGAAATGTGTCAGTAAGAGATACTATAGGTGCTTTTATCCCTGAACATAGTGGGGTCTATTTAAGTAAAAATCAGAGAAACGAAATACATAATTGTAAAGGTACGCTATTAAGCAAAGACTTGCCAATAGCTCAAGGAGTATTCCCCTCCTTTCCTGTCCTGGGCTGTACACAGAAAGTGGATGGCTTTCTACACTACTTACATGTTCCTGCTGTTTTTTGCAAGACAAGTGGAAGGCATTGCCATAAAATGAATTGGGGAAATGACTGGGTTAAAAAAAAAAAAAAAAGATAAAAAGTCTATTTTGGTTTTGAACTTGGATCTTCTCCCTGATCTGCTTTACAGAGTGACCTGACAAACACCCACACTGGTGCAACCAAAGGGGTGAATTCAGGTAAAAGAGGTCAAGACAGGCAGTTCAAACTAGTTTTTCTAACAAAGCATATTCTCTGAACTACACTGTCAGCTACAGCTTTTGAGAAAGACTCCTTCCATAATGCAGAGGTATAGCTTGTACTCTTTGTCTCTATTTCTGTTACATTCCTTACTGCTGGATTAAACTGACTGATCGGTTTTCTTTCAAAATCAAGTTTTATAAGCAAAAGTTTTATATTTTCATTGAATTTGCTGATAAATATATGAGGAACCAGTGGATAATGAGCAGATTCTTCTAATAACCCGTTAATGTTCTGAATTATATTAGTTTACTTTTTCCTAATTTTCAGTGTGTATTAGGTATGTTTATCCCTACTAGCCTTGGTTTCTTTAGACCTTCTTATCAGTTCTCAGCTACCTGACTTGAGATTTTTATTCAATGCCTTCCCATTTTCCTTTCATTTACATACTTATTAGAAATATACATATATCACTGATTTCATAACTCCCGCCTACATTTTGATAAACTCATTTGCATATGGAAAATAGTATAAATTATTATATTATATTATAGATAATATTATATTATAAATAATAATGACTACGATCTGCACAGGGACTGTTTTTCAGCTTCCATAATTCAATGTCCAGAACAATGTCCAGAACAATGTCCAATACTGGGTTTGACCTGTTTTTTCACATAGGACTTTCTGGTCTGAGAAAGTTATTCTGGCCTCTGAAAAGGTTTTCTTGGGTGATGTATTAATCAGAGGTAGAATGGCACCTCTAGAGATCACGTAGTTTAACCCCTTGCTCAAAGCAGGGTCACCTATAGCAGGTTGCTTAGGATTATGTCCAGTCAGGTTTTTAATATTTTCAAGGATGAAGATGCCATAGCGTCTCCAGGCAAACTGATCTACTGATTATAGATTAACATCACTGAGTAATTACAGATTAATATATTCTGTCTACTCTGGAGTAACCTGCTGAATTTGGGATTATTATGTTACTGTATTATGAATCTCTGCAGCACCCAACCGTGCATGGTACTTTCCTTTTTTATTGCTAAGATTGAGATAGACAACATATATTTTCTGATAGTTTTTAATTTCATATTTTGATGAGAATAGTATAAAGGAGCTCTTCAGGAACAAAAATCCAACTGAAAAAATTCTAGCAGTTTGGGCCCTAAGAGTATGTGGAATTTCAGTCTAGCCAAGATCAACCCATGTGAGGTGGATTAGATCAACCCAAGTGAAAATTTGGCTGCAAGTGCAAAGACTCAGAAGCTGCTGCTCCTCTGAGTTGATGGACTGCCATTCTGCCAACTGCCAACTAGACTTTTGAAAAATAACTCAACCCTACCTACACATTTCAAGAGGTGGTAATCCTTGGTACCTAAACTGGAATTGCAATTGACTTCATAAGACTAAAGATCTAGACTTCAGTGTTGAACTTATTGAGTCACGGTGTTCAAGTTTAATGCTTTGTGCCCTCAACCATCCAGAACAGGTAGTAATGAAATATGTCTTTACTACAAGATACCAAAAAATCACTGTTTATTTTCCATTAAAACAAGCAACTGAAACCACCTTCCTTTAAAAGTGTAACTAGGCCTCCTAACTCCTCTTTGTTAAAAGACTTTTAATATTGATTTATTCCCTCAAAAGGACACTCCTTTACCCTGATGGCATAATTCTCTGCCGTAATATATATTATTGACAATTACATTTTCTTTTGGTAGCATTCAGTAACTCAAAGACTATTAGGAACATTGGCCACAACAGATTTAGCTGTGACAAAAGTCTCTTTAGGCTTACTCTGAAAAGTTTGCTAGCAGCTCTTTGTCTTTTAGATTTCAAATGGAAAACAAATCATAAAGCAGCCAATATTTAACGTGGAGTCTTGCTAAATTTGTGTTTTCGCCATGCTTTTTCCCAAATTTGACACTATTCAAGGGATGTCATATAAAACCATAAAGCAGGTGACGTTGCTAGAAGGCAGACTGCAAGGAAGAAAAAGTGATTACCAAATCAAATGAGAATACATTCATTATGAGGTTAATTCCCCTTTCTTTGACATTCCTTCCTCAATTTAATTAGTCTCTCCTGAGGCCCACAGTCTTACTGGTCTTTCTATGCAAAAGAAAACTTGCTTGCCAAGGAAAATACGTCCAAAAGTCTCCCAACTCTGCATCAGTGAGACTGGATTCTATAAATAACCTCTGAAAAATCTATCACGTTCTCAGCCTGCAAAGTCAAATTATTAAACCTGACATCTCCATTATATCCAGCTGTGGCACAGTTCCCCTCTTCTATCCGAGATCTGCTACTTTACCTCGCAGACAACAGAAATGCTGCAGCTGTGGATGGCTAGTATTTCCTACATCAGACTTAAAGGAATACTATCAACTTTGCATAAGAGCATCCTGGACTTTATGTACCCTAGATTTTCAGTACAATAGGCTTTGTTATAACATGGGGATAGAATTTCTTTTTTAATTCAAAGTTTAAATTTAATTATATTATCAATGCTAACATGCTACTTCAGCAATTTACTGCTCTTCAGTAGATCCTGACACTTTTCAAAGCAAAAGAAGACTAGTGAAGTTCTTCAAGCTCATTAAGGGCCTGATTCTGCTGACTTTCTCCCAAGGAACCTTTGCATTGCAAGAATTCACAATGTCGTAATGAATCTAGTGGTTTAAACCTCATGTCTTAACAGCATATCCTTGAAGTGTCTCATTTTTGGTATGTCAATTTCTATACAGATTAGAAAAACCTTGAAAAATACTAGCCTCAGAGGCTCAAAATTTAAATGCAGCCATTTTTTCTTATGGAAAATATCATGATCTCTGAGGGAAATAACTCCTGAATTTTGAAGTCCCAACAATACTTCTGTATGTTGAGACATGCAGTCATATTGGTTTCCATGAGATACTTGCATGGCATATAGAAGGATTTATAAACTCAGCCCCCAATGACAGGTATCTAAGACAGAAAGCGTGAAATACAGACTGGGTATTACTGCCCTCAGTTTTAGGCAAGGTAACCAGCTGTAAAATTTTGTTGCTGCTTCTAAAATCAGTATGCTGCTTTGCTCACATTAATGTATCCAGCTGTCCTGTCTGCTTTAGAACCTGTTTAGCTGCAATAATTTTTTCAATGCATTTTTAGTTCTGTTCACCAGTTTATAAATGTAGCTATGTTACCACTCTTTTTTGTCCTACATGCTCTGTGCTGCACACTTTCAAATATGGTGTTTCTTTCTTTATTTCTCACTTTCCCTCCACAAAGAATGTATAACAGTGCTGAGCACAAGCAACAATGAACAAATAAGGACTTCCTCTAAAATGGAATTTTATTTTCTCTTTATGTCTACTTTAAACAAATGGAATATTCAATTTTCTATTTTATGTCTGCAAAAGAACATCCTCTTGTATCTAACACCAAACCAGTAATGAAAGAGTCTGCATCAGTAAATTTTCTTTCCACTTTACTTCTCCATATGGCTATATTCTGAGCATCAGAAAACTTCCAAGTATTCTGTACCAAGCACTCCATTGAACAGTTTCTTAGTTTTGTAAGCAGCCAAAAAAACCAGCTAGCTTTCCCTTACTTTAGTCTTTCTAAAGTGAACATAATACTTGTAGTTACAATTACACAGCCCTCAATATATTTGTCTTCCATGGGTGCTAAAGCTGTAGAAATTACAGTGGTTTACCAAGATGAAAGTCTATCACTTCAGGCATTTTCCCTAGCAGTCAATTATGACATGACCCATTTATCTATTCTTGTCTGGATCTGCTCTTTAATTGTTCACAGAACTTTCCTTTTTGCTTGAACCCTCACTAATCAAGCTCATCCATCTGTCTGTGGGAGAAGTCTACTAGCTCAAGTAGAAGGTCTTAAATTTCACACCAGAGCTATACAACTAAAGAGACCACTCAGAACATCATGATAAAGAGGGGTCTCGAAATCACAACACCTGCTGGACTATTTGGATTCATGACAGATTTAAGAACTGGAATGCTCCCCACGGCATTTCCCTTATCCAGTCTCAAGCCAGAAGTCGTTTAGTGGTACAGGAGGAAATCTGTATTCCCATCAAGTACTCTCTCTACCCCACAAGCACCATCATCATTCAGGAAGGAACATATGTTCAAGGTGGTTTTTTTCACTGCTATTATGCTGCCCAGCCAGAGGTAGAAGAAACCATCCATCTTGACACATGCCTCTGTTAATAACTCCAATGTGCGATCTTTGCATTTCAAGACCAGAATTTAATGCTAACAGCTCTCCGTAGCATTGTTCTTATTGATTTGCATTTTAAGAGTCTACGACTGTCAGCAGTAAGAACAAAGCACAGATATTGAAATCTATTACTTCCTTGGCATCCTCATTAAAGTAGCTGTGCTGGTCCCAAGTATTTGTAAATAAACATATTTCTTTTACACACAAGCTATATAAAGTATAATTCAATTAATTTACCATTTCAAAGTCCTGCCTGATTTTAGGAGAAATTTCATTTACATCAGCATATACTGGCAAATTCCTCAGTATTTCCATATACTGAGAAATACAAGCACTTTGAGAAAACATTCAGCCAAACTGTTACCAAAATGTACAGAATATACCCTGATTTCAAATACATAACCCCACCTTGAAAGGAACAGTGACTTGCTTTCTAAATTGACCTTGAGTTACTGTCTGTCTTTCTGTGAACAAGGTGGAGGAAAAAAGATGTTTACATAATTGTGCTGGCATTACACACAAAGAAGTAACTGTTTGTCCTGTTCTTGCTATCATAAAATAAAGACACTTCAGACTTCTTAAGCAGTCAGATCCTCTTGCAGTGAACAGATGCTCTGGACTGAAATTAAAGTTTAAAACTTTCATCTTCCTTTAATCTTCATGGTTTTATTCTCTGTGTTGCTCACTTTCTCCAGGAGACTTCGGCTGACCTAGAATCCCAAGTCTATAAAAGCTTTACTATGGTGTATAGATCAGCACACAGCTTAGCCAGACATAAAACCACACTTTTGGCCCCTGTGTCAGCAGAAAGGTTTGGGGCTTTTTTTTCACTTTTACCAATTGCACTTCTTCTGTTCTTCACTGTTGTACAGACACTGGGCTAAAATGATAACCTTTGCTTCTCCTCCGCTCTTTTCTTCTTTGTGTTTTATCCCTTGCTACAGAAGTTAGCTACAGTATCTTGCATTGGCAGGGAGGAGCATGGTCAGGTCATGTACCCTTCAGGTCAGAAAATCTAGTTAATAGCCAGTTGTCTGAATTTTTATTTTTTTTGAGTAGTGCTTTCGGCAAATTTCAAGATGCTGCTCAGTGTACAGAAACATTTTAGTCTCTGCCCTCTATTTCTAGTTTTTAATTTGCAGACTGCAAAGTCAGATGGTCCTAGACAGTCTTCCTCACTATTTGTCGACCAGTGGCATATTTCTTGGACTGGTGTGTCTACGTGCTACTGTTACGATGACATAAGTCATCAACAGTATTACAAAACAATAAAAAATTTGTCTTTGATAGACAAGTTCACAATCTCAGAAACACAAGTTGTTAATGTAGACCCCTGACACATGATCTTCTGTTGCCCTTGCCACCCTCTTTGTCTTTTTAATAACCATTTTGCATGTTCAGTTTTGGCACAGATTTCTTTCATGATCACTTTTCAACTTCTTTCAGTGACAAGTGTCATTTGGTTAACCCTATACCAGTACTAGGTTTGTTTCAAAGTTATCCAAATTAACTCATGGAGTAGTTAAGAGGCATTTGCATGTTTCAAACTTCTAAGTGGCTACACTGACAGCTGCTTTTATTATGTTTTTGGAGATGAAAATAGTATGGTTCAATCTGGAGTAAAGAAGCGGTCAGGAAATTACTGGTCTTGAAGTATTTGTATTTGAAAAACACAAAAAAGTTTAGACCCCTGAGAAACTTGTTTCTCTGAGGCAGGATGAAGACAACATACAAGAAATCAGAATTCAATGGTCAGAATCCATACATTAAACAATATGTAAGTTAAAAACTTTAAAAAAAAAAAAAAAACCCACAGCAAAAAAACACAACAAAAAAAAACCAGCCACAGAAAAACCCCCAAAACCCCACATTCTTAGCCAGAAGATATATGTCATGATCTCTTGCCATTTTGAAAGATTTTGAATCTGTATTGGAATGCATTCCAACAATATTTGAAATTATGTCTAATTCTGTTGTGGAACAGTTTGTATCATCAAAATATTGAGTCTTTTTATTCTCATCCAATTACTCAAGTAATGAAAATGGTACACTAGTAATTCTTGACTTCTATAAATCCTCTTTCAAGACTGTTAATTCCATATAAATTAATTTTTTGGTAAATTCTTCTCAATTACCTTCCTGTAAATCACCAAACCAATATCTTATTGCTACATAACTACTCCAATCAGAACAAATTCTAGGTATGACAATCTTAAAGTTTGAGAAACCTGAATGCTAACTTAAAATTTGATTTAAATTTGTCACCTGGGTCAAAAAAATCCATCTTAACTCCTGCTGTTCCAAAACTTCATATTTTTAGGAAGTCTAAAATAAGGATTTGAACTTGACTGACAAGGATTATTTCCTTTTATTCCTTCAGGGCATGCATAATTTCTAATTCTTACATAACGTATCTTTGCATAAGCAAACCATGAAAGAATGAGAATTATAAGAAACTCCATGACACTATACCACTGCTCTTCCTATACAGAGCAGGAGAAAGTGCTGTTTTCACTTCCTCTCTTCTGATATGAACTGCAGGATGCATCCTTCACTTTTCTACTTTCTAGAGGGAAAGCTAGTGACTATAGATGATTCATTCATGAATAAAATAGGCAGATATGGGGCGTGGTGATGATGTTTCTGAGTCATAAAATACTTTAGCTACTTCAGCATCTTTTGTATGTTGATTTCTTATCTTTAAGCTTCTGAGAAATTTAGACTATAAACTTTCCTTCATCTTGGTTGAGCAAGTTTTTAATCTGTAAATTCATGTTGTCAAATCGTGCTTGATTCACTTGCATTTTCAGCCTTGAATTATATTCTGACCTTACTGAAATAATTAGCAAAGTTGCTAGCAACATCTGTGGAGCTGTGATTTTATCCTTGATGTTTAGTTGTTAGTGCTAAATTACCAAGTTTGTTTGCATATTAAGTTCCATTAAAACCACTAGGAAACATATGTTTCATTTGTGGAAGAGTTTAGGACAATTTCACATCTTCAGCACTAAGCTGCTGCTCTTATTTTCTCTATTATAAATAAAAAGGTTGGACCTGAAGGAAGCCAAATGCATGCTCAAGCTGTACATGTCTCACACTGACAGGATCAGGTCCTTAAATCCTGCAGTCCTAACCATGCAACATAATCCCCTGTCAAAATTTCTTTGTATTAACTAATTTTGACAGCTATCACAAAGTAAATCCAAACAAATACTTGGCATTAGGAAGGAGTGTGAATATTATTTTTGTAAAAACTCATTAACAAAATTGCTAGACTACAGTGTTTGACATCAAACTAGTATTTTATTCAAGCACCAACTGTTCAAGATGCTTCAATAAATATTGCTTAAAATGAAAATGCATTTATCAGTTGAGAAATATTTTTCAATTAATGCTTAGTTATAAAAAACTTTATACTGTTGCATGTTTAGCAACTGTATTTATGTTGACATTGTGTAAAGGAATGTAAAAAGTAATTAACACTAACTCATTTTATAGCTTCAAGAGCTTGAGGGCAGACTGAATACTGCCCCCGGAGAAAAGAGGTTGCACCATGGCTCCGTCAAATTCATTAGCAGAATACCCACTCACTCCAGCAGGACCGGAATTTCACCGTAGGAACACAAATTTAAAACTTAGGTGAGAGGTGTAACAAGGGCATTCAAGTGAGGAGGAAAACAGTTGCATTCTTCAGTTTAAACTGTAACTATCTCACATTAAAAACAAAAAAAACATAAAGAAGATGCCAAGTGATTCACAATGCTTGAACTT
>JAOXNO010000020.1:18256907-18268417 GCA_028565335.1 Limnodromus scolopaceus
GCGCACCCAGCGCTGTTTGCTTGCCTCTATTCGCTTAATAAATTGTAAACTTTAATTGAAACTCTGTTTGAGACTGAACCATTTATCACAAGATTCAATATTCATTGGTTATTAACATGAAGCAGTGGTATACTTCATACTGCTGCAAGTTTATTATGTATCTGAAATTTGGTAGTAGATTCTCTACATCAAAGGAGGCTTTAGTCATTTTTAAGAGTCAGCTCTGAGTCATTGAGCCATATGTAAAGATTTCTGTAAGTAGTCTTACAAGAAGCTTCTGCTTCTTTCCTTTTGGCTCACATATCATACTCAGAAATATGGATTCAAATGAGGATTTCTGAGGATGATACACGAGCCAAAAGAAACACAGCAAAAGTTTCTTATCCCAAGGGAAGTCCTCTGGACGTGTTTTTGGAAGAAATAAAAAGAGTTGTGCTTTGAACAAGTGTAATTTACAGCCATTGAGACACACAAGATGCAGAGCCTTACTACTGTGGTTTGGCCTCTGATGGCAACAAAGAACCACATGGCAGCCACTCGCGCAGACTGGAGCCGCCGCCGCGGCCGGGAGGGGAAAATCGGAAGAAAAAGGCAAAACCCGTGGGTTGAGACAAAGGCAAATTAACAGAACAGCAAAGGGAGCAAGAAACAACAACGATGACAGAGGACTATACAACCACGATTACGATACCACCGCTTGCCCGGGACGCCCCCGACCGCTCTGCTCCCCCGGGGGTCACTTCCTTCTCCTCTCTGACTTCCTGTCCCTCCCCTTCCCCGGCTAGCTCCGGCTACCCCCTGGGCATGGCTCACATAGGATGGAATACCTGTGTCTCTGCTAGGTCCTGGGGAGAATTAATCCTATCCCCGCCAGACCCAGGACACTTACACAGCTGAGTTTTTACAGCCACTTTCTTAGAGTGGAGCTACTTTTTCAAGAATGGTGGTTTTGCCCGGTTAGTTACATCTTGGACTGTGCGGAACCTGTATCTGTTAGAGGACATACAAAATTGCAGAACACTGTGTTACGCTCTCTGGCTCCAGGTAGAAATTTTTCATTTCATAAAACTCATAGTAGTCAGCTTGCTTTATTGTGAGAAATAAAAAAAAAATAATAAGATAATCTGAAAATTAAAATACTAACATACGCATCTGCTACTCTCTTATTTAAGATTTCTTTTTCCATGCACCCCTAGCCTGTCATCCTTACATTAATTTTCTCCATTTTGTTTGCAATAATGCCCCCTTTTATTGCCTTTAATTATTTTATTTTGTTGTAAACTCGTGCTATTGGTTATTCAGTGCTTTTTTTCTTAACAACTAATGAATAATTTATTTAAGGCTAGCCTTACATCTGTAAAGATGATTTGCAAGCCCTTGTAATCAATTAAAGTGTCAGTTCAATCTGGCAATTTTGTTCATTGCCATCAGGTTTATTGATTCTTAAATACATTACTAGAGCCCTGATGCTGAAATAGATATCTTAATAGCTCTATTGGCCCATGTGCAGGCAATCAGAGTCTACACCCAAGTTTAAGAAGACAATTGCATTTATTATTGATGTGTGGAAAGTAATTTGTGCTGTGTGACTTACTTTGCAACTTTTGTTTCTTTAGTTTGCTGTATGTAGCATGCTGAAGGAAGGTCCTATGGGTTATACTGGTACTCTTGGAGAGATATAGACTTTTTTGGGTTTTCTATGGTAAGAATGTGAGATCACTGTCAGTTCCTAAAACTGAAATAGGTAATAGGAAATGCATGACTAATGCTGCTTTTTTTTCCTAATGCAAATATGAGTGCATGATTTCTATGTCTGTAGTGAAATGTAAATAGGGTTTCTCAGATACGTGCTCAAGTGGGAAAGATACAGTTTCAGTCTATATAGTTTGTGGAGTGTTCATCCTATGAATGAAATGGACAGCTCTGCTAACGCTAGAGTTTTGCTAATCATTTTTTTGTCTGGGAGGGATCCTCCAGCTTAGGGACTCTATGTACCCCCATTGTAGTTGTGTCAATAGAATCCTATAGTGCAAGTTCAGGAAATAAATGGTATATGCAACTTTAGTGACTGCATTTGAATTTGCAGAGTTAACCATTTAAGCAAACTTATACCTCTTAGTGTAATGGAAACTGAGAAGTTGGGTGTGATTAGCTCAGAAAAGATTGTTTTCCTTTCTATTAATTACACTCTCTGTGAATTGTAGATGAATCGTATCTTCAAATTTTTTGTAACATCATTGAAGTCTCATTACAGGAGCAAGAATGGGTACTGGCTTTAGTGATGTGACAGACAATATTTAGATTTGGAGTTTCTAAAACTGAAAAGAGCTGAATTGAAATGAGATATTTTAATTTCTTTTCAGTTCTTAGTAAGCTTTTTTTCTCTGTGAAATAATAACAGAAGAACAAAGTAGATGAAGATCTCTATATGATTAAAACACATCTTCTGATATAATTTCCAGTTTGCCTCACCTAAGAAAACTCCAGGAAGTGGTACAAATTTTATTTTATTCTATTCATATTAGATTCACTCCTTTCTCACAACATATGTAACTGTTGCTTTAGGGAGCTTACAGTGGTGCCAAACACATGTACTGTGGCTTCTAGAAGATGTTTGTTTATGTTGAGAAAATATTTTATTAGCTAATTAGCTTAAACTTTATTGGAGTTCTTTTCAGAGATATATAGTCAGCTGTTTTGAATTAGGTTTTTTGGTTTTGGTGTGTTATTTTGTTTGGTTGTTTGGTTTGTTTTTTTTTAAAATGCACAGAAAAATAAAGATGTACGTTACACAGCCCCAGAAATTTGAGGGGGGAGAGAGCTGATAAATGGTGCTTTTTTTTTTTTTTTTTTTTTTTTTTTTTTTTAACATACTAAGGAAGAGTTGAAAGGGATCTTCCTTACCTATCAGATCTCTTTCCTGCTGGATCCCTTTACTAGTTAGAGGATTTTACCCTTAACTCATCCTATTGAAAGAACACTGTAGAGCATCACATATGTGATGATTTAAAATAAAAAACAAACAAAAAAGTCCCCAAACCAAACACTCCATCTAACTTTCATCCCACAGTTCTTTCTAGACAGTTTGTATTTTATAAATGAAGGAATTTAACTCTATTCCAGCAAAAACCAGTGCAGTCTTACGGATAACATTTAATATTGTCCTAGCTAGTCAACATAACTAACAAAGATATTAATGATCTCTAACCAGTTCTCAGAATAATCTAGGAGACAAGGAAACGTCATTATCTTCAATTTACAGAGGGGGAACAGAGTAACAGGACTAGAAATCATAGCCAGTCAGGAGTCAAACCGTATCTTTGCTTTTAAGAGAGCCTCAACTTCATGCTGCCTTGGACAGTTCATGTGGCTTTTACTGTAAATCTTTTGAACCTCCCCTGAACTCAAGCTGTTGTCCAAAACAAAGTCCAAGTGGTGTAAATCCTGAAGATTAAGGGCTCCTATGAGGAGCAGCTAAGGAGTTTAGGCTTGTCTAGTTTGGAGAAAAGGAGTGATGCCGTGAAAGACGAAATCAGGACTCAATAGTCAGGATGACTAGAAGATTCTGTGATTAGATAGAACTATAAAAGTTCTGCCAAATCTCAACTCAGTTAAATGTTGCTAAAACAATGTTGACAGAAGAATATTTGTGGTAGTTTTCTATTTGTTCTGAACAGCTTTTTCTAGGTGTTCAGAAATAAAGTTTCTGGTGCATGATAGAAACTTTCGGTGGGAACAAAATATAAATTTAACTCAGATTCACGTGAAGAGAAGATGCAAGAGCTCACCCTGGAAAGGTACACTCAAAGGCAATGGGTAGGCATGCTCAATTTCCAGTAGGTGAGGGCAGATTTGGGTCTAGACTTTTTGGAGCTATTCAAACATCTCCCTATAACCTCTCATAACCCATACCATTCGCATGAAGGCTGTCTGTCCCTTGCCCTCATCTCTGTATATGAAACAGATTCAACACAGAATACATATAGAATAGAATAGAATTTAACAGAACAGAATACAATACAATACAATACAATACAATAGTTCAGTTGGAAGGGACCTACAGCGATCATCTAGTCAAACTGCCTGACCACTTCAGAGCTGACAAAAAGTTAAAGCATATTATTAATGGCATTGTCCAAATACCTCTTAAACACCGACGGCCTTGAGACATCAACCACATCTCTATGAAGACTGTTCCAGCGTTTGACCACCCTCTTGATAAAGAAATGTTTTCTAATGTCAAGTCTGAACCTCCCCTGATGCAGCTTTGAACCATCCCCATGCGTCCTATTGCTGGATACTGGGGAGTAGAGATCAGCACCTCCTTCTCCACTTCCCCTCCTCAGGAAGCTGCAGAAAGCAATGAGGTTGCCCCTCAGCCTCCTTTTCTTCAAACTAGACAAACCCAGAGTCCTCAGCTGCTGCTCATAGGACATTCCTTTCAGCCTTTTCACCAGCTTTATTGCCCTCCTCTGGACACATTCGAGTACCTTAACAGCCTTCTTTGTCTCCACGCCCGATACATTCCTTACTTATGGATTAAAATGAATTTTATAGCACTGATCAGTTTTCTTTCAAGATCAAGTTTTATTTGCAAAAGTTTTATATCTTAATTCAAGTTACTGATAAATACACGAAGGAGCACTGGATAAAGAGCAGATTCTTTTAATACCCTGCTAATTTTCAGTTATATTGGGTTTCTTTTTCTTAATTTTCAGTGTGTATTCAGTATGTTTAGCTCCATTAGCCCTGGTTTCTTTAGCCCTTATCAGTTCCCAGCTGTTTCACTTGACATTTTTATTCATTGCTTCCCTTTTTTCCTTTCATTTACATACTTATTAGAAATATACATGTATCACTGATTTCATATCTCCTCTTGACTGGGATATTTTTTGACCAGTTCAGGTCTGAATAAATGTGGATCCATGGCTTTCTGGGTATTCAGAAAGATGTCCTTGAACAGTTTTTGTTAACACTTATCCTAACTTGCATAGTCCTGCTCAGTATATTGACAGAAGCATTTTGCAAGGCTAGTCTCACGCAGGCCTACATTCTGATAATCTCATTTGCATACAAAAAATACAGCTATATAATAATCACTGCAATCTGCATAGTGACTGGTTTTCAGCTTTTATAATTAACTCTTCAGAACAATGTCCAACATTGAGTTAGACCTGTTTTTTTCAGACAGGAATTTCTGCTCCGAGAAAGTTCTTCTGACTTATGAGAAATTCTGAGAAAGTTTTCTTGGGTTACGTATTAATCAGAGAATCACTGAGGTGGAACAGCACCTCTGGAGATCACCTAGTTCAACCCCTTGCTCAAAGCAGGATCACCTGCAGCAGGTGTTTCAGGGCAGTGTCCAGTCAGGTTTTGAAATACTCTCAGTAATGAGGAAACATTAAGACTGATCGCTAAAGGACACTCCTTTTGCTCTGATAGCATGATTCTCTGCTATAATGTAAACTATTGACAATTATATTTTCTTTTGGACTTTACGAACCCTAGATTTTCAGCACAAAAGGCTTTGTTTTAACTAGAGGATAGAATTTTTTTAATTCAAAGTTTAAATTTGATTATTAATAATGCTAACATTCTACTTCATCAGTTTATGGTCACAAAGTCATAGGTCTAATGATTCCTGCCCTTTTAAGCCTCATATCCCAATGGCATACCCTGGAATTTTTGCATCTCATATTTAGTGTCTCAGTTTCTACTGAGATGAGGAAAACCTTGAAAAATACTAGTCTCAGAGGCTCAAAATCTAAACGTAACCATTTTTTCTTAAGGGAAATACCACAATCTTTGAGGGACATAACTCCTGAATTTTGAACTCCTGGCAATACTTCTGGTATGTTGAGCCATGATTTCCATGAGATACTCTCATGGGGTATAGAAGGATTTATAAACTCAGCCCCCGATGACAGATATCTAAGCCAGAAAGAGTGAAATACAGACCAGTTATTACTGCCCTGAATGTTTTCAGTTTTAGGTAAGGTAACCAGCTGTTACTACTTCTAAAATTAGGATGCTGCTTGGCTTACATTATTGTATCCAGCTGTCCTGTCTGCTTTAGGACCTGTTTATTTGCAATCATTTTTCCCCAGTCTATAAATGTAGCTATGTTACCAAACTTTTTTGTCCTACGTTATTCTGTGCTACACACTTTCAAATATGGTGTTTGCTTTCTTTATTTCTCACTTTACCTCTGTGAAGAATGTATAACAGTGCTCAAAAGAAGCAACAATGACCAAATGTGTTGTTTTAAAATTGGATTATTTTTTTTATGTATACCTTAAAGAAACAGAAGAGGAATACTCAGTTTTTCTACCTCATGTCTGCAAAAGAACAGACTATAATATCTGACACCAAACCAGAAATGGAAGAGTCTGCATCAGTAAATGAACTTTCCACTTCTCCATATGGCTATGTCCTGAGCATTAGAAAGCTTTCAAGTATTTTGTACTAAGCACTCCAGTGAACACTGTTAGTTTTGTAAGTAGGCAAAAACAATCAGCTAACTCTCTCTCTTACTCCAGTCTTTCCAAAGTGCACAAAATACCTGCAGTTACAATTACACAGTCCTCTTAATATATTTGTCTTCCATGGATACTAAAGCTGTTGGCTTTAGAGCAGTTTACCAAGAACAGCCTATCACTTCAGACATTTTCCCTAGAAGTCCATTATTTCCTTTTTGCTTGAACTTCACCTTCACTCATCAGGCTCATTTGTCTCTGCAAGAGAAGTCTACTAGCTCAAGTAAGAGTGATGAACTAGTTTTTTACATTTCACATCAGAGCTAAACACCTAGAGATCACTCAAAACATTATCATAAAGAGGGGTCTTCAAATCACAATCCACATTGGATTATTTGGATTCATGACAGATATAAGAACAGGGATGCTGCCCACTCCATTTCCCTTTGCCAGCCTCGAGGCAGAAGACATTTAGTGGTAGGGTAGGAAAACTGTATTCCCATCATTCTCTCTACCCCACAAGCAGGAAATGAACATAGGTTCAAGGTGGGTTTTTTTTTCACTGTTATGCTACCCAGCCAAAAGCAGAAAGGCATAACTATCCATCTTAACACATGCCTCTGTTAATAACTCTAATGTGCAATCTTTGCATTTCAAGACCAGAATTTAATGCTAACAGCTCTCCATAGCATTGTTCTTATTGATTTGCATTTTAACAAACAACTGTCAGCAGAAAGAACAAAGCACAGCTATAGAAATCTATCTACTTCCTTGACATCATCATTTAAGTAGCTGAGCTGGTTCCAAATATTCGTAAACAAACATATTTCTCTTTGTATACAAGCTATATAAAGCATAGTTCAATTAATTTACCATTTCAGCGTCCTAACTGATTTTAGGAGGAATTTCTTTTTCATATGCATATACTGACAAATTCCTCAGTATTTCTATAAATTGACAAATACAAGCATTTCAAGAATATACTCAGCCAAATTGTTACCGTGTACAGAAAAACTGATTGTTTCAAATACATAACCCCACATTGAAGGAACGGTGACTTGCTTTCTGAACTAACCTTGACTTACTATCTATCTTTTTTTGAACAAAGCAGAGAAAAGAAAAAAAAAAAGAAAAAAAATGTTTACGTAATTGTCCTGGCATTACACACACAGAAATTACTTTTTGTCCTGTTCTATAGCATAAACAAAGAAACTTCAGACTTCTTAAGTAGTCAGACTCTCTTGCAGTGAACAGATGCATTGGACTGAAATTAAAGTTTAAAACTTTCATCTTCCTTTAATCTTCTGTGTTTTTATCCTCCATGTTGCTCACTTTATCCAGGAGACTTGGGGTGACCTAGAATCCCAAGTCTATAAAAGCTTTAATATAATGTATAGATCAGCATGCAGCTTAGCCAGACATAAAATCACACTTTTGCCCCGTGTCAGCAAAAAGGTTTGGTTTTTTTTATCAACTGTGTCTCTTCTGCTTTTCACTGTTGTACAAACATTGGGCTAAGATGATAATCTTTGTTTCTTTTAGCTCTTATCTTCTTTTCTTCTTTGTGCTTTATCTCTTCCTACTGAAGTTGGCTACAACATCGCAGATCAGCAGGGAGCACCATGGTCAAGTCATGTATCCTTTAAATCAGAAAATGTAGTTAACTGAATTGTGTGAAATTTTATTTTTTGAGTAGTGTTTTCAGCAATGTTTAAGATGCTGCTCAGCATACAGAAATATTTATATTAGTCTCTATCCTCTATTTCTAGTTTTTAATTTGCTCACTGCAAAGTCAGAGGGTCCTGGACTATCTTCCTCACTATTTGTCAACCAGGGGCATATTTCTTGGACTGGCATGACTACATGCTACTGTTGTGATTATAAAAGTCATCCACAGTAATACAGAACCACTGAAAAAGTTGTCTTTCATAGTGTTCTGGTTTGGGATGGAGCAGAGCCAACAATATGTTCAGTGAGAGAGGCTCTTGCTTATGCTTGTTGCTGTGGCAACCAGGATCAGCTGACTTGGTTGTTTACCCTGTGGAGGGGTTGCACCTGTGGGGAGGAGTGGACAGATCAGGTGACCCAAAACTGACCAACAGGGTGTTCCATCCCATCTGCCATGCTCAGGATAAAAGCTGAGGGATCAAAAACTTTGGGCTTCTTCATTGGCTTGGCTTCTTCAATGGCTTTCTTTTGTCAATGTCTGATGTTCAAGGAGGACTCAGTTTGTCTGCCTTTGATCCTGATCAGAGTGTTCCAGAATCCGGTTCCCATTTGTTGCTGAGTCCAGTCTGGAACTTCCCCAGTGCCTGCTGGTGATATCTCCCTGGGAGCTTGATATGATTTTGTATATACTGTATCTATTTAGCTATTTATTTTTTTATTTTATTATTAATATTTTATCAACATAGTTTAGTTTTTTCCTAAACTTATAACTCTATCTTTCTTCTTCTTCTTCTTGGAGCAAGAGGTAGGGGAAAACATTTGTTGTCTTGTCATTGACCAACCCAGCCCAAGCCATGACTCATAGAATCATTTAGGATGGAAAAGGCCCTTAAGATCATCAAGTACAACTGGAAACTTAACACTGCCAAAACCACCACTAAATCATGTCCCTCAGTACTACATCTACAAGTCTTTTAAATGCTTCCAGGGATGAAGACTCAACCGCTTCCCTGGGCAGCCTGTTACAGTGCTTGATAACTTTTTCAGTGAAGAACTTTTTCCAAATTTAAACCTCCCCTGGTGCAACTTGAGGCCATTTCTTCTCACCCTATCACTTGCTACTTGGGAGAAGAGACTGACTCCCACCTTGCTACAACCTCCTTTCAGGTAGTCGTAGAGAGCAATAAGGTCTCCTCTCGGCCTTTTCTCCAGGCTAAACAACCCCGGTTCCCTCAGCCACTCCTCATAAGACTTTCCATTGCCTTGCTGTTTTTGATAACCATTTTATAGTTTTAATTTTGACACATATTTATTTCATTCTCACTTTTCAACTTCTGTCTATGACAGTCTCATTTGGCTAACTTCTCTGTCCTATACTAGTACTTGATAAGTTTCAAGGTTATCCAAATTAATTTGTAGAGTGGTTAAGAAGCTTTTGCATCTCAAATTTGTGCTAGAAGTGACTATGCTGACGGCTCCTTTTATTATGTTTTTGGAGATGAAAATAGTGTGGTTCATTGAGGAGGAAAGAAGTGGTCAGGAAATTCCTGGTCTTGAAATATTTGTATTTGAAAAAGACAAAAACGATTAGACCCCTGAGAAATTTGCTTGTTTGAGGCAGGTGAAAACAGCATAAAAGAAATAAGAATTTAATGTCAGGGATCTATACATTAAACAGTATGCAAGTTAAAATATTTAAAACAAAACAAACAAAAAACCCCATACCAACACAACAAAAAAAACACCCCACAAAAACCACCTAACCCTCAGCCAAAAGATATCAATCATGATATCACACCAGTGCAGCTACAGCATTTTCTAATAGATTTTGAATCTGTATTGGAATGCATTCCAACAATAGTTGAAATTACATATAGTTCTGTTGTGGAACAGTTTTTATCGTCAAAATATTGAGTCATTTGATTCTCACCAAAATACTCAAGTAACAAAAATGTTACACTAGTAATTCTTGACTCCTACAAATCCTCTTTAAAGGTTATTAATTCCATATCAGTTAAGTTTTAGAAAATGCTTCTCAATTACTTTCCTGTAAATCACCAAACCAATATCCTATCACCACATATCTACTGTGCTCACAACAAATTCTAGGTACAACAACTGTAAAGCTTGAGAGACTTGATTTCTAACTTAAAACTTGATTTAAATTGGTCAAATGGGTCAAAAAAAAGATCCGTCCTATCTCCCATTGTTCCAAAACTTCCTCTTATTTTAGACTCTCTAAAAAATGATTTGAACTTGACTGACAGGGATTAGTCCATTTCCTTTCTTCAGGAAAGTCTTCTTCCTTTCTTGCATAATTTATCTTTGGATAAGCAATAGATAAGCAAATATTTGGCATTAGGAAGGAGGAATGTAAATATTAGTTTTGTAAAAACTTATTAATAGAATTGCTAGACTACTGTGTTTGACACAAAACTAGCATTTTATCCAAGCACCAACTGTTCAAGATGCTTCAATAAATATTGCTTAAAATGAAAATGTGTATATCAGTTAAGAAATGGTTTTCAGTTAATGCTTAGTTATAAAATTCTTCATACAATACTGTTGCATGTTAAGCAACTGGATTTATGTTGACATTGTGTAAAGGAATGTAAAAAGTAATTAATACCAGGTCATTTGTAGCTTTGAAGGCTTGAGGGAGGCCCAGGAGAAAAGAGGTTGCATTGTGGCTTCATCAAAGTCAATGGCAGAATACCTATTAACTGCAGCAGGAGCAGAGTTTCACCATAGGAATACAAATTTAAAACTGAGGTGAGAATTGTAATAAAGGCATTCAAGTGAGGAGGAAAACATCAGCGTTCTTCAGTTTAGACTGTAACCATTTCATGTCAACAAAAAAATAATAAAGAATATGCCAAGCAATTCACAGTGCTTGAATTTTATGTAGTTAATTATATTCTATCAACACAGAGTAAGAAATGTTCAAGAATTCATTAACCTCGATATGAAGCCTTTATAAAGAGTAGAGATTTTTAAACAAAATGAGTTACAAATAAACAGCTGTTACTAGAAATCATTATTTTTTCTTTATGTGCATATGTATGCATATATACATAACCACCGGACAAAAGAGCCCAAATCTAAAATAATCACTGCAAATGACACAAAGACTAATAAATATTTTAAATTAAAAGAAAATGTAGCAATTTCTAATCAAACTATAGCAATATGCTTTGTGTGTGTCAGTGACAGTCGGCAAGGCTAAGTGACAATCTAAAAATAAAGTTTGGCTTGGAAGGTACCTTTAAAGGTCATCTAGGCCAACCTCCCCTGCAATGAGCAGGGACATCTTCAACGAGGTCAGGTTGCTCAGAGCCCCATCCAACCTGACCTTGAATGTTTGCA
>JAOXNO010000020.1:18277109-18289088 GCA_028565335.1 Limnodromus scolopaceus
CTTTTTATAATTTTAGGTTAACTTGGGAATAAGGGGCCAATCTAAAGATGCACAGGAGGCATTTGAGATACACCGTACTCAGCATAAAAAAGAAATGTGATCAATACACTCTTTTAAAAAGAATGCACAAAGAATAGGAACATAAAGGAGTTTATGATTAGTTAAAAGCTGAAGAACAAGTCCAGCATATTTTTGAAAGAGTAGGGGAGTGGAGGCTTATGATGTGTGGGCAGTGTTCTGACATAAATAGACATTTTAAAGAATCCAAAAGAATAAGAGAGAAAGGCCTCTGGAATCCAAAATTGAAATCTACCCAAAACCACACAACTACATACACAGTTGTGGCAACCAACGCAGTATAAAAAATGATGCTTATCTTACATGAAAAGATGCAAGAAAGGGAACAAATAATATTGCTTTGTGAATTTGCAAGCGGGGACAAGAAGTCCAAGTTACATCATCTGCTATAATCTCATCTGATGCATTAGTGAAGATAAATTGCTATCAGTCTGACAGCACAAAACATTTTTTAATTTTAAATTGGACAAAGATGTATACAAAGATATTTTGCCAGGAAAAATCTAACTGGATATTAAGAGAGCAAATAGCTGAAACTGTGGCAGTGTACTAAAGGCATATAAATGAGTAACAAAGTAGAAAAAATAGAGTTCAGAAAATCACATCAGTTGGAAGGTACCTCTAGAGGTCATTTGGTCCAACTCCTTGCTCAAAGAAAGGTCGCTTTCCATGGCAACCAAAGGTTGCTCAGGTCCACATCCAGCAAAATTCTGAATACCTCCAGGGATGTAGGTGACACAAGTTCCCTGGGCCCCTGTTCCAGTATTCCACCAGTCTTATGGTAAAAAACCAGATACATCTTAATACATAATTCAAGTTTGTTATTGCAATTTGTATCCACCAAACCTCCTTTTATTTGGCACCTCTGAGAACGGTCTACCTCTATCTTCCCAAAGACTGCCTAAAGTTAGGCAGTTGTAGACAGTAAAAAGGTCCCCAAAACCCTTAAATAAGCTCTGGTGTCTCAGTTGCTGCTTGTACATCTTGTGCTCCAGCCCCTCAAGCATCTTGATGTCTATCCTCTGCTTTTGTCCAGATATCAATGTCTGTCTTGCACTGGAGAGCCCAAAACTCCCCAGAGTCACTCTCACAGGTGTCAAACAGAGGAGAACGATTACTTCCCTCCATCTCCTAGCTGTGTCTCTACTCCTACAGTGCAGGATGCTGCTGGATTTCACTTCTGCCAGCCTCAGGGTGGCTCCTGTGTAGCTCACTGTCCCTCAGGCCATTTCTGTAGAGCTGCTGCCCAGGCAGGCAGAGTGCAGTATGGACTTTTCCTAGCAATAGCAGGGAAAAATTAGATATCATTGCACTAATCTGTGTCTTCTAAATGACAAGATTAAACAGTTGAGAAGTATAAGTACATCTTGCAATGCATAAAGACTCTGACAACAGAGAAGCACCACATTTCAAAATTAACAGATTCAGCAGTTGAAAGATTAGAACTAGATCAATACTGACAATGAGAAATATAAGAGGTGAAACTGGAGCTTACAGACAGATCAGACTGAAAAGGAAGATATTTTTGGGGCAAATGTTTACTTCTATGAGCTGATGAAGCAAGTGTGAAGAGCAAAACAGAGCAAACATTTGTTAATTAACCCCTTTTACAGAGAACGCTCTCCTTGAAGCTATGACGGCCAGCTGAGACCTTCAGCAGCAGGAGAAGAACCTGACCAGCAAGAGACTCAGCAGAATGATTGAGCATTTATTGTTTTCAGGTTCGTTTACTGCAATGAACATATCAAGGGAGTACATCCTTTATTCTTGGCATCCTTTACTTCTAAATTTGTAGAACATTTGCATGTTAACTATTCAGAATGTACCAGCTGTTATGAGACCCGCAGGCAAATGACCCTCTAGAGCTTGCTGTGTGTCTCCAAGATCATGTTCAGAGGCAAACTGCCAGGCAGCCAGAAAGGAATGGTTTGCCATACGTTCACAGTAACATCTTGAATTGGACTGGATTAAAAATTTGTCTTGATTCTAAGTTTTAACTGGAAGTAAAAAAACATTGCTCTTGCCCATATTCAAGAAAAACTCCAGCCGCACCCTTCCTTTACTGAGATAAAAAATTCTGGAAATATTTTTGAGCAAAAGATGGCAAAATTTCTTCCAAATATGCCTGAAGTGGTGTCTACTTTTTGCATTTATTTTGTCCATGTAATGTAGACAGAACAGTGTACTACATGTTAGGTCAAAAGCCTTAAATATTTTCCTGTCATGCCTGAGTCTAATATTTATTCGTTGCCCAAAAGAATCAGCTGCAATCACCATCTGGAATGTGCTTTAAGTCTAGCTGTGACATCCTTAACACATTGCTGAAAAACCTATGACCTCATGCGTAGGATCTTCTTCATGCTTGTTATTATTGTATTTCTAACTCTTGTAGCCAAAACTGAAATAATTTCAATGAAATTCTTGCACTCATTTTGCATTTGAAGGTATCACTCATTTGACAGAGTAAGGATGATTAAAATGTTCAGCTATTTGAATATATTTGCATATGCAAAATAAAGTATGAACATAGTCTCTAGCTATATGGTTTGGGAAGGAAGACTTACCATTTTTTATTTAGAAACTCCCTTTGAGTCTTTATTTTTCACTTAAATCTGGGGTAAGGAAAGTGTTTGTGTACACTCTGGGTAACTTTCAGGTTCATGATGACACATTTTATCAGGTGTTTCCAAGACCAAAAAACCCCGGGGTACCACCACTAAGTATTAGCAATTTTAGAAATTAATATTCATGCATTTAAAAAAATACCTAGCTGTCTTTCTGTGCTGCCAGCTTAAAAAAGGTCATTCTGGCTTATCAACAGTCCACAAAATTATATTTCATCGCTATAAAATTTAGAGCAGCTCCTCAAGCTTAAAATGATGCTATGATATTATATTTAATCTTAAAAGAATTACCAAACAATGCTGCTAAACTGAATTAATAGGAATTAAGTTAATGCATTATTTTTTATTTTGCAAAAATTCTATCGGTTCATCATATGCAACCTCATGTTGAGCTCTTTTTTCACATTTCACTGGAGGGTTACTTCCCACTCAGCTAGTTTTTATAGGCACAGTTTAACAGAAGAGTGGCACTCACACCCAGAAAAGCAGCAGTGTGGTCACATTACCAAGTTTCAAGTTCAGTTTTCATCAGAAGTTAACTTAGCCTTGATGGAGATGTATATTAATGAGACACTAAGTCTGGAAAATCTCAGCAGCTGCTAAGCACCTTTCTGAGGAACTGGAGAATGTGCTGAGAGAGAACAAAATATACTGTGCTCAAAAAATCAGAGGAAAACGCTTTAGTTTAATCATTGAAATACTTGTTACAGTATCACATTACAAATAAAATACACTTATATGCAGAACAATATTATTCTTCTGATGGGCAAGAATAACATTGCTTCAAATTAATCAGTTTGGGGAAAGGTGACACTGGAGCAATTGTAAAAGCAGCAAGAGAGCTTTAAGTATTTTCTTAGAAGAAATTAATAAAGGGATAGAGTTAAGGGGTAGAAAAAAAGCAAGTAATTTTAAATACTTTGCAAAAATATGTCAAACTACTAAAACAAGATTTCAACTAGTTCATCTGTATGATGATGTCAAAAACGTGTTGACCAGGAAGCCATGTGAAAATGTCAACCACTTCATGTCAAGCTACTCTTGAGTCAGAAAAGCTGTAAAGAGCTATATTATTATATTAAATAAAAAAGCAGAAATGTCACACGTGAAATATCACATTTTTAACAACTGCACAGTGTTCTCCTTTTGCTAAGAGGTCTGAGACTGAATTCTGATGCTCAGTTGCTTCCAGCTTATTGCATTGTAATGGAGCTAATAAAAAGTACAGGAGGGAAAAATTGTTCCTAGCGTAAAAAGACTGACTCAGCTCCCTTGATTTCATTTAAGTTCAATTCACTTGCCTCCAAATGAAATCAGTCCAATATTCTTAAAAGAAATTATAATGAGATCATTAGTCTTTATTCAGCAGATGTTGATAATTCAACAGTGACTATTTTTTAGACCAGTATGTTTAAGTTTCAGAAGCTCCCTCTTTCCAGGAAGGTTAATTACTCTAATGTGTTTATCTAGTTCTCTAACAGTAATACCCTATGTCACATGGCAATATCACTTTAAAAATAGGGCAGATTAAACAAATCTCTTTACTTGTCCTGTAAAAATATTGGTTGTGGTTTAAAACACACTTTCATAAGTATGCCATTAATGACTTGTCTTCTAAAACATTAAGGCATATGTAACTACAGTATTGTGTTCTTCATAAACCCTGAGGCAATGTTGAGAGAAGATAAAAAACATCTTAATTCTGACTGCCATTGGCTAAATCTGAATGTGCACTGAACAGATAAGATCAAAATTAAGTAACACTGAAGATCTGCTTATGCAAAGCAGTATGTACTTGCTAAATTCTACTGCAGATTATTTCTGCATTTTTCATGTTTAGTATCTTTCGACAGGAAAAAAGCATACTGGTATGGAAAACAAGATGACAATTTACACCATGCTTTTAATTTTAGCTCCATTCTGCAAAGCACTATGTGGTCTTATCTTAACAAAACCCACGTTTTTGAAGGATCAAACCCAAACTTAACAGCTATGCTTAACATGCATGCCCAGCTTTTGCTTCAGTGCCTTGCAGCTGGATGGAACTAATTCATGTGCTTAATATTAAGCACAGCCCATGGGTCGGGAAGGTGCTGCCCACCACACCAGCCCCTTCTTGTGAGTGCTCAGTGCTCAGTTCTCTCAGTGGAGCGGGACTACTGCCTCTGCTGGGACTGTGCTGATCCCCATACTCATGAACAGCCTTGAAACAGGGCAAGAATATTTGCTGATAATAATTAGGGTAATAAGGGCAAGGACCAGTTGAGAAGCAGAACATCATAAAAATGAGCAATAAAACGACAGAAGAATTCCTATTTAAGTGTAAAGTGACACACAGGTTTAAACAAAAGCCCTTAAATTCATATCCAAGATGATGAATGCTAAGCTGACTATACCAGGCACAAGACCTTGGGTGATGACTGTCCTGTGAAAAGAACAGCTTAATGCTCACCTCTGGTCAAAAAAGTAAATATATTTTGGAAGTTACTGAGAAAGAAATAGAGACCAAAACAAAGATCACTGTGCTGTGAGAGACCAAAACAAAGCCACTGTAGAACATGTGGCTTTCTTGCGTCTGAAATAGATATTTTTGCCTAAATTTGAGACAGAGTACTCAGCACTCAGCAGGAGTTGCTTTCTAACATCTGTTGTCCACTATTATTCATAATCAGAAGTGTCAAACTGGCTAAACAAAATATTGGATTGCTATCAGCCACACAGGAAAAAAATTGACTATGAGACTCACAGAAAAATTAATTTGACCCAGAGTATCTTTACATTAAAACCAAGTGATTAAACTTCTCACATTCTCTATTTCAAATAGTAACTTCATTAGTTTTCTTTCAAAAATAACTAAAATAAGGCAAATATTCTTATGAAAAGCAGATAAAAGTTATGCTTAAAAAAAAAAGACCAGTATACGAACAGTACTGACTTTGACATGAGACAAACAGCAAAATCTCAACTATTTTGCTGCCATAATTTCAATTTTGTAGAAAGATGAAGATTTGTCAGAATTAGACATCTACATTTCATCAGATGAATTTTATCCCATGTGTCCACTCAACTTTGATCTTGGCTTTAGTCTCTAGGCAATAAGAACAGAAAATAGTAACAACTATTAACGTTGGAGGTTACAGTGATATCTCAAATGAGTGAGCTATCAGAATGCAGATCAAATTATTAATAGCAGTTATTAATTATATTATGGTAGTGCCTGCAAACCCCAGTTAAATACCAGTATACAGAACTGTACTGGGATTTTACAGATGGGAGAAGAAAACAGTCCCTTCTCCAAAAAATTCAAGATTCAAAATTTGGATTAGGCAGACTAAATGGCAAAACCAGACCTGCTGGATCAAAAGTGAGCCAGAATGGTAGGTCAGCAATAAAACATAAAATTAAGCAGAGTGGAGACTCAAGTTTCTATCTGCATAAAAAAATTACAAAGAAAAAAAAAAAAAAACTGTCAGGGAAATGGAGCCAAACCAGAATAAAAGACGGGAATTATCCTGTTCCTGAAAACTTGGGTGCCCTCTGGTACTGCCTGTAGTTTTCAACACACAGATTTCCTTTTTTTCCCCCAGCTGCTTCATGAAATCCTTGCAATAACCTCCTCAGCACCACAGCCTGCATACTTTCAGGGTATGATGCTGCAGCAAGAGAAGCACAAATTACGATAGCATCCTTCTAAGTACCCTTCTCAAAGAACGCTTTGGGAAGCAGTCGTCAGAGTAAGACTACTGGAAACCATTTTTATTTTTTGATTCATGATTTCAAAAATTGAAGTGGTTCTGTGAAGGTTAGTCAAGCAACTACATTAATGTGGTGTCACAAGGATTAACAAGACAAGTACAAAAGAATGGCTAGAGGAATGTCTACAATCAGGTGAACACCAACAAACACTTTCAGGGAATATTAACATTGCTTTTCCATCAAATCAATTTCACTTCTATTCACAGCCATCTCTTTGCATTGTCGGAATAATTTGCCAAAGCAAGGGCATTTTAAATTCGTACTAGAGAACATTAGAAAACAGAATTGTTATTTATAGCTGGGAATACTTGTACCAGAAATATGACTGATTTTTTCTGGCCCAGGAACACAAAAGCACGTGACCTGTTTGTTCAGACAAAATCAGCTGGAATTTGAAGACCAGCTTCGCTTTCCATTCCAGCAGAAGAATAATTGCTTTCAGAAATAATCCAGCGAACAGTTTCTACTCAATAAATTTGGAAAAATGCCACGTAAATAGTGATCAGGGAAAATTAGTTTTGACTGCTTAATGCTCATCTACAGGAAAAATTGACTAATCTCTTTGTCAGAATTGTTGAGCGAGCAGACCTGCTTACATTCTAAAGAGAATATTCTTCAAATAGCAGCAGGTCCCATCTCATCTATTAGTTGTGTATCTCGGTAACTCCAAATTTGCACTGTCATGTAACCAAGAACTGTCAGGCATTAAATAAGGAAACTAGCATTTGTGGAATCATTTGTAAATGAGGACATTAGCATTTCTAGGATCAGCTACATTTACTTGAGGAAGCAATAAAGAACCTATGAATTATTCCACATGAAAAAATTTTCTAATAAGATGTATCCAAGGTAGTAACAGACTACGATATAAAAACACAACAGTAGGGATAAAAGATAATTTACAGCTCTGTAACCTGGAAATCTACTCTACTGCTAATAAATCATTGTGAATGCCACAACTATGGCTGGAAGAGGAGTTTAGGCTTGTCTCAGGCAGAGGAAAGCAGATGGACACCACACAAGGTTCTCTTGTGCAACTTTTTCCCTTGATACGGACAAGCATATTCCTTGTCTATTTCAATGATAACTCAGCATTGTCTAGAAAATTACCTATGGCTACTTTCAAAATCATAAAAACATTTCCTTTCTCAGAATAGAATAGTGCACATTTTAGAATTATATATTTGCTGCTCAGAAACTGCCAGTAGTAAGTGCAAAATAAACACTAATAGTAAAAATTCACATGTGCTTTGTAATATTGATTAATAAAAGTAAACTTAGTGTATACACTACAAAAATTGAGAGCATTCAGCAAAATTCTGAGATCAAATATATATATTGATGCATTCTAATTGGAGCCTATACTATTTGAATAGTTAGAAAAAATAACAGCAGCTTAATTTTGTAAATTCTAATGTGCCATAGATTAGACACGTTTTAGACTAATCTAACAAAACTCTTTTACCTACATAATACCTCCTTTTCCTTTTTCTTCTGTCTTCTAAGAAAACCACAGTAGTTCCCCGCTTGAAAATAAGTGAACAGTCACAGACATATTCTTTTTGTTTCTTTTGCTGTTAGTCTAGAAAAACAGAAGTCTACATTTTTCTGACAGGCTAGTAGAGCAGAATATTGGTGGAAAAAAATAACTGACATGGAGTAAATTACTGGTGCTGCTCCTTCAAAGCTGTTGCAGAACCTGACCTTGTGCTTCTTATTCTTTATTAAAAATGTGCATACAATTAGTACATAATTTCCCTATTTCCACTGAGAGGCAGTAAGCCTTATCTGTGCCATTCCATTGACTCTACAAGTAAAATTATCAGGAAGCATGTATTTCAGCTGCTAATACACTGGGATATGTTTTCTGTTAATTGTTCTGTACTGCTTTATAATTATGCTTGGTTTATTTAGTTTTGCCTGTAATTAGTAATTTTTAATATCCCCAATACATTTATTCTTGCTTGTAATACTGTATATAAATAGAAATATAATAAGTGTATTAGGGGAAAAATGTGGATGTATTGAAAAACTCCTTTATGGTGAACTAAATAGGCCAATAGGATACCCTCCATTTGCCTCTCTAGCAGCTAACAACCTTGGGCAGGCTCCTGCTGCATATGAAATAATGTGACTTCCAACATCAAATAAAGTATTTCAGGTAGCACTATAGTGCAATTAATGAACAAATATAGAACGTCATTTGATACAAGATTTCTTAAGAACTTGTCAATGGATTGTATAAGATGTGAATGTCTTTGTCCTACTTAGCCGAGACAAGGGCATAGATTGCATTATCCATTATAATATGAAAACTGAAGCAAGTCTTTGTTGTCTGCTCTGGCAATTTAACTATACTGCTTGTGATATTAGCTTTTTTTTCATCTTGCAGTCTTGTGATATAATATTTAAATCCTTTATTAGACTAGAATATCATCATTTGGGGGCTTAGATTTTGTTTAGGTAATACTAAAACTAGATAATATGATTCTCTCCAATGTCTCTTAATGAGCTAACGTAACTTTTTTAGTTACTTCTACAAAAGTACCAATGAGTATGTTCAGTTTATTCATACTCATTTTACTTCCTCCTCCACAAGACCAAAACTCATAGATTTTATTCTATTTATTGGAAAACTGATGAATGATGAAGTTTATGACCCAAGTAATGGATGTGACAAAATTTGGCCTTATATATTAAATGTCTAACAATACCAAATTGCTTACTGTAGAGAAATCAGGACAACGCATTTTCCCCAAAGCTTTCATGTTGCTATCTTCATGAACAGCTTCCATTTTATTAATTAGAAAATATCATTCTTTACTGTGTTTCAGGATTAGTTTAGCAGCTTAATAGAGAAGTGAATGGAGCTCAATGTTAAATGAATATTGAACTCCTAAAAAAGATCTTACAACCAGTTACCGGTCCATTTTACAAAAACTCTTTACAGACGCAGTCAAAGAGGCTTACTCTCTCTCACTGACTTTTATCAGCTGTACTTCAAAGACCACATGTTTGTACCCTGTTCCACAGCCCACAGTCTCACGGCAAAGAGAGGTCAGTGGAGCTTGTGGAAAATGGTGCCAAAAAGATGACCCAACAATAGCGTCTACCTTCCAGTGCAATGGGCATCCTGGTGAAAGTGAATGAGAGAGTAGAGTGAAAAAAAGGAAGAAAAAAAAAAAACAACAACCAGAATGGCATAAAACCAGTAAAATTCTTATTCCTGCTATAATAGCAAAACAACAAAATCTGAAACAGTAAAAGCATGAAGATTCAAAACCAACCTTGGATTAACAGCAAAGAGAGATAAAGAGATAAAATGAAAGCTCAGGCTGAGGACACGATTCTCATTAGGCCCCTAGAAGCACGGGCTGGAAGCACTCCAAGAGATCAGACTGTCTGAAGGTAGGATTATGTACACCTACAGCATTTACCTGACCTGGATAGACACAGAATACTTCTGGTTATGTATGTACATCTTTGAAGCACTATTCTTTTCCTAAGGCATTTTCTTCCAGACAGTTTAGCTCCTATACAATCAGAGTTTGCTCACCCAATAGTGTGACCTCCTGCTCCACACAGATAAAGTGTGCACAAATGCAATTTAAAGGACTATCTAAAATAACACCTAGATGATGGGATCTCTAGGGTCAAGCAAAATGTAGGAAAGTAGAAACTGGCTGAAACTGGCAAGGTGGGTTAATAACTGCATTGTTTAATCTTAGCTAAACACATACCTTAATATTCCACCTTTACACCATTTTCAGTGTTATTTGCAATCAAGTCAATACTAACAACAGAGCAGAGAGCACACATAAGCTCATTCCAGAAATACCATACAGTCATGGGGTGGCAGAGCTGTTGTCACTTTAAATGAAATAAAATTCAGAGGGGTTATGGACATGATATAAAACTTAAACTGTCGTATAAATTTATGATGGATAAAGTCCCACTAAAGCTGCTGCCTATTTCCTTAGGTTCTTTGAAGGTGATAATCAAGTGTCAAGATATGTAAGGTTTTGCAACACCCCATGCAGTTTAATGCAGACTTTCAACTTGAAACAGTTTGAATATTTTAAATAAATTCTGTCTACTTCTTCTACTAATTCTCTGAAGACAACTTTGGTAGGTCTTCTCAAAGCAGCCTAATACAGACCAAGGGGATTCAGCGCTCCACAGAATTCATAAGCAACTATTAGTGGCACTACTTTTAATAACAATATAACTAGCTTTTATATAATAGTTTAGTAAATTGATTACTTCACTACGATGGAGATGGGCCTGTTTCAGGCTGAAAGACCTGCCTCCAACTCACAGGACGTATATCTGGACCACAGACAGTACAGACTGTATCGAGTGGCAGAATCCGCCAGTACTTTGGCCTCTGTGTTTTATATTATTTACCCAACCATATCTGGGCCAAGGTGAATGTATGCATTTGGGGACACAGCTTTTAGGATGTTCCGAAACAATCCTTTTCTGAAACAAATTCCTCTGCTCAATTAATGGCATAAATATTAGGTATCACAAGTTCTCCCTAAACATCACGTCTGTGATAATTTCTGTGCTTTCCATACTATTAGCTTTTTACTGTTGCAAAGAGCAGAGAAGGTATATAGACCTTAAGACGAGAAAAGTATTAAATAATGTATGCTGTAATTGAAAAGTAAAAGCCAGACAGCATCAAAAGTGTTCCAGGCAGTATAACAGTTTTATCTGTTCCTGAAAATGAGTCATTATATTTCAGCAAATGTATGGTCACCAATCTTAGTCCGCATAAAAATCTGTCATGGTTTTATGTGACTCAGTAGTAGATCTGACAAAAAATTTAAAAAATATTTCATATTGGGAAACACATTTCTTTGGAAATGAAAGAATACCACGTCTTCCAACATTTTCTGAAGGAGGAGCAAGGAGAAAGCTAAGGGGTTTAAAATATTGAAATATCCTGTCTCTCAATTAAAACTAAAATTGTAACAAGTGTATGTAAAGTAATGCAAATGAAAAATAAAGGTGAAATAAAAAGTTTTTATTTTGTCAAACTAAAATATTCTTAAAATAAAATATTCTAGCTTAATTGAAGATTCTTAATTCTTGATTCTTCTTGTTGGTAAATTTGACATTGTCATATTTTGTTCTTTACTGAAGCAAGGAAAGATGTCGAAATCATAAAATCCTTCACAAAGCAGAATTGGTGAAGAAGAGATTGTCATGCAACTGTAGCTGCCATCTCTTAAAGTCACATACTGAACACATAAAATCGTGATCCTACATTCATTGAGGTTTTTATGTCACCTTCTAAATAAAAAAAACAATGGTTTTGAGAAGTGAAAACCTCCTACCTGTAGGTAAATAAAGATAAACAAATTCCACTTACTTATTTTTCCAAGCTAAAAAAATTACCTTTGGTACAGTCAAGTCTGATATTATTAACCCCCTCCCCCCTCACATCTAGTTTAAAGCCCTTTCAATCAACCCCGCAACCTCCTGCGCAAGAACCCTCTTCCCCCTTTGAGAG
>JAOXNO010000020.1:18289185-18302338 GCA_028565335.1 Limnodromus scolopaceus
GGGGACGTGGGGGTCTGGGGGGGGAAGTGAAAAAAAGTGGCAATAAGTGGGGGAAGGAGGGGAGGAAAACAGAACAGTCAAAGCTTCTATAAGGATGGTGGTTCTGTGTCCTGTTATTTTTATGAAAAAAGACATAATTCCCAATAATTGCAGTCGAAGCAAGTCTTCTGATTCATTTCTTCCATCTGCAGGCTGAAAAAAGCAAATGGACTCTTTCCTGACTTTCCAGAGCTATAAATGTGCTTTTATGTCTTTTGTACCAGCAATCAAATGATATCAAACTCAATGGAATTGAGAACACTTCTGAAAATACGATGATTAAATTTATCTGGACATCAATTTGCTTAGATATGAAGGACTATTAGTAAGCAAACATTCCATTACAAAATGTATGAAAAAGCCTGGTCACTTTACAGAGTTCACAAATAATAGAGAGAAACAGAATTATTACAGTGCATTGGCATCAACCATTTTCTCAGCAATGAGCAGCTGTCTTGAAGCACTGTTAATATTATCTTTTCATGAGCTGCCGCACTGACACTTTAAAAGCACCTCCTTCCACCTTTTCTGTCACCAGTGGTTATAAACACCTTAGAGTAATGTGACAACTGGCAAGGCTCTGGAAGGTAAATGGAGCAACGTTAATTTTCAATGGAAAGAAGATGGAAAAACCAGTGCAGAAAAATTATCAAACATACTAGTTTCAATTTGATACTGAAATTTTGGAATAAAATGCAGACATAACATCTGTTTATCTTCAGGAACAGGCAGGAAAGGTTCTCCTCATACCAAAAGCTTCTACAGCTTCAAACAAAACACATTTTCTATGTGCACTGTAACAGGTCCAAGACATTATTGCAATATAACAAAAAACAAATAGGGAGGCATTTCTCACTGCGCAGCCTGGAGGCCAGATCACTTATATGAGATAAGGAATAGATGAATTTTCTAAGTGGTTGCCAAGTGAACAAAATGGAACTGCTTCAACAGATCTAAACGGGAGTAGATAGTCATCTGATAAGGCCAGGCTGGATGGGGCTTTGAGCAACCTGCTCTAGTGGGAGGTGTCCCTGCCCATGGCAGGGGGGTTGGAACTTGATGATCTTTAACGTCCCTCCCAACCCAAACCATTCTATGGTTCTATGATTCTATAATTCAGACCACTCACTAGAGAGTATAGGAGCAAAGCCAGGCAGGGACTTTATCTAACTCTCCTGCACTCTAGATGACTTATCTCATTTACTGAACATTATTCTTTTTGGCATCTCTGTCTCATACTCGCCCCTCTCCCAGCTTTGATGAAAAATATTCAGATCAGAGGTTTTTCCTCACTAAAGAGCTGTCATTGGTAGCATCACACTTTCTTTTTTTAAAATTATTATTATTATTTTGGCAACCATAAATTGGAATCCTCTGTTGAAAGCTCATATTTGCAGAAAATGCCAGCTCTAATTATTCCAGAGCCTTAACTTATCACTGCCAAAACGAAGGCAAGATTGGCATGTCACTTGGGTGTGTTACAACACAAGGTCAGACATTGCTACTGCTGTTACTGGAATTGTCTACAATACATAAAAAATAGCAGAACAAGAAAAGAAAATCCCTACTAATGGGTAAGGAATATTTAATAGTCGATCAGTGGAATTTTCCTTTTGTTGATTACAGTAACCTCCTTGCTGCCTTCTCCCAAAGAAAATAAAAACATGGACAAACTAACATCCAGGCCTGAACAAGTTATGTACACGGAACATGCCACTTATAGGAGACCAAAAATGTTATTAATTTTAAGTATGTTTTTCCAAGAAACTGAAGCTCACTGGCCTTACAGCTACCCGGTACAGTTACGTTTTTCATTATTTTTATATCACTCATGGAACTGAAAAGGAAAATTCATATCATGAAGCATCTTCAAGGAAAACCTGGAATTCTCCCACTCTAGTGGGAGGTGTTACAGCAGATAGACCCACTGGGAGTTTCCCAGTGTCCTGTCCCTCCCTATCAACTTGCTCATGGGATTCCTTCATAAATGTATCTTGAATACAGAAAATCTCTGAATTGAAGACATTATGAAGAAAAAAAGAACTCAGACCCAACAAAACTTTGCTTGTGTTGCGAAACTCTGAAGAAGCTCTTTTTGAAATAGTACATGGTGGGTGATATGTCTCCTCAGAAATACAGGTTACTAAAAGCACATGAAGCCTGCCTTTTCTTTAGAATTTACTAGGTTCACATTCAAGCCTTCAAACTGTCTGCAAAGTATTCCATGTTTTAGTCCTGGAACCTAAGAGTCTGTCAAATGCTCCAAAATGGAGACTGTAGGAAACAACAATGCTCCCCAGCAGAACTGAGTATTTCACAACTTCAATAAAACTTGCGTTTCTTTAACAGGTCTTTAACAAGTAATAAGAAACCATACCAAAATAAGACAATTCATGTTACATACTACTTCTGGAGGAAAAAAAAATAAAAATCAAAGAAATCAGTTCTAGGTAGTTTGAGAAATAAGACTTAAGAAACAATATTCAATCAGCTAGCATTAGACAGAGCTCACAGAAACATTAACCGAAAGGAATAGGTGATCTGTGAAGCACACAGCAGTTCCCTACAAGCTACACTCAAATGGAACAGAGTATAAATCTATTTGCCTAAGAACTGCAGCAATCTCAAATCTGTAGTAGATGCGCAGAACATTTAACACTGGGCTTTGTATGGTCACAAGGGAGCAAGACCAGCAGAGCATCAAAAAGGGCTCGTCTCTAACAGCCTATGCAAGTTCTTAAAGACCTGCTCCCTGTTAGGTATAGAGAATGCTGTAATCCCATTTATCTTACAGAAATAAACAGGATAAAAGGATATAGACATGTGAATAGTGATGGATCAAGGATCTGTGATAGCTAATCTGCACTACAAAGAAAAAAACATTTTAGCAATCCCTTTTGGCTACTGCTGAGTCTCACAACCACTTATCCATGGCATACCTAAAAGGCATACAATAAAGCCAATTTGTAACACTTTGCTGAAAAATGCTGCTATAGGACATGACAAATCACTAACAACAATTAGATGTAAGCATTGGTATATATTAAATATCATTCTGGATTGCTATCAACTATGTCAAGGTTATAAGCCTATCTACGTTACCCTGAGAATGCCAAATCCAAACTGGTTCCCAATTTAAAAAGTGCTGACTGTCTAGGAATTGGCTGAGACAGGACTATATAACCTTGTACCTTACAATGTGTTTTTATACACCAAGGACACCACAGCAAACAAGCATCTGTGAAGGCAGGGGAATCTTCAGCTGTCTACTGATTTTAGAAATCTCAGATTTTAAAGCCCACTTTGAGATAACTCATACCTCACACTCCTTCAAGGAATCAAAGAATGATGCAGCAAATCAGGAACCCTGAACTGATATCATTTTGGGGGGAAAAAAACCTTAAAAGATGTTGATCATACATGGTACAGACAAAATTGCCCGAGGTCACAGGAAAGATGCATAATCACCATGCAACAGAAACTCATCTGACACTGGATTTCAGTGGATGAAATTGTAAACAGTGAAAGACATTAATTTACGACAGATAGAATAGCAGCCTTTACTGATGCTGGTGCACTTAGCATGACTAAAGGCATTACTATTTTTACATGCTAGCAAAGACCACACTATGAATTACAAAGCATTAATTTAGGGTAGAAATACATTTTGAAGAACAGTATAAAATAAAAAGACAGGCCATGTCAGGCATTGCTCTGAAGGTATGCAGATTTTTACCTTAGCCTTTTGAATACAATGCCTCATTTTTCTGAGCAATTTTGGCTTACTGTTTGTTCTTATACTGATTAGTTGTCAGGGCAGAAGATCTGTGTCAATGTTAGACCACCTTTTATGATTTTTCAATTACCAATAGTTTATCTCATCACACTTTCAACCAAGATATAGATTAAGTCGCCAAACTCCTACAGAGGCTTGCTTTTTTGTACTTTATCATAAAACTTTACATTGAGCGCTTAAGGATAAAAGGCTTACTAAAACGGGCTTTATTTATTGGTGGAAATAATAATTTTTCTAAATTAGGAATAGCAACTAGAAGATTGAAAGTCTAGTAATGGGTCAAATCATCTGATGATTTTGATATGTCTCTATTTAAGAGTTATTATAATTGATTTTGTTCTCCTACATAGTAGTATTCATCAACCAATACCTGTGAGCTGATGAACTCTTCTCCACACATCCAAGAAATCGATGATAATTCTTTCAAAGTGCATAACAGAATACATAACTCTCTTTTTCAACTACAAATACCTGTTCTTCCATAGAAAACATCGTGAAGAGGTAGAATCCTACTTAATCATTCTTTGCCTGCTACTTTAGAAATACTCTGAGAACATAATCTAAAGTAATTGAATGCTAGCAGTATTCTGCAAAGCTCTAGCACAGTCTGAGATCTGAAACAGACTATGCTAGTTACATGCTTTACACTTAAACACAAGAGTAACTTAAAAAGAAAAGTTCAGAAAGGTTAGATTTCTTCTTCTGTTTCGCATTTAAAAAGAATTTTTCAGCAGACATATCTATTTTTCCTCTTGCAAATGAATGAAATGGGTCAGCAAGGTAAGTCTCGAGGAGACTCCCAGGTTTCCATCACTAACATGGAAAATTCTCTAGTTTTCATTGGTGTAGTATCACTGAATTCAGTTGAGATGAACTGACTGGATCACTGAATTCAAAATATTATGAGGTAAAACTAAATGAGCTTCACCTTTTCATTTTCACCAGGTCATACACTTTATTTCTTCTGTAGACAAGAAAATTCTCTACACTATCACTGGGTAGAAGTTTGACAGTAGCTCTAATAGCCAAGCCTAAGGCCCCTACGTAGCATATTTTGAAGTGTTTTCTCTCCAGTGCTTAATGGGTGCCTGGGCTTCCTGCCCAGTTTTTGGAAAGAGATGGACACTTCAGATGGTGCTGCAAAGAGTCATAACAGGGAGCACGGATCTGCTGACAGCTAGTCGATGGGAAATGTCAGGGCTGAGGCATTGCCCTTTCTACGTGTGTGTCATGAAACAGTCATTCCACAAACCCCACACATACCCACACTGCCTCTCTGAGTGCTCCCACCACGAGGGCAGAGCCACGCGCTCCATTAGGCGCTCAGTCCAGCACAAGGAATCGCACCGGGTCAGGTAGGGCAGTGTGCCGGTGCAAACCTTGCCCCACACCAACCCTGCCTGAAGCCCTTCCCACCAAGGAAGGAAGCGATTCCCAGTCTCCTGCATCCTTCCTTCAAGACATTTGTGGATGATACGGTGGACTCTCTCACATTTGTTTTCCTTTTATAAAATAAAGCACTGCTACTACAGGTGAAAATTTTTAATAGGGCCTAAACTTGATTGGAACAACACTGCATTCTATAGCTTTCATCTGGGAAGGCTTGCGGAAATACTCTGTTCAACTCAGCACATATGACAAATTTAGAAAACTGGTTTTCTCTCTTTTGTTTCCAACTGTAAAAAAAAGAAACTGAAGCATATGTTTTCTTGGTATGCTTATTTGTACTAGTCTAAGTAAAACTGTCACTAAAACATCTCGTGTTTTGCATCTTCAGCTATGGAAACAGACTGGAGGGACTCGGAGCTATGAATTCAGTAACAGGCTCTGACCCTCCACAGCCATGGCCTGTGAGCACAGGCTTGCTATCTTCCCAAGACGCTTACACAAGACAAAGGAAGAGGTGGGGGCCTGAAAAGATGTTGGAGGAAAAAAGTTTGGAGGCATATTTCTCAGTGTGAAAAAACAGCTGGAGGTCACTTGAGTATATTTATAGCTCAATTTAAAAATAAACTGCAGTTTGATAAACTTTGTCTTTGTAAAACATCAGAAATGTGAAAATGCAAAAAAAAATATTTAACTGTTTTACGTCTGTATTCCTAAATCAGATTTTGAAGTATAAATAACCCAGTGAAAAGAACAATGTCAGGCCTCAATATAGTATCTACCTACTCTGCTAATCAACTGGAGTACTGCACATGCAAAATGCTACATACGTGCAAACAGAGAGTGCAAATGGTGCAAATACTGCACTTGCGACACTTCGTTCCCAAGCAGAGAGATCACAACAGTCCAGCTCGGCTGCAGCCTACCCATGGGATCTGTGTGTGTCTGACCTTACTGAAGTCCTCTACGTAGCTGGAAACCTGCTTCTACACCTCTCCCAAACAGCCCTAAGCAGCCTAGATGACCAAAAGTTCATAGACATCCAAGAATTAGAACAAGGCAATTGAACTGGCTTGATGACAAGCAGGAATATTCCTTCTTAATTTACTAATTAATTCAATTATTACCTGATAATAACATTAATACAAACCTGGAGATGCCAGTCAAACTGGAGACCCAAAACATAAACACAGATTTAAAAATGATGGCTTTTACAGAAAACAGAGGCAAAACTAAGCTAAGGCTAGTTGAAGACTAGTAAGTCTTCAAGAAGTCTTGAGAGAAAATATCCGGCATTGTGATTTCCAGTATAAGTTTCCTCAGTGTTCTAAACTGGCTAAACTGACCAGACATAGTTATGATTTCCATGAAGATCAGCCATTCTTTCCATAATAACAAATATGAAAATATAACAAAATATTCACACATAAGATTAATATAAGCACTCTTTAGCAGATGAGAAGAGGTAAAATTGAATATACTTTGTCTACACTTTGTCTCCGGAATTCAGAGAGACAGTGTCTTTTGAGGTGCCACCAGTCTTGTTTCCTTTTCATCAGACTGATTCTGCTGAGTATTTGTAATGATAGGAAGACAGTCAGAGGAGAAACAAATGGAGTTCTCAGCTTCCAGACATAAACTGGATGCCAGGATAATGGATGCGATTCAAACAGGTCTGTGTTGCTATCATCCACATTACTTGTATAATTTTCACATAACTTAAACTAAAAGATGTTGGTCAAGGAAAGTATCACAGATGGGCGCTTTGGTACTGGTTTTCTAGACAGCAGCACCAGTCATAGAGAAAAAAGTCATTTATAGGCACAAGGTTGCTTGCCCCTTCTCCTGCCGGACTTTCTTTTTTCCCCCTCCTTTCCTTTTCCTCAGGTTTAGCATGCATAATGATTAATATAGTATTAGAAATTTTGAGTATATTTAGCACTGGAACATAGAGCTAGAAGTGCATTGCTGATCCAAAAAGCTTACTGTCAAAAGATCAAAAAAGGAGAACTAAAGGAAAATGAGACTCCTCAAACATATATAATAATAATGGAATTTGAGCTTTAAATGTCTCAAACTATACGTCTTTCATGATTAAGCGAAAAGTTGTATTTTTTTTTATTGGTGGGGAATTGCTTTGCAGTGCACAGATTACAAACCCCTACTGGGCTAAGGTTAAATAAAAAGGTGTTCAGATTTCTCAGTAAAAAATAATACCCAAAATTTATACTGTCACAATGGTTTTCAACCCTTAGTTCTAACTAGGTTGTTCAATGCAGACACGTGTAGTTTTAAAATTACCATGTAGCTGAAGAGTTCACATCTTCATCTGTTATTCAGATCACGTTCACTTTACACAAAGGATCCATACACATCTAAACAGGGGGAGAGAGAGTTTCCCAAAGGCAAGATCCAAAGTTGTCAAAATTACTTTCTCACCCTGAAGAGCACTAGTAATTGGCTGAAGCAGACAGCATGGGAATTGCTGTGTCACAGGAAAGCACCCAGTACAGCTGCTGTCAAATGCTACTAACACTAAACACCCTGCTGAGGTAAGAAAAAACATAAATGCTTGTACATCAAATAAAAACTCAACTGTTCAACATCAGTTGAACTAGTGAGTCAATCCATTATGTTAACAAACAGAAAAAGAGTATATGTAAAAATCTTGTGTTGATTACTTATTTTCATTAGCTTCCATGGGAAAAAACAATGGGAATGAAAAGGGGAAAAAAAAGCATGTAAAGATCTACTGGAATTTGTTTTATAGTTATTTTTAAAATAAGCTATCTCTTCATGTATTTACTTTGATAAAAAAGTTACAGTGTTGATTAATTCTATTAACGCAAAGTATTTTGACACCTTCATTTCCAGTGCCTGGCAGTTACTATGCCAATTAAGAGTCCCAATAAACAGACTTATTTTTTATAATTATTTTTAAAAGATCAATAAACATACATATTTGTGAAATGCAAACATTAACAGAAAAGCAAATAAAAATCCAGATAGGGCTAAGCTGTGTATTAAGATACTACAGCTGTCACGTAATTAAAAGGACAGAGAGAAAACCACATTTATGGTATAGGTTGGTTTTGCCATAGGCAAAATAAATAAGTGATGGGGAAAAGAGTGTTTATATGATTGACGCTGAAGGAAAACCAGTGTTTCACTTAGTCCATCGGAAAGTCTCTGCAAGAAAAATATAAGTTACTTGTTTGGATTCAGTATCTGAAAACTTTCTGGTGATCAAAACAACGCAGCAGTTCTAGAAGCTACCCCTTGCCTGTTGAAATTACATTTTTTCTTCCGTTTCCTTGTTAAAAGATATCTGACATTAAATTTCTCTAGCTGGAAAACAATTGTCATGTGGGATGGTCAGTCATTTTTGAGATAGATGAAGACACAACTCATGTCTTTCGTTGAGGGAAGAATTGATCGTCCTGAAGAGAACTACTACACCTTTTTCAATAACATGCTCTGGAAATCCCACAGGAAGGTACTCTTAAAAACACATTCATTTTAAATTACACATAGGAATATTCTCTCCCGGTTCAGATTTTGGCCATAAATCTTGTGTTCTGCTTTCTTAAAAATATGAACAGAAGCACCAACTCAGCAGCAAAACACAGTTTTTAGTGGATGCTAAAAATTGTTATGAGCCTTTGAATATTTTTTGTCATTTAAGGTAAACTGATCATATGATGCATAGAGAATAAAAATTGTAGATAGTACCATTTGCTTTGGTTTCTTTTCAGAGATATAGAGAGGCGAGGGTACATGCACATTTGTTTGAATTACCATTATTTTCTCACTTTTTTTTTTTTTTGGATACTCCTATGTTTCTTCCCTTCTACAGGCAGCCCAACTGTACAGGGCCCATGGCTCTGGCAAAGATTACAGCAGTTATATCGTAACTCATATCATAATTCTGTACAGGGAGAATATACACATGCCAAAGAGGGCTCTGCTGTCACAGCTCCTCACCAAGGAGCGCCCACTTGGATGCAAAGCAGGATCTCCAATGTTGCATGCCACTTCGTCACACAAAACTGAGGCTGAAATGGCACGGAATACACTGCATGGCAGCAGCTCCTGCCAGATCAATAGCAAGTTGCCACATTTACTGGAGGGAAAGCCAGTGCAACTGCAAGACTTTGTACCATGATAAGCAGATGTATCGTTAAGCTTGATGCTATTAGTTCTGAAAGCTGGGGGAAAAAAGAGCTGTTTTAAGATAACATTAAGTTACAAAGAGGAAAACACTATGAGCATAGACACATGGAAAGGCTATGGCAAAGCATATGTCTGGATTAAGAAAGACGAAAATGGTGAGAAAGAGAGCACATTCCCAGTGCAGTATGGTGAGGAGATACTAACAGTTCAATCACAGCCTTCATTTCTGCTTGGAAGCAAGAAGCACAGCTCTGACAACCCCTGAATTAGGTTATTTTCTTGTTCTTTTCAGGTCACAACTATATTTAAATCATATATTACGCATGTGGGATAATGTCATGGTTATTTGGAATAAACTCCATGAGATTCAGGTTAGAAATAACTCCTTAAATATAACTTGCAGCTGCAAAAGTCATTTCTACACTGCCATCTCAGTTCCTCAGCCCTCTCTAAATAGGTTTATACAATTGCATCTTACTCCCTAAGTGGTTAATTCAGGCCATTTTATCCTTATAAAGCAGAACCTTGTTCCTAATAAACTATTAAAACACTATTCCATTGTCCTCAATGGGAGCCATAACAACAGAAACCTACTTAAAGAAGTAGTGTCCCAGGTATTTTATTGTATTAGAAGGCAGTCAAATTGGATCAAAATCAGAACATGATCCTCAACCCACTGACATGTGGTGAATTCTGCATCATTTCAGTCCTGATCTTATTCGATAAAATGCCCCAATGACCCGAGGAAGATGACGAACTGGGAGAATAAATAAAGACAACAGTGCACAGATGATTTACCTAGCACCTACCTTTCTTAGATAACTGAGGCAATGCACTCCCATAAAATCCCACAAAACCAACCAGAACACTCTACTCTCCATAAGATAACATAAGAATACAGTAGTGGGCTTTTGCTTTTTTAATTTCAAAACCTGTTCACAGCAACTGACAGCTTTCTCCTTGGAGGAGAACATAGAATGGTATCAACTTGAAATATATAATGAATTTTCTTTCCACTCTTTAACACATGATTACTTAATTTAAAAATTAAATGTCCCTTGTAGATAAATGTTAGGAAAAGGTCAAAATTCTTCATACCCAGCTCCTACTTGTACATTAATTTTTCCTGTATAACTTGTTCCTCAGCTTTCAATTATAATTATGCCCTGTAAAGGCATCCTGTAGCTTTCTTTACTAGATAAATAAACTAGTAATGCATTAAATATTATTACAGTGGATTGTAAGTCACAGATAACTGCGCATATTTTACCATGTAGACTAGCAACCCAGCTTCAAATTTGTCTTCTAAAAAACTATATTAAAAGTAGGTCCTTTTAATACAGAAAAAAATGGGCATAACATATGCCTAACAATCTCTAAAGATTATTTGCCCTAGCCACTACATAAAGAGAATACCAAGATGCCTTAAAATCTGTGTGAAAATCTAAGGTATTTATTCAACTGACTTCTTTACGTGCAAAGATCTATTGGTATTATGCATACAAACTCAGAGGGGAAGGATCTTCCAAGACACTAGTGACAGGCTGAGAATATCTTTGTTAAATTACCGTTGCTGAGTAATTTAGAAGTGTAAACACGTCTTCCTGAGCTGGTGACTATTAATACAAAGCGGAAAATGCAGAGATACCCGAATAGATTGTCCTTAGCCTGCAAATAAAAAGACCTAAAATTGCCATTCTTGTTAAAATACATTGGTAAAAACTGAAAAATCCAATTCACAGGTTCCCCGACTGTCTCATCACTGCAAGGAACTAAAGACAGCTTGTAACGTGTGTGCTCACTGCAATATTGCAGTGTCTGAATGGTGAACCATGATCCAGACCAGGAGCTGCCCAAACAGCTCTTTGGCCATCATCACCTTCTCCAACAGCTCTTCAGCTCCAGGGAGGGAGCACGAAGACGTGGTGAGCAGCCAGCAGCTCTGTCTCACGAGAACTAAACGTCCTCAACCGCTCCCCTTGCCTGACATGGGGTGTATCCATCAGGCCATCACCCTGTGAAAGCAAAGTGGGCTTTCTGCTTGTGTTGAAAGATTAGGATGGAAGAACAAGAGGCTTTTTTCAAATTCTGCAGCCAGGAGTCATGCATGCAAGCTCTAGCAAGTGCTAAATAAGGAACTATCTCAAGAATGGCTTAAAAAATAATGAACAACAAATTAGACTTTAAAAAATTATTCTAAAAAAAACTGTCTTACACTTCAGTGTCAAAGACAGGCTGATGCAGTTCTGATCATTTTTAAAACTGATTGACCAGCATCACCTAGAAATGTTATCCACCTTCTTGGATATACAGCCAAGACTGCCAGCAACAGGCCCATTACCACAGACGCAGACAAAACTCATATAAAGAAGAAAACATTATCTTCCAGCATTTGAGTTCAGGGAAATTTATCTCAGGCTGTGTTCCACATGGTTCATCTCCCAGGGAAATCATTATCGCCTCACAATTGCTCTCTTGGCGTAGGCACACAAGAAAGGAAGCTCAGTTTGCATAGTCTTAAAAAGGGGGTAAAAAGATGAAGCGAGAAACTTTACGCTCGTAACACTTCCTATTTACTCTGTAGGGGGATGGATTATTCTTTCCGTGAAAGTGATTATGCGTAGACCATAAAGTAGGAAATTAAAAAACAAAATACTCTATGTATTGCTTGCATTTCAGTAATTGCTGGCTCTACAAATGTGCTGTTCTTTTTCGGCAGTTCGTGTATTATTATTAGGAGACCATGGATCATAATGCCTTCTAATTGTCTCTATTGGCTATGAGTATTTTCTTTCTGTTTTATAGAATTTTTAAAAGTGAAAAATAAAAATTTGAGTATATGCACCATCTACATCAGTGATATTTCATGCATGTACAGTTTAGATGCAATGATACATACTTTTCTCAGATAATTAATTTTCATTGAAATAAATGAAAAATCACTGGCGCAACTGAGCACAGTTTACCCATCTAATGTTAAAATATGGATGGTTCCATGTAAACAAAAAGTTTACATGAAGTGAGATCCATTATAATTTCCCATTTGGAACACTACCAATTTAGTAAAGATTGTATCAAGTGTTCTGTTTAGCAAAACACAGACAACAAGTTTGTAAGTTTTATGACAGAGAAGAAAAAATATTATTTAACAGCACTGAGGTTTGCATATCTGTATATCATGAGACTGATTTTTGCTCTTATGAAAATGTTTTGATTCACATGTTCTTTCACATTATATAATGTTTTGTTTTGGAATTCAGATATTATTTATGTATCTTTTCTATCATTTCAGTTCTACCCATATAAGCAAATTATATTTACTGAACTAGAACTACAGTATCAAGACATAGTATCAACAGCCTCGACAGTATCAAAGAAACTGCCATTACACTCTCTAATTTTAAGTGGAGAAAGGAAAGGGCTATTAGTCAGGGATCTGGCTCTGTAGGATCAGAGCCTGCAGATAAAATACCTTGCTCTCAACTGCTGCCATAGAGACAGACCATCCATTAGCCAACATGACAGTGAATTAGGGAGGAATACCAGTGCTGTGTGCCCTACCCAGTAGAGAACTGGCAGCCAGCACAACTCCCAGGTAGAGTGGGGATGCCTTCCCCCTGGGGAACTGGGCTGAGCAACTGTCTGCCCTGAAGAAGCTTGAGAGCTCATTTTCTACCATAGCTAAGTTGAGCAAGGAGCACTCTTAGATTTTGTAATTCAAGCTGCAAGCAAACCGCATGGGGTTTTTTCCCTCTAGAC
>JAOXNO010000020.1:18347480-18361379 GCA_028565335.1 Limnodromus scolopaceus
TATCCCTTGAAGGATATCCCTATCACAAACCAATTGCACCTTCAATGGTTGATTCAAGTGTGAATGTTAGGTGGTAGCCATTGACGTATTTTTGTCATTTTTACCCTGTTCTACAGTTTGAATATCCACCATGAACACTGGTGTAAATATGATATTGATGTTTTCTATAAAGATCAACAAGAGCAGATGTGCTTGACCTGTAGAAGTTTCAAGTCCTAAATTTGTCTGACCAGGTAATTGACACATAGATTTGCTGCAAACTGTGAAAGCAGCTTCTTCCCTATTGCCTGTTCCCAAAAGCCATGATCTGATGTTTTCCAGAAACGTGGTTTGTGTAGAGAGAGAGTTAAAAGCATGATTTAAAAGAAATCCCAGGCAGTGGTGTATGTTCTGTAGAACAAAAACTGTGAATATGAAATGGCTCTGAGATATGACCTAGGGTTCAAGACACGCTTGTGTGTAGGTAGCAACATGTGGTTGCTACAGAAGCATAGTCCTCCTATTGATAATCTGCTGGGTCATAGGAAACTCTGATAGCCAAGAATAATTACAGTGCGCTGAGATCTACTAAGTTGTCTACTCAGCTACACTAACTTCTACAGAAACATGCTTATTTATTTATAAATAAGCCACAGCCGTGATTTACCTCTTGGAAAATCTTGGTGTTCAGCTCTGGCCTGGTGCTGAGCGCTGGAACAGCTACTACAACAGCTGAGCGTGGTCCTTCCGAGCAAGTGATAAGGTGGGACAGGAAGCTTTTATTGTTGCCTGTGTCCCAGGGTCAAATTAAAGCCCAGAAACATCCTACTGTTTTTTACCAACTCCCTGGAGTGTCTTCTACTTATGCAAATTGCTTCTAAATTTGATATAACATTTGTCTGCTCTGGGTGCTTAACTTTTTTTGAAGAACAGTATTTTAATGCTAGCATTTATTATCTGTTTATCCAATCTTTATGGAGAAAACACCACCAAAAAAAGGAAAGTAAAAGGCGGAAAACAAATCCTAATTTGATTAATTTTTTTGAGTTGTAGGTGTATAGGTAATTGTTTAGTAATATTTACTAGTGTCTGTATTGTTGGGTACTTGCAGTGCTTTAGAAATCATGAAGTCACTTTCTCTGGCAAATGTTCAGCTGACCAGCTAAATAGCTTTGACAAAGTACTTTACACTTTTGCTATGGTAAAAATAATTTTTTTTCATTTATTTCATATGCAAGTGGACTCCATATAAACTTTTCTCATTCTTTAAAATAATATCTGTCTTATGATTGTAGTGATTTGAAGAACTATGACTTGACACAGCACATGTAGATATTTCTGAATAATTTCTCTATAAAACATGATATCTGTTTAATACAGGGCCTAAATATGAGAAAAATACACCATTTCTCTAAAAATGCAAATACCTCTAAGTCCTCTGGAATGCAACTTCACATTAACAATAGCTTTTTGCTCCTGTTGCCCACAGTGTTCCTACATAATTGTATAATCACTTCACAACAACAAGTTCTTGTGATTTAAAAATCTCTTCCCTCTGGAAGTTCCAGAACCAAATAAAGACATGCTTTTTTAAAACTTGCATATTTCAATAATGTGGGAATATCATCATAAAACAGAGTTACTAAGTATATGTTGTCAAATATTTAGCTGCGATATGCATGTATTATGCTACACTATATGTACTATATAAATACTATTCTACCTTTTAAATAATTTTCTTTCCGTAGCCCTGATTTTCCAGAAATCAACAGTCTTGTCCACCTTTTCATCCTAATTTTGCTCAGGTTGTCACAACTGGTAGGGTGCTTTTAGTGATAGCTGGAAAGTGCCCTCTTGTTGACTTTTAAGTTCATTAGTTAAGGTTTTAATGGTTGTCAGTTTTAATCCTGCAAGCTACTCTTCTGTGTTGATTGACTTAGTTTAAGTACTTAAGATCTATCACTTCACCTTCATATTTTAATGGGTGTAGACACTAGTGGCAAGCAATATGCATGTTGTGTCTTGTATTCAGTTCCTTATACAGAGCAATGTCTTGCAGGACTAATATATGTCTTTAATATAATATTCATTAAGTTAAATATACTGCTTTAGAAAAGATTCTTGGCATCTTTCTTAAAGGAGTAACCTAAAATCTCAAAAGCTGATGCTTGCTAAGTTTTTACAAAAAAAGAAGTCCTGCTCCACTTGTTTCTAAGTTGCAGATAGGTCTTCATGTTATTGAAAATCAAGAAATTTCAGGTATTATGCCAATAATGGGAAGAAAAAAAAAAAGAAAGGAAAAAAAAAAACTCTGAAGACTTTCAAAACAATTCTTTAAACCCGCACTGCTTTTTACAACCTTCCAGAATAGTTTTTTTAAATTAAAAATGCAGAAAAGTGTTTGTATTTTTAATGAGTAGTTCGGAGAAAACAGTTTGAATGTATAAATCTTTTCAATGTTGACTTAAATTTTCAGTTTTACCAGCAACTAATAAGGAGTCGAAAAGAGTCTAGAGATGGTCTCAGCACTAATCTAGAGCTGGATCTTGAGATACCTATTTATGTAATAATTTTTCAGAGGTACTTTGCATTACTCATAGTTAGCTGTGCTGGTGGCAGGCACATTTCAATTTCTAACGTGCGTAATTAGAAGAACACAGGGCGCTATTCCCTGTTGATTGCGCTGCCTCAGAGCTGTGGGCTAAACGGTGACATTGAACACACGACTCCAGAAGGATTGTCCCGGTTTTTGCTGTCGAGCTTTCTGTCCCCCATTCTATGCCAGCAGCTTCCTTGCAGCCAAAGGCGTCTCTGCTGCAGAGGAGGGGGATCAGCTATCACAGCCGGCAGAAGCAAACAGTACAAGACGGACAGCTGAACAAACATAACCTCCTGGATTGCCGTAAATATTGGGAGGTAAGTACTGCTACTGCAGACACTGGCTGTTGAGGTTTGAAAGCATATTCCCATACTCTTTGACTTATCCTACTGGGAAAGTAGATTGTTATAAAGAAGTTTCACCTCTAAGATGATTTTTTCCCTTTCCAGTTGTAGTATTGGTTCATGAGGAAATGGCAACTGCCATAAGGGAGTCATACCTGTTACAGGCTTGGTGTCCTTTTATTAAAGAGAAATATGAATCAAATAATAAATCAATTAGCAGCAAGAATGGAAAATAAAAAGTGGTTGCTCTTTTCTTTCCCTGGGTCACTGCTGGGAGAAAACACATATGACCTCAGGTATAGAACCTAAAATTACATGGTTGGATAGCTGGTGGGAAGTTGTTTTTTGACAATAGTGGGACTATGGCAGTTGGTGGCAGATGGCTGTATGGGCAATAAATGTCACGGAGAGGGAACATGGGCAGCCTTTGCGGTGCTCTGTAGATGAACTATTGGATGTGAATTCCATGCCTATGGGAGCCTTGCATGCAGGACTCCACAGAACTACAAGGGGCTGTGTGTGTCTGTAGCAAGTTCAGGTCTTCTGGAAAAGTAAGACTGGGTAGAAACCCCAAATTTTATGAAGTGAATGATGTAAGTTAGTTGTTTCCCCAGGGCTGTCATGGTGGAAGCACTGAGAACATGAAGTGTAAAGAGGCTGTTAACAACGGTAACATCCAAACCAGCTCAGAGGAATTCCAAGTTTGACACTGACAGTAATTATCAACGCACTTGTAACCAAAGTAATGCTGAACTAGTGGTGGCAGCTGTGGAATATTAAGGGAAAGATGATTGTAAACATTCCCTCTAAGTGCGATCAGGAAAAGATATGAAGAATTTTTCATTTTGAAAGGAAAGTGGAAGAAATGCATAGAAGTTGTACTTTTATGAAAGGATATACATAGTAGGTATCCACAGCAGTAAAGTATATGTAAAGCTTCAGAAGAAGAAGGCGTTTTCAGTATTTATTTCCTATAGCCTTTTCTATATATTTATTCTTTTATTTAAGAATAATTTTTTTAACTGACTGTATTCTGCCAAGTGACTTTCAGTCCAGTAAAAATTGCTGCTAAAGACTGCTTTGCATAGAAGTTAGATAGACACAAGCACTTACAGATGGAATTGCCAGACAGCCATTCATCTTTGTGCCTCTGCATACACAGAGATAAGAAAAGGTGTTTGTTTGACACACAGATCAGTGGAGATCGTTGTGCTTGTGTAAGGCTCTTTATTCATCTGTACAAGTGATGGAAGAACTAGGTTAACCAAACAGAAAAACACCACATGGGCAGTCTTTACACAGTATTTAAATGATTTTAGCAAAACTCAGAGGATGGGGCATTTGGGGGTCTTTTTTGTGGGTGTGGAGCTTTTTGTAAGGAAAGGAGGGAGAAGATTGCTCAACAATGAGCAATCTCCAGTTGAAAATAAGATGATACAAGAAAGAGAAAAAGGCAAAATAAGAAAGAATGTATATCTGCCTTCAAACATTGCCTGAAAAAGTTAAGCATCAGGGGAAGCAAGATATAATAAAAAGCTGAAAATGTCTTTAGAGAAGTAGGGATAGCAGTCTGTGCAATATATGATCTTTCAAAGTGTTGCAACAAGATACTACTTGACATAGAAGGAACACAAATTGAAGGCGAAGAAGAACCTCGAAGACTTTCATAACTTGTGAGATAATGTATGCCGTGTGCAGCAATCACAGATAGACATAGGAAATAGGTACCTGGCACTTTATTAACATAGAGTTCTGCTATTTTGCTTGTTTGTAATGGCATTTAAAAGCACAACAACCTTCTCCTGACAGTAATCCTGACAGATGTCCTGCCATCTACAGATGGTAGATGATGTTGATCTTAGATGATACATTATCTCTATTCCTTGTGTGAGAAAGACATGGAATTTCAGAGCATAAAATTTCAAGCTGGAAAGTCAAATCTGGTAACTAGAATACTGTAATACAACTTGAAACTAGGTAGTGGTAGCAATAGAAAAAAGGCCTGGAAAGATCTTTTTCTAAAACTTCCTTTTTCTGAAATGCTTGAATAACTGTCCTTATACACAGGGTGGCAAGCTGCAAAGGATATGAATGATTTTGCTGATGAGTTATTATGTCCTAAACTCAGGTTTGTGTTTTTGCCTCACCTTTTTTCTTGCCTTTAAGAAGTATAGCCTCTCTGGGCAGGGACTATAATAGATTCTTCTTGTGCTGTTCTCATTTCCTGTCTACAGGCTTTTACTCTAGTATAATTACAAAATTGATTAAGCTGAATATTTCTAATCAAATGAGAATCCTAGCACTTTTTATCATCTTGTAGGTGATCTAGTAGTACATTCTCTGAATGTCATTTGTGTGAAGAATCGCTTCCCAATTAATGTTCTGTAAGTTAGTGTCTTGGCAGATTTTATTCTTGAATTCCATGTTTTCAGCAACCTGGATAGACTTGTAATCTCTGTCTTCATTCGTATTGGCTATTCACTAACCATTCTTTTACTTCTCTACTGCTCTTTAGTACTGCTGTATTTGAGCACTTTCTATTTAAGATGAATAAGAAAGTCCCAAAGCGCTGCCCATGTCTGTCTTTCTCCATCTAAAAATTATCATAAGTTTGTGATGGATCCTCTCTATGCATTGAAACACTGAAGTAAAAATCATGTTGCAATTTATATTTTGCATTCAGAGTTTCATTCTTCTGAGTACTGTAAGCTTGATAGATTTTTTTTAAAATCCATGTATCACTGATATGCATCCATGAGAGAGAGGCTTCCTAGAGCATCATGCAATTTTCAAGAACTATCGCTTCTGAAAATCACAGTAAGCAGTCTATAATTCTTTAAAACATGCTATGACATAATTTATAAACGAAGTCTAGGCTTTTGTTGTGCATTCTGAGATGTGTTTAGTGAGCTTATTCATATGTATATGTTTTAAAAAATTGCCTATGATCAAAGTATGCATGAGCTAATCTCTTAAAACCATATATATTTACTACTAAGAATTCATTAGTAAAGATCTATTTGGTAGTAACGGATTTAGGTACTGTGTATTCCTTTGTACATTGAGAACTTTTGCAAACATCCCACTGAAAAAAAAGTTAGGAAGATGGGAGACATTACTTCAAGCATTCCCTAATTTTAATATTCATGATTGACAATGACAGCTGTTTTGTAGTAGTATGTACCTTTACTTTTTTTTTTCCAAGCACTTTTCCTTTCTTTCCCTCACAGTTATGTTTGTCTGCAACTCTGAAAGGTCTAGGTCCATCACCAAACCTCTCCAGCTAAGAGAGGGGAGGTAGCTCCTACATAGAATTTGAATCATAGAATCATAGAATTATTTAGGTTGGAAAAGGTCTTTAATATCATTGAGTCCAACAGTAAATTTAACACTGCCAAACCCACCACTATACCATGTCCCTAAGTGCCACATCTACCCATCTTTTAAATACCTCCAGAGGTGATGATTTAACCACTTCCCTGGGAAGCCTGTTCCAATGCTTGACAACCCTTTTGGTGAAGAAATTTTTCCTAACATCCAATCTAAACCTCCCCTGGAGCAGCTTGAGGCCATTTCCTCCTGCCCTTTCACCTGATGCTTGGCAGAAGAGACCAACCCCCACCTCGCTACAACCTCCTTTCAACTAGTTGTAGAGCGCGATAAGGTCTCCCCTCAGTCTCCTTTTCTGCAGGCTAAACAATCCCAGTTCCCTCGGCTGTTCCTAATAAGACTTGTGCTCTAGATCCCTCACCAGCTTTGTTGCTGTTCTTTGGACATGCTCCAGTACATCAATGTCTTTCCTGTTGAGGGACTCAAAACTGAAGACAGTATTCGAGGTGCAGCCTCACCGGGCCAAGCACAGGAGCTCAGTCACTTCTCTAGTCCTGCTGGCCACACTGTTTCTGACACAGGCCAGGATGCTGTTGGCTTTCTTGGCCACCTGGGCACACTGCTGCTTCATGTTCAGCCAACAGTCGATCAAGACCCCCAGGTCCTTTTCCACCAAGCAGCTTTCCATCCAGTCTTCCCCAAGCCTGTAGCGCTGCAGGGGGTTGTTGAGACCCAAGTGCAGGACCCAGCACTTGACCTTGTTGAACCTCATACCGTTGGTCTCAGCCCCTCAATCTAGCTTGTCCAGATCCCTCTGTAGAGCCTTCCTACCCTCAAGTAGATCCACACTCCCACACAACCTGGTGTCGTCTATGGAGTTTGTGCTAGACAGAGACAAATCCATTTTGCTAATGGATTTAATAAATATTTGCTAGCAACAGGAGAATGGTGGGTTTAGTGCGTTCCATTCCTGACTCTAAACTCAAAATGGAAAAATTTGTATACATATTTGGAAGAAAGAGCAGGGCTTATTTCCTGCCCAAAAGATACTTCATCAGATGTGAACTTCTTCTTAAAATCTTGGATATCCTTGAAATTCTAAAAAGAAAAGTTACCACAACTGGATATGTAAGAAATATACTTTGTTTTGTCTAACCCTTTTAAAAAAAATATCTGAGCTGTTTTGTCCATCTGCTAAAATTCAGCCTAAGGCAGATTCCTGGCACAGGAAAAATATAAAATTTAAAATATGTGGGTTTGTGCAGCTGGCAAAATTTCTGCCCCCTTTCTTTCAGCAATTCAAATGGATTTCACTGTTGAGTGATGTTATTAAAAGAAGGAGGTGTTAGCCCCATCTATGATGTGATTATGTTGTCACTATTGTTGTCAGATAAAATGCCAGCAGCATGTTCTCTCGTGAGAGAAAAAGTAAGAAAGAACATGGTAACACTGCTGAATTGGACCTTCACTTTTATTTGCTCAGCCACCTGCCGTTTCAGATCTATATAAGGAATATGCCTGCCCTGCAGCCAACAGAAAAGCACAGAGATAGTCAAGCTATCTGCACAGCTAGGCGTGTTGGTACGGAGCCATCCAGTAGCAGCAGCATGGAGCCCTATGTGAGTCAAGGTATTCAGGTGAGAAATGAGGGTTGATTAGCTCATGCGCTAACACTTTTAGACCTATTCTGTTGCCTCTGCTGTCTCCCCTAAAGCTGGTTTGTGCATCCCTGTACTGAGCTGCAGGCATGCTTTAAACGGAGGTGGTATTATACTTGAGAGGAAATGAAATAAGTTATAACTTGCTAAATTTTCCAGATGTATTTAGTTAAAAATATTTTATATTTCTTGCATTCTGTCTTCAAGTACTCAAGGACTGCAAGCTTTACTGTGTTTGTGTTTCACATAAATATCTGAGCTACTGAAGCAGAAAAGGTAATACTTTTTTACAGCAATCATGGATTTTTTTCATGTTTTTCGGTTTCTAAGCCACTGAACAGTTTACCCTTATACTAATCAGCTCTACTTTATAGAGATACTTTTTCATTAACAGAGAGACAGATTGTCTTTTCCTCAGTACTGCTGCCCACTCCAAGCAGATGACTAAAGAACCATGGAGAGCATATGCTCAGCTATGCCAGTGAATGCTACACAAGCACTTTTTCTACTGCTGTGAAATGTGGCTGTTACCATCTCTCTGCTTTTCTCAGTACACTCAAAGGCTTATTCAGTTGCTAATGCTGTTTGAGTCACAGAATATCTTTGCCTACCACATGGAAATAGGAGGAGGAAAAAACATGGAACATACACTTTTAGACAGATACTGTAAGAGAAAATACAAATAGCAATGGTGGAATTCTAGCAATACTTATTGGACTGTGGAAAAAACTTTCACGGGAGAAAATATTCGTTAAAATTCTCTACTGACTTTTAGAGTTCAAATGTTAAATACCCAGCTTGAATTTTAATGTACAGAAGCAATTTAACAGGTCAGAACTACTGTTAATAATACTAAAGGATTTTATATAATGCTGTTTTTAAAATAGGTGGGTCTTTAAAAATGTGGGTCCCTTCATTTTGCGTAAAGAGACTTGAATACTTGTGTTTGCGGTGAGTCATATATGACACTGATTTGAGACTACACATATAGAAAAGCTGAGTGAACTGCTAGTATCTCAGACAATAGTAGAAAGTAATTATTTTAACTTGTAAATATGGATAAGTGGACTATTGTTAATCCTTAAGGCTGAATGTTACTAATATAGAAGTCATGCAGGCTATGTTGTGTAAGCACTGAGTGTTGACATCACGCTGTATTACCTGTGGGATCCAGTGATCTCTGGAAACAGGGCAAAGACTTTGACAGTAAAAGTAAGAGCGGGGCTGGCTGTCATCTAATGAAAGAAAACAACCTGGCAACACTTTTAACCATCTTAAGAATCCTGCCTGTTGTGATAGCAATTCATATATTTCTGCTTATATTTCTTAAGTCCGATCCCACTAGTTTCTATTCTGTAGGACAGACAACTCTGAATCCTACATATGTGCTAATCTTGCCTAAGCAAATCTCTATGGTTCCCTGACCCTGAGTGTCCAACGGGACAAACACATCAGAAGGTAAATCACGTTTGTGGGGTGCGATGGGCATCAAATCAACTCACCGCTGACCTGTTTGGTGGTGCTCTTTACACTGTAAATGTTCTTCAGCTTTTATCATACGATGCCTTGATCCATGGTCATTCAGACAAAAAGTGATCTCTTTTTTGTGAAACTCTGAAAAATAATTCAGTCATGCAGGTCACCTCGCTTTCAGTCATAAATCAAACAAAGTGTTCTGTGACAAAAATAAAAAAAATCTCATACTGCACAAGATTATTTATCTTGCTTATACAAGATAATCAATTCAAACCTCAGAGGGAGGTCACTGTCTGTGGTCATAGTTTTAAAGATATTATACTGGCGTCTAACAGGAACATGTAACACTGCAGAGCTTGCAGGATTATTTCTGTAACTTTTAGAAATAAGCAATAAAGCCCATTTTAGCCACGTTATTTTAAAACAAATTTTTACAACCTAATAAATGATTAAAGCCTAATCTATCTGCGCTGGTAAGCAGTTTCCTGAAATTTTTAGTTGACTATCACATACTTAATTTTGCCTACCTGTAGTAATTTACTCTGTGATTCGGCAAAATTATTAAGCTTATCTAGTCTTGCTGATTTCACGGAGAGTATGCAAGTACTCAGGTTTTGATATACACCTCAATAACCTGGGAAACTGAGATCCAAATATTAATCTTATAGTATTGCATCCGTTTAGATACAGCTTGGGTTTGAGTTGGGTTTCTGAGTACATACACTTTGGTATGTTTTTCCCCACAGAATTAATCTTAGAATGATTATATCAAAAGGTGGCAATTTAACAATTTCTATTCAACAAAGGAAAGAAAACCAAAACAAAACATTTTTTCAGAAACTCTTTTTCAGTAAATTAGAGACACATCAGGACATGGTGAAATCTAAGCACGATATTCAATGCCAGTCAGTCCTTTCTGATTGTTCAGAAGATTCATCCAGTCATTCCTGTTCCTCAAACTCTTTTTTTTCTAAAGACTCAGAGATGAGATGATGAGTGGAAAAATATCCAACTCTCCATGGAACTACTTTCCAGTACAAAAGAGCTACAGTTTTCCGAGTTTAATCTCAGCGTTATTTCAGATCAATATATGGTCCTTTGCCTGTTCATCATAGTGACCATCTTTGTATACCCTGCTGCCCATTGTATGGACATCTCTTCAGTCTTCTGCTTTCAGACTCTTTCCAAACTTTCCTTCAAAGTGTGCTAAATTGCAATTTTAATATAAATTAAAATTCCAGCCACTTTTTAAGAGCACCGATAGAAAAGTTTAAAAAAGAGGATTTCACATTCACTTTGCTGATCTGGGTTACCTATGTAGCTTACATATCCTGTCTCAAGTAGCGTTATCAAAGGCAGCTAATAAACTGCCAAAGCTGTTGATAACAATCTATTCATCAATTCAGGGTTGAGATTTCACTTCTCTCAACTAACTTGGCACACTCCACTGGCTAATCTGAATTTTGCATACAATTATGTACTATAAAGCATGATTTTAAGATTATGCTAAATTTATCAACCACACATCTAGAGGTTTCTCCTTCACTATGTGTAATATGAAACACGCAATGTTTTGTCTTTAGTGTAAATACATATAATAGAAATTCTAGGACTGAAATCAATGGAATTAACGTCCTCATTTCAGTACAAGTGGCAGGAGAATCTTATTCTGTCGCATTTTCATAGTGTCTCTAGGGCATGTGTTTTACTTAAATTTTGCAAAGTACAGAGTCAAATTCAAATGGATAGTACATCCTATATGCTAAATTTTATATATAAGCTACGAGGATGAAAATCTTTGCGCTAGTACTCTTGCATGGCGATTGAATTCAATCTAGGCAGAATGGCACTGCCAAAAATTATCTACAGAAATATTACAGTCTTTGAGTTTCAGTCTTTACTAATAAGATTAAAATTGTTCATTTGTTTGTTCGTTTTACAGGAAATTATTTAAATGTCACTGAATTTTTTGAGTTATGGATAATGATAACATCTGCATGGTTCAGTTGCAGTGGCATCGATAGGTCTTCCTGTGAGGGTCACCACATGAACTTTCCTGTTACAACAAAAAGGACTATAACTTTTGCTTCTACTTGAGTAAAACTATGCCAAAATATGAAGAAATGCTTTCTTCTGTTCTATTTGGTAAATCTCAAATCACAGCTCAGAGTGGCTTGTCCTCACATCGGTGATAGCAGAATGTGTATGATTGTTACAGGAAGAGTAAAGGGCTTGTGGTACAGAGTTCACAGCCTTAAAACATCTTTTTGTATGTTACACAAACTTTCTCTTTAACATAATAAAACTGGATTTACCTGAGGGCATTGGCTTGAGAATGAACTCTGAAAGGGACTGACAAGGGCTGTTTGGCTTGATACTCTCACAGACTGAATAAATCATTCAGCTTTTCCTGGGCCTCTCTTGCAAAGCATTTCCTTGAGGATAAATGGAAGCTGATGTGCCAGTTGGCACTGAGTTTCTGAAATGAATAAAACACTACCTGGTATTCCTTAACATCTCCTAGTCTGTTTTAACAACTGCTAGCAAATGTTTCAAATTAGTGTGTCACATTCTATAGACAGCCGAGAGACAAATTCTCTCAAACACAGCATATTAGGCTAAATATTTGAAACATATTGTTTGAAAAATCAATAGATCAAAGTGAGTGGTTTTGGTGTCTCATAGATCTAAACAAAAAATACATTGTAAATCAAATTCAGGACTAGAGTTCTGTGAGAAGAGTCCATCCCATAACAGTAATTATTCATTTACTTGCTTTGTCCTCTCTTGCCAGTATGTCCTATTTGAAGATTATACCAATAAGAAATAATGCTGACGGCTTTCTTTTCAAAGCCTTTTTGGCATAACTGCTTTCTAAATCTGAAGCAAATCATAAGATTCACAGGAAGTGAATGTCTGCACATTTCTAAAATCTAAGTATAGAAAAAAAATATTTATAGACATATTATTTTTCATTAAAACATGCGCTTTTCTTATGGCAAGAGGTTTTCAATATTGATCACATAATTACCAAAAATGTTTTTGAAACATAATAAAATTGCAGTGTCATCCACATTCCACCACAAATTCCTCTGTAGAAGGTTGAATTCATCATCGTAGCTGTTCATCAAAAAAACAGAAAACAAAAAAACCCCAAAACTTTCTCCCAAGTCAAATTTTCTATTCCTCTATCATGCCCCTAATTAAGGTTTTGTCCTCAGAACTACCTCACTGAAGGCAATTCCACCCTGTGATGAGATCTTCAGTGATGAAATTATTTATGTCCAGAGCTTCCACTACTATCAAGAAAGCTTTTTGGATTTTGTAGGTATGAAATTAATTCAGTTGTAAAAATCCACAGGCAAGCTAGTGATAAAACAGTTGAGGATACGGAGATTAAATGAATTGAAAGAAATGCTTGAGCTTCTACCCTTTACCTGCTTCGCTTCACTTCAATGGAAAATTGGCCAGGTCTTCTTGGAAGTATAATACTAGGTCAGTGGATGAAATAAATGGCTAATTCTGTGACTAATAATAGAAAACAGATTTTTTTCTCTTTCTCAGGAAAGACAGCCCTCATCACTGACCTCCAGCTTCCTTCTTTCTGGCTGAAGAAATCTTGGATTATTTTTTTTGGAAAATAGGTGTTGCTATCCAACTTTACAGAGGGGTTAAAAGCCTCATTGGGCTGAGAAAATAATTTCACTCAGATCTCATTTTAACTGTAACAACTGGGCATCACTGCATTTGCTAACCATCCATGCTCAGAAAAAAAAGTGGCTGAAGAAAACTGGTTATTTTTCAAGAGTGAATATAGTTTGTCGAAGCTTTTGATATCAGAAGAATTGTAAAGGATCTTTTTTAATCCGTTTGACATTTCCAGATTTTTTAGAATCTGGCATTATTAAGCGGTGTTCTTATTGACATTTCTACACCCCTAAATAAAATAAATATAGATAAAAATACATAAATAATTAAAAATTTAGAGAGACTACTAAAATAAGTAAAGGGGTTTATCGCATTGTATAGCTATGTGTTTTTTCTGATATCATAGCAAGACTGAGTTTCACTAAAACCAGAATACCTCTGAGGTATTACTTAAGTTTCAACACTTTAAAATAGAACATCAAGGGAAAATAAGAGTTACAGGAGAACCAAATTACAGGAGGAGAAATATTTTCCAGAGCATTTCCCAGTGTTAGAGTCTACTAAAACAGCAAGACTTTGAATTTTTAGTCTGATTGAGTTAAAATTATGAGACTAAAAATTACTCATCAAACCTCTAAGGTAAAGCTCTTAAAAATTTTTTTGTTTAAAGATATTTTTTTTATGTTTCCCAGGCTCATCTAGAATTGAAAATGTAAATTGCAAAATTAAATCCATAAACTATTTTGGAAATAGATTTTGTTTTGTTTCTTTGTGAAAAGCTCAGGAAGCTCTGGAATTATTCTGTAATTCAAATCCTAGCTCATCACTAAAACATTGTACATAAATTTAAAGAAATTATGCATAA
>JAOXNO010000020.1:18395302-18405418 GCA_028565335.1 Limnodromus scolopaceus
AAAGGTGATTCTGACACTAGAATGGCCAGGAAAGCCTGCAGCCCCAAAGTCTGGGTGCCCATTAAAGCCTTTTAAAAGGAAGTCTTACATCTTTCTTAGCTGCTGAAAATGCCAACATTGCCTCTGAGAGAATGGGAATTGATCCGGGACACTCGTATATCCATACAGTGTACATTGTAGTTTTCTTTGGAAAAAAAAAAGTGTTCTATTTATGCTCAGGGTAAGGTTCTAGCCCATGGTAGAGGTCTTGCATGGACTGCGGAAGCTTCTGAAGGTATTGTATAACTGTTTCTCCACTTAAAAATTTTGGTCTTGGGATTCTAAGGCTTTGGTATGCCTTTTACTCGTGATCTCAAGAGGATTTGTTTTTTCTTTTGTTTTAATTTGTTGTTTTGTTGAGGGTTTTTTTTTAAATGGTATGTTGAAATGAGTAGATAATCCTGGCAGAGCATCTCCAACAGGATATCAGCTGGCATAATTGTAGGTAATGGGTAAGATGTAGAGTGATGCTACTTGTGCCTGTGACTGCCTTGATAGCAATAACCCTTTCAGAAAGACATCTAGTCTTGAAAGACTCAAGAAGTTGGTAATTTGACTGTAGTTTGCATAAGTTTGAGTGAAAGCTATTTAAGACCTTAGCTCCATATAAGTTTAAGTATTGATAAAAGCATTGCATGTGTTCCTAATGCCTTCATCCCTCTGCCCACTACTTCTAGTCTTTTTCATGGATACTATATGCACAGACATGCAGTTAACGTTGTAAAGCCCATCTTGGGTTTTTTTTCCCCTTTCTGTTCTTTGAGATTAACAGTACTTTATTTTACTTTTTTTTTAAATGATGTTTATGGATGTTGAGTCATAGGGTAAATTGGAGTCTTCCCAAAAGTGCATAGGAGAGATTGTTCCTGTCTGGTGAGCAGCTGAGCTTACCGGGCAGTAAGGCAGCTTGGCAGGTAATTGCAGTACAGGGGTGGGAGACTGCAGGGAGCAGCCTGCCAGGCTTCAGAGGCAACAGGAGGAAACCCTCCAGGATCAGAGAGACAGAGAACAGTTTGTTATTACTTGGTTACTGATTTAATGCTGAAAACCCTTGAGAAAAAAAAAAAAAAAACCACACAACTCTGCCTGTAAGGGCATAACAGGTAGGAAGCTGACTTGGCATCCTGAAAAACTTGGATTTTAGCCCTGTGCAGGCTTCTGTAAGCCTAGGCTCTGGTCATCCCAGGAGACTCACCATGGCTGCCTTCCTCTGTGTGGTGACAAACACTTCCCCCAGTATGCTTTTTCTTTACCCTGGCTGCTGGAGTCTGGTCCTCACTTTCATCTCCCAGGGCCATCTGATGGGCTTTGAGCAAACAGAACTGGAAACAGAGGCTGATGCTTCGTGTAAAACAGCTTGTTGGTCATCCGTGGTAAGTCATGTGGCTTCCTGAGTACTGGGTGTTTACGCAACTTCTTTGAAGTTCTTTTGCTCTTGCTCCTTTTGACAGAGCTATCTCCTCCTGCAGCTCATTAACTTGATCAGTATCTCATACCGTAGCGGTCTGCTAGCCTTTTAGTAGCTCTGTAAGTTCATAGCAAGTCACACGTAGTGAGCAGTAGGCTGAGATTCCAGGCTGAAATAACAGATTACTTGTAAGGCTAAATTCTACCAGTTTCCTAGTACTGAACCAGAGTATTGCATCCCTTAAGCCATTTGGTGGCCTGTATCTGAACTCCATTGCAGAAAGATTCTTCTGGTTTGCCAGATATCTTAGATGATTTTTTCTTTCCAGCCATGTGTAATAATGATCACGAAATGAATATCCTTCAAAACACTAGCAGAAAATGAAGATGATTCTGTTGATTTCAGAATGCTCAGTAAAGCCAAATCTTTGAAAAGAAATACAAAATATTGTCCAGTATTTGGAAACATACTGTATTTTTAAATGAAAATATTTCATGTTTTATTAAATATTAGGAACAAGCTTCCCATTGAAATGAAACATTCTAATCAAATCCGAAGTATGATGCATTTTTCTTCATTAACTTTTCACTATAAAGGTGTTTTGGTATGTCCCACTTAGAACTGAAGCTTCTTTCTCTGGAATAAATATGATGTATCCCAGATATATTTGTCTAAATTTATATTATACCTACATATTTTCTATGCATAGAAAGATATTCTCTATATGTATTTAGATCTAGATATTTAATTATTTTTATTGATAAATGTATAGATATATTTATACAGGTATATCTAGCTATATAGAAAGCTACATAGAAAAATAGACATGCAATACATTCATGTGTATATGTATCTAACACATAGCTACCGCGTATCTACTTTATATATAGATATCTCTATAAGTCTTACACCTATGTATTTTTTATATTTATGTACATATAGTTAAATATATTATCTATATATAAATAGACATATATATAGTTTGATATCTATAAAAATATATATTTTTCCCCCATAAAATTGATTTGCAGTTAGCAATGTTTCACATACTCTTATTTTCAGTTAACACAGTGCCATGTGCCATAATAAGAGTGATAGGCTTATGAGTTTGTTATTGCTCTAAGATGCCTAGGCCAGCTGTAGATTTTGATTATTCACTGGAGAAGAAGATTTTGTAATTAAAATTAAGATTAATTTGCTCATTAGCATTAAACTCTTTCATTACAGTTCAAGTGCTTTTAGCCAGGTACAGTCTCTGCTGCCTCTTTTTGACTTGGGAGCTGATGTCCCCCTGGGCTGTTCACAGAGCACAGGCCAGATGTGCTGAGAAAGGACCATTCCCCCATTGCACTCCCCACGGTGAGGACCACACCTGATCCCACAGCTACAGTGGGAATGCCACTGTGAAGCAGTTGTACCTTGCATGTCACAGCCATGGAGTTGGTCTCAGACCAGGATGCTGCAGTGCGGTTAAGGTAGAGGGCATGACGCTTAGAGGTGGCACGTTCCTCGCCCTCACTGCACCAAAGGGGCTGAAGCCCCTCCACTGTCAAGTGAGAGACACATCTTCTACCACCTGAGTTTCTCTTGTCATCAGAAGCCAGGAAGCAACAGGAGAAGTCACTACCCAAACTTATGTTATCTCTGATCTGGGCTTTCAATGGTGGGTCCAGTTTCTGTGTGTTCTTAGTGTCACTAGTGCTACAACCCAAAATGGGGCTAGTGGGACAGGTGTGAGTTGTGTTGTTTAAAGTAAAGAGTAACGCTGAAATATATAAGACAGGACAGGAATTTATTAAGGGTTAAAAATGGAGAAGCGCAGCTAGGAAAAGCTTATTGTATTCATGTAAAACTCTGCTGCTTCCTTGAGAGAGATGATTGATTTAGCTTGGTTTGTACTAATGATGAAAGCAGTCAAGACCAACCAGGAAAAATACAGCTTCCAATGCTGTGGTGCCATAAATAGGATTATTCTGTCACTTACTCAACAAGGCTGTTTTTATATTTTCCAGCATGTAGCTCCCCCAAGTTGCGACATACTGAAGATGCAAGAAAATGTTTACTATTTTCTTTCCTTGGTTAGGGTGTTCTACTCCTCATTCTTGGCCCTTCTGACGGGTTGGGTGCAGATGAATAGCCCTTTTCTCCTTTTCTAGGCCTGACAGGGCAGGCTCTGTCTTGTCTCTTAGATTCTTATAGAAGAATGCTGGAAGGATAAAACAATGTGAAAATCAATGAGTCACAGTCTATAATTTAAACATAATTCACCATGACTCATTCATTAAATACTTTTGCAGTTTCATGTGACAAAACAATAACCATAAGCGTAATCATCAGTGCCTACTCAATCCTCTCTTTACAGCTATGCAATTCTGTGATTCAAATGATTTTGGAGAGTCTTAGCAATATAAATCAACACAGAACTGTCAGAGGCAAAAGAATTCAATGACTTAGAGCCGTTGCGGGGTCATGCTTTTTGATGGTTGTGGTAAGCTCAACTGGCACAAACATCTTCAGTTGTTACATGGGGGAGGGGGGAAATCAAGGGCAGTTACCAGTTTTAACTTGCATTTGAAGTGTGTGGCTGTTAGTCTGGCAGAACAGATCACGACAGCTTTGTTAGCAATGATTTAATTCAGTTGTGTCCGTGGGTAGCTAGGGCAGTTCCTACAGTCTATCCCTGATGGCACTTTTCTTGGGAGTCCCTTCAGAAAACAGGCTGCCGCTGTTCCCGTGCTCCCTTCCTGCCATCACCGTGTTACCCAGACCCAGTTCCACTCCTTAAGCAAGAAGGATGCAAGAGCGGGTGGTGGGATTTGTCCTGGCAAGGGCAGCCTAATCCAGGCTACTCTCTCAAGACCTGCCTGGGTGTTTCCAGAAGGTAAGAGACCTTCTGTAGTGTCAGTCAGTATTGCAGCCAGGGTTTTTGTCTTATTCCAGAGGCTGGTTTGCCCTGAAATAAGATCTGTGGGTCTGCCTGCTAACAGATGTTGGTGGTGTGGCTTCAGTGATGCCTGCAGAGGAGGTAGCAATTGCACAGCTTTTCTAATGAGTGTGTCCTTTGTTGCTATGGCCTTGATTTGGCACTTCATGTTCTCAATGCTTCTTGCATGAACTAGCTTAAAACACAAAAGAGAAACTGAAAAAAATGAATAAACAGACTTTCAATACTGGGAGTGTTGGAAGGGTTTAAAATAAGGAGCTGTACCTTCTACATGAGCAAACTCTTTTATCAGAATTTCCACTAAATTAGGCGAGCTGCAGCTCATTACTAAAACAGAAGCTTTTAAGTTAAAAAGGATGTATGAAAGAAACGGGAAATATAAATTAAAATCCAGTATTCCAAGAGAATTCCAGGTACAGAAGGGCTTGTGCAACTGTGAAGTGGCGTCTTTTATTACTGGGGAAGGAAAACAAAGGGTTTGACCGGTCATCTACCATAAATCCAAAATGCTAGACACTGGACAGAGCTTCTCAGTAGCTGTTAGGAGTGCTGTCCTTGTAAGGGAAATTTCCATATTGTGGTTTAGATTAACAGTCTGATGTATTCAATCATTGACACAAATATATTCCAATATATTAAATGGCACATAATTAATCATGGTTCTCAGCCTCTGAGACATGAAAATCTTCATCAATTATAAGAAGTAGCTTTCCCAGAAGAAGGTTTTTGGATTGAGGCTGAATGATTAAATGAATCTGGCTTACAGTTTTTTTTGGTAAGAGGCTTCATCTAACCTTTCAAACTTGTTCAGGTTTTTAACAAGTTAACTTTGTAACTTAAACTTACTCTGTACACTAAAGAACGTAACAGAAATGTGACTCTATACTTTTTCTGAATAAAATGTATTCCTAAATATTATAGTCTGGTCTTTGAGAGCTATGCCTTTGCTCTGGTGATATTGCATCTTTCACAATGCAATTCAATGTAGAATTTCTTTTGAAATAGCCTGTAAACTTTTAAAATATTTCATGTCTGAAAAGTTTCAGATCTGACTAGCACCAGTTTACTAGTGAGGGTTGAAGCTGAGGAAAATAAGTAATAAAATGACATGTTCTTTTAAGCAAAGGACTGTCTGGAGTAGCAGAAAAGCCACCTTTACCACATTAAATAGTCTGTAGGCAGGTGAGAAAATTCAATAATTCAATAAAAATCAGATTAAGAGCACAAATTCTGATAATTTGATTCAAATAGTGTGTGTTGCACATCAATGTGAAGTTGCTTTAGGGCTGTAAAACACCAACAATGCAAGAGCCAAAGGGAAATAATTTAAGGAGATGATACCATAAAGCATCAGTTCCACTGACTCTTGATGAAGTCAATAGAATGTGGAACCCTAGAGAGGAAAAAGAAAATTCAGGAATTAGAATCTACAGCTAAATCTCTTTCTAATAACAAAAAAAAAAAGGAAAAAAAAAACCTTAACTCATTATACTGCATTGTTATGTATTCATTGTTGTTTATGACATTAATTCTACTGTCTTATTGCATAATCAGTCATTAACAGGGAACAAATGTGTTAAGCAAAGGAGTCTCAATATTTTAATATTTAATCCTTAAATTTATTCCAGCCCTTAAACATAGTCTGCAATCAGCAGAATATAAAATAAACCAGACTAATATCGAATCATTGACTGAAAGGGATCGTAAGAAATTGCCTGATGCTTCCATACCCAATGCCAGCACCAATTTATAATTCTCTCTCAATATCTGTGAAGTATCTGTGTGGTATTTAAGAAATGATGGATTATCCACAGCCTCTCCAGGCAGTCTGTTCCACTGGTCCTGTCATGACAAACATTTCTAATATCTAGTCTGAATATTTTTAACTACTAAGTCCATTATTACTTTTTGTCCTACCGTGACCATGAACTGACTGCTTCCTTTCTTCAGATGCATAAAAACATGCTAAAAGAGGCTTATGTAAGCTTTGAATAGCATGGGATGTTTCATCTAAAGAAGAGAACAGTCTTTGATACAGGTTCTGCCTCAGTCCCTGATCACTCTTCCTGCTTTCTCCTGTTTTCTAAAGACTGCCTCTGTTTTTGCAAATTGCAACTCAGGTCTTACTGCTGCTGACTAGAGCGCACAGATGAACTTATGTGTATTTCAGATAGTGATTCTGATCATGGTCTTTGATCTTTGGCAAATTTATTTTTATTTTGATAAAGATGGTAAAGGAGAAAATGCAAATTTCTTGTATAATAGACTTATTCCAATACATTTCTCCAACTAAAAATTATAATATAAATAAACAGGATATACTGATACATCTAAATCATGCATAAAATAATCATGTGCAAACATTTCAAAAGAAATATATGCAAAAAGTATTTGGTTGTTGGGTTTTTTTAAGAAAATGGCATTGATTATAAAGTCCTGATTATGAAATCTTTATTAATTTTTCAATACTCTGAGTATGAAAGCTTTTATGGAGCCCATGTCACAAGAACCACAAGTGTAGGTCATGCATTCTCTCTGCAACTAAAGTTGTCCTGTAACTACTAGACATCTTGATAATGTGGACCATATCAGTTGTTGAGAACATTTAATTTTCCCTAAATCTTTTTTCACTTCCTCTAGTTTACTTGGGTCGCTTGCATCTCAGCAGTTTTGCAGGGTCAGTTTTGTGGTGCCAATTCACTCTTCAGGGGAAAAACAAAGATTTTTCCTGGAAAAGACGACATTCCTGAAGGAAACAGAAAATGAGCATAAGGTTTTCTGAGGTGGGCTAGGTTAATTGGAGTCTCTGAAAATCAGGCTGCAAGTGGATATCGTTGCAGTTAGCAAACAAAGATTGGTTTTATAAGACAGTTCCTTTTATATGATTGAATTAACTCTAAGCTACTTTATGAGCTATTTATATTGATGTACAAATCTTTTACTAGCAAAAAGAAAATACTTTCTGAGGATGTAATTAATTTGTCTTGATCTATTCTGTAGTTTAAATTGAAACAGAACATATGCATCACACTTGAGTAGCTTGCTAAGACACCAGCTGAACTGATTAATAGTCTTCTGCATCAAATGTCAGCTTTCTTCCTAAATAAAATAAATTCAAGTGAGCACCTTAATATAGAAATATAAAATATAAGTAGTGTGGTTCAATATGATGCATTAGGTGCAGCTCACAGTAATGAGAACTGAAGGTCTCAGAAGTTTTAAGTTCAACCTTAAAGCAAAGCCTAAATGGTGCAGTTTGTCCTAGGTTCCTTTCAGCATAGGTCACAATGCTCTCTGACAGGCGTACATAATCCTCTGAGAAGGTCTGTATTGTGAAATTCTCCTTTAGATCCAATTTTAAATAGATTGAGCTTTCTATGTTGTTAATTCCAAAGACTGTAAATACATACACACAGAAATTATTTCAGAAAAGATTAACATTCTGTTACTTCTACAAAGTCTGTCTGGACTTGGCCTCATTTTATGCATGTGTAATGTGCACAGGTTGTCATGCAGCTTTTCCTGAGCAAAAAATTAGATCCTGAAAAAGTCACTTGAACAGCTGCCATAGCTGTGTTTTTCTGGTCCACATAAGGCTTTGGTGATTGTATATTACTTCTGTTGTATGTTATTCTTCTATATTACAATCTGTATTGGTCGTCTTCTCTATTTGAGAACAGACTGCTGTATCTTCTGTTCCTTGGGGTTTTTAGCTTTTTCTGATCCAGCAATTAAAATTGCTCTTACTTGATGTTAGTTATCGTAGAATCAGCTTACAACTTTCTGGCTGCTTGAAGTTAACCTATATGACTTCAGTGAGTAGAATAAGGAGTATCCTGTGGAAAAACAGTGTTGAAAACTTTCAACTTGAAGTTTACAATTGGTTTTATTCATAATTACTCTGATTGTATCTGACACTATTCAGTTCCCATAAGACTGAATAGTAGCCTCCAATGATGGAGGGGATTAAGCTGTTAAGAGCCAGTTCTGTGCCAAGGTATGCTGCCCATACTGCGTATTGTCTATCACAGTGGGCTCTTCAGACTTCGCTCACATACCAAAGCATGGGCCTTCAATCCCCTTAATGTAGGCTGGGTGCAGATGAAGTGTATGGGTAGTATAGATGACTATGTATGGCTCTTCAGACTTTATAAAAAGGCTGGTGTTTGAGAAAGTGATCAAGAACTTTAGAGTCAGATAGCAGAACTTTGATCAAGATTATTATTTAAATTTGATACCAATACTAGCTTGTACACTCTAAATAACCCTACTTCTGTTGCTTCTCCTTTTCCCTTTGACTTCATTGAGTTCTGTCTATGTGTTTTATGACTGAATTTATGCTTTTCTGATGGGTAAAAGACGAATGTTTCACGTTGCTTTGCATGAGAATTTGGCTATCTACGTCTGAATTCAATTACTGTTGAGCACAATTTTCAGGAACACCTGTTTGCACTACAGTTTGGTAGAAAACCCCAGGCTTTTGACCTCTAGGAATTAAACTTATTGTGGTCTAACAGCAAGAGTAGGTTAATTTGTAATCATTGATTACATATCTTTTGGACTCATGAAATACCTCACCCTGTAGTACTGTAAGGCCAGCGAAACTTCAGTCTACAGAACATACTCAGTCTACAGGAAACACTAGTTCTCTTTTGTTTCATTCAAAAAAAAAAATTTGGATAGTTCCATTTGAGTTTTCAATGTTGCTTTCTCTTTTCCTAATTCTAGTCACCATCTTCTTGAATCAGGATCATAACTAGTGTTACCATGTTCGTGACACATCTCAAATTTGGAGGTAGTATCTTCTAACTTTTCGATTCCACCATTTAATAGTTGAAATGATAGATTTTTTCCAATTTTTTTCCTGCACAATACTTTCAAAGTAAACATTTAAATATGCATGATACTAGAATTAAGCTGTAGCTCTATTTTGTTTTTTCTTTCATTTCCTCCCCGCCCACACCCTGTTTCTCTCCCTCATCCCTCCTAGCACACAGCTGTTTGTGACCAAACCCCCAGACTTTAGGGAAAAAGATTGAAAACTACAAAGTCTCTTGTTTTTTTTACACACAAGTGCCTACACAGCATACAGCATTGAGGATAAGAGCCTGCAATTTATAGTGCACTTCCAGGCTCCCTGGCTGTGCTTTCCTGCACTGGTGAATGCTGTGGAGTCTTGTTTTCTCTTGTATCTTAACCTGCCAAAGTTTTAAGCTGCAAGTCTTCTATCTTCTACTGCAGAGAGATGTCTTGGAAATAGAGTAAATCAGAAGTCACTGTGATGAATGAGTTCATCTTTTAAAATTTTATAATTGTGTAAATCAGTTATTGTTCTGGTTAGTAATTATGTGCAAACTTTTCTTTCCAGAAACTAAGCTGTGATTTATGGACTAAATAATCTTTTCCGAGAGCCTGTAGTAACCCACCTTTTCCATCAGTAAGTCATTCAACCAATATCTGAATTATTACCAGAGTCTAATGTAACTAACAGTGTAGCTAAACTTGCTTTATTGCCCTGTATCAGTCTCCACTGCAATTATGAAGTTTTCACCTGAAGGACACCTGTTTGCCTGCATGTTACTGTAAAAAAGAGATTGAAAATACCAGATGTAGTCCAGGCATGGTTATTGCTTGTTCTTTCTTTTTCATTCTATTATGTCAAGTAAAGCACAAATATGTATGAACTTGTTAAGCAGGAGGAAAAAAAACCACAACAACAACAACT
>JAOXNO010000020.1:18429809-18441065 GCA_028565335.1 Limnodromus scolopaceus
AGGAGTCTGAAAGAACTTGTCATTCACATTAAGGAAAACTATTAAGAACATATGCTTTCTTTATTTTTCTTGGTGGTAAAGCAGGCAGCTGCAGCCTTGTCATGAAAGTAGTCCCTCTTTTGTCTTGAGGGTAGCCTCTCCACAGAATTCATACATTGGCAGCTACTGGAGAGGCATACTATTTTGTGCAAGGAGTCTGAAAGAACTTGTCATTCACATTAAGGAAAACTATTAAGAACATATGCTTTCTTTATTTTTCTTGGTGGTTGGTACTGTATGCATTGAAGTTGGGCTTTTTTTGTCTGCTTTACATGCATGTGTCTCTGTATGGACGACAGGTCAGGACTGATTATCTTTCTATAATCGTTGTCCTTCACAGGGAAAAAAATCTTCCTGTTCATTTTGTGAACTTCATTATTACTTCTGGGTATTGTAAAACAGGCTCAATGAATCTTGTTTTCTATTCTCTTGATACTTGCTTACATACAGAGATGGAATAATACAATCCATATTTGAAACTGGATGCATGTCCCTTGCATGTATCTTTATCTTATTCAACTACTTTTGAACCTACTGTATCTTCTCCTTTCATGCTTGCATTATTTGTATGTGGCAGATAGAGTCATCTTGGACAGCAGTGTCCTTTTTCTGACAACTTTGCAGAGAATGCAGTCAACATGCTTACTACAGAATTTGCTTTTCACTGTCATATCCCCAGCAGTATGATTTCTCTCTGCATCATGCTGGGAATTATACATTGTTCACAAAGAAATCCATAGCACCCTATGTGTGATACTGTGATTTCTACCCAAATGGGAATTACCACTGCAAATATGAGCAATGTCTTAACGTCCAAAGGCTGCATAAGGCACCATGTAGAAGGAATGTATTAAGGCAGATCCCCCAGTATTTTTCCGTGTTAAATATTTTTTTAAGTCTTTTCACATAGAATTCCTTCAATGTTAAGTTTAACTGTAATTTGGCTTTAATTTTTCTGATACTTACATTTGTGGCTAAATTCTGCTCTTACGTTGTCTAAAATCAAATAGTTCATTCCAGTTGTAGGTGTTTTTAAATCAATGAACCTCCTCCATATTTAATAACTGAAAGCTCTGATAGATACCTTGAAATTGTGGAGTTTTATAAGTTAATTAATTATAGATTTCCATATAAAAATGTTATCAAAACTTAAGGTAAAATTCCTGGGAGTTATATAATAATTACAGTGCCAGTTTTTGAACTAAAACATAGATAACTTCAAATACTGAGACTCACTACCTAGATTCTAGAGCAATAATTATTACCATGATCTTTCTCTGCTGTCAACAGAGGGGGAAAAAGAACAGAGGATCTGTCTCCTGTTTGTTTCACTAAAACAGAAGCTGACAGACTCAGAACTCCTGTCTGCTTAGGATCTTTTATGTGCCGGTACTTTCTGTGGCAAGAATAGTTCTTACCCATTTTTCTTTCCTTTTGCATGTAATCTGCATCTCAGAAAAGCTATCTAGTATTTGTTGTCTATATCAACATTACATTTCATAGGCTATTGCAAAACTGTATTCTCTTTTAACTGTGATTTAATATTCAATCAGCTTTTTTCCCCAGTATAAATATATTTTTCCTTCTTCAATGCAACAAGCTATTCATTTACTATGAAACTGCAGGAGCACTAAGTGTTGGCATAACATTTTTCAAAAAATAAAGACAGGAAAAGGAAAATAATGCAATTGGAATCAGCTGTCTTGCTGCAAAGGCCATGTGTTTAAGGTAAAACCTACATGAAAGATGAGATCATTCCCCAGCCTTCATTTGAGTGTATCCGTTCACATCTGAAACATAATAGTCTTGCCTTGACCAAGTTATTCCATAATGTGTTTTGGTTTGCACTACAGCAATTGGTGCATCAGCTCTTCTAGCCAATTAACTCCAAATAAATCTTAATGTTTATTATTGTTCCTATCTCATTTCTGTAGCTGGGGAGTGCAACTCTGACAGCCTTCCTGAAATCAGAGCATTGCTTTTTTAAATCATAAGAACAAAGCTTTCAGAGGAGCAGATACAAGGCAGCCATGGCAGGGATTCTCAGACCTGAAGTGTTGGTAGCATTAACGTACTTGAGCTGTTTCTGAAGTTCTTGCGTCTCAGCAGAGATCTGGCAGCGCAGTTGCTGTGGGTGTCTAGGAGCACTGCTGCTGAGGGAATACCTGCCAGCACTTGCATGATCTTTGGCCTGCTTGGACCAAAGCCGGTTCTTTAGCCTAAGCAAAGGACTGAGATGTATTATTTGTTCTCTGAAATTTAGTAGGCATGGTTGGAGTCATTTTCTCAGGTTCTTTCTGAAGTAAACCTGTCTAGTTCACCATAAACATCCAGATAAGATCATTAGCATAAAGTATTTATAGATAATTTCCAAGAACACACTATGCTACTTCTTAATCTTATGTTCTGTCATGAGGCCAAGAAAACTGAGTCTTCGGTTTTCTCATGCTGTTGCCAGGTATAGCTGTATGGATCAGAGGCAAAACGTCAGCACTCCTTTGTCAAGAGTCTCTGAGGTGAATGTAGGAAGAGAAACGTGGAGAATTAGATACAGCTTATGACCAGGAGCTTAAATATTTTTTTGTCAGCTCTCTGCAGCTGCAATTATGATGACCTTTCAAGCTTATGGATTGTACTGGCAGAGGTATTTGGCAAAAACACATGAGCATCCTAATATGGAATACTTAGAATATGAAGCATAAACATTTGTTACACTTCATTACAACGTGGGTGTTTTTTTTTCTCTCTGCCCAACAGTTAAGAGACTTTATCTTCAGAGAAGTTAGGAAAAAAATGCAAAATCCATTATGTATCTAATTTGTTCACATAATTACTACAATTATTGAGACTGGACAGTTTCACAGCCACATGTATTTGGCTGCTTGTGCATCCCATAAGCAGCTAGCCCTTATCTTCATGCAGTCATAGTAAGTCTACATGCAAACTGAATTCAGAGTTACCATCTATTATTCCAGCATGTGTGACGCATTGGGCTCCCACGTCTTCCTGAAAGCTGGTCTGATCTGTTAAAGATAACCAATAACTTTGTTCAGCCAATGAAAGCATATCAGCCAGGACCTCTTCAGTTTCAATATTTGTTAGGGTTGTGCTTGTACTAATTGGTATAACATTAACATCGTTATACTCATTCTTAGTTTTATTTATTGACTACTTAAATTTACGCAAAAGAGTCACCTATATTCTTTGGCAGCTTCTGGGGTACATAAGAAAAAGCCTTAGGCTGGATGTAACATTTTCAAGTTCTGTCTTTCAACTAAATCCATCATGAATTCACTTTCCTTTTCTTTTAAAAAAACCAAGAGAGAATTGTTGGAGCTGAGCTGACTTCTCTACTACACAAATACACTGAGTTCAGAACAAAATGAGCTTGTAGGATCCTACTGAATTTGTAGGATCAAGCTGCATGTACGTAATTTTCTTCAGGGCAGGCTTGGACAGCACTACTAAGTCTCAGATCACAAAATGCCATTACTCTATACTACAAAATAGATGTAGAAGAACTTGCAATTTTTTGTTGTAGTTTCTTCAAGACTACATGAATTCTGCCTGTGTTAGAAAGAGCAGCTGGTAAAACTGTCTGCACTCTGAAGACGAAAGATTTCCCAAGCATCCACATGTATTACGGTCTAAAATCTACCTCTAGGTCCTGAAGCATTTAAGTACGTGATATGGATTTTGCCATTCTTATAAACAAATAAGTGGACTAAACCTACCTCTAGGACCTGAAGCATATAAGTATGTGATATGGATTTTGCCATTCTTATAAGCAAAGAGGCTCAGACAACAAGCACTATTGCTTTTGGGGGGATGAAGGACTGATGCTTATGGAAAAAGCTCTGCTTTGCTCAGTCTAAATAATGGTCTTCAGTCTCACACTAAATAAACTTTACCCTATTTTTAGCAATAAAAATCTTTCAATGCTGTTTCTATGTATGCTAATAGACATTTTTGTCCTAAAAAGATTCATTCTCAATGTTGTGCAAGGTGCAAAATGTATGAAAGAAAATTTTATTTCCAAGGCCTTACAGCTATAAAGCTAGATACAAGTGGGAAACACAGAATTGTCTGGTGATCTTGGTGAGGAGGTAGCAAGTCCAAGGAAGATCACTTGGTCTGAAATTGTTAACTGGAAGTACAGATGGAAAAGGAGTTTGACACTTAAACTGTGCTGCCTCTGAGAAGCCCGTTTGCTGGAAATTTGCAACAGCCCAAATGAGTTGAAACTGTCTTCTAGTTGATTATTATTTAATGGATATTCTTAAAATTAAGAAGTGTGGGTGGGTTTTTTTACAGTGAATACTCCTATGTGAGCAAATATATTTGTATGCAATGGTGCTAAAGGATCACAGAACAGCTGAGGTTGGAAGTTAGCAAGTTCAACTCCCCTGCTCAAAGCAGGGTCAACTAGAGCAGGTCACTCAAGTTGCATCTTCATATATTTTGTTCACTCTGCTTTGGTCTTTTTTCAAGAAAAAAGAAAGATTTTAAATAGCAGTACTTCTAATGAAACCAAAGCCTTGTAAAAAGGATGTATGAGTGAGAGAATTAGTCCTTTATTAATGAACCCTGTGGCTCTCGCACTTTATTGTACTTGCCTGTGTTCACTAGATGGCTTTAAGTAACTTTATTTTGGAGTTATCATATAATGATTAGCATAAATTCTGCACTGTTGGTGTGGATACCAGTATCAATACTTACTTAGGTAGGTAGTTTTTTCACATAGCCTTTGCTTTGGAATTGCTAAATATGCAGGCCAGAAGTTCAAGTGCTCATCATTTGAGGTTAACTTGAAACCAAGCAGTGGTTGTTAGGGCTCATATGTAAAGTAAATAAAAAGGATCCTGGCCATCTGATATTACCTGTTGTTTTCCTTGTACCTCCTGGCATAAACAAAGGCTCTTAGCCATATGATACCCTTTCTGTTCTCTTTTCCTGAGGCTTCTTAGGACACTGATATTGCTGTCTATAACAATGTGATGAAATATTGGTAGGATAAGGATTTTAAATGTACTCTTCCCATCTTAAATGTGAAAACATCTGTGGAACAATTTCCTCTCTTTATGATTATGATTAGGTTCTCTTTGTGCATGGTGTTACGGGGGGGAAAAAATAGCAATTGCCAATATGAAAATGCAGTGGCTATATTTATAGCTGCCTTAGTACATCTTAGCAGTAAGAAACAAATGCACTTTAATAATCCAGGTAGCTGGATATGAAAAACTTATTTTTATATTTTCCTATGCTAGATTTTGAATTTTAAGCTTAGATAATGTAGAAAACAATAGAAAATTTCAAATAGTTAAGGAGGCTTGAAGCTTTTATTGTTCTTTGAAAGGTGAACAGTATTTTACACAACTAATAGAGGATGTGAAACATACAGCAGAGAATCTATTTGTTTTTTAAAGTACTTCACATACAGTGGCAGGATGCATTAATTTATTTGCTCAAAAACTTGTCTTTCACAATCTTATTTATCTGTATAGAACTGTATTAGGTTAACTGAGGATAGAGTTTGGTTTCAGGGGTTTTTTTCCTAAGTTTTATAACATATTTTTCAACTCCTTGGATAATCTGCTCAGCTGATTAAAAAACCAGTTGTTATACGCAGCTCTGGTTCATACTTTCTGTCACTTACTGACTATTAACATTTGTAGGTTGCTCTTCTCTAAAATTTTGGGCAATCTCTTAACAGTTATTGCTTGCATGATCCTTTGTAATATTTCTGTGTGTTAAGCCGGTGGAGTGTGTATGGATATACAAACAAGCCTCCCTCTCAGAGGGTAAGTATGTAAGTAGTATCTATCTGTAAATCTGTATTATAACAATAGTTCAGTAATATTATAGATGATAGAACAATAAAATCATAGAAAAATTTAAAATCATAAGGTCCAACCATTACCAAACACCATCAAGTCCACCACTAAACCATGTCCCTAAGCACAATATACACACATTTTTTAAATACCTCCAGAGATGGTGACTCCACCACTTCCCTGGGCAGCCTGTTCCAGTGCTTGACAATCCTTTTGGTGAAGGGTTTTTCTAATGTCCAATCTAAACCTCCCCTGGTGCAGCTTGAGAATGTTTCTTCTCATTCTATCACTTGCTACTTGGGAAAAAAGACCAATGCCCACCTCCTTTCAGGTGGATGTGTAGAGCGATAAGGTCTCCCCTCAGCCTCCTTTTCTCCAGGCTGGACAACCCCAGCTCCCTCAGCTGCTCCGCATAAGATTTTTGCTCTAGACTCTTCACCAGCTTCATTGCCCTTCTCTGGATGTGTTCCAGCACTCCAATGTCTTTCTTGTAGTGAGGGGCCCAAAACTGGACACAGTATTTGACCTGTGGCCTCACCAGGGCCAAGACCAGGGGGTTGATCACTTCCCTCATCCTACTAGCCATATTATTTCTGATACAAGCCAAGACGCTTCTCAGCCTTCTTGGGCACACTGCTTGTTCATCTGCAGCTGGCTTTTGACCAGCAACCCCAGATCTTTTTCCACCAGGCAGCTCTCCAGCCACTCTTCCCCAAGCACTGCATGGGGTTGTTGTGACCCCAGCACAGGACCCAGCACTTAGCCTTGTTGAACATCTTACTGTTGGCCTCAGCCCCTCAATCCAGCCTGTTCAGATCCCTCTGTAGAGCCTTCCTGCCCTCAAGCAGATCAACACTCCTGCACAAGTTGGTGTCACCTGCAAACTTCCTGAGGGTACACTCGATCCCCTCATCCAGACCATTGATAAAGATATTGAACAGAACTGGCCTCAAACTGAGCCCTGGGGAAAACCACTTGTGACCGGCTGCCAACTGGATCTAACTCCTTTCACCACCACTCTTTGGTCCCAGCCATCCAGACGGTTTTTCATCCAGCAAAGTGCACACCCATCCAAGCCACTGACAGCCAGTTTCTTCAGGAGAATGCTGTGGGAAATGGTGTTAAAGTCTTTACTAAAGTCCAGGTAGACAATATCCATAGCCTTTCCCTTATTCACTAGGTGGTTCACCTTGTAATAGGAGACAAGGTTAGTCAAGCAGTACCTTCCTTTCATTAACTCATGCTTACTGGGCCTGACCACCTATTTTTCCTGTACATGCTATGCGATAACACTCAAGATGATCTGCTCCATAACTTTCCCTGGCATCAGTTCCTCCTTGTTGTAGATTGGCATCACATTTACTAGTCTGTGGTCAACTAGAACCTACCCAGTTAGCCAGGACCGCTGATAAATAATTGAAAATGCCTTGATGAGCACTTTCACCAGCTCCCTCAATGCCGCTGGATCATTCCCACCCAGCCCCATAGATTTGTGTATGTCTAAGTGGTGTAGTGGGTCACTAATAATTTCAACTTGGATGGAAATTGTGGGGTTCATTCTGCTCCTTGTCTCTGTCTTCATCTCTGCAGACTGGGTACCCTGACAACAGTTGATCTTGGAATTAAAGACTGAGGCAAAGAAAGCATTAAGTACATCACCTTTGCTTCATCCTTTTTCACTATGTTTCCTCCTGCACCAAATAAAGGATGGAGATACTCCTTAGCCCTCCTTTTGTTGTTAATGTATTTATAGAAACCTTTTTTATTGTCTTTTATGGCAGTAACCAGATTAAGTCCCAGTTCAGCTTCTAATTTCCCTGCATAACGTCACAACATCTTGGTAGTCCTCCTGAATGGCCTGTCCCTTCTTCCAAAGGTCATAAATTTCTTTTTTTTTTTTTTTTTTTCTTATTGAGTTCCAGTTAAACCTCTCTTTTCAGCCAGGCTGGCCGTCTTCCCCACCGGCTCATCTTTCAGCATGTGGGGTGGCCTACTGCTGTGCCTTTAAGATTTCTTTCTTGAAGAATGTCCACCCTTTGCCCTTCAGGGCTGCCTTGGAAAGCACTCTGCCAAAAAGGCCCCAAAACAGGACAAAGTCTGCCCTATGGAAGTCCAAGGTGGAAGTTCTGCTAACGCCCCTACTTCTCCAAGAATCAAAAACTTTGTCATTTCATAATCGCTGTGCCCAAGACAGCCTGCAGGCCATGGTGAGCAAGAGGCTGCATGGCCCTAGTTACTGGACAGGGTTAAACCATGACAGTCCCCCATGAGAAAAAGGGCTAGTAATTGTGAGACTTCTCTCAGCTGCTTATAGAATATTTCTGCTGCCTCTTCATCCTGGCTGGGCGATCTGTAACAGACTCCCACCATGGTAGCTGCCTTGTTGGCCTTCCCTCTGATTCTTACCCATAAACAGTCAACCTTTTCATCACCATTATCAAGCTCTAGACAGCCAAAACTCTCCCTAACATACAGGGCTACACCACTGACTCCTTCTTTGCCTATCCCTTCTGAAGAGCTTATAGCCTTCCACTGCAACGCTCCAGGTCTGCGAGCCATCCCGGTATGTTTCCATGATTGTAATTATATTCCAGCTGGCTGGAAAAGGAGTTGGCTTCCAACTCCTCCTCTTTGTTGGCCATGCTGTGTGCATTGGTGTAGATGCATGTCAACTGGGCTGTTGATCCCACCACCTTTTTTGGAAGAGAAGCCCTAATTCCCATGTGACTGCTCTCAGGCGCTTCTGTCTTTTCTAATGCATTTCTTGGTTTTTTGCTGCCCTGTGGATCTCCATCTTCCACCTCCACTGAGTGTGCCTTAGTACAGAGACACTTAAAATGTCCTCCAGTGTACTCAGCACATTGTAGAGCAGACTGAAGGACCTTGCAACAACACCGTCCCTCAAACATTGGCATGCTGCCCCATGGCTTATCACTAGTGAGCCTGGTTTTGCCCTTTTCCCCTTCTAAATCTAGTTTCAAGCTCTTTCAATGAGCCCTGCTAACTTTTACACAAAGATTCTTTTCCTCTTTGAGAAAGGTGTACCCCACCTATCACCTGCAGGCCTAATGTTGTGTAGACTGACTCATGATCAAAACCCAAAAATTCTGCCAGTGACATTAGTCTCAGAGCCAGGTATTAATCAGCTGGTTCTTCCTGTTTCTTCCCTCATCACTCCCTGCAACTGGAAGGATAGAGGAAAAAACCAGTTGTGCTCCTGATCCATTAACCAGTCATCTCAAGGTCCTGAAATCTCTTTTGATTGACCTTGGACTTCCTATTGCAATTTCAGCACTGCCTACACGAAAAATCAATAACGGATAATAATCTGAGGGGCATACCAGGGTAGAAAGCTTTCTCATAACATCTTTAACCCAGGCCCCAGGGAAGCAGAACATTACCTGATGAAGGAGGTCCAGTCAGAAGATTGGGCCTTTTATTCCCATTAGAAGAGAGTCTCCTCTGAAAATGACTTGTCATTTTTGCTTAATGGAAGTGGTTTTCATGCACAAATTAACCTTGATGACACCTCCAAGCTGGATGGACCATTGTCCTTGTCATTGTTTTGTCCCACTTGCAGAGCCTTTTACCTATTGTATCAGGGCACCTGGTCACAGAGGAGATGTGCCTGCTGCACCAGGCAAGAACTTGTCACCATCGCCCCTATCCCTTAAGTCACCGCATTCTGCTGGAGGGACACAGGATAAGGAGTCCTCCATATCATAGAATCATAGAATCGACTAGGTTGGAAGGGCCCCTTAGGATCATGGAGTCCCACCATCAGCTTAACACTGCAAAAAACACCACTACACCGTGTCCCTAAGCATCATAGCTACCTGTATTTATCATGTGTGATAAAATCATAGATTTATAGAATAGTTTGGATTGGAAGGGTCCTTTAAAGGTCATCTAGTCTAAGTCCCCTGCAATGAGCCTGTTTGCCTGTTGGGCCTGTCCTAGGGGTGATAGGCTGTGGTTCCAGTAGTCAATCTCCTTCTCAGACCCCCTTGATACTCCTCAAACTACTCACCTGCTCCTGGAGCTCTGGCACTGAGCACAGGAGCTCCTCCACCCAGGCTCAGCTCCCACAGGTGGGCTCGCTACAGCTGGCCAGTGCTGAGATAAGAGCAGGGCACAGCCTGCAGCCTGGCACCTGGATAGCTCTACCTTCCCATCGGAGCTCTGTCTGGGAAGTTGCACCAGTCAAGGAGTTTAGAGAGGACATGGCCTTCTGCTGAGCAGATACCATTGCTCCCTGACAGAGCCAGCAGAACTACAGAGCCCAGCCACACAAACTGTGGTGCAGCGCCTTATTTGCCCATCCTGCTTGCTCAAGCTCCCCAGCGGGTTGTTTTATGGCAAGGGGACTTGGTTGCCATCGCTTCTGGCCCCTCCTGAGTCTCCTCAGTCACTCTTGCCCAAGATGCGGGCTCCTGGTGGGTCTCTTGTCTCCCTGGGGGGGTCCCCAGGTTGAGGACCCCCCCCAGCACACAGTGCTAGAGTGCTCCACTGCTCACCTCTGTGACTGAACTCCAAATAGTACTGGCACTAGCTTAATTCATTATGCAGTAAGGTTAATTGTTGTGGCTGATACCCACTCCTCAGCTTCGAAGCCTGAGGTGTGAGAGGTTAGAAACTGATTAACGAACTGAGAATTCAGGAACCTCTGGAGGGTAGCAGACACATGGCTGGAGAGTTAGGCGGAACATATCAAGTCTGTAATTACTCTACTTCCTTTTCTTTTGAAGGGAAAAGATATGCATAACCAAGATCTGCCCTTTTGCTAAAGGTAGACTGAAGTGATTTTTGGCCTAATTAGTGAGAACCTCTGGTTTCTGTGCAAAGGTTATTTCTGTATATTCCTTGGACACATTTGCATAGATCGCCCCCCTTTTAAAGTTTTTTCTTAAAAAGAAAGAAGGTAACAAAACCTAACTCTTTGAACAAAGCAGCTTTGTAAAACTAATTTTGGAGAACTTGAGGCTCGTATGTCTCCAATTTATTCAGAGAAGCTTGAAAGTTTAATATTGATATAATTAGTCAGTTACAAAAAAATTTAAAAAAAAATAAAGAAAAGACTGTTGATAATAGGGGGGAGAGTCAGAGGGGGAGAGGGGATGTGCATTGCAGCATTACATTTTCTCTCCATGTCAGGTAGAACCAATCCAGTTTTGAAGTCTTACATTTTGAAAGCCTCCAAAGTACTGGTGTGTAAGAAAAACTATCTTCTCTGATAACAAGAGAAAATCCTGACCTTAGAGAGTAAGGATTATAGAAACTATTTTTGAGCATTGTGTAGTTTTAGATCTCTTGTTGAAAGTTATCAGTAGTAGTGTGGAATGAGAGATTTCCCGAGAAAATCCTAAAATATTAACAATTTGTT
>JAOXNO010000020.1:18452530-18463182 GCA_028565335.1 Limnodromus scolopaceus
CTTGTTGAGCACACAAAACTAACCAACAATTAGTGTGACAGGTGTGTTTTCCAGCACCCCACATGCGAGTCACTTGAACGTATTTAGAGTCCTCGCCAATCTTCCCTTACTTTCCCACATGTGGAAATGTGAATATAAGGTCAGTTTGAAGCCTTTGGTGGGTAGAGACGAAAATGACCCAGGAGGGCAATGAGGAAGGAATTCAGATACCCTGGGAACAGGAAGAACCTATGGAGTAGGTATATCTGTTGTTGCTATGTATGAAATTGGAAGATTTTTAGAAGCTTTCTCTCTCAAAACCTTCTTGGTATTATTAATTTACAAAAATTTAGCAATCTGAAAAGAAATAGATCAAAATAAAAGTTATAGTCAGAGCAGAAACATGTATGAATGTATTTAATTTATATAGAAATACTGAAAGAAGGATTTCATTGTAAAACTGTGTATATTCACACAGTGTAAGAGTAATTCATATTGTGTAGGTGCAATCACCCAAGTCTAAGTTATTACAAAAAAAAAAAAAAAAGAGTCAAAACAAACTAGGTCTTCAAAGGTGGTAGTCTAAATTTGGGATTTTTTTTAAAATACAAAGAAAAAAATGAGAGGGGAGGGAACCTTTCATGCTACACTGGAGTCTCTGAAAATGAGATGTGGAGGTTTTCCCCAGTCATTTTCAAAGTAGCAAAAGAGGGAGGGAAAATGACTTTTTGGAAATAAATTTTCTAAAGTCATAATGTGGATGAGGTGTTGATGAGACAAATGCATGGCTTGAATATCATGTTTTGGCAGTACAGCATGGCCTTTTAGTGGCATTCACAGGTGGTCCTCAAGGCATGGATTTATCACAGGCTTATTAACAGCAGAAGTTCTGCAGAAATGGCCAGGGAGGGCAGGAAAGGGTTGTGTGGGAGTGGTTGTGTGTTTTGTGGGAAAAGGCCAGCAGAAATCAGGCTTGTGGCCATTAGTCGTTATGAGTATTTGTGTAAAATCCCAAATTTGAAACAGCTGTTGGACATGAATACGCCAACATGAGCTTTCTTTTCACAGGTCTAGTCTATTGGTATATGTCAAAAGGCAGCAGAGTGAAGCTAACCGAATAGTTTTCTTGCCTGATTTGGTTTGTCTGTCCCAGTTAACCAATCATAAGAAAGGTAAAAACCAGTACATTTTAAACGAAGACTTAGGTTTAGGATACAGAAATCCTTTTAAAAAATTCTGGAACAGTTGAATTTCTGGGAATAGAAAATAAGTTGAGGTTTATGTTGTATTATTTTTGCAATTAAACATATACTGCCTGGAGTGATTAAACTTGGAATCTAATGCACAGTATTCAACAGCAGGAAACTGGAGTAACTTTGGTCAGCCATGGATCATTGGCTGTAGAACACATATAAGTGTGGTAGACACCTGTTGTCTCACACCATTTTTTAAACCCATTTTTTCCTAAAAAAAAAAAAAAATACCTGATATATTGCTAATCCTGAAGGACAATATCTTAACTTCTGGCAAACACCAAAAATCAACAAAACATTTTTAAAGCTATTCTGAGTAAATACCTTATAATAAATTAATAGTACACACTACATTTTTAGCATTAATTATGAAAACTATTATACTTTCTATGGAAATTTAGAAATTATTTTTTTGTAGTATCAAGCATCACCAATGTCAAACTTAATAGTCTATCTGGATATGTACATAAGTAAACTTTTTCTGGAATTTTAAACTCTTTCATTGCAACAGCATATATTCACCGTGAATGTTTTACATGTAACCATTAGAAAGCTGTGAAATATTAAATGTTATATGCACAGAATTGATAGAACCAGGAAAACAAAAATTATTTTCCCCTCGGTTTTTCTCTCACGGTATGTATATAATCAGGAAAACATAGATTCTATAGAATATGCAAACAGGGAACATTAATTACTTGTTATTTATAGAAGGATGATGCATGAAAAGGTTTCAGTATCATGGTTATGAAGACTTTCATCATCCATCATAAAAGGACAACATAACATATCCCCCAAAACTATAATACTAATGTAATACAGCATAAATAGGACCGTCATTCTGTATTTTCTCCCAAGAATTTAAATTGCTTCATCAACATAACGATTTTGTATAGAAGATGATTTGCTGACAGATAGGAGAAGACATGGCTGGATTGGGTCTGGTGTGCGAAGAAACACATTTGACACCTGGAACAGTTGGTCTTGCTTTCTCCTTCTGATTTAAGACACACACCTAGCCTATGAATTCAAAATCTTACCTTTAGTCGTGAACTTCTGTTAGCATTCACCCATGCAGCTGGTGTGTGTGTTTTGGAATTCTTGCTGAAGTGATTCAGGTACTTGATGGCATCTCTCCTCTCACCTGGTAATATACTCCCTCTGAATACATGGAGGATTTCAGTAATCCTTGTGATTTGATCACCTCTATCTATAACTCTTCAGCTTTGCCTGTGTGTATGTATTGTGAAATATTTTGTTACATTTCTGACAGCTATTATACATAAAGGAACCCTATATCATGGTGCTACAAAGAGCAGTCCTGCTCACGACAGCTGGTCTGAGGCTACTGGTCTGTAATGTATTGATGTCTGATATGCAGTGTCAGTGTACTTTGCACCTTCCAAATTGCATTGTAAAAACAACGGCTTTTCTTTGAGTGCTTTCTAAGACATTCTTTCAGTATTATCTGACTGCTTTACAAGCACTAACAGATTTTTCTTCCCGATCTGCCAGAACAATTGGGAAGTATAATTTATTTCCTTTTTACATTTACAGAAGGACAACCAAAGGTTAAAATGAATTAATCGCATGTGATCATGCCACAGAATATCTCTAGGGTTTCTCCTGAGATGGGGAAACGCTGGGGCAACCATGGAGCCATCCACCAGGAGCCAGCAGCTCTCAAGGGAGGCACTGATAAGGCCAGGTCCTTGCGAAAGCAATGTTGGGAGATTTGGACATGGTGTAACAGGAACCAGCAGTCAATGGCCAAGGGAGCTGCTCCGGAGCCAGCTAGGCCTGCAGCGGGGTGGCAGGTCTCAGCACAGAAGGGGCTTCCTGAGGCAGGGAAATGCTGGGGCAGTGGAGGGACCTGACAGGAGTCGGCAGCTCTGGCGGGAGATGCTGACAAGGCCTCCATTGCCTATAAAAAGCAGTCTGGGGAGTGGGAGCAACCAGAGCGGGCAAACAGGGCATGGGGCCACAGTTTCCCTGGCAGGGCTAGCAGGGATGACATAGTCACCTCACCAGCTCAAGAGGTGAGTTCAATCGCTGGTCAACACCCTCTCAGAAGGAGCTTAGCTATGGTATCCACCTGGCAGAAAGTGATGTCCTCTGCCCTCACCAGAATGGATGTGGTAACCCAGGCAGAGCTCCCACGGAAACATGTGGCCATCCTGCTCTTGGGCTGCAGGCAGTGCCACAGCCTTTCACTGGTAATGGATGGCATCTGTGAGATGGCAGAAGTTAGAACAGCTGTGTGACCAAGTGGATGATCTGCTCAGTCTGGTGACAGAGCTATGAGAGGAAGTTAAGGAGTCTGAGAAAGAGATAAACTGGTGGAATTGTACTCTGCCCTCCCTGAGACAGAAACAGGAACAGCCACCAGAAAAAAGCCAAGATCAACGGGATCCTGCACCCTCCTGTGCCAGATAGAAGGCAGTAGCTTAAAGGAAAGAGTGAATGGATGAATGGAGGAAAGTCCATGCTTGGGACAGCAGGTGAGCCCCCTCCTTACCCATCTCACCTTCCCAGGTCCCTCTATACGATATGTACATGGCTTTGGATGAGGAAGTCCAGCGAATGGAAGATATGGATGATGGTCTATCTACACCGGAGGCGTTGTGAAGGTCAGAAAGGCCTGCCCGCTATGTCATGACCACCTCTACAATGAAGAAAAGAAGTTAGAGAAAAGATAGTTGTAGGTAACACCTTTCTGAGGGGAACAGAGGGCCAAATATGCAGGTTGAAAGCTTATGGGTGACGATTAGACACGGAGGCAACAAAGCAAACCTTGGGGCTGGTGTCTACCACAGGCTGCACAATCAAGGGGAACCTATTGACAACGCCTTCTTACTCCAGCTACAGGAGGCATCACACTCACAGTCCTTTATCCTGCTGGGCATCTTCAACTACCTTGACATCTGCTGGAAAAGTAGCACAGCAAACTGTAGACAAGCCAGGAGACTTCTGGAATGCATCAAGAATGAAAAGTCATGGCAGCCAGGTGAAGTCCCCAGTGTCTGGAAAAAGAGAAACATTGCAAAGGGTAGAAAGGATGACAGTGGGAACTAGTGACCTGTCAGGCTCACCTCTGTGCCTGGGAAGACTGTGAAACAGATCCTCCTAGAAGCTGTGCTAAGGCACTTGGAGGATATGGAAGTGATTCAAGACAGCCATCATGGCTTCACCAAGGGAAAGTTCTGCCTGACCAAGCTACTAGCCTTCTATGAATACATCAGTGCACAAGAGAAGAGCTATGGATGTCATCTATCTGGACTTCTATAAGGCCTTTGACACAGTTTCCAATGACATCCGTCTCTCTAAATAGGAGAGATATAGAACTGATGGGTGTACTATTTGGCGAATAGGGAATTGGTTGCATGGTTGCATCCAGAGGGTAGTGGTCAATGGCTCCATGTCCAGATGGAGACTGGTGATAACTGGTGTCCATCAGTGGTCTGCACCAGGACCAGTACCTTTCAATATCTTCATCAATGACATAGACACCAGGATTGAGTGCACCCTCAGCAAGTTTGAAGGCAACACCAAGCTGAGTGTTGCAGTTGACACACATGAGGGATGGGATGCTATCCAGTGGGACCTGGACAAGCTCAAGAAATGGGCCCCTGTGAACCTCATGACAACAAGGCCAAGTGCAGGGTCCTGCACTTGGGTCAGGGCAACCCCCAGTATCAATATAGAGTGGGGGATGGAGGGACTGAAAGCAGCCCTACCATGAAGGACCTGGTGGATGAAAAGCTGGATGTGAGCTGGCAATGTGTGCTCACAGCCCAGAAGGCCAACAGTATCCTGGGCTGCATCAAAAGAAGCGTAGCCAGCAGGTCAAGGGAGGTGATTCTGACCCTCTACTCCCCTCAGGACTATTGTATCCAGCTTTGGAGCCCTCAGCTCACGAAAAACACAGGTCTGTTGGAACAGGTCCAGCAGAGGGCCCCAAAAAAGATCAGAGGGATGGAGTACCTCTCCTATGAGGACAAGCTGAGTGAGGGAACTGGGGTTATTCAGTCTGGAGAAGAGAAGGCTCTGGGGAGACCTTGTTGTGACCTTTCAATACTCAAAGGGGGCCTATAGGAGAGAGGAGAACAAACTTTTTAGTAGGGCTTGTTGCGATAGAATGAGGGGTAATGGCTTTAACCTAAAAGAGGGCAGATCCAGACTAGATACAAGGAAGAAATTTTTCATGCTGGGGGTGGTGAAACACTGGCACGGGTTGCCCAGAGAGATGGTAGATGTGCCATCCCCGTAAAACATTCAAGGTCAGGTTGGACAGTGCTCTGAGCAACTTCATCTAGTTGTAGATGCTCACTGCAGGGGAGTTGGACTAGATGACCTTTAAAGGTCCCTTCCAACTCAAACTGTTCTATGATTCTGTTCTGTGGTTCTGTCTCTGAAAATCAGTAGACAATTTTACATCTGCTTGACCTCAGTCCAGTGCCCTAGTCATGTCCTTTTCCAAGACAACTCTGAGCAATGATTTTATGGAGAGAGTTTTCAATGTTATAGAAAAGTCACTTCTCTGTTTTGTGGGAAATAAGAAAAAGAGACACTTTCACTTTTTAAAAATATTAAGAATGTTCTCACAAAAACAACTTTAGATCCTAGTGTGACCGGCTTTGGATTTGCCAAAACCAGTTTATCTACAAATTGCCAGGTGCCTGGGTCAAATAGCAACATCTAAGAAATCTGGCCTAAATCTGGCCTCTCACTTTCAACAATACTATGAGGTTGATCTGCCTCTGTGTTCTTCTAATGACCTCCCTAAAAAAAATGAAAAAGCATAGAAACTCAAAGACAGTTTTTATTAGATCATGAATTAAGTTCATTAGATTTTTTTATAGAGATGGCATAAAGAAAATTCAAAGTGAGTAAATGAGAACAGAAATCAAAAGAGGTTATAAATAACTTCCCTACTGCCCATTGTGTCCTTGCAGGGCAAGTAGTTGCTTTTCAGCAAGGTTTCAAACAACTTGGTGGCTTTCTGTCTTTTTCCAAGTTCTGCTCACCTCTTTCTGGTTGTGGGAAGATTCTTCCCATGAGGTCTGGCTGTCTGTACCCTGCTCAGCAGTAAATAAGTTCTGCGTGACTTGCAGGCTAACAGGACCTTGCTCAAGCTCTTGCTCCTCTTCTCCTGTTCTATCACTCTCTGGAAGAGACCCATTTCCCTCCCTCCTTTCGGGAACTCCCAAACTGGCAAACTGTCTGTGAATGGCTGATGTTAGTTCTGTTTAAGAGAACTGAAGATCATTACTATCACTGTCTTCATTCATAGTGGTAGCTCTAATGGAGAGACATTTAAATGACACTTTTCAAAGTCATTTACTTTCTGAAAGGGATCAAAAGAGAACAGTCCCTTGTAGTGCAAAACACTCATGAGGGCTGTTTCTCAAACCCAATTTCACATTAGGCCTGTGAAAAAATTGTGCCTTGCTTGAATAGCAGCCTGCTCTTGGATTGTTACTGAAAACCAGGATGCTTGGGGCTTGGAGCTTTGTTTCCATAACAGGGATCAAGCCAATGTAAAGGGGCTTGACAAAAGGGCCACATTTGCCTGTAGTGGTTTTTGGGAACCAGCGAGGAGGTTTGGGTTGGAGGAGCTGGCACTGCTGTTGTAGAGAGGAGTCACAGAAAGGCTCAGGCTCATGTGACTGGAGGATGATGGGTGCCGTTTGGCTGCAGAGGCACCAGCAGGAAGGACCCAACAGGGACAGAGCTGTCAGCTGGACAGTGCTCACACCACCAGGATTAGCAGTCTTCAGGACCCGCAGCCTGGTGGCTGCTGCTCAAGAGGCTTGGACACCACAGCCGCAATGCTTGGAAGGGAAGGCTGGGAGAGTAGAAGTGACGCCTGCTCTCTGGCAGCACTTAGGCTCAATAACATGGTTGCTCTCTCCAGGGAATTCTGCATTGTTGGGATCAGGTTGGAAAAGTGTCGCCTGCAATAAGATGTTCTTTGGTTCTAAAAAAATAACCCGTGAAAAGCAGTTGGGTGTTTACCGGGCTCTCCAAAAGGAGAGCCGGATGTGCAGGAGTGGTAGCACCAGCGTGCCAATGTGGACATAGGATCCATCCCCGGAGCTGACCACAAGCTCCCATGCAGTCAGTGGGGTTTTTTCCCAGGAGGCTCAGGGTACAGAAGTCTGCTGGGAGGTGGTGTTTGGGGACACTGGAGCTCTGTCACCCCTTGACATTCAGTTGCTCCTCACAGGCCTCCTCCTCTGAGCTGGGGCCTCGTCAGTCATGGCAGATCTGGCCAGGACAGCGTTGCTGTGAGGACCTGCTCCAGGACCTCTCCCTTGCCATGTTCTTTTGTCTTCCCAAAGTGCAAGGTCATAGATAGGAGAATGTTGCTCTGAATTTTCTCCAAAGCCTTCCCTTTTCCAGGCAGAACCAGCCCCACCTCTCAGGCTCTTTTTGCAGACTTGCTCTAGTTCTCTCAGCAACCCAGTGGGCCTCTGCTGGGCTCACTTAAGCCTGGCACTGTTTTTCCCAGACTGGCAACCACAAATCAGAGGACACAGTATCTAGGTGGGGTCTACAATATGTGGAATTGAAGTGGATGATTATGTTCCTCCATCTCCTGGCTGTGCTCTTAATCCTACAGTGCCAGATGCTGCTGACCTTTACTGCTATCAACCTCAGGGTGGCTCCTATGATGCTCTCTGTCCCAAGAGCCCTGGGGGCTCTTTTGTAGAGCTACTGCCCAGGCAAGCAGTGCCCAGTGCCTTCAACAGAGAGTAAGTTTGTGTTGTTCAAGTGTTTGAGGAATTGTTTCAAGTCTTGGCAGTCTTCTCAAAAATGTCTTTTCATAAAGCTTGGGCCAGAATAACTTTCAGATATGTTATGGGTTCTTTATAAGCTATGATAGCGTCTTTAGATTATAATGATAGAATAACTGAGATGGGAAGGGATATTTCCTAGCCATTTAGTCCAACCCTTGCTTAAAACAAAACTTATTTCTGCACCTTACTGTTTATGTTACTCGGGGTCTCATTCAGCTGAGTTTTGACTGTCTCCAATGATAGACTGTCCTTAGTCTTTCTTCTCTTTTTCTAAGTTTCCTCTATTTATCCCGGGCTGCATCAAAAGAAGCATGGCCAGCAGGTCAAGGGAGGTGATTCTGACCCTCTGCTCCCGTCTGGACTACTGCATCCAGCTTTGGAGCCCTCAGCACAGGAAACACATTGACCTGTTGGAGTGGGTCCAGAGGAGGGCCACAAAAACGATCACCTCTCCTTTGAGGACAAGCTGAGAGAGCTAGGGTTATTCAGTCTGGAGAAGAAAATGCTCTGAGGACACCTTGTTGTGGGCTTTCAATACTCAAAGGGGGCCTATGAGAAAAATGGTGACGAGCTTTTTAGCACGGCCTGTTGTGATAAAATGAGGGGTAATGGTTTTAACCTAAAAGAGGGCAGATTCAGACTAGATATAAGGAAGCAGTTTTTTATGCTGAGGGTGGTGAAACACTGGCACGGGTTGCCCAGAGAGGTGGTAGATGCACCATCCCCAGAAACATTCAAGGTCAGGTTCGATGGGGTTCTGAGCAACCTGAACTAGTTGATGATGTCCCTTCTCAAGGGAGTTAGACTAGATGACCTTTCAAGGTCCCCTCCAACTCAAACTATTCTATGATTCTATGATATTATTATTTCTCTACCACTGTATATGATAGTCACAAATAAGAATGCCTATAAATCCATATTGGTGAGTGATGTTAGTCATCTAATTATTTGTATGTGCTTACACACATTTAATTAATGGTAAGGATTTAAAATTGTATTTTCTCAGGTTGTTAATTACATTATCTCAAGGCTTACAAAAATTTAATCAGAGACTGTACAGACTTGATCAAAATATCAGAAGTGTGAGAATCAGAGGTATAGACCATTTGAAAGGAATGTAAAGTGCAGACTGAAAAAGCAATTATATTATTTCAGAGCTTGAGAATTTTCTCACATCGTTCTTCATACTGTCCAAGTCTGGTTATTTTAAACGGAAACAGAAACATAACAGCAAACCAAGCCAGCCAAACAAAAAAATCCAAATGTAACAATGCCTAGAAATTCAGTGAGAATCTGTGCTGATAAATAAATAACTCCTTAATATTAGATCATACTGAAATGGGACATTGTGTCTTTATAGCACAAATTCTCCAGAAACTTCTCTGTCATCGCTCCTGGACTCAGGAGGTGGTGGAAATGACACAGTACAAGAAACTCTAGTGCTATAGTAACTAATATTATCTCCCAAAACTTATTTTCGCTTCATTTTTTCCATTTCTTAAGAAAACTTTAAGCTTTTTTTGACTGCACCAAAGTGCCTATGCCATGCAGTTTTCCTCCATTTATAAATCACATTGTCTGGTTACTGGGCTTAAATATAGGAAGTAACATATTTAAGATCCATACAGTTGTTTCTAGAACTACTGCATTCGGAAAGTAATCTAAATCTGAAAGAAGAAGTGTAGAAAAACTACTAATGGTAATTTCTAAAGACACCTCAAACATACTAAAGGATTTCCTCTTATTTATTTTATATCTGGAATAGAGGTACAAGGCACCTAAATTTAGAAGGAATGAAGCTTCATAGTAGAAAAAACTACAGAATCTTGCCAAGGAAGCAATCCTGTAGTAATGGTATGTGTCTTCAATAGCAGCATATGGGGTACACTGGCATGTCACCCCATTTTTACCTGGAATACAGTGCATTGTACTGATGATTAAAGCACAGTGGAGCACATATATCTATCAGGAAGGTTAAAATTAAAAATAGGTCATGTAACATTTAAAGGAACATGAAGTAATTTCTTGTGGATCTTATGATAGGCCCTAATATATTCGAACCACTGCAAACTGTTTCAAAGAATGCATAAACATTTTATATCTACCTTCAGTAGAGTTATTACAAATAATGAGACTACCGTGCATGATTTAGCAATGATAAAAAGCCCACAGCACTCTATATTCTGCATGCAAAATGACTATGGATGATGTAGTAGTTTCCTTTTTGAGTCTTTTTATTTGTCTTGCTTTGAGAGAATAAGAAGCATAAATTAGAAGGACAGATAGTGAAGATTTACTGCCCCCAGGCGTCTGTATGAGGATTCATTTGATTAGGAGGCAGCAATGTCCCTCAAGCAACAATCTTGCTTTTTCTGTGAAAGAAATTGGATTCTAACCTTCTGTCCTAGGTATCCAAAGACTTTCACTTTGTTTTAGGATGTACGGTATCATTGTGAGAGTTAGAAATAATTGAAATCATGTCTCAGGCACTGATGAAATACCTGAGCTGATTTTTTCTCAAGAAACAGTTTGTTTCTGTTTTAATTGGGACTGGCCAGACTTTGAATATATAATCTGCATACAGCTAATTGTTTTGAACAAATAAAATCAGATTTTA
>JAOXNO010000020.1:18463282-18495139 GCA_028565335.1 Limnodromus scolopaceus
AAAATCAGATTTTACCCAGCTTACTTATAGCCATTCAGAGCTATATTCAGAGCTACCCAAAACATGGGTAGCTATCAGAAGAGGAACAGGGTGAAACAAGAAAACAACAATGAAGGAAGCATGATTTACATCCCCAGAAGCACCGTAACAAACTAACAAACAAAAAAGTACAGAAGGTATTCGGGTTTGGTTCTCTAGAGCCCAGCGGAGTAATAGGAACTGTTTATACAGTGGAACCACTGGAGAATTAGTGCTTTATATGCCTTATTCTGCATATGCATTGAATTAATTCTCTGAACATGACTCTTCCTGCATTTCCTATGTGACACGTGGGTCAGCGAGCAGGGAAGTACTACTGTGTGCCTGTCATGGTTTAGGCCGGGTTGGCCAATGACAAACAACAGATGCTCTCCCCCACTTCTTGCTCCAAGGAGAGGAAGGAGAGAGAGACAAAGAATTTTATGAGTTTAGAAGGAACTAAACTACTTTAATGAAATATTAGTAATAAAATAAAAAGTAAATAATGAAAGAGATACAATTTATACAAAAGTGTATCAAGCTCCCTGGATGACATCACCTGCAGGCAGCGGGGAAGTCCCTGACTAGACTCAGCAACAGAGAGGAACTGGATTCCAGATCTGGAGTCAGGAAAGCATGGATAGGGATCAAGGGCAGATGGATAGGGTCCTCCGTGGACACCAGCCATTGAAGAAAGAGAGACTGACCCTTTGATCTCTCAGCTTTTATACTGAGCATAGGACAGATGGGAAGGAATACCCCTGTTGGTCAGTTGTGGGTCACTCGTCCTGTCCACTCGTCCCCACAGGTATGACCCCTCTATGCTTTTCCATTTCCTCCAATGAGGAAAATAATGAAGTTAGCTGATCTTGATTGTTATAGCAATGAGTATAAGCAAGAGCCTGTCTGCATACCATCCCTTAGCACTAACTATAAACATAGGTCTTATCACTCTGAGAACAAAGTTTTCTGCACAATATGCTATTAATTCCAGAGAGTTAAAAGAGGCTTATCTAAGAAGTAAAATTACTGAACAGAAATTTGGTTCTGTTCTACCTCAAGCCAGGACATGACTGAAGCAGGTGGGCTTCCAGAGGGATCCTGTGTTCTCTGGAAGAATGTGAAAAGCTAGATTTTAATGGCAGCTGCACTTCACTTAGGTCCCTGCCAGTACCATCTCGCTATCTTGATGAAAGGGCATCAGATCAGTATACCATTTTCTTAAATTAATATCCATGTATATTTATTTAAAATTACAAAAGCATACATCAGTAATGCTGTTCTGGATTACTTTAGGACAAGCTCTTTGTGATGCTTGCAGGATAGCACCACTGGCCCAGAACTTGAACAGAAAGGCATAGTTTGCAGGAAGTTGTGATATATTAGGTGGCATTCTTCCCTTGAGATATACAAAACCTAATACATTCACCAGCATAAGACAGGGAGCCTACTTAGTTCACGGTTTTTTACATGGTAGATTAATCCATGCTCTTCAACACTTGAGGCTACTAAAGATTTAGATCTTTTAAGGCTGGGTAACTATTAAATCATGTGTCCTAACCTACAAGGAAATGCTACTCTAGCTATGATCCTGTTTGCAAAATTTATAGTACTTGTCATAATGACCTGACCAAATTACACATGGAGTGTTTACACTCTATTTAGCAATTTATTGGCAGTTTCAAATGGGAAAAACAGTCCTAGTTAATTCTTTAACTAAACTATTAAGAGATCTTTCATAAAAGCAGTGCTATATTAATTCTGGAATTATTTCCACTTAAAGAATCCTTACATCTATCCTATATAGGGCTAGTTTGAGATTTCCCTGGGATAAAAGGTACTGCCGATACTGAAGATTTTATTCCCCAGTACCTCTAAATCTAAATAAGAAATGATACATACATATTTAATACTAGATGAGAAAAGTGAAGGCAGTAAGATTAGTAGAGGATAAATCCCTACCTTTAAATTTTTAAAATGAGAGAAACAAAAAGAAACTCTATATTGACTAGATACAGTATTAGAGCTCTGATGCCTTTATTTGCCAGCACTTGTTCTGGATGTCCCTATCTTCACTTTCTAGAGTTCGTATATTCTTCCACTCTTATCTGCCCCAGTGANNNTAAAAATAGAACCCAACAAATTATACAAAACCCTTTTATGAAGTTCATAGAGTCACAGAATGATTGAGGTTGGAAGAGACCTCTGGAGATCATCTTGACCAACCCCTCTGCTGAAGAAGGGCCACCTACAGCCACTTGCTCAGACTGTGTCCAAACAGCTTTGGAGGATCTTCAAGGATGCAAACAACACAACCCCCCTGGGCAACCTGTTCCTGTGCTCATTCACCCGCACGTGAAGAAGCGTTTCCTGATGTTCAAGAGGACTCTTCTGTGCTTGTGCCCATTACCTCCTGCCATGTCAGTGGACACCACTGGAAAAAGTCTGACTTAGTTGACTTTGCAATCTCCCATCAGATATTTGTACAGCTTAATGAGATCTACCCCTGAGCCACCTTTTCTCTAGGCTGAACATTCCCAGATTTCTCAGACTTTCCTGTTGTGGGAGACGATTCAGTCCATCATTGTAGTGGCCCTTGTCTGGACTTTCTTCAGTAGTTTCATCTCTCTCTTGTATTTGGGAACCCAGAACCGGACATGCTAGTCCAGAGGTGGCCTCACCAGTATTGAGGAGAGGGGAAGGACCACCTCCCTCACTGTATGGTTAATACAGCCTCCTAATGCAGCCCAAGTTACCAGGTTACCAATTTTACGTCTCCAAGGATTCCCAGGTACTTTTCTGCAAAGCTGGTTTCCAGCTGTTAAGCCCCTAACATATACTGGTGCCTGGGGTTGTTCTTCCTCAGGTGTAGGACTTTGCACAGCTTTTTGTTGCATTTCTTGAGGTTGCTGTCAGCCTACTTCTCCAGACAGTTGAGGTTCCTCTGGGTGGCACAATAACCCACAACAAACCTAAAGACTGATGTATGTCTGAGTACAGATACAAAATTTGTGTACGATAGCTAAATTCTACTGTAAATGTACTGTGGAAACCCTAGTCCCTAGCAGGTAGTCACAAACGCCACCACGCTTCATAGCAAAAAAAAGTAAAACCCCCAATTGTTTATGTCTAGTTATCTTGCATTACTAGATGAATAACATTCACATGTGGGCTTTCTTCAGGGATTCCAGCATTGCTTAAGCTAGTGCAGACAGACGTGTGTTTGTTAGGTCCAGGAGCAGCCATTTGGATTGTGGTTTGTTAAAGACTATAGGTGTTGTCCATCTGGAGGCTGGTGGAGAATGGCAGATGAATGATTCTTGGGTGGCCTCACAGGAGTCAGTGATAGTTTCTGTGGATGAAAGGCAGTGAAGGGATCTTCTGACAGCATGTCAGCTGGCCTTTACCCATGTCCATTCCCCAGTGGGCTCTTCATTTTGGTTGCTTTTACATTCTGCAAGCTCTGTGGTATAGAGGGAATTTAACTGGAGAATCACATCAGGGATCAGTGACAGCTCTTTCCATGATTCATTACAGACACTGGAAATACAATAGCACACTTACGGAAAGATTTGTGATCTCTCACAAATTCCGCTGTTATTCTGCTGTATATTGTACAGAAGGAACTGAGTTGGAAGACCAAGGCAGTCTATCACTCCTTGTTTTTCCTTCATATATCATATATATGAAGGATATACCATATCATATACCATCAGGATATTGTACTTAGGAATAGGCATTTGTCTTATCACAGTATATAACAAATTAAATTGAGTCATCTACCCTCCCTTTCTTTCCACCAGGAATTTTGAAAAATGCCCAGTGCACAGGTTATGGGGGTTTTTTTTGTCCTCTGTGCAGAGGCAATTGATTTTTATGTTTTGCATGCATCAGACTAGATATAAATATTAAACCTTCATAGTTTTTCTGACAGAAGTAGAGATCTGATGATGATATGTGTGTGTGTTCACACTCACATGTGAAGTTTCCAATACTTGTACATGTGAAAGTTAAAATTTCATCTCTGCTTTTTGGCAATTGGTTTGAGATGTTTAGCAATCTTGAAGTCAGAATTACATAATCTATTGATGGTTTCAGCTGATGGTTGTAGTGATTTAGGAGACAATATTGTCCTCAGCAAGATGGCTGAATGTATTAATAAAGTCTTATTCTGTGATACAGAGCAGAACATGTAGATAGGTTTAAATATATATTAGTTTATCCTTTGTGTGTAAATAAAGAGATTAGTCAGCTAAAAAAAGGGAATTAAGGATGTAACAGATCAATGTGCCTGTAAGAAAGTTTTTGTGCTTACGAAATATGTGATTTTTACTTAATCTTTTTTTGTTTAGCATAATTATATTCACAATAGATGCTTCTCTTTCCGGCTTCGCCACCAGTGCTACTTGCTTGTTACAATATGTAATATTTTTAATATGGTTTTGTGATATTTTTTCACTTACTTTAAAAGAACTTAAAAATATTAGTATCTTTAGTTAACATAATTATGGGATAAACGGAAATATCAGCTAGAAACTATGTGAATTTGTGACCAGGTTATCTTAGTACTAGGTGAATATCTCAGAATACTCCTGAGAATATTGAGGTTTTTTTTTTTAAACACAGTCATACTTCCTTATTTCTCTTGAATGTATGTAACTTGGTTTATTCAGAGTTGGTCTTTGACTTTTCTTTGTTGTCTTACTTCCAAGATACCAGATTTTTTAGTCCCTATGTGCACACCCTCATACTTTATCATACAACATTTATGTTACTTCATTTCTGAAGGTCACTAAGTTCTTCTGTATTTCAGTAATATTTGAAGTTATGCTATCTTTCTAGACAAAATCTTCCACCTCTACAGTCTATTTCTGTATGGCTGCTGTCAGAATAAATTTCAGCTTATTTGCATTTGAGCATTAACCTATCTAGTGTACATCATGTTCTTTTTATTACAAGCTATTAATGTGATTAATTGCAAATTAACTGTATCTTGTCTCCTATCAGACAAACTCATTCAATATAATTTGCATTACCTGATACAATTTTGTCTCTGAATAAATAAAATCACTGCTCACACCTAGATGATTTAGCTATTGCTTATTGTAGAGAAACTATGGAGGAACAATTCTTTACTTATTATGAAACAATTTATTTGCTTGTGATTTAGCTAAACTTCTTTCTGAAGTGGCCCTCTTATTTCATTTGTTCATGTAAGATTATAATTCAAGAGTCTTTGCAAGGACTTTTAACCATCAGTAATCTTCCTCCAAGGTTTCTTACCTCATCATCTTACACTTCCTAACAAAAGAGTATGTAACAGGAGAGTCCTACTGAAAAAAAAAAAATCATTCTGCAGAACTACCAGACATGTTCCTAGTACATTCTAGCTTCTCCTCAGAAAACAAACAAAAAAATATGACTCAGTTTCTACAGCTCATCATCTTTTAATTAAATCTTTGAGTTGAAGTAGTTGCTTCTGCTTTTGAGCTTGACTTACACAGTAGTTCTAAAAGAGATACAGAAAAAATATAAATGTCTAAAGAATTTACTGTCCTAGTTGAAGAATTATAAGGAGGAAAAATCTGAAAATTAACCCAATTTTTGCTTTGTTTCTGCAAAGAGCATCAAAGTATTGTCTCTCCCATAATATTATACATCATACAATACAATAACATAACAATATTATGCTAACCTTCATATTAAAATGATTTTTAAAAAATTAAAAAATAAGATGAAAAAGAAGACTGAAGGATTATGTTTGCATTCCTTATTACATATCTTCTCTACTATCAACCAGTGCAAGAACGATGTGGTGTCCTAATGACTCAGTAAGTATATACAAAGAAAGAACTCTGACATACTTCCTTCTCAGAAGGAAAGACCTCTCTCCCGTTGTGATAAACTTGATGAGACAGAATATACCATATACAGAACATGGTTTTCAACTTATTTACTATTGTTTTGCCCACCACAAATGACCAAGAAAATTGTGATGCATTAAGACTTGTCCTTTATTGCTCTTAATAAGGTTATTGGTACTTTTACTTCATGTCTGCCTTGGTTTAGCCTATTTTAGTTTAGGAAAGCAAGCAAAAAAATGGTAAAAGTAAATCATTATTTAGTTAACTCATATGAGTAATTCAAAATTATTTGAAACCCCAAAGAGCCCATAAGCCAGTAACACAGGTTATCAAAAGGTATTTCTTTCTCAAAAGAAATAACTCCTTGAGAGAATCAGACAGACAAATAACCAAAGATACAACATGTATAGCTTTTTGCCTTAGCACATTTTTTTCCTTTCAGAAAGTAGTAAATCCCAAACCAACAGCAAATCCTGAAGGGAGCAAAGAAGAAGCAGGATGAAGACTTGGTAGCAATTCCCCAGGATACACTCCCAATATTTCATAACTAAAGGTCTGTCTGATTCAGATGTAGTATCTTGATGCGTTTTTCTTGAATAAATATTTGTTCATCTGTTATGGACCCTGCATAAGCATCTTCATCAAGATTTTAAGAAGTTTGAAACTTTCAAGAAGTTTGAAAGTTTTACTACAATTATACAATGATCCTAATTTTGATACTGGAAGAGACTACAAACAGTTCTGTATTTGCCTGCTTTGTGCCACACTCAATTTAAGTTTCACATACAGATCTCCAGAAAATCCTTCTAACAGTCACTTCTAGACTGAAGAATGCTAGTGTAAATACTCTCTGCTGCTAGAAATCCTAGAATGGGTATACCACGGACAACTAAGTAGACTAAAACTCTCCATATTGTAGGTTTGTGAATTCATGAGAGAGAATGAATAAGGAATGACTGTACATTTTATTTTCCAATGTACAGGCTAGGAAAAAGTGAATGAAGCTATCATGAAAAGGATGAAAGCAAACCAAAATACCAGAGGTGGTCTTTTGCATAATGTTCTATTAAACCCTGGGATTTTACTGAGCTGCTATGGAAAGTCAAAGTTTGCATGGATTTAAAAAGCTTATGAACAAAGCAATGGGGAGAAAATCCCCTGCAAGCTATGAAACACATAGCATTCAGTCAGTAAGCCCTAGACCTGCATGTTTTTGAAGGTTACAAGAGCATTTGGAAAAAGTACTGTATGCTCATTCTGTTATAATTGTCCTCCTTAGGCATCTATTGCGGTCAGCTATTAGAGCATGTATAATGGGTTAGATGTACCTCCGATTTATGCAGCCCTTTGGATCAGCGCTCTGATGATTTTAGTTTGGCATCATTTTAATTTCTTCTGGCTTTACTTTCTGTAAGGTTTTGCCAAAATTAAGAAAACATGAAAAACTCAGATTAGCATCATAGTCTTTTATCAGGGACATCTAGAGAAGGACAATTGGCTTCTAAAGGTTGCAGAATTGTTTTGGTCTGTTGACCCATAAAGTGGGCATACTCTTCTAGCTGATGCGAGAGCTGACAGCACAGTTAATTTGAGGTCTTTTAACTGAAAAATCCCTTTAGCAACATGTGCTCCTCTCTCTGCCAGGTCACTTGCCTGTGAAGCATGGATGCTGACAGTAATATCTTTGAAACAAAACTGCCCTTCGGAATTACTGCAGCAAACATTGCTGTTTCTTATAATGAGAATTTTCCACACTAGAAAGTCTCATCTGGCAAATACAGCTCAAATGCATTTTGCTGTTAGTGATTATTTCTCCCAAGCTTTTAAAATTAATGGTGTGCATTTTATTTATGGGTCTAAAAAGAACTAGAATGTGTACAAGTCCAAATACATATGCCGGTTTTTTGATATACAGAAAAATCCCTTTTCTTTCTACACATATAATTGTATTACTTCTTAGGGTTTACTAGCTAATAATGTAAGTATGAGGTTTTTTTCAGTTTTATCCTTCTACTAAATTATTTCCCTAATATTTTCAACTCCAGCTGTGTTGTTGAGATAAAAAATAAAATTAATAAAATACTCTGAAGCTGCCAAGTACAATTTCATATATTATGTCTTCTTAAGACTGCAATTTGTAAGGTGATTCCTCCAGTGCAGGTATTAAATATAACTCAGGAGGCTAATGTTGTTAAGCATTGTTTCATTGTCCATTTTAAATTAGATATCTGATCCTGTAACTATAGTAGGCACCCTGAGTGTAGTAGATCCAGGCCGGAGAGGAGAGGATGATAATGTTCAAATTGGCATATGCAATCCAATGCCTGAAAGCTTGTAGCAAAGCAAACATCATTATTTCAAAATTAGGAGTGCATTTAAAAACTTATTTAGAGAAATACTATTAAAATCTTCAACTTACCTGTTACAGTCATTTATGCTAGAACAGTTTAAGAGTGCGATTCCCACACCTGCCAAGCTATTCTGTTAAAGGTTATTACCTCTGAGAAGTCCACCATTTAAAAAGCCAAGGTCACAGACGTGACTATTTGCTTTTCATTCTGTTAACCTCATTAATGAGAACAGGAAGTGGTAGATGATTGTCATTCGACAGTGCAGATAAGCTGAGCTTCTAGCCAGGGACTATTGAGAGGTTTCAACATCTCTGTGTGAGCTGCACCCTCATTCCCCTGATTTTCATCAACTGTCTGAATCCCACATGTAGTAGTGTCCAAACTATTTTGACGGCACACCCCATCAGTGAAAAAGTTTTGAGCACACCCCCATGATATATAGGGGTTTTTTTTAGTAAACTCTATGCATTTACTACTGTGCTAATACATTATGTACACTACTAAAAATGCACAGAATAGAGATTAAATAGGATGAGATTAAAAGGAAATAAAAACTTATTTTAAAATAATTTTAAAAAAATTATTAACAATACAAAAAATATTTTCTTCTCAAGACTCAATAGATTTGCCTGTGCCTGCACCCCGCTTTGGAGACCACTGCCCTTGTCAGTCACAGACAGAGGCTTTTAGAAAACTACCCCAGTAAAACCAAGTGATTGATTATTTTTTGCCTGATGAACAGGATGGCTGAGAGCTCACAAAAGCACCAGTGGGATGGGAAGTGTCACATCAGAAACAGGGAGGTGTGACCATCCCATTTGTGGTAGCTAAGTCCTCAGAGCCAGAGCATCAGCCTGCCTCCTACCTAACTGCAAGAACCATGTCGGCCCAGAGTTTTAGGCTCTCTTCCCATTTCTTTTTATTTGCAAATTCTCAAGAAAAATTTAACTCCCCAAGTATAAGACCCTGTGTTGGCCTTAGGCCTTGAACCTTGGCAGAAGCACGTATTGCAGATTTGCAGGCACTCCAAAAGCTGAGATTCACATTGAGAATGGTATGGTATATTTTCTACCATGTCTCAGCATGCCTCCACTAGCACAACCACAACAGCACTTCTAGGTGTCACTATTTCTGCTGGCTTTGTTACAAAGGTGCAGTCAGTACTTTGAGTCTCCCTGGAAGCTTAGAGCTACAGGAGGCCCTAGTACCTGCGGCACTGGATGCTGCAATGTCTCCTTTTCACTATTGACATTATGTCCCTCAAAGATATTTACAGAAAAATTCATCCTGCTGAGTGAGGAACCACCTGCACCACATAGGTCATATTAAGCTTTCTACTAGGAAATACTGAAGACAGTGGTCTTTGGAAACTTGTTGCTACCATATTCAAAATGCATAACTGCAAGAACTGTCAGTGAGATGAACTCAGACATCCATGTAAACTAAGATAATCTGTTTAATTTGTGCAGAAGCAAGTTAGGAAAAAGGAACCTCTGCCTTTGGAAATTGACACTGTACACAACCTAATTCTGTTTCTTGACATGTAACAAGACATATTTGTTCTTACTGCTTTATCTATGTTGAACTAATACAAACTTTCCCATGGCGACAAAACTCCAGTTTTGAATGACTGGAAAATTTAATGGCAAAATGGAAGTGCAAACATCTTAAATTTCATCTGTAAGCTTACAGCTCTGAAAATTTCTATTTGAACCCTTTTTTATGAGATAAATTTCTGTCTTCTGATCTTGCTTCTTCAGTTCTGCAGTCAGAAAATAATGTCCTTGTTCTGGTATTTCAACTTCCTGTCTCTGTTTGTCCTTTCCAGATTCATTTGTCTGGATTGAGAAAGCTATCAATCATGCAGCTTAATCGATGTATGCTACTCCTTGCAGCTGTCAGTACTATCCAAAGTGAGTCTCATGCATGTTAATGTTGTAATTTTATTAAAGGTTTTGAGCAAATAATATGATACCTGGTGGTACACCAGGGGAGAGAATATAAGACATCAGGACTAATAAGCGAGAGTGGTATATACTACAGAATGAAGGTGAAAGTCCTTTAATCACTGTCCAATTTGTGTTTCCTCATGGAGAAACAACAGTACAAAAAGAAAAAAAAATGCCTCAAGCCTGTAAGTAATTTCAGCTTCTCTTCAATAAATTATTACCAATTTGATATTTCCCTCTTTAATTGCTGCTGCATCATATAAAATATTAATAACTGTTCCTGTATATTAGGCTGGACAGCTGTGAGTCCCTTACAAACATACTGATGTAGGATTCAGGTCATTTTGTAAAGGTGTCTCTGGGGATGTGGAGATTTTCCTGAACTGCTGGTAAATTGGAGACGACAGTAGAAATTAGAGTGACTTCATTGGTTAAGTCAGCAGAGAGAGGTGGCTTGCAGGCTGCACTCTAATATCTATGCTGCCTTCAGGTCTGTCAGCTAAAATTAATGACTCGCTGCAAACTAGAAAGGACTGTTTTCTGTGAGCTGCAAGGGGATAAAACAGTTTTGCAAGGTCACATTTTGTGCACACTGTGTTCCTCATTAACCTCCGCCTGGCCTAATCATCAGTGAAAAACAAAATCCCAGTGTAGACATATGATAAAAGGCAGTAATAACTGATTATATTTGGGAGACCAACAGGAGGTAAGTGAGCTTACTCTACAAACAACACATTTAGCTAGATAAGACTTTGGCAGGGCAAACCTGATTCTTAGTGGAATTAAAGGAAGCAAAATACTAATATATTCCCTAGCTAAGAAAAAAGTATGATCCTGCAATATTCACTTTATAACATGTATTTCTTTTTTTTTGAAACACAGACCTCATACGCATTTTAACTTCTTAATTTTCCACTGTCCGTCAATATTAGCCATAAATAAAAGTTTTCTTTATCTAAAATTATAGTTATCTATATGTCCAAATTGTTAAGACAACCACTTTTGTTGTCTTAATTTTATGGGATTTTTCCCTCTAGATTGCTAAAATAGAGTTTGTAATTGGAGGAAAGAGAGGAAAAAGAGCAGAGCCTTTAGATTCTTTGCCAGAAGAGAGTATATTTTGACCTTCCACCAGGATACTCATCCCAAATGTCCCAAAAGCTTTGTTCCAAAAAAGTATCATGCTGTGTCTTCATCTCATAGAAAAGTAAATTTGTTGTAAAAGAAACAATTCTTTTCTTCATATATGAAAAGAATTGTGTTTCTCTCAAGGGACTGAGAAGAAGGCATATCAAACGAACCTTAAAAAAATTCCATAAACAATTTACAACTAAAGATATTGCAGACTAAAAAAAGACTTGGATAAAGCTAAAATAATCAAGATTTATTTCAAATAATGACACACGCTTAGTCAATACAGTAGAAAATCTGTATTGTTCACACAATATAGATTGGCATAATGATTGTTTCAAATAACACATTCTTAGTCAATAAACTAGAAAATGTATATAGTTCACATGATATACATTGGTATGATGATGCTACACTAGTTGTCAGCAAGTTATGCCATGGACTGTACACACAGTGAAACACAGTCCATTTTCCAGTGAGCTTACTGACAGCTGCAGAGCAGTCACCTTTTGGCAGCCCCTTGGAGCTGAATCTTTCTCAGAAAGGAAGAAGCTCCCGAGAGTTCCTCAGCAGCATGCGGCTTTCTTGTTTTACAGTCTCCCCAGTGGAATGCTTTGGGGTCAAAATACATTTTGATTATGCTAATGTTTTTCAGATTTCACCTATTGTACCTTAGGAAACAGATACTCTAAACAACTAAGCTCGATATATTACATGATTCCCTCTGAAAAATCGTAAGAACCTGATATTTAATATAATGCACAGGGGCAATACGTATTTTTTCCACACCACTTAACATTTCCATAAAGCATTATTTAAGATAAGTAGTGAATTACAAGAGCTCTCTGATATTCTTTTATTATAGGTATGACCTACAGAAAGAATTTGACACATTATCACATTGGAAAGGAGCAAACATTCTCAACAAATTCTATCGTTGTTCCTAAATTGGAACATAGTGAGCCATTTCTTTGTTATTTATCATAGGGCGAAAGCATACCAAGTAGAAGCTTTTCTGTGCATATTGTACAGTATATGCTACATATTTCTGCTTATATAGGACGAGTATCCTTGCCTATTGCCTTATTAACTCCATTCTGGAAGGTCATGTCTTTTATATTAGCACAGCATTTCATGAACTAGCATGGTTAGTGACAGTGGGTTATAATGTTGGAATAACACAGTAGTGTTATTCACAGTGATTCTAATCAGATCTGACAGGGAGAGTGTGTGAAGGCTGTGCAGAAGGTGACTATCTAAAAACTGCTACTCCTCAGAATATTTGTCAGGGAGTTTGCTCAGATCTGGTACTCGCAGTTTCCTGCTGAGTACCTGCGTTCCTTTCAGATAAAATCTGTGATGCTGGAAAACAGTGGTCAAAGCAAGTGGAGCCTTGCCAGGGAAAAAAGAGATCTACACCTTTCATGACTGACACAAGTTGATGTTTCAAGCCTTGTCCTTCCTTGTTTAAAAGCGGAGAAAACTGGTTCAGATTCAACACCGTGCTAATTTCCAGCATCTTACTGTGCGGCCCAACTAGGAGAAGTCCTTTAGCTCGGGCTGCTTTGTAGACAGAGGGCAACTTTAAGGCTATCTTAAATCTGAATTGCCACTGGAAGCATTTCTCTCTGTCCTTGCATGAAATGCAAAGGGTGTAAGGTAAAAAGCTGTCTAAGCAGGCAGGCTGAGTTAAATGCCCAAAGTTAGGAAAGAAAACTTCTGGTCTGAGAATCCACTGCTGCTGTTGTGTGTCTCTAACCCCCCACTCACTTCTCAGTGACATTGCTGTCTTTGGTCACACGCTTCTCTGTCATCTATTAGCTGCCAAGAGCAACACTAACTCTTGCAATTTACACCAAAATAAAATCACCTTGGAATTTTCTTTGTACAGAAAGGAGCCATGTGTCTCCCGTGATGTGTGTGTGTATGTGTGTGCGTGTGTGTGTATGTGTGTGCGTGTATGTGTGTGCAAACTCAGTAGTGGTCTCTGAATGCTTGCAGAATGGAAGCTGAGTACTGAAACGGGTATAGAAAAATGGGGGAATTACATAACTCTCAGATCAGAAAATGGTAACATCCCTTAAAACTATCAGAAATGAAAACAACAGGCACGCTTGCAGTGAGTGCCATTTCACCTTCACCATCAGGAGGCCCAGTTGTGTGCAGCCCCAGTGCTCGGGGCATCCCTGTGCTCGGGGTATCCTGGTGCTGAGGGCTTCCCTATGCTCAGGGCATCCCTATGTTCAGAGCACCCTGGTGCTTGAGGGAATCCTGGTGCTCAGGGCATCCCTGTGCTTGGGGCATCCTGGTGCACAGGCCATCTCTGTGCTAGGAGCACCCCGGTGGTCAGGGCATCCCGGTGACCAGGGCATCCCGGCTCCCGGAACGGCTGCTGCCCTGGGGAGTCGCTGCGGCCCGAACACTGCTGGGATCCGCAGACCGACACCGGCTCGTCCTCAACCCGAAGGGCTGCAAACAACGGTGGGAAAGTGACACCTTCCGGCCAAAGGAGAGATTTGCACAACTCCCAAGCACTTCTCTAGCTCGAGTGGTGAAGGGATGGCTTGGGACTAATCACTCTCTGCTGCAGTCTCCGTTTGCTTTCAGAATATTGATACCTAATTGCTTTCCACTGATATCACTGAAATTCCTAATGCTGGCAATCTTCATGTTCAGCTGCTGCTATTTGGCCGCTGGTGTTTTAGAAGAGGGCTGAACTAAATACATGAACTCTTGAGAAGCGAAAAAACATTTTTCCAATAATTTTTAATTAAAAAAAAAAACCACACACGCAAAAACAAAGAAACAAAAAAACCCAACAAAACAAACAAACAAAACCCAAGCTCCTAACACATAGTCATTACCTAAGGCAATGGAGAGAGTAATGCATCTCTAGTGATGTACGGTAACAGTATTTTCATTACCTTGTTGTAATGCTGTGTGGCAATCAAATAACTGCGCAATGCCAAAGAGAATGAACTTCTCATGCAACAGGGGTTTTCATCGATTATGACACAGATAGCAAATTCCAACACCCAGTTTCTTTCACTGTCTGAGGAGGGATGGACAGCTTAGGCTGCTGGGTGTCTTTGTATTATTCTTTCTACCTACTGAATTTACTCAAAGTCTTTAGAAAAGTCACCATAAGATTTCCTTGATGGACGTGTTACCCATCAGTATAGCCATTGATGAACAGAATTGGTGGTGAAAGCAGAGGGAATACAATGACAGGGGGGGGTTGTTAGTTGACTCAGCTGTGTCAGTTCTGTACCTTTAGATCAACAGGGACTTTATGAACTGCTGCAATGGAAAAAAACTGCTCTCTTAAAAATGGCCTGGCACTTAATAACTTGAGCAAATTGGTGTTTTCCTTTACAGTAGTTGACCTTAACGTGTGACACCAGAAATGGGGAAAATTAAATTGACTGACACATCACTTTTTCACAAGTAGGTTGTTTGAGGTATCTGTGATTAAAAAAAAAAAAAACCCAAAAGAACAAAACTATTCCATTTCAGTAGTATATTGATAAGCAAATAACAAACCTTGCTCATGCTCCTGGTTAGGTATGTTGGTGCTTTGCCATTGCCCTTAATTTCAGCAAGGTGTGCTTTATATAATTTTCCCTTTGAGGATCTTAATTTATTCACCAAACCACTATACGAAAACATCACTTCCTATAGGATTCTTTTTTCAGATGCTATGATAATATTGACTGCTTCCAGAAATCTTTTCTGCTGTAGTCTTCTCAACAATAATCTCTGTCTGCTCTCTCTTAGTAAAACCACTGTACCACATCTCATCCTAGGCTGCATTTTTGTCTTTGGACCATGTTTCTCTGGTTCCCTCTATTTAGTGATGATGATGATGTAGAACAAGTCTTTATAATTAAGCGGTATTGAATGGTTTCAGTGAGAAATTGGGTGGCAGCATGTGTGCAAGTGAAATTTCATCAGCTTTTTCTTAACCAGCATTAGTGCTACAGTAGTAACAAAGAAGCAGCGGTTTTACTTCAGTTACTAAGTTTTGATAAACAGGATGTAGGATTTCCTTCGTTGGTATTTTTCGTTTGATTGTCCAACATCTTAAATGATTTCCTGAGAAATTCACATCAAATGTCACATCATATTTCTTGATTTCCTTCACCCTGCCAAAGTAACTTCTCACCTGGCTCGCTTGGTCCCTGCAGTTTGGGAGTGCACAGTTTGCCTCGTACCCTGTTGCAGCACTCAGCATTGTGCTACGGGAATTTCCTTTTCGGAGATTGGGAGTCGCTTGTTACTCAGATTCATGGCTTGCAGAGGCAAAGCATGAGAAGAGAAAGACCTGGTCCTGTTTACAAGAGAATTTTGGTGTCTTTTTGACTATTGCAGAAACAGTTCTTCTCCAATTTATCCAGAACAACAATTTATTATTTTTTTTTCTGGAAAAATAAATTTAAACATAGGGTACCTTGGCCAGTGAAATCATTGGATTGACAAATGAATCAATAGAGTTACACCACCCAGCTCCACGCCCGAATTTATCTTTTGATGTCCAAGATCTACTAAGCAACTGATGGCGAAACACATGTTGCACCATTGCCTCAGGTGCCTTTTCTGTGATTTAATTACAATCAGATAGGAAAATCCACTTAAAAAGTACATCTTCAAAGCAACATGATGTCATTTGCTTTTATGCCTAATTTTGTTAAAGGAAATTATAATCTTGAATTCCCATCTGTGGAGCACAGAATTATGAGTTTATTTTGCTTGATTCCCTCCCACATAATATAGATGATAATTTAGCTCTTTTCTGTGCAAACAGACTGGCAGGAAGGTAGTTAGGAAATGCAACTTTACATGATGGACCACAGATCAATGTCCCAGTTGGGCCTTAAAGCCCAACTAAAGGCTAAATCACTAAGATTTGTGAAAGAGAGGTGAAAAAGCAAGTAACAGGCTTAAATCTGCTATATCAATGCTTCGTCTTGGATGAAAAGTGTTTAGTTCTAGAAATCCCCCAAATCTTGAAAACTACCAGAAGCAAATACAGATGATTTGAAAAACTGTAAAATCCCAAAAGCAGCACGTTTGCCTTACGTATTGCCAAATATTGAATGACTTATGCCTGAAAGAACGATACCGTGTTTTCAGGGGGAGGAATATTAATTATATTTCTCAAATACTTGTTCTCATTACTTAGACCTCTACGATTTTTATTGCTGCTAGAAATTTACTGACAATTAACTCGGACAGAAAGAAGCTTGGTAGGTTTATGAGAGTTATATAGGAAAAAAGAGATTTTGTGGTTTGTTCGGGGCCAGCATTGGAGAGGAGGCTCAGCCTCAGAGGATGCTGGGTCGGGCTGGGACGCCGTTCATGCTCCTTCATAGCAGCTCGTATAGAGCTGTGCTTCAGAATTGTTGCTAAATCACAGCAGTATTGGTAACACAGCTGTATTTTGGCCATTGCTGAACAGTGCTTGCACAGCATCAAGGCCTTCTCTTTCCCACCCAGCCCACCCAGGGGGAAAACTCGGGGTGGACAAGGCATTAGGAGGTTATCTAGGCAGGACAGCTGACTCAAACTGGCTGAAGGAACATTCCATCCCATACAATATCCTTCTCACCAGTAACAGCTCAGGGAAAGGAGGAGGAAGGGGGAACACTTGTGGTTACAGCACTTTTTTTCCCAAGCAGCTGCTACACATGCTGGGCCCGGCTTCCCAGGAAGTGTTTGGACATCTGCCTGCCAATGGCAGGTAGGGAATGAATTCCTCTTTTTGCTCCGCTTGCACGCACAGCTTTTGCTTCCCCTATTAGAGTGTCGCGGTCTTGATTCAAGAGTCTTTTTGCCTTCCTTCTATTTCCTCCCTCTCTCGCAGGAGAGTGGAGTGAGTGGGCAGCTGTGTGTCTGTGTTTGGTTGCTGGCCAGGGTCAAACCACCCTCATAGCTGGCTACCTACCAACACAAAAAATGTAGACTTTAGGGGCATGTATCCCTAATACAGCCCTTGTAATATAGAAAACATAATTGAAGAAAAGAAAATCAGTAGCATTTTAACTGTCTCTTTTTAAATATTTAGCGTTACCACTTATCTTCATATAAAAACCTCACTAAAATTATAAAGCAATTCCAGGAGAAGAGTTAACACACTTAAATTAGTAAAAACCCTGGTGGCTTGATAAGGTATATACATGATTTCTAGATGGTTTTTTTGTTGTTGGGAAAAAAAATTAAAATGGGCAAACTGTACCTTAGCTTCTCTTAGTCTCAAGTCTTCTAGTCCTATGTGGTGATAAACACAGTCTTGAAACAAATCGGTATGATGCAGTTCTTCTGTAATTATTGCAGAATTAACCCGTAAGTAAGACAACAACAAAAATTCAGCATGCTTCTGCTAGTAGCCCTGAGCAGATCACCAGGAAAAGGTATGAGAGCATGGCAGGCACAATGTGATATACTTTAGGGATATCTGCCACGATTTGAACCATCCTTGGATTAGGCTGTTCTTGAGATAAAGACTCTAATCGGTACTTGATCCTGGCAGACTTTTCATTTTGAATTTACATAATTACTTTTTAATCTTGTCTAAACTTTGATATTCACAATATGCTGCCACAGATAGTTCTCAGTTTAATGACATCTCATGGGAAATTTACGACGTAACAATATGTATCTAAACTAGCTGTTGTACTGCTTTTATCAATTTTTGTTACCTGCCACTTAATCATGTTTAAAATGTTATTCCTCTACACTTCTGAGAACTCATTTTCAGATTCATAGTTAGGAACTATCAGCAAACTTTCCCATCAGACTAAGCACCCCTTTTGCTTTTAATATCTTGAACAATGTAGATCAGCATTGATGCCTCCTTACACTGTGAAACCTGAACATCACTCATGGTTCATTTCTTGTTAAAGCAGCTATTGGTCTTTAATAGGTCTGTTGCTTTTTCTGCTGTTTTTTTCAGACATTACTGGTATGGTACCTTATAAAAAATTTTTTGAAAGTCCAAGTACACTATTTCACTCTTCACACAAGTTTATTGATTCCTTCAAGTAACTCCTATAGATCTGTATGGTGACACTACTCCTATACTGACTTTTCCTCATATTACTTATACACATGCTTGCTGACTTTATTCTTTAGTGACATGTCAACCAATTTACTCATGCAGATTTGTCTATCACCTGAAAGATTTCTTTCCACATGCTTTCCAAACTTTAATAATGAACAGAGCAGGCTCTGGAAGACAGGCTTTCCTCTGTCTGCCTCCTGGGTGTCTCTCAGAGACAGACGTGCTGCCTGATGCCTTCCCTGGTTTATTCCTTCTTGCATTCCTGAGCTTGCCTGGTACCAGGAAGGAGACCTTTTCTAAAGGAAGCGTGCTTGAATTCACTGCCAATGTCAGCTTTTGACATTTGTCTCCCCAGAAATTTATCAAACACCTGATAGTTCTTTGGCAAAGATCTTTGCCCATGGCTGTTCTCTCAGGCTCTTCTTGACATGCTGTCACTTCTGCCCCTCTGACCACTTAACAATGTCTGAGAGCCCGCATTCATTTTCCTCTCTTTTCCTGCAAGTTATGCTCTCTCGCTTGCCCTACACGTCTGCTGAGATGATGGCCAGTGGCATGGTTCTGTTGTAGCATGGTTTATCTATGCTGAGGTGGACCAACCCCACAGAGTACACTTTCCCCATTGTTTTTTGGGAGAGAGGTCGCTATGAGAACAAAATCAAGGGTACGTAATTCAGCTTTTGTGGAGGATATCTGTGATCTTGCAGAAGCATACATAAAGTCTCTGGATTCAAAGGAAAATTCAAATAATCCACTGTTTTGTTTTTCTGCTACTAAAAAGACATATTACAACCATGATCTTGGAAAAGGACACTAGGACACGCAAAGATAGCTTTTCCTTGTGTACTGTGTAACTCACCTACTGTATGTTGTAACTGTGTATGTAAGATGTGGCAGAAAAATTATTACCCTCATTGTCTACGTTTGGTATCTATTTCATCAAGCAGTAAACTGTCACGCCTTCTGCAGCAGAATTTTGCAGAGGTGCTGCACAGCACCTAATAGCAAACTTTTCCTTCTCTGTAAAGCCGCAATTCTTCCCCTTATGCCCCCATTTTCTAGGACCTTTTCCTCTGTATGCAGGCTTTCCTTTGCCCTGAAGCACCCACAGGTAACTTGACATCGCACCTATGCTCCTGCTGAATGAACGATGAGCGTGTCACCCCGAACTAGGCCTAATGTACTCCGTTACCAATACAAGCTGAAATAGCAGATATGTCATTCTTTCTAAAATGTGGGTTAGGAGGAAGCTTGCTCTCCCTTCTCCGCACACAGTTTTGTTATTTGCTGCCAATGCCAGGGAACAGCCAAGCAATGTGAGAGTCTTCCAAAGGTGCGGAAGCCTAAAGGGTTACAGGCAGCAACTGGGAACATTCATTAGTCTACACTGCCAATAACTGAGGCTTGGTGGAAGCGAAAAATCACCTGAACTGCTTTCAACCATAGTATCCTATTTCTTCATGAGGGCAGTTCCTTCTCTCTAGCCTGACATAACATCGATCGGGAAGTTATTTTCCCCAAGTCAACTGATCTGACAGTTATGCTTTCATTTGCTTCTCCAAAATCAGGCTGTGTCAAATTGCATCATATTTTCTCAGCAATATCTATACATATTTGGATGGAAAGAGGCCAGTGAGAACTTTTACATACACTCTACTTTTCTGAATTGGTGGTTATACCTTCTGAAATTTCTTTCCTCAAAGCATTTCCCTGATTCTTATCATTTCTATTCCTCTTTAATAACATGTCTGTGTTATTAAAGTTAATGGTAGCAGAGATTTGCATGGACACCTGCTGAGCAGAACCACTGCACCTGAACCTAGAACCATCCCAGGTCCTGGTTGTGCAGCTGCACACGATGGCTGAGCTGTGGCAAACTGAGATCAGCTCATCAAGAGAGCCATATCACCATAAAACCAAAGTAATTCCTAAGTTTCCAGAGTACCTGCATGACCTCATTTCTTCTGATGGCCTTAGCGGGAGCTGAGGATAACAGTGTAGATGCCCATCTATCAATTTAAAGGTTCACATCTTTTAAAACAGTGGACATGATTATCAGTTCTTTATCCACAGGAACAGTAGTTCAACAGTTGTCAAACAACATGGAAAGGCTACTGTTATTTTATTTGCATTGTGAAGATGATTTCCTTACAATCCACTGTATGTGTTTGAGCTGTGAACTTCAAAAAAAAAAAAATCACAACACAGTATTGTTCTATGTATTTTCCTTTTTTTTTTTTTCCAGAAGTATGCATGCATTGAGAAGACTCCACGACCATCAACAGCAAAGGATATAAATTCTCTTACTCCTCTCTTTTGGAAAAACTCCAAACTTTGCCTGGCTCTGCTCTCTCTTTTCTGCAAACTGCCTTTTAAATTTCTACAGCAGATTTTTTAAAAAGACAACAGAGAAGTACATAGCATTACAAATCTACGGCTTCACTACTTTATTCTATTGCAGTGAATTGTCCTCCAGGTATCCTGGCTGCGCACTGGTAGCAGTTAGCCTTAATCTTTAATAATTTTGCCTAGACTGGAATTTCTTGTACAGAAGTACAAAGTGGCAGAAACACAGCCAATGGTACTCTATCCTCTTCCAAAGGTCTGCCTACCTATCTTACTGTCCTGTGCCAGAGGAAACAGACGATCACAAACATTCAAAACTGCCAAAAGACAGGATTAATGTCCACTCACTGCTGTGCAGGTTATTTTAATTATTTAATCTTATTGGAACTCTTCAGGCACACATGGCAATCAGCAAGGATTAGATGCATTACTTAACATGGTATAGACAGCATGAATATGTACTAAGAAAATGTCACATAACATGTGTTTGTGATCACAATAGAAGGCAACCTAATGAAATATAATTTCAAAGGAAACCTAAGGATAACTGAGAGAATAAACTAGTATATATTTCTATCTCCAAGATAAATGCATAGATTTGTCTTCATGGGAAGACTAACATCACTTTAAATATGTTTCAACACCTTGTGCTTCATAAAAAAAAATCAACACCATCTCAGTGGGTGGGATCTACCCTGCTTAATTCCAGCTTCCATTTAGGCTGCAATTTTCTACTGGAAAATAATCCTTCCCCACCATTAACAGGGAAAGAGGCAATACATTCCTAACTTACATGTCCAAATGACAAGGGATGAATTCTTGCCAGACGCAATACGTGCATTCAGAAAGGAATTACCTGGACATCACTTTATCTTTGTCAAATTCTACCTAAAAAGTTATAGATCTGAGTAAAGACAGTTTGGTACTCAAGCAAACGGGCAGGTTTGGTCTAAAATAAGATCTGTGGCTATGGATAAATATAAAAGAAATGACAGAGTCTGATTTTGTTTAAGTCACCAAGCATACATTCACTCTCTGCTTCATGGATTTTTCATGGGTAAATTTATTGGAATTATTTTTCAATACAACATTATCAATTGGAATTATTTTTCAATACAACATTATCAATTCACACTACTCGTAACTAGTCTCCTCGTTATTGCATATACATCAAACATAGAGGCTATACATCTTACTGCTCAAGCAAAACAATGAAACTGAGTGACCAGAGAGTATAAAATCAGAATGTAAAACAAGGCAAGCATGATAAAAGCATTAGGCTCAATAGTCTTTCACTAGAAAAATAGATTTTGCCGTAAAGCTTCCTCGTTAACAAACGTATTGCAAATGAGAAAAATGAACTTCACTATGGTAAACAAATTTTTTCGTTCAAGGCACTGTTACATAACCTTTAATGTAAATTTGAAAACAATTCATGAAGTCAGTTGATAGAAATATTACCCCAATGATAAAACAGAACAAAAGTCTTTATTTGTTCAATGAAAGGCTGAATGGAAGAACAAATCAGATGAAGTTTCCATATAGAAGAAAAGCATTCATAATTTTTGAATCTGAAGTTTGAAGTCTTATAAAATTTAACTACAAAAATTAACTTGTATCAACAGTAAGTTTGGACAACTCAACATATTTTAGTAACAAGTTGTAAAGCTTGGAACAGAGGTATTTTTTTCATAAAGAATTGTTTAATGCACTATATATGCATATGTTCTGGCATAAGAAAGCAACAAGACTACAAAATTATTTAAAATCAGTGGAGAAACATTTTCAAAGGACGTAACTTCCAATTCTCTTATGAAACATATCACTTGGCTTTGTAGTTTTACCCGTGTAAGTTCTTAGCAATAGCAGATTGGTTTCAGTCACCATACAGAACTTCCTATGCAAACACTGAATGGCACAGCTAGAAGACCCACTGTGCCTCCTACAGATTTGCACTTACCTTCCCTGTATGCATCTAATTTCAAGTCATCTCAGCTTCTGCCATCTGTCCTTCGAGACCCCTGAGGAATACCTGGAGGTTCTTCCCCTGCCCCTAACAACAATTCTCAACTGGTCTCTTCCTCAGTCCTTGCCCCCTCCTACTTTTGAGGGCCTCCCAGCTAGAACTGCAACGTTAGGTGGCTAATTGTGGTCAGCCGGCATGTGCTAGGTAACTCAACATTTAGAATCACTCAATTGAAAAACTCCCCATACAGAGAAGGCACCAATCAGTTTCTTCCTGATTTTAATTGCTCAGCAGCGTTGAAAAGTTTTGTCAGTTAAAGGCAGAATATAAAGCTTATTTTCTTTGGCTCAAAAAACAGAGGCACACAGCTGCGGATTTCAGTATCAATATTGATGCGTTTTTCCTCTCTTCCTCATGACTGTGTTAAGCAACCCATAAACTAATCACTTAAATATCTTGGCCCACAATTGGGTAATCCTTAGGTCTCCGGCCTAAGGAAATACACATACAGTTCCATTTGAGCTCACAGATTGGAAGCTCTTCTAATATTTGTCATGTTTCACTAGGAATCTGGTATCACAGCTGTCTGTGTCTACCTCAGACCTATGGAAAGGAGAAATTTGCAGTGACCAGTTCAAAGCATTACGAAACAGACCTTCAGGATTCTTTTGCAGACTTTAACCTTTTTCTCTAAGAAATGGATAAGGCTTTTGTTGGTATAGAAACCAGTAACATATCACCTCTCGCAAGACAAAGATTTGGAAGACAAGATTTCCCCAACAAATGTAATGGTTAGATCCAGCCTAGACATACATCAATTATTACATAATAATGTTTGTTATTAAAACTAATTTTGCAAATCCTTACACTTAGCTCTAACTGCTGTTTGAATTACATATCTTCAGAATTGTTTTGGCTCTCATTTGGTATCTCTTGGCTTGAATGTGATAAAAAGTCACTGCCTGGAGAATTGGTTTTTTAAAGTTGCCCAATTTTTGTTCTGTTGAAGGCTATGAATGAAACATATACAAAGCAACTGCATCAGGAATGTTTTGAACATATACAACATATATTTCTCATAAAACACATGTTTCTAGATTTCCAAATCTTCCTAGGTGGTATCTGGACTAGAGAAGTAGGGTTTATGCCTTTGAAATTATGACCGTTAATTATGCCAATTATTTATCATTTAGTAGTGTTTATTATTCCCTCTGTAGAGGAACCCAAGAAGGTTTGAACCTAGGCAGATATATGAGGAATAAAGCAACTTCACCAAGATGAAAAAACTGCTTGCCAATGTGAAAATAAACACCAAAGCCCTTGCAGACATGGCAAGCAGAACATGCTTGGTCAAGACAAAACTACAACTAGAGCAGCCAATTTGACCAAACTCTAACACAGTCTAGACAGGAGGAACATATGTCATATATCTAAAATCTGTTATTAATCCAGGTTTTCCAGTTCCTGCCTGCCTTCAGTGCAGCCCTTGTTTGCTAACACCAAAAAAGAGTACCTTTCCATATAACTTTCCTAAGTTGGCCAAGACTTCGTACCACTACTTTAAGATCAGGTAGGAACGCTCAGTGAAGGCAGAAATAAGTTGTTACCATTTCTATTTAAAAGGTGGGATTTTTTCCAGATAGTATCTAGCCTCATTTTCATTGCAGAATATATTCATTTTGGTTTACTCAGAACTAACTCTTAGATCTGTAAGCAAGTTTACTTTTTTACTACCTAATTTCCTACAAAAAAGTATTGTTAAAAAAATAAAATGGTTTGTTTCAAACAACTAATATGCAGGAGTAAATCTTTTTAAACTGCAAACGTTTACTTGCTAAAACAAAAATGCTGTTATATCAATGATAAATTCATATAAAAAGCTGTAAATGCAGTCTGCTTTTTACATTGCATAGAAACTCCAAGGCAAAATACAACAAACACAGTATTTTAGCAAGGGAAATCTTTATCAGTGTTCAGCCCTTACAGTCAATCCCTTAATGCCTATATACTTCCCAACATTTTTTCATTTGAACTTTAACTTTTAGTGGTTAAAGCTGCAGAGTAAGTTATGAAAACCAAAAGAGGATAGATCAGACCAGATTTTTTTTGCCCTCATCCCCAACAAAACAGCCAATGCCAGGCTTCTGATGTTTTCAAACCCATAAGAACAGTAAAATAGAAAAAAAATAAAGGAAGGGAATTAAATGTCAACTTTTATTTTTCTGTATGCCCTTATGTTCAAAGAGAAATCATCAGTTTGAGGAAATTCTATTTAGATGCTTTTTCCTGTGACTTCCCTAGGCAGCTTCCAAATGCTGCTTGTTTTTTCTTACATTTCTTGTTGAGATAATAAATTATTTTGAAGACTTTACTTTCCCCTTTCTTAAGAAGGCAGTTTTTCTTATTTTTCTTTTGGATTAACAAGCAAAGGCTGAAAGCATAATGTAACTAAATGGTATATTTAGAATTATGGCAACTATGATATTGCTTTAGAAGAGCTAAGTCATAACAGCAGTATCACAAATTTATATAAGAGAAAAGTGGTATTCATGTTGCTTCATCCTATTAGCCTGAAAATTTCAGCTGCTGAAGACCTTCTCTGTGCTCTGACAGGAGTTTAAGCAACAATACAGTAAGCTGCAAGAAGTAAGAAGACTAACTAGATAGAATGTATGACAAGAACCATACAGATATATTTTTGAAATTTCTGTGTTTTGTATAAATTATAGTCACAAAACTTGTTTTGCAGATCCTGCAGTAATTTGTGCAAGCGTAAGGAATTATTTCAGTTATATTATGATATGGTACTGTATCCCCTTTGCGTTTTTCATCTACTCTGAAACACTGCTGCAATATCTGATCAGGCAGTATTTAAGTATTTAGTCTATTTAGAATTACAGTATAGTAGCACAGACATATGGCCAGGCATCTTAAGAGAATTTGTATCTTAAGTCTTCAGAATGTACCTATATCCCTTTTTTCATTTAAACGAAGCTAAGAAAAGTTTGAGTGAAGACATTTTACTGTTCAGAGCAGATTGCAAAACTCAATGTTTCATTTAAAGATAATAAAGATTTCCCGTTGTTTCTTTGGTAAAAATGTCTGTGTCACATTCACTTCACTTGCTAGTAAAATGCATTTTCTTTGGTGAGAATACTTTTATCTTACAAGCCCAGCTTTATAACAGGTAGATAATAGGCCCATTTTGTATTACCTGTTCACTCAGTGAGTGCAAGGTTAGTTTTGATTTAGGACATAAAATCAAACAGGTAAGTCCTAAAACAACTGGAAGCCTGATCACGTAAAAGCCACCTTTAAGTAGCAAAATGACAAATAGTGTTACAGACAGCAAAGGTTTAAGTTCAGTATATCAGAATGCCTTATTGTCTGTATAAAATGAGCAGTTTCACAGCTATTTTAAAAGCATCTTATTTCTTTTAAGTGTAGAGGAGTTTACTTAGAAGCATAGTGGATGTTTAAAATGCTTAGCCCCATACATCTTCTGTAGCTTTGCGATGATTTCCACTTCTGTTGGCTTAAATCCCCTGAATTAAAAAAGAATAAACACATTTCCTTGTAACATTAATACTGTTATTTTGCTGCTTAATATTTTCCCATATTTGTTTGAAAATAAACTTCATTCCAATTTATACTTTCCAAATTTTTTTGAATGGTCTAATTTCCAAATCTGAACCCTTAGTGATTCACTGAGTGTCATAGGCCAGAATGACTTTACAAGAATAGAACCTCAGATCCAATATGGGATAAATCCTTGGGAACTTAAGTCACAGCAATCAACAAGAACATGCAGGAAACAGAGGAGAAAATACACTCTTGGAAAGTATTTGCTCTTGATTGTTTTCCGATTTGTTACTCTCTTTATATGACCTTTACCTGACACTCTTCTGTTCTTTAAAACAAAGAGTATGGAAACAATCTTCCTTCAGGTAGATGGCTTGTGGTGAAGAAAAACAGTAACAGCAGTGACATGAATGCAAAGTCACTCACACCTCTCATCTTGAGAGACTGGGGTGCCAGATGCAGAGGGGGAACAACATGGGGAAATAGCTAGAGTGTGTAGGATTGGTCCTCAACTGACAGACCATCCTCTGACAAGCATTTCCAGCTGGCTTAAGTAGAAGCAGCCTGTAATTAGACTGTAAAGAGGGCAGAGAATCAGCATTAGCTTCCACAGGGTTACATATCCCCTGCTAGCTGCTTCTACCCCTAATCCCTCCAGTCACCATCTATTAAGATGTCTTCTGTTCTAAACTCCTATAATCCTTTGTTTTGTATCTCTGGTACTGCCACATTCCCACTTGCTAGTACAGTTGCATCCTTCCTCCATAGACTCACTTGACACCCAAAAATACAGCCTGAAAGAGCAGGATTTTGGATACATCAGCAATTCTAACGCATCTCAGCACCTACCCTGGCATTCACATAAATGTTTCAGAATCAGGAGCCAAGCAATTAAGCAGGTTAATCTGGGTCCTATTTTAAGAACTGCATGGGTAAACAGAACTGTTAGACCACAATGATGAAACAACAGCATTGAATTAAAAGGTTTTGGACTCACTTTCTTCCTGTTATTTCATTAAGAATGACCATATATTGTTTTATCTAAACAATGGTTTTAGTACTATGTTGTCCCCACATCAAAAAAGAGCAGATTGGGATGGTACAGTGAATTTCTCTGTCATTGTATTAGGCCACACAGGAGAAAAGTAAACACTGGTCTGTTTCAACTCTTACTTACCTTTTTGGAACAGGATTAAATTTTCCTGTGCCTAGTGCTGCTGTTTTCCAGACCATTGCTTTCTTCTGATTTACTATAAGAAAGATAGGTTAAATTCCAAAACTCAACTTTTATGTGTATGATGAGCAGTCATTCTAGTCCCACAATCCAATCAACAAAGTACATCCTAAAATGTATTTTATTTACTCTTTAAGCATGTAAAGTTATACCAAAAAAAGAGGATTAAACAAAATTTAAAGAACCAAAATAGCGACTGGAAGTTTTTCAGCCAAGTAATAAAGGCTCAACTCAACCTCCCTCAAAAATCCCACAAAGTTCTGGGCAGAAGTCATAACAGGGATAGTATTCCCAGAAATTATTGCTATACTATCATTTAATTCAGTGTATAGAATTTGTATATAAAGCGATTGCTCAAATAATATGCAAGTAATATAGAGCTCAACATCCTCAGAATATGGGCTGAAACACTCATGATTGCTCCTTCTGGAGTACCTACCACTAGCTATATGGTGTTGGTCACAACCAGACTTGAATTAACATTTCTCTTGCTAAAAAAAAAAATAAAAAATATATATATTCTATTCCCAAACACTAGCCTCCCACCTAATACACTGTTGGATATGGCATTTTAATTATAACCTCCTCAACCAAGTTCAGCTGTATATTAGTCATCACTTGCCATACCAGACCAGAAAAGTTCCTTTGAAGTCATTCTCTCTGGTTCGCTAATCTATCTTCTACATAGTCAGTAATTGAAAAAACTTTCAGTTACTGAAATCAAGCAAGAAATACATGGTTTAATAGATTTTCCTCATAAGCATTTACTTAAGACAGAACTCCAAAGTAAAGATCAAGCAGCTGATCAAAACCACATCCCACATCTCATCAAGCAGGAAAATATTATTTTAGTCCACTGTACGCTTAAAATCCTATTGTAATAGTTTCAGCATGTTTATAAGAAGCAGGGCTATGCGACAAAGGTAATTACTCAATTTTCAACCCAAGACATATCCCCAAACACTCAGCAGTGTAACAGCACACTGTATTCCCAAGACATATCCCTACTTTATAGAGTAATTGATTTACAGCTTTAAAGCTCTTTAGACAAGAGGAAAAGCACTAAAATATATTTTCAGCTAGCACTGGGAAAAGGTATAGGAAAGCAAATACAACCCAGGGAAACAAAGAAGGTCACTGCAGCAAGAAATTAAAAAAGGGAAAGACAGCACTACTCAGAGGGAAAAAGAGGCAGATAGACATAGGAGAAGGGAATAGACTGAGGGGAAAGAAAACTGGAATAGACTGGACACATCTGAAGAGAAGACGAACTGCTAGGCTGCATCTTAAAACGAAAAAGTTACCAGGACAAATGAAGCAACTAGGCTTCAAAAGATGGACAGATAGAGAGAATTAGAAGTTATTTCAACAAGCAAGCTTTTAGAAATGCATAATCCTAAGCAGGGGCAGCCACCATGGGAGCACCAACCCTCAAGCAGCAGAGCACCAACTGAAGTGCCTACACCTGCTCCTTTGGCTCCAGCAGCGCAGCCCTTCCAGTGCCCAGGGAGCCCAAGCTACCACTGCAGTGAGAGGCCCCACCAAAGAGGTTGGGGTTACCACCAAACCAGCCAACACCACCAGATCCCAACACTCCAGTAACTACAGGCTTACCTAGGACAGTTGGGGCTTTGACCACATGCAAGTGAGAGAAATGTACGTTAATACAGGCAAAAAAAATACATATAAAAAAAATTTCAAAGCCTCTTTTGCAAAATTTCCACCTGAAAGTGATTTTCCTCATAGTTACAGCCTTTTAGAATGAGTTTATAATGAGGGCACATGAAATAACTTCCAAACACCAGAAGCAGAAAACAGCATTCTGCATACTCTGGAATTAGGAAGTCTTAAGGAAAGTAATAAACTGTACTTTCACATTCATCATAAAACATTTCACACTGGGTCAACAACAAGGTATAATTCTATACAACACACTGTAATATGCAAAAGAGCAAATATTTAACTATAGTATATAAATTTGTTACTTACAGTTGCTCAACTTGGTCAAATTCTTTTTCATCTTCTGCATAACAACAGAAAAAGAATAAGATGTCAATTTAACAAACACTAAATGCAACAACTTTTCTAATTATATTATTTCCTCCATGTATAAGCAAAACAACGTCTTAATTTTTTATTTTATTAGTTTTCTTAAATTTGCAATTCAAATTATCGTTACCCTATTCAATGAAATTCCCACAAATTTGTCAAAAAGCTTACTTTGATCAAGTTTTATTAATCTGCTTTTAATATCCATCATGTTATAGAATATGTACATGCATGTATAAAATATAGAAAAATACTTATGTATGTATAAAACAGACACATGTATAAAATTTATGTATATACACATCACTTTCATTTTATCTTGCACATCTAGTTTGGGTCACCTATGTATGCCGTAGTTTCAGCGACCAAAATTAGTACATTCTATTTTAATGCATTTTTTTCATTCTTACTCAGTTTCCTGACAAAAGTTTCTCCCATCAAGATGGCTAACAGCTGCTTCCATTCCAAAGCATTCCCCAGACAGGTATAGCCTCTAAATTCCCTTGTCTTTAAGGAATATAAGGACTATAAGGACTATATCAAACCCTTTATGGGAAAGTATCGCTTATTGAAAGCGCTTTGTGTCTGAATTCAAAGCTTATGGAAAAATCTAAAATAGAGTGTTCTAGCAGAAAGTATTTTATCAAAAAACCCACAAATGTAAAAATCACACTGAACTTCATATATGAAGTGCTATTGGGTCATACCTTTCTACCTTTGGCTGCAGTTTCAATGGCAAGCTAGAGAAGACTAAAAGAAAGAAAAACCATGAACACTTACCTGCACTTTTCTCTTTCCTTTTTGAATATATCTCGTAAAGGAAAACAATAGTTACTAAAATAATAGCTTCAGCCACAATTGCTAGAAAGGGTTTGAGAGGCACCATGAAGGACAGAACTTTAAGCTTCAGCTTTCCTTTACTTTTCCCTAGTTCAAAAGCAGCTTCACACCAATATACACCATCATCTTCTTTGGTGAGCTTCAATACTTTCAGATGGGTTATGTTGGCAGATACTCTATTAACTGCATACTTGTCTGCCAGCAAAGAGTCATTAATGGCAATCTGAAAACAAAAAATAGATTAAATGTTTTATTAACACAATGAAAAAGTGTTAAATTATCTGCATCATCAGATAGTTCTACATAGAGAGATGTCAAATGTGTTAAGACAAACTAGCACTTGAAGCATGATTAGTCTACCTCCAAGGGAAGGACTTATCTCAGCTGGCCACCCTGGTTCCCTTTACATTCAGTGGAGGAAAACAGGCACTTTCAGTGAGCAAGATGTCTGACCTGCTTTTGTCTATTTAAGATCAGATGAAAGGTATCCTTGACTCTATTGACTCTCCACCAACAAAAGCAGCATTAGGTGTCTGGATATAACATCCAGGTTTCACCACAGCACAAATCATACACTTTCAAGCAAGTTGAGCTGGGAATGCTGCTTCCCTGGAAAATATGTTGATAGTCTTACAAGTCAACACTACTCTCCAGCAGTACAGCGGAGACTGATCTGTTTACCTTCTCTCAGTTGACAGTGCTTCCCCCAGAAAAGGGCTAGCACTAAGTGGCTATGCTTCCAAGACTAAGTGGGATCCTGAAAGGTGGGTATGTGAAAGAGGAAAACTGCTGACTCAGATTTTTCATCACAGCTTTTAAGGCAGGAGTTGAAGCAAGAAGAGATTTCAGCTCCTTCAGTACTAAGCAGCACAGACTCCACCACAGGATGATCTCCTTTGTGTCCAGTACCCTAGGTCATACAGGCTGGGAAATACAGAACTACTTGTAGCTGGAGAAGAGAAGGGAGATGCTTCTGTTCTCCCTCAAGCCTCCAATACCTGACATGTCTTTAAAAGCGTCCTGCTATACTTTTTTTTATATCAAGTAGTATGATTTGAGCAATATAACATCATTCATAATCATTAATATAGTAAAAACAAGTACCTCAAGACTTGTCTGATTTGTTTTACTCTTATCTGGGCTGTAAGAGTATGGTAGGGACTTTTTGGAGAGGAAACATCATACAAGCCAGAACAAAAGCTACATCCCTGTAATAATGAATACTTTAAATATCAAATTTTTTTGCAGGTACAGAGATTTACAATAACTTTAATGGAAATACAATTTGTAAAGCCTAGAGTAAAAAGTCATTATACTTTACAAAGTGTCTCTACTTGGTTTTTGCAATATGGTTTTCTTGGCCAACAGATGAAAACCTTACCTGTTCACTTCCATTGGTCACATACCAGGTCCAAGCAATGGGAGTATAGCCAAAACTCTTACAAACCATTACAGCTGTATCTCCTT
>JAOXNO010000020.1:18499414-18511541 GCA_028565335.1 Limnodromus scolopaceus
ACCTTGTAAATGAAACACAGCGCTGATTTCTTCTTCACCTTTCAGAGTACAATTGTAACTTCCCAGATTACTGTTATCCAAGATCTCCAATCTTAAAAAAAAGTTGCACCAATTTGCTATTTTGCTTGTATTTTGTGCTACAATTATCAGTGTAATTATAATTCTAAAGAAATTAGCAGAAATTAGTAAGTGGAACAGAGAACATGTCGCCGAAACACTAGGATCCAGGTTTAGCCCAATGTAGAAATAGCATGACATTTTTAAGAAAACAGAAGAGCACAAGCACTCCTGGAAACACAAATATCACTTTCACCCTTGCCACTCACAGAAGGCCAAACATCTTTAAGCAGGTTACTCAATCAGGTGTGGGTTCACCATGTGTTATGTAAGACTTCAGAAGATACTATTTAAATGGTTTGTTCTTTCTAACGCCAGTCAGTCAATGGCTAGCATAGCTTCACCACAGACCAGTTTTAAAGGGTGGCCATCTAATGAAGCCCAGCATCTTCTCTGCTGGCAAACTATACATTTCATAGTCACTTTGAATAAGACTCACATGGTTGTATTCGTGTATATCACATTTTCTATCAAGTTTTAAATAAGTATTATTGATGTTAAGAAACCAAAGCAATACAGAAGTCAACTGGAGACTACCTGCGTAAAATTAACCCATTCACAGATTTTTGAAGTCCAACAGTAAATTTTATCAATTGAAGAAAGTCTTCTACATGTTGCAAGTCTCTGTAGACATTTGAAAGTTAAGAAAACCTTTAAAACGTTCCTAAACATCTTTACTGCAAAGCCAATTTCTTCTCTCTTCTGCTAGTTATGGAGAAAAAAACTGGCCATTGATGCCTTTTAGACTTCTGCAAAGCAGTACTGAAGTGGAAAATAAAATGTGGAAAACAGCTAAAATATCAAATTTTTTTTCCCTACTCTATCTCAAACTGATATTACTACTTCACTTACTGAACAGAGTTACTGGACCTCAGAGAGCTGTGTCTTTATTTATATTCTTGTCTTGAAGAAACTTTGTTTTTCCAGCAGGAAGAGCAGGAGCTCTTCCTCCAGACTTGAGGTAACTGCAGCCTTTCTCCTTTTCTGCAGCTTCAGTATGTCAATTACAGGCATATATTAATCACTGCATTTGGCACTAATATATATGTGACCAGTACTGGGCAGCGTGTACGCATGTGGTAACTCATTAGAACCTGCAGGTCAAATTGTAAATAATGCTACTTACTGGATGCTCCAGCTCCTTTCACTTTTACTGATGTGTCTGATTGTTTCATTTCCTTTCTTCCAAGTGACTTGAAAATTTTTCAAACCGGAATATTTATGGTCCAATCTGCATGAAAGTTCAATTCTAGTTGCACTGTCCAAAGTGATAGTTTCTTCTACGGAATTACTAGAAACACCTAAAAAGAAGTTTAAAAAGGCAAAAAAGTTTCTGATAAATGTATTTCTTCATACTACAGGAAGAAGAGATTCAAAGGTTGTGTTTTACATATGCTGAATTACAGATGGATACAGAGCTGCTGTTATAGTTTTCAGGGAATAAAACTGCAAAATCAGACCATAGGAGTTTAACAGTAATTTTCTTAAACCGTAACATAGCTATGATACACATCCATTACACAAATTAAAATCACTCCATTCTGTAGGTAAACTTACTAGTGGGCTCTAATATAGAAACAAAGATATTCATTTTACTGAAAGCAAGACAAACTTCTAAATAATTTAACCCATAGCAAAATGTATTAAGTACTTAACTCTCACCAGGGGGAACAATGTCTGCTCTCAGTCTAAACTTCCTTTCTGACTTCACATTGATATTAAAAAAAAAAAATCAGGATTTATTGGATTAAAAATATTAGTAAGCATATAAAAAGCTACATTAATATAACAAGTTAGACTTGTAAATATCTATAAGTATCCAGGTTTTAACCAGCTGCTGATTTTCATGATACTATGAGATCATAGGTAGTGTTCTGTTGCTAGTGAAGTTGTTGATAAAATCCACAACCTTAACATTGTTGGATCTGGCCTTTCATGCTACAGCTACTCACTTTGACACCAAATCATCTTCAAACCCATTTATTATTGCCTTCACCTTCCTAGTGGCAAGCCAGTAGAACTACAAAGTGAAAACATTCCAATACAGTAGAAAAACTTAAAACTTTCTTTGCTTTTAACAAGCTCCATGAGCATAAAATGAGTGTATGCAAGAAGTAGGGTTTCAACATCAGGTATCTTCTCTGATCTATACAAACAGCCTTCTGTAAAAACACCTGGCTTTGCACCCATCAGCACTGACATTTTATTTCATAATTATTTTTTTCATGCCTTCGATACAACTGTTCTTAAGCCATCTGAATACTCCATGAAAATTTATTCCAGGCCTCATCTCACTCCTAGACCTACTCTGTAGTACTTGGTCAAAAAAGTACAGCTGTATTTCACAGCTCAAATGCTTTCTGAGATAAAAGGAAGTTTTAAAGTAGAGCTCACTGACTTAGTAATGCAAGTCATACCTAAGAAGCAACAAAGTCTGGCTGAAGTGGAAGCACCAGACACTCCCATAGAATATTTGAACTTTACTGGGTCTGGCAGAGACATTTACAGGCTATAGAACACTGTGCCCAGAACCCCAAGTCCCAGACAAAATAACAGAGATCTGCTGAACTGGAGTCAAACTTAGAGGTGCAACACCTTGGTCTTCCGTGGCAGAGCAAAGTCAGTTACTGCAACTCATTTATTAGAGCCATTACACTCAATAAATAAGCCAAGCATAACTCACTTTGTTGAGGTTGTTTATGATCAAAGTAATTTCGCAAATGGAATTGGTTTCACAGTAGCAAAAAAGTTTTACAGTCAGATTAATTACATTGGCTAAAAATAGAATCCATACTCTTGAGATTATTTTAAGAATAAATCTGCACTTTAAATGAATGGGACATGAAAATCTTATGCTGTTGAAGATTAACCACTAGCAAGACTGGTATCTGGGGCATCTCTGTACCAAGAATACATGTAACAGAACAAGAAAGACAATACCTGCTAATAGACAGCTTCTGCTAGAAAAAAACAATACAGCATAAATGCTGTGCAATTATGTCCCAAAAATACCATACTTGCATTTTGCAATTGAATTATAACTGATCTCCTCCAACTGAGAGACATTTCAGTTAGATCAGTTTTTCCAGTTCTCAAAGAAATTAGTTATACATGACTATTTAGCAACTGGGGACTTCACATTTAGCTTAGGAAGAGGCTTCTCTTGCTTCTTCTCCATGCTTTAACTCCTGTAATGCTGCAAAGCTGACTAACATCTGCTGGTTAACAAGTACCCTAGTTTACAAGGCCTCTCCAAGTGGATTCACTGGTGTAAAGGAATTGTCACTTGAATTTATTTGGGGAAAAAATAGCTATGGGCTGTTTTTACTTGTGGTTTTAATGAAAAAAGTAAAAACCTCATTGCCCACTGTGAAATGGTTACTAGAATGATATTCAACAGTGCAATAAATTTAATCATCCTTCCTTTTACTGACCTCATTACATGCTTATTGTGAGCATCTTAACTCTATCATAGAAGTGCCATCCTAAATACTTAAACTAATATAAAAGATTGTGTGCAATCATAGGCATTCAATATAATGTAACCAGAAGAGAAAACAACACACTTACCAGGTAGAATTACCTCATACTTCACAAAAGTATGATTAGACACATTCTGTTTGGTTGCCTGCTTCAACTCTTGTGTGGTAGGATCTGGACCTAATAAAATTGTGGAGGAATCAAAGTGATACGTTATGATCCTATAAAGGTAATCATACAGCAGAAAGTCCATACAGTATTGCAATTATTTCTTATAGTAATCTTAGTGAAAAAAAAGAAAAAGGACCTTGCCAAATGCTGGCTACTATGGACATCCTTTCGTATACCTTGTGTGTTAACAGACAAAGTCTTAAGGCAGCAATGTTGCATGATCACTGTTATAGTAATTATGCCACTTTAGAAGACAGTTTCTAGCTTTAAAATAATGTTGTAATTGTGAGAGTCAATACTCTTTAAAGACATGGTAACTATCAATTTCACAGCCTGATTGAAAGAGTCACCTATAGCTCAGAGGTGGGTCCTATAGGACTACATCAATGTCTAAGGAGAACTTGGAAAAGTAATAATTTTTGGAAAAAATAAAAAGAAACAGAAGGACAGAACACAGCCACTCCCAAGGCCACTAGAATTCAACAACTCAACCAGAAAGCTGGAGGTAGACTACCTGATCTAGATGCAGCTATAATGAACGCAGAGGCAAGAATGCCCTGCGCTCCACTGGAACACTGTCAGAGTCCCTCACCACTCCACAAAACTGTTATACTGCAGGGAATTTCCTTCCATGCAGAAAAAAAAAACCACAACAGTATTGACCATCATCTGCCTGACTCCTTCCCTTCTGCAAGGGAAAATTACATTTAAAAGGTTTAATATGGACAGCAAAATCCCTTTTCTGTAGTGCTATGGATAGCATACTATTCAGAAAATACCTTTATAAAGCTTTACAAAGCTTAATACAGCTACCAGGCAGGCCATTAAGCATAAACAGTCTGTTACCCACACTATAATTGTTCTCATGCTCTATGCATTTCAAGAACAGAGCAAGAAAGCAATTAATAAGCTACAGCTTTAAAAACAGATGTAGCCCAGCTAGGGAAGCATCACACTTCCACATTTACAGTACAAATGAAACAGTTGTGTGTACAATTGCATGCAAGCTCTTAGTAAACTTGAGCACACTGTGGAAAAAGACATTAGAAATCATGCTTAAAGGTAATTGCTAAAATTGTATTGAATTGACCTTTTAGTTTTGTCAGTTTCCATACAGATTTAAACATCAAACTGCTTGTCACAGTAATTATTAACTAATATAAATCCTCTCTCCCTTTGATTAAAAAATATCAAGGCAGAGCCTTAGGGTAACTGAAATTTAGGAACTTAAGACACGTGATTGCTTTTACCAGGTGTAGATACATCATGTCCAAGTGCCAAATGGTCTGAATGGCTCCCCTGAGTTTGCCAGTTGACAGTTCCTGTAGTTATCATGGGCTCTGAAAGGTGAAAAAACAAACCTGTTATAAAAATTTAATTTTCTTTTTATTTAGTGATGAAATAGAAAGAAAATAGAAACAAAATAGAGACTTCCCACCCCCCACACCATGGTAGATAAAATACATTACATGTTCTAGATACTTGCAAAGTAATTTTATTGTCAGTTATTATATAATGCATCCCAGAAACACATAAACAGTAGTTATGGATTGAATCTGCCTAATCATACAGCATTATAGGAGAACGTTACTGTAGCTTTTGTAGAAAGAACAGGGCTTCATTTTGTCTTCTGTCAATGGGTTGAGAAGGTTCCCAGCCGCAGCTGGGAAAACAGAGAAAACCGCGCTACAGCTTTGGTCTTCTCACTGAGAGAAGCACTGGGTGGCAGAGTTGATCACTGTGCAGTAGAAATACTATCTTTGAAAGACTGGATCTCAGAATTACTCCTTCTCTTTTCCCACATAAAATATTGAACTTTGAGGTGAATTTCTTAAACACGCACCTCTCGGCTACAGTTGAGGGAGTCTGCTGTGCTGAAGGAGGTCCCTGCTAGTGGCTTGCATCTAAAGGTCTCTGAGCAAGCATAAGCTGAGGTACTACATGCTTTCCAAGTTGCTAGCCTGTTCTGTAAACCAGTGTTTTCTTTATCAACATGTCAGCTCACAACACAAGGAATGCTATGCCACAGGCAATCAGCCTTTTTGCCTAACTTGCTCCATCTGCCTTTTCATACCTCCCCTCATGCTTCAACCAGTTTAAGTAACAATAAACCTGTATATTAAGGTGGACGATGCAGAAAAATAGAGCTCCAGGCTATTTCGTTTGGAAGCTGTTGACAGTAGACTTTTGCCAATCTCAACTACTAGTCCAAAATGGCTTTTTAAGCAAAAAACTATGAAGCTATCCCCTAGCACTAGATAGTAAGTCCTGTTCCTCTAGACAAGAGCACAAGCAAGCCTTGATCACTGCTTGATAGAAAAACAAATTAGTCCAAGTGTTTACCCCTGAAAAAACACATGAAAGCTAAGAGACATCTGGGGAATCTTCCTCTGTGTGTGCAAACACCTTGACAGCATGCCAAGGTTGTCATGGATCACTTGAGTTTATGTTGGTCTAGAACATGCATCACCTGGTTTGTTACTGAAATGCCTCAATGATAGATTCAGAAGGCACCAGTGCCAGTTCGTATGGTAGTTGTTATCCATCCACAAAAAACTAGACAACTTTAACATGTCTTGGCCACTAATAGGATCCCCATATTGACTCTTCCTCAATTCACATATCACATAAAAATAGTCAGGTGAGGTCATGTTGTACAAAACACTTTACATACTTTAGCTCATATGTATGTGTGTTTGTGTATGGAAAGAGTTATTGAATATATTAGCTATTGCAGTCCTAGCTTTCACACACATTGTGGTAAATAGCTCTCAAGATGAACATCAGACATATAGCATTCTCATCTCCCAACAACAAAACTGTAGATGCCATAACTTGTCAGAACTTGCTTATAGTCATGCATAAATATAACTTAGCCCATGTTTGATTTGCATTAATCAACATGAGCTTTGGTACACTGTTGAATTCCTGTTGCTCTGACCTCTACAGAAAAAGGAGAGGTGGGATCAATAATCATCAGTTTCTTCTCTTGCCTGGAGCTTACTCTCTGCTCCCCATCAAACCCACAATGAAGGTCCAGAATATGGTGAATAAAGAGTGGGGACAACAGAAGGTTTTGACACATCCATAATTTAAACATAGATGAAGTTACAGGCTTCACTGATGCAAGGCTGCATTGAGGCATTACTGTACCTCTCACTAAAATAAAAGTATAAGGAGGAGTCCTCATGTTAAAAATAATCAGGTGTAAGTGCTAGAACAGAACATCCCACAATGGTCCTAGTTTGGGTGTTGTCCCATCCCCAGGGTCACTGCCTGCTTTTACAGCATATACGCATAAGGACAACAGAACACACAACTGGCAGTTGGACAGCTTTTTCCACAGTCATTGAGATGCTTACAACACTTAAGCTCTTGCAATGGCTTTGAAAGGCCTAGATGACATATTTACTTTTGTTCCTTCTGAATAGACCCAATCTTATGTCAAAAGACTTTAGTATGAAAATGTAAACTCTACATGACATTTAGTATCACTATGAAAGAGTATTACAGCTTTAGGTGTACTGAAAAAAAAACAATTACCAGCAGATGATTCATTAAGTCCAGCTTGCATCTTAGTCAGAAAGCTTGCCTGAGACTGACTGGCATCTTCTGTTGTAATGGCCGCATCTAAAAAGAAAAAAGGGTTTAAAGAAACTTCATTCTCTCCATTGAGCTCAGTTAGAAATATGTTCATGAACATAATTCAAACAGAACCTCCTCACCTCAGTCTGCTACCCCCATTTTTCCTCAAGTTCTGAGCACATACAGCCAAAACATGCAAGAATTACTTCTCCTTAGTTCTTTAGCTTACTTTAGGCAAGAAAATATTAAAGAACAGAGGCAGTATATATTTGACCTGTAATTTCTGTGTACATACCTTTTCCTGTAATTAGCCCATAGTCAGGCAAAGGTGTTCTTCAAAATATTCTAGCAGAACAATAAACTTTTTAATCTTGTCTTGTTTGCAGTCTTATGCAACCACAGCTTAAGACACTAGCTGATTATTTTTAAACATAGCATAGCAGATTCACTAACAGACTAAGGACCACAATACAACCTTACATGTCTACCCTGTTTCGTAATGCAGAGAACAACCTCCTTCCTTCCTAGTATCACCTTAGTGAGCAAAACAAAAGGTACTGGCATCAAACATGGACTTCAAGTAATACTAATGACTATTTTCATTTTCCTTAACACCATTGCAAATCTGATTCCGCTCCTATAACGTGTTTTTTGTAGGAGCCAGGCAAGACTCTAGGGTTTTGCTTTATGTTCTTGACTGAAGAAAGGACAGCAGGGGAAGAGGCAGAAGGCAGTCTGAGAAAGTTGCTGTGTCACTGTTCTATTAAGAAATCAAGGTCCCTAGATGTTTTATAAAAATGGAGATGTTTGCTCCCTCCTTCTGTTCCCACATTTGGGTGGCAGAACCAGTTAGTGCAAACGCTGTATCTTTACGTGCTTAGGTATTCCAGGACATATTCTATTCCCAAAGCAGCAGTATACACTCTTCTTTTCCTCAAACTCAAAAGCTACTAATGTGAGATTGCTCTAAGTGATTTGGCCAGTACTTACATAGGAAAAAAGGACATGCATTCTGCTGTTGTAATTAAACATGGGTGGGTGTGTAGATGTCAGCAGAGCTTACTGTAGGACAGCGGCAAGCATAGATGAACAGTTAAAAGCTACATCATTCTTTGAGTGTGTTCAAACTTGTTGAAAACCGTGTGTCTTCAGCAGAAGGTAAGGTCAGCACCCTGCCAGTTCCTACAAGTGAACAATGCTACTAACAGTCCTACCCCACTTCAGCACTATGGGCACAGGCAACCTACAGACTCTCCCACTGGCACCTCCAGCACACAATTACTCCAGCTACATCAGTCATGCCCAGCTTGCACCATCTGTTTTTTCAATCTGCCCATCATTCTTCAGCCAGTTTGGATCAAGAGTAAAACAAGGTAGTCAAAGGATATGATTTAAAAATTAAGCATTAGTGGTTCTTCACAACAGACTCTGCATTTTTCATACTGGTCCACTGGTTCCACAGCCAAGTGTTCTCTCCCAGCCCTTAACCCAACCAAAGAACTTCAGAAATCTGCTCTGAGGTTCTACCTGCTGTTTTACAACCCAGCCGGTAAGAAGACCGAGTCTTATTTTCTGATTGACAGAGGTGCTGAGAGCAGGGAGAGCTATTATGCTTCTAATATTCATGGTAAGGTTGAAGAAAGGTCCATGAATTTTTATATCTGCAGCATCTTGAGGCATTCGAAGGATGCCATGGATCACCTGACTGTGTCAGCTTAGTAGATGCATCACCTGCCCAGTAATTAAAATCCCCAAAGATGACAAATTTAGAAGGTGCCAGTGCCAAGCTGCACAGTAGCTCTGTTATCTCTCCACAAGGAAGACAGATAATCTGCAACATGTTTTGCATACTAATAGGGCTCTCATCTTGGCTTTCTTCCTTGATTCACATACCAAGTGAAAGCAGCCAAGCAGTGTTATTTCTACTCATCACTGCTTCCACATCTCAGCTCTTATCTGTCCTTATGTCAAACCACGTAGGAGAGAGATAACATTGCAACCCTCTTCTCTCATCTGCACCTGATGAACGGTATCAGAGATCAAGATGACCCAGCACTGCATGATTAGTGCCATCAAACCAGGCAGTGATGTAAGCAAGTCCAGTAACTTCTCAAGCTATTGAGTCATGGCTGCATGCCTTAGCCTGTAATTGATTTGCATTAAATCTAATCAATAGTGTGGTATAACTTTCTGAATTCTTGTTGCCCTGATCTTTAAGCATGAAGGAGTAGGTGAGAGTATGAGGTCATTAATTTATTTTTCCACCTTATCTCTGCTCCCTACTGCAGCCAATGTTTGGGAGGTAAAGTGTGAATGAACCATACTTGTCATCACCAGAGCAATTTCAGACTTTAAAATCTATTTGCTCTTTTTCAGCCAGAAAAGTGGCCGAATATTAAAAGGCTGAGGTACAATTTGCTTTAAATTAAGTATTAAATTAATGATGTTAAATTAATGTCATTTAATATTAATTTTATACTCTATGCAAGCACACAAGCATTCAGTAGCATCTAAAACCAGCTGCCAGAACCTCCTAGTACCACTAGAAAAGGGAAAAGCTGCAGATTGAGCTCTCCTGGGGCACCAGACAGTCCACACAAAGGACTTTCAAATGCCCTGATAGAAGCCCTTCTCTCAGGGCAACCCAGAAAAATCCAACCTGGCAGCAAAGCCTGTAAGAAATGAGATGTACCCTCTACTCATAACTCCTTGGTATCTTTAGGGGCACAAGCTGGCAGACAAGACGTAGTGGGTTTGCTTTTCCTAAAGGGATCTGGCAGCAGGTGCTGCAACCAAATTAGGCAGGCACAATGGTAACCAAACAAAGCAGCAAACTCTGAAGAACAATGTTGTGACACTAGCTTAGAAATTACCCTAATAAAAGGGATGGTTTAAATTTTTCAAAATAATTAACTAAACACTTACAAGACTATCAGACAAAAGTAACACAATAATAAGAACTCTCCTCGAGCTACTTATTTTAAAATAAAGTCTAAGAGGCCTCTTGTGGTATCTGCCTGACCAGCTGCAGAAGAGCATGCAACCCACCTTCCTGCAGCTCAGTCTTTGTGGTACCCAGCACTTTGAGGCATCTGGTTGCTTTTACTGCAAGCATTTCTTTTGCTTGAAGAAACCTGCTGAACCCCCATATCTCCAGAACACACACTGCTTCTGGACTTCACTAGAACACAGTTCTGGCTCTCCTCCCTCCAAGGGAGCATGAACTTCCCACTGCTGTACCTGTGCAGAGAGTCCCTGTGCTTGATTAGTTATTAACCAAATGTGCAAAAAGCTAAAGGAAGAGTAAAATACTCTGCCTTGCATTTAAATCATCATGGAAATCACAGTATGAGCCTCCTTGCCTAGTTCATACAAATATAAAAGCATTTAATATAAGTCTGAAAGAAACCCAGCCTTTGTACAGATAAAGGGTACTAAAATAGGTGGCTCACTTCTGATGAGCACAAAAACCAGACATAATATCCATCTCTTTAGGAAGATGGTAGCTTTGCAGACTTTTTGGAAACACAAATAGGGTTGTGGTTTTTTTAAGTTCGCTTTTTTCTTTTTTTTTTCAGAAGAAGGTATTGCTTGATATCATTGGAATTGCTTTAACCATCATTAGGTACAGCTTTCAGCAGTAATAATCATCAAAAATAAATACCATGTGGCTAACTTGCCATAATGTGACTCACACATTCCTACAAGTATCAGGCATTTACAGTCACAAAACCTTTTGATTAAGGAAATAAGCTGTTAGAAAGGACTTCAAGATTTTGTGTGTGTGTGTAAATACACATGCATATTTTAAAGAAGCTTGGAGCACTACAAAACAAATTTTCCTATATATGCATGCATATCTAAATATATGTTTTTTAAACACACCTTGAAAACTGCAAAGCTTCTGTCCTTTCCTATGTGAAACTATTACAAATTTTACAAAAGTTATCATCACACAGGGAGCAGTATTGCTCCTCTCAGCATTAGAAAGATCAACAGAGGGACAAAGAAACATGTAATCACTTGCGCATCACACTAAAAACACAGCTAAACCACTGATGGCTAATTAAAGACACAGCAAAAATGAACAGAGACATGTATTAGCAGAACTTTCAGCACTGGCAAGACATGCTCCAGCAATCACATCTTGCACAGCTAACACCAGCAATCTGAGATTTCCTTCCGTTATCATCCTGTACTACTCTGTGATGCTTCAAAAACAGGGGTTGGCAACAGAAATCCACTAGTTGTAGAAATAAGCTCTTATTGCCTTAAAAGTGGCCTGCTGAAAACTGCTAGAGGAAGAATCATGCCCAGAATGCTGAAGTCCTTCTTCCTTCATGGATTTCAAGTGTCACATCTTAAAAACGCAATATAAGATCTTCCAAGGGACATTCCTCACAACCTGCTAGGCATAGTGACGTTTCAGTAATGTAACCTACCGATACATGGGGCTTTTTTCCAGGGCTTAAATAACGCTTTAGTTGGTTAAGGATAGAAACACCGCGCCTCAGCCTCTGTGCCCCTCACCTGAGCTAACCAGCACTCCCCGGGCCCGTGGGGGAGGCAGCGGGGCCGGCTCCAGGCCAAGGGCCGAGCATCCCCGGCTGCGGTTCCGCGCCGGCCCCGCTGCCCACCGGCACCCACGGGCGGGGAGGCACGGCCAGCCGCCGTCTCACCCTTCACCGGCGGGCAGCGGGGGAGGGGTCCCCGCTTTCCAGCCGGCCTGCCAGAAATCCCAAGGCTTTTCTCTTTTTTTTGGGGGGGGTGGGGG
>JAOXNO010000020.1:18520307-18534840 GCA_028565335.1 Limnodromus scolopaceus
CCCTTCCCTCCCCCCCTCCCCTTTCCCAAAAGATGTTTGTAATGCTGAAGGTAAGACCAGAAGATAAGACAGCATAAAATAAGTAACAAGTAAAGTGGGCCTAAGCCTTACTGATTATATTCCTGGTGGAGGGAAGTCATTCAAGTTAAACACCACTCCATGTATTTATTAGTCAGCTTCAGTAAACTTCAGAAACTCTGCCTCTAACAGCATCCTTTCCTTTTCAACATTGTTTTCCTTTAGTCTTTACATATTATTTTAGAAAGAGAAAAGAGGGCTTCAGGAAAAAATTAGAGAAAGCTATGTAACTAAAACTGTTACTTGTAAATTCAGTTTCAGTTGTAATTTAAAATATTTGAGTATTTAAAGAGATTTTATTAGTCTTTTGCTTTTAAATTATTTTTTCTCTTAAATGAAAGCTAAGGTTTATTCTGATATCACAGGATTCCAGGAAGGGAGCAGAAAAAAGAAAGAAGAAAAAGGATTGCAAAAGTTGTGATAAAATCAGAAGCATGTTTACTGACTGCAGAGTCACAATAGCCAAAACTGAAGAACTGAAGTGGGTAGAGTTATGCTGTGATTTGACCACTTCATAACTTTGCAGAACGCAGGTAAAATATGTCCCTGTTCTCATCAGCACAGAGGCAGAGTCATCAGTCCATATACATTGGGAATACCTAACAGTAGTAACTCTGAATTAAAACATATATATATATGTGTGTGTATATATATATATATTCACTTTCCTAAAACATAAGAATCCATGTTGGCAGAACCACGCCATCTAAGACAGTGCATGCAAATGTACCCTGGAATCTCCACACTTCAGGAATATGTCCATGTTTCTTGTACAATACTATTTCTGTTAAAGAGAAAATTAATTTTCAGGGTTTACCACAGTGATAATTTTCACAGCTTTTAATCCACACAAACACAACATTTATGTAACAGGTACAGAACTATGTAAGTACCCTCTGAAATGATACATACTCAGAACTAGGTAGCTTAGTACTTCAATAAAAAACAGTATGTTCATCCAGAGAGAGGTGGTCTTGGATATTTTTCGTTGGGTGAGGAGGAAAATACCATTCTAAAGCAAAGCAGCCTGCAGACATTGCTAGTTCTTGGCATCTGGAAAAGCTTCTTTCAGAAATGGATTGTTTTCCAGTCTGTAAATATTTTGTTGAAGCAGCAGAAGCTTCTTCAAGCATATATATATAGCAAACGAAGTTCAGACAAAGGAAGGAAAGCCACCAGAACTCTAATAAAGAAACTGCAATAAGAAAGAGTATCAGGAGTCAGACTTTGCGTATCTAGAATTTGTGGAATACTTATTTGTACAAAACCATTTTCCTTCGTTGGATTTTTCAGTCTGACTATGCGTCATAATCCTACAGTTTTCTTGATGCCTAAAGCCTTTACTTCTGCATGGGAAACATTTTCATCCAGAGCTGTAAACCACCCCATTAGAAGTGTCCAGTGGGATTTGTGAGAGATGAACTTCTGGGCTGTGAGACGGTCATCTTAGGCGATTTTTTAGTTGTACGAATACACAAATTTTATTTGATACTGGTAATAATGGAGTTAAAGTGCCTTTTTCAGCTGAGCTTATGTCACACCAGAAGGGTTCAAAGATGAACTTCTGAAGGTGACTTTTTAACAGCAGATTTGGTCTGCAAGGCATTTCCACAAAGGATTCATCAGGGTTATATTATAACTTGGACAATGTTATCAATATTTCTAGGGAAAAAATAGACACATATATATTTTCAAGTGAAAGAAGCTTAAAATATATTAGTGTGTAGAATGTGAATTTCAAAGTGAAAAAGAATGGTAATAAATAGTTTTTACTTTTAGGTCTGATTCAGAAATTGTTAATATATTTCAAATACTTCTGTGCTCAGTAAGCTGGGGGAGGATTATGCAAAGATAACTTATCCTAATTGAGTTTTACCTTTCAATACAACAACCAAAAAAAAAAAAAAATTCCTCATGAAGAGAAAAATGTGCAGAACATACCAGTATAGTATATTAGTATAGTTTTCACAGTATAGTGAAAAATCTATAAAGGTAATGTAAATTTTTTCAACAATAACTTATATCAACTTATTCTGGGTGATCTATGAAGTTTATTTCAGGTTTTGTAAACCCGACAAGTGCTAGAAAAAAAGCGTATTTTTGTTCTCCATTTTTCCGTCTTCCTTGTTTCACCTTTTGGTTATGAGAGTTACTGGAACCAATAGTATTGTAGAATTTCAATTTATAGCATAAGAATTAGTTTTTTGTAATTACTGTGTTTTGATTAATTTAGCCACAAGTTAGAGTTAGTAACACTAAGACAGCTTTTTAGAAGAATAAATCATTTTGCTTAGTTTTTAAATAACTCAGATAAGAATCAGTAATAAATTACATCTGACATCGGTAAGACTTTAGAAAGTGTGTTGCTAAGGTTAGGTAATTATTTATGGAAAAATAAGAGTTCAGAGGAAAATGTAAATTCATCTACCGAGAGGATGTTGGGTCATTCTGACTGGTTAGTTGACATATATTCCTCTGACTGACTTCTCATAGTGTTTGAAACGAGTCTGTCAGAGGAAAATGTGATCTCTCCATGTGGACCCTATTCCCATGCTTGACAACATTTAATGTGTTTGTCCTCACATCAGCCTTGTGGGTAATGTTAACTCCAGTAAGACACTAAGTGGCTCACCTGAGATAACCCAGGAAAAGTGTTACACTTGGCTGTTCTTTTCTAGCTTTTTCTGCCCTGTGCCAGGTTCCTCTTGATTCCGCAGGATAAAGCTGAGTAGATAGAAAAGGCTACTTGGGGTGCACTGAAAAAGTCAGAGGCATTCCCTGCTGACCTGTTTTATTACTCTTTCTTTTAGGAGAGAGCCAGCCATGCCCTTTGTACAGACAATATGTTTGGACTTGGCTTGGGAAGAATTTGAGTTGCCCCTTCAAACACACAGCACAGATTGCAAGGTGAGCATCTGAGACTGCAGACAGCTGTGTGAACATGGTGATTTTGATGCAAGCGAATGTTTGAATGCTTTTACACATTGGCATTCAGTTGGAAATCAGATTCCAAGTATGAGTGACCTGAAAAACTGCTGTTGTGCAACAGATTCATTATCCTCTAGGACTTCTTCAAGGGATTTGATTGATTGCAGATCTTTAGGGCTTGATGGTTACAGGTCTCCTGGACTTACAGCTGGTGTAGTGTATCAGCTAGGAAAAATGCTATTTTTTAAACTGACGCTTCTTAATAGAGTTGTGTTTTCTAGGCTTTATATAAATACTGTCCAGCTTTACTGTGAAAGTGGTGTGCTCAATCCTACATTTGAACTGTGCTGCAATATTCAAACTGGAAATAAAATTTCAATTACAGTTTCTTACTGGTAGACACTTCTTTTTAACATGCTTGAAAGTTTCATAAAATTATGTAAAGCTTCTCACAAAGTTGCTAAAACAAAGCTTATTAATTCTAAATTCCTTTAAGGCTTTTTTCTTCTCTTGATAATACACCCTTGAGAATGATGGCGCCTCACTATTACAATGCATCAAGCCAGGGGCAGTGCGGGTGATAATTACATTTTTTAAAGTAGTCATTAAATAGTTTGTACTTCACACAGAGACCATGAACTCCATGCAGTAAGTTAATTGAACTTAGTAGTAGGAAAACAGGAGAATAAATCTGAATTGCAGAAGTCACTGCCAGAAATCTGTGACTAGAGTGGTTGGAAAATACATGATCATCTTTCCACACGTCTTTCTTAGTCATTGTTACACTTAATCTTGGTAAGTGGGGTTGGACTAGCTGACCTTTAAAGGTCTCTTCCAACCCAAACCATTGTATGATTCTGTATGGGTATGGACAAACCTCCTACATCATCTAGTACATCCCAGATTATCAGTGATGCAGAATTCATTGCTATTTCTACAGTTTATCTAACCAGCTCTCATGACAGTGCACTACTTTTTGCAGCTGTTGTGTGCTGCCGAAGTTGCTCTGCCCACTGAAACTCCATGAATCACATTTTTCCTTCCTACTACAAAAAGAAATTGCTTGTGCATTTATTACTTTTTTGGCAGTTTACCCTTTAGGCTACATACTCATTTTTTAAAACCTTTGCACTCTTCAGCAGACCTTCAAAGCATGCTCTGTGATGTCTCAGGTAGAAGCACTACAGGTGTTATTACTGGAGAAACAGAGATCCTTGCAAGGAAAACCCATCTCCAGATGGGTTTGTAACAAGGAATATGATACGGTCCATACAACAATTAATTTAATCTCTCTAACAGACTGAGTGATGGCCTCATTTCACACTCTTTTTTTGCAAAAATTGAATCTCTTTTTACATACTTTTTGGTAGTGTTGAGTTGATGTCAGAAGAAAGGTGGATATTACCGTCTTCATTTCCTAAAGCACGTACTGCATAACATTGTGTAACACACAAAAACCACACTCGGAGCTTTTCAAAAGAGGAACTTTTCAAAAAGAGACAGGATCTTGTAGTAGCAACCTGACGTTAACTGAAGCCGGAAACATCACCGTTTCCAATTCTTTGTCTGTATGCCAAGTATGCAGCTTATCTGATTCATAGTATGACTGTCCACATTTAGTTCTAAACAGGCATCCTCTGTAGTTCAAAAAATTTAACTTCTGGGCTTTTAAAAAGGAAGCAAAATATAAAAGGGAGATATCTCACAAAAGGACTGGATTTCTCTGGGAGCTGAGCAAACATTTTTCCGGAAGATTCCTACTGAGAACAGCAGTGCTATCAAGTAGCACTTTTATGTCTCTTATTCAGATAATGCCTTTGTGCAGTGTTTGCTACTTTTTCACTCTTACAGCAGTAGTCAGAGAATAATGTTCATCAACTGCATGTTTGTTTCTTGCTCTCTTGGTGCTACCTAACTGCAATAGCTTTTGCCATTGTTTGTGTGTGTGCGTATGAGTATTATTCGAATGAAGAAGTACAGTCATCAGTTGTGTTTTTTATTGGAAAAGATGAGATAAGAACTGTGAGTACCATTTCCTTGATGCTAAGTTTATATAGATTTTTTTTTCTTTATCACTCTTCTTCCTACATAGACCTAGATGGAAAATGCTGTCTGTAGAATACGATCAGATCATGAACTACAGGCACAAAAAAATGGCTTGTAGGAAACATGCATTAAGTTCTTCACAGTGTCTCTGAGGGAGCAGTTTTTGCTGTCAGTAGGCAGTGATCAGAAAGCAGGCAAGAACATGCTTGGGATCATGCTAAAAGGTAGCGTTTGATACACTGTCCTATTAGGAATGGTCGAATTTCACCCAAAGTCCATGGACTTCTGGCGTGGATGAACTGGGACTTGAGTGCAGGTTTGGATCTGTATCTGGAAGGCGGTGTAGACATATCCAAAACAAGCCACGTTTACATAAAACCAAAGAAATGAGGAATATGCAAATCAGGCTTAATGCAAAACAAGAAACCTTTCTCCAATGCAAAATTAACTTTTTGTATGATAATGACAAGTCATTAGTTTCCTTTCACAGATAACAGTAATCTGCCCTGGGGCACAACTCTGCAGGAAAGAAAACCTCCTCTTTATAGGTTCTGCCTCATTATCCCTGGGCAGCTACACTGCTGACATCGACATACTGACTTCCCGGCACACTGGATTCAGTGAGATGAGAGAGGGTAGATGGCTGGTGGCAGTTATTTTATTCTGGGGAAGAAGGTGATCTCTGCTCTCAGCTGGGAAATAAATTTACTTTTATCACAGTCTATCTTCCACTAAACATATTTTTAAATCACAGTCTCTGTTTTTCATATCAGTAAGCTCTGTTTAGCTAACAAGAAGAAAAGTGCATATATCTGCAACAAATCAGTGGTGGCTTAAATTCACGTATAACAGAAATCACTGACTCATATTAAGAAAAGGCTTTTCCTTTTAAAGAGAACCGAGAGTAACATCCATCTTAAAATCATACAGAATCTGCCCTTTTCTGAGTTCTCACCAATTCTCGTTACAAGTATTTATCATTAGAAAATCATAAATTAGAAAAGTGGATTTTTTTTTACTTCTTTGCACTTTCTGCTGCACTGTAGGTAGGGCACATTTATGCTCTCTGGCTGGGCGAGTGCATGTCTGAACCTCCCATCTGCCTAATGAGCTGGAGGAATAACCTACTCCTGGCACGCCATCTAGTTTCCTCCGTATTTATGACTAGAAATCTTAGAGTAGAGCCAGCCCTCTTGGGGGAGCTTGATCTCCCGCTGATACTCAGTGTAGATTGTGAATCTCCCAAGTTCCTGCTCCGAACACCAGACGTGCAGTGCCCTGCAGCAAAGGTCCCTGCAGCCAGGCTGTGTTTGGACACCAGACACCAGCAGGTTTGGAGCTGAGGCCCTCGTAGGTGGTCCATGCTAAGCAGGCTCTGTGAACCCGCTTTTGAACGGTGGTCCCCTTGTTCGTGTTTGGCTTTGAGACTGCAGAGAAATTCCTGGGACTACAACATCTGGTGCTATTTTAAACATTGCTAAGAATCTGATAGCATTCCTCTACTATCATAGATTGCTTTCTTGTAATTTTCTGTGTGTAGTCTCCAAAACACAGATTCCTACTGTGGTTTGTTACTGCATTGGATGTTCACACATTTAGTCCCCTTATCCTTTCATTTTAAAGCCATCTTCCTTCAAAAACAGATGTGCAGCCTTTGCTTGTTTTCCTTTTTCTGAGCTTACTATTTCTTCTTATAGGTAGGACATATCTGAAAGTGAATATTCCCGTTCTTTTTAAATGTGCTAAAACTACCTATATAGAGTGTGATATGGTTGCACTCCACATAGTGCAATAATGTTTTGGTGTAAGAAGCTCAGAATGCAACAGGACTTTATAGTGCATTATATAGAGCACTGAATACTTTTACGAAGCATTCACTCATTGCTGAGACAAGCTAGTTTTGAACTGCTGACCTGTAAGATAAAAGGAAAGGTGATAATTCCCTGGAGACACCTAAACAACTGTGTAGTTTTAAATGTAAAAAATTTTCATCGGTCCTTGCTAGAAAATACTGCATGTTTGGTTATTTTGGAAGATCTTGGTTTTTAGAGTGGAGGTGACAGGAGTGAGGTGAGACTGGTTATGGTAAATCATACAGTTAGTGAAATGTTGTAGTCATAACGTCAATGTTCCTATTAACTGAATTTTACTGACAGTATTGAACCACTGAAGTGTCAGTTTTCTCTGACTTGCATTATATTGTTCTGCTGAGTGTTGCATAAAAAAATTAAAGCTGTGATACAGTGTAAAAGACATATTAAAAATGAGCACTTCATTGTATGGGTGGTTTAAAGGAGGTGTGGAGAGTTTGTGGTCAAAACAGAGGGGGAAAGGCTAGAATAACAAATGAGCTATGTGTTTTTATAGGCGTCCTTTATTCCTAGATTTGAATGCCATTGAGTACTTCCACATTATGAGTATTTATGAGTGATTACTCATAAAGAAACAGAACTGGCACTTAAGTTTACAGAGGATTTCAAAGAAGCATCAGAAATACTATGGTTATGAAGAACTAGTACAACCATAAAAAAACAAAATAAAATTTGTTAAACAGAATGTTTTCAACAGAAGTTTGAAAAGAAAGATTTTCAACTATTACCAAACAGTGTTTATCAGACCCTTGCTTTTTCCTCAGTCAAGAGGAACGGACATTCTAAGTGTGAAGGTTTGCATCTAGGAATGTCTCATTTCCTCTTGATAGCAAGCTGCAAGATGATGAATAGTGCTCATATGACTAGATCAAGAAGTGTAAATATTTTAACATGGTCTGTGTGATTTTTTACTGTTATTTCTGATAATGCTTAAATCAACACAACTTTTCAAACCATTATTCACCTCTCTCGTGCCTATTATAATAGTAGTTTGGATGGTGACAGCGTTGGGTCTGCTTCAGACACTTAGAAATCTGAGAGGATACTAAATGCTGAATGTTGGCAAAGCGTTGTTTTTGTTGCAATCAACAGAAAATGAGGAGATGGCCTTAGAAACAATGCCTTGACTCTTTCTTGTGAACATTAAAGTGCATTATTTCAAACACTTGAATGCTACAGTTAATCCTGGCACATCTGCTTAAATGTTACTGAGGACATACCTGTAATCTGGTAATTGCCTAAAGCAAAGCCTTAGTTATCTAACTGTAGTTGATGATTCCAGAGTTCTAGTGTTGATGATAAATACATTGTGAAAAATGTCAGCACAGGAGCTTTTGAGAGGTTTAATTTCTTTTATAGAGGGGGAAAAAATGCAAAAGTGTGGGTTCAGGTCCTTAAAAGTTGTTTGGCACAGCACCTTAAATATCTTTAAGTGCTAGATGCTTCGTGTTGTAGGCAGCATCTAGCAAAACCAGTGGGAAAGCCAGGGCAACGACTTTTTGGAAAAAAATGGTTGTTGCGTGCTACTATTTCTTTGCGCCTTTCCTTATGTGTAAAGTCAGCACCTACTTACTTCTGTTTCTTTCCTTCCTTTGCTGTACCTACCCAGACCTCCATGAATTCAATGTTTTCTGCATTTCCCTTCATGGTGAGAAAAGGTGGGACTCAAGAACGTTATACCTCAGAGTAAGGTGCGTGTCCTTTTTTTCCCTATCTTTGCTTGCACTAAATTCTCTGTTTGTAATCCAAATGTTGTTCTAGATTTCGTCTCAATTGTTTATTTTGTTGGAGCAAGGAATTCATGTACTCCTGCACATGAAAATCTGCTCACCTATCATTATGCTCAATTTAGAACAGCCTATTCAGTACTACAGTCAGCAGTTTGCCTATGTTTTATGCTTGTAGTCTGTCATCATTTGTATCTTCTCAGGGCTCGCACTTCTCCCTGTCAACAAGGGATTGTCTTTTCTCTTTCCTGTCCCTCAGGCTTGTCCTGACTCTCTTCAGAGCTTTGTCCTTTTAACAGACTCTCTTCTGTCCTAGGTCCAAGAATGGATACAATGCTTTTATTTTTGTACCTATTTGGCATTGTTTGAGATTTTTTTCGTTGTTTCAGTAGCTATGCTTGTACAGACACTTGAAAATATATTGATTTCCTTAAGGAAGAAGGTAAAGCAAATATGCCTTTGTCTCTCTAATACAGTACTTAAAGTACCTAACTAGATATTGCAACCTCATTCTCAAGGCAAGAGTTATTGATACCAACATCCCAACTAAATTGCCCTTTCTATGTTTATACTTATAACAGATGTAGAGATCTGTCTGTCCTAGGGATTGACCCTGACCTAAATTGGTTGATGAATAAGAAACTGTAAAATGACATCCTCTAAACATCCAGAGTGGGATAAAATGCCCATCTCAAGGTGGCCCTGAGATGGTATTTGCTTTTTCACCATGACAGGCTCCAGCCCCATCCCTCATTCCCCACCCCCCCTGCAATAGCTCTTAGATTTGTCTCAGTGTAATTAAAGATTAATTGGGCCAAAGAGACAGACTGAAAAGGAGCATGAATCTGTGGCCGTGCGGTCAGAGCACTCGCTGGAGAGTGACTTGAAATACTGTAAATCCCATTTACATACTGTTCTTGAAACAGTGTTGGGAATCCAATTTTTCATTTCATTTTTTATTTCAAATTTTCCTTTCAGGGTGAAAATCATATCCAGTAGGTATCAAGTCATGTTTTTTCCTGCAGTGAAAACATTTTTCAGCCCTGTGGTGGAAGGCAGAAGAAGCCCCGGCAGCAGGGGAAGGTGCCGAGTGCCAGCCCCGAGGTGTTTGCGGCACTCCCAGAAACTCCAGCACCTCCGGATACAAATTTGAAAATGAGCATTTCCCCACAGGTCAGAAGGCAGAAGACAAATGCAGTATTAAGCCGCAGAGGCAGTGCCCTCCTCTTCCCTCCCCACATGAGGCCCATCATGTCCCACCTGGTACCTGTGTGCGCCAGGCCTGGGGGGCACCATCAGGCCCTGCCTGGTGCCCTGGGCCCCCCAGCCTGCCCGTGCCCCCGTTTCCACCCAGACGGGGCTGCCAGCCCCTGCCTGGGCTGTGTTTCCCGGGTGCCAGTCTCAGGCCCGGCCTGCAGGGTGGAGGTTAGGCCCCTCTTGTGCCTTGTCCACAGCCCGGCTCCTCTTGCTCATCACAAGGCTGCCTGGAGGGCGATGGCTGCTGTGGCCAGATGTCTGCCTCTTTCAGGTAGGTCTTGATTTCTCATTTTGAGGAGGTGGCCATCTGGGATGGAGGGGTATTTCTGTGGTGGAGCCCATGGGGATGCAGAGGTCCAAGAGGTGCCACCATGGCAGGCAGCGCAAGCAGGCGATGGTGCCGTTGCTGTACTAGGCCCCGCTCTAATCATTACGTGAACGTTTCATCTAATGACAGTTTAATTAATAACAGACCTTGGAGCAAAGACCAGGAAAAGGCCCTCGTGAAGTTAAATCCCTTTCATGTTACTGCCAGCCCTTGAAACCTGGTTACTGAACGGGGTCTCTGGGCAGCAGTGGGGCAGCCTTGCCGGTGAGGTGAGACGGGCTGCTGAGGACATCCCCCTGGGCAAGGGGACTTGGAACAGTGGCCCTTTCTCCTGCTGATGGGAGTGTCCTACCTGCTGATCGTTAACTCTGGCTTCCAGGCTGTCTTGTATGGAGTTAGTGTTGGGGTCTGGCTGTCTTCAGGGAGGGAGCTGGTTCTTAGCAGTGCTAAAAAAACTGCCCCAAAGCAGAGAGGCACATGCAGGGAACTAATATAGTGCAGTGTGCCCAGAGAAGCAGAGCACTTCAGCCCCGTCAAAACAAATGCGTGTTTTGCCCTTTTGAGGGACGCCTGTCAAAGGCACAGCCCATGGCATCTTGTGGCATTTGGGTGTCTCCAAGGTAAGATGCCAGTTCAGTGGTGTTTTCAGCCTGAATATCTAATTCTTCTCTAAATGCCTACATGAAGGACTTCTCTCTTCCCTGGATCTAACCCAGGTTCATGCTAGCTGTCGCTTGATTGTTATATACCTCCTAAGGGTTACATTTTCTCTAAAGGACTCACATAATAATCTATTCAAAAAGGTAATCTTTCATTGCCTCAAGACAGGCAAACCCTTTTGTTATTGTCATTGTGAATCTCCTCAAAACTGAAGCACTTTTACATAGTTCAGTCTTTAGCGCCCTCTTTTATTCTCATTCAGAAAAGTCTAGGTTTGATAACAGTCCAAGATTTTAGTATTTCCTTTTATCTAAAGAAAAAAAAGTCCAAGGAGAAATATGGTAGGTTTTATTCCTTTAATTATGATTTTTGTTTTCTAAAGTAGAGCAATGAATCCTTGCTAACAACATATAACTGAATGAAGTAAAATCATCCTACCTGTCATTTTAGTGGTTTAGCAATTCTTGAAGTAAAAATACACCTTTATGTTCAATTTTGCTTACGCCCTAGTTGTAAGCCTCAGTAAGAACTGGTCATGTTGTACAATAGACAGCATTTTGCCTATTTTGTCCATTTTGTGTATGATGAGAAAATTCTCATCAGTTTGTGCCTCTTTAGGGCTTGGCAATGATTTTTTTAAATAGTCTCTTCTAGTTGCAGCATTCCTTTCAAAAAATTACTTTTCCTTTGTGAGGCTCCTTGGTAAAAGGCAGAAGAAGGTATAATGGCAGAAGTATTATAAACTAAAGCAGATGGCATTTCAGTTTCAGAGAATATAATGAAGCTTTTAATTGTCCCATAACCCAATGCATTTCTTGCACTGTGTTGAAAATCAACCAGACTTTTCTAGGAGGAAGGATTATATATTGTAATATAATTAATTTATATATTAGTATATATATAAGATAATTTAAGAAAGTATCAGTAAAATAACGTACAAATAAATAGAATCATTCCAATCTGGGAAAACTAGGAGAGGTCAACAAATTATCCAATATAAGGACTTTGGCTGGCTAATAATTTTGAAGATGTCTAGTCCTTTCCACAACCATGTTTAAAATTCTCATGTAACTCAGAGACAGTAAGCAATTCCAAGCACTGAAACATCAAGATACAGAAGAGAGTTGAACAGAGTCATCTATATCTCCCCAATCACTTCCTTTCAGAAATGTCAATAACATGATTAAATTTTACACCAATACATTATGGTCATTTGAGGATAGATTTCTCCACCATCGAAGGTGAAATAAACTTTGTTGTGGCAAAAATTTAAATGCCTTTTCAGATCAAAGGGTAATTTGAGTGGTTTTTTTAATGATCTCTAGCATAGTGTCAAGACTGTTCTATATCACCAGAGCAAACTGCTTATAGTTCACTTTGGAGAAGGAATAAAGTATGTGTGACTGTGGCAGAGTAAATAACGCTTGTAAACTAATTACTTACCATAATGAGTTGTATTTTTAGGGATGAACAGAATGGTATTACATCTGAGATTCCAATTTCTGGAACAGACATCAGAGAATATTAATATAACTACAGAGGCAAAATTAGTGTCTTCAATGCAAAACCGTAAACAAGCAAGATTGCTTGTTTTTAAATTTTGTGCGCTTACTTGTCTCTGAACTGTCATATCCCTTGCAGCCTTTCCTCTCCCATTTTTTTCTGTCAACACATTCTGGGATTACAACTCTTTGACATGATATATATTTAAAACCTGTTCATTTTTCATTAATTCCTTACCATTGTGTTACTGAATTGTATGCAACATATACCTGTCAGCCTTGTATAAAATACAGGAACAGTTGCCAGTGATAAATCTTGCACGTGCTTCAAAATTGGATGAAGTTTTTATATTGGATGTTAGGCTGCCCTACAGCATTATTAAGCGGAACAGTTGTTACAACCCAGTACAGCACAGTCTGTATATCCGGATGGCTGTTTATTAACCACAAGATGATAGTTTAACACAAAACCCTCCTACTTGGTTTTGCTTAAACTGCAAGTGGTCATGTTTCTTCAAATACCCAGGAGTGATTTTTCTCTTCCTCAAAACAGAAAATAGAGCTATGTGGTAATGGTCTAATTCAGAAAAAGAAAATCTCTCATCCGTATGAGAAAGTAACCTAGTATTTTGGGAGGGGGGCTGTTATCACAGGTGCTTAGTTACATTGAGATATTTAATCATATTATTTTTTGAAAGTTAATATACTTTACCAATGAAACGCTATCAAATCAGTTCTAAGGTTAAACGAGAACATCAAGGTTAAACTATGACACCAATAAAAAAGAGTTGGACTCCATCTGGTCCTCTATGCAGTGTCTGTAGGAGACTCTGCATCCTTAACCTCGAAGCACTGACTTTGATTGTCGTCAAAAAGGGTATTTGTAGCTTCTTTATGCAACTATTCCTCGAACGGATTTTCCACCAGCCTGGAAATTGTGTAATCACATTGTTCATGCCTTTGTTTTACTGTATATTTCAGCTTCAGGCCTTTTGAAGAAAATCTGTCATTGCTTTTTGATTGCCCCCCTTCCTAATACTGAAGGAAATCTCTTTGCACAATGGGGTTTATGTCTTCTGTACAACTGCTTGCAGAGCTCGCAGCCTGGCAGACAACAGGAAGAGAACAGTGAAGAGTGTAAGGAACTGAAGGCAGTCACAGGCAGAAACAATCAGGTAGTCTGGGGACACCTCCAGCCCACAGCAGAGGAGGAAGCTCTGGTTTCCTCATGACGCTTGCAACTAGTCAGACAGTGAAAATGGGTTTCTGAACATATGCATGCACTTTAGTAGGACAGACTGCTTGCCTCCAGATATTGAGAGAGCAGCTGAGGCCATGTGCAAGTGCCTCATCTCCACAAATAGCTGTCCCCCAGCTCTGAGTGTTCTAATAATTTTTGCCATGTGTATTACCTGTAGCAATGATCAGCACACTGATGAGAAACCAAGGGGAACGTTTCTTGGAAGAAATGATCTAGAACTCAGCTTCTGCTCTAAAAGCATGGTTGCTTATGAAAAAAAAATATATGATGGGAGATAACTTTTAAATTAAAACTAAACTGTCCACTTTTTTTTGTCCACCTGCCACATTTCCTTTCATGTTCACCTGTTGTGTTTAACTGCCCCTCTTTTCCCGAAGTCCTTAACCCCGCCCATCTCCCAGAAGACCCTAAACAAAACAAAATTGCACCAATCAACTCGATGAGCGGGCCTAAAACCCAAAGAATCTGTACAGCCAAAAGGCAATTTTTAGCTTTTGAAAATATTGAATATACAAGGCCTTAGATGTCTAACTGAATAGTTCTGACTATATACAGTAGTAGGGCTGTGGTAGACACAGTTCCTTTCTCACTCAGATGTCTATTATTTGCTATGATCTCAGAGACAATTAGATATAAAGGTGGGATTTAGCAAATCCTATCAATTCAAATCCTTTTTGCATTTTGCAGTATGAAGTTATGAAGCATAAACAGTCTTTTTCTCCCAGTTATTTCTGGATGTATATCAGAAAGTAAACGCACAGAATACTTAAAGAAAGCTGCAAAAGCCCAGATGGAGAGCAGTGACAAGTGGTGTCCCTCAAGGGTCCGTGCTGGGACCAGTACTGTTTAACATTTTTATCAATGACATAGACAGA
>JAOXNO010000020.1:18553862-18582855 GCA_028565335.1 Limnodromus scolopaceus
CGGTAATGACTCCCTTCATTTCCTGCTGGCACTGAGGTGCAGTGGTTCAATACCATGGCAGGCTTCTTTTGTTTCCTTTTGCAAAAGGAGGATCAGTAAATCATGTGCCTTCGTGCAAAGGTAAACCGAGGAGGAGGAAGTGCCGAGGGAGGTGATCAGAAAGGTGATCCTACTTGTCACAAGCTCATTCCTCTGAGTGCTGCTCTGAGGAACTTCACTGTTTGTCTTTTTTTTTTTTTAAATTTTTGTGGAAATGTAAAATTTCTGCTGTACGTCAACAAAAACACACAAAAGGCATCAACATGATAACACGATATAAAGTTAATTCATTTTAAAAAACTGGGAAAAGTTACCATTTTAATAAGCAGTAGGCTAAATTTCACATCAGCACCTTATTCTCTTGCATGAGAGCCATATTTAGTCCTATGACAGATGCAAGACTGTCTGCAATTGACCAAATCAAATTCCTGAGACATTAAGTGAATTGTCAGTGTAGCTTATAAGGCTAAAAAATGTTTTTATTGAATGGTAGCTTAAATATTATTTCTAAGTGGTTACAAGGTTTTGGTTATAAACTGGATTGTGCATGTACACATTTTTTAATTATATTTCAGCATTTTTTGTGTTTATCTGTTTTCAAAAGGAAATACATGCAAAAGCTTGAACACACGTCCTTTTGATTTCCCCAACTCTTAGCTACCTTTTTATTTAATAAGGTATTAACATTATATGTTAAGTCATTCTCTTATCTTTTAGATGAATTTGTTAGACTAGGCAAGGAGTCCTGGTTTGATTTTTGTTTGTTTGTTTGTTTTAATTTTTCTTTTTTCTCAGTTTGTCTGATCTCTTCAGCAGTTGTTTTTCTTTCCCGGGGTGTGCCAGGTTAAAGTACTGTGTTCTTTGCAAGGGAACCTTTCAGTGCAGGCAGCACTCCCGCAGCCACCGATTCTCCCCGGGCACGTGCTTCGGGGCCTGGCTGCAGGACCAGGCTCCCAGATGGTCTCCAGCCTGCGAGATTGCTCAGAAAAATGCTTTCCCACCTCGCTACCCTGCCCATTCCTACCAAAGGAAAAGACAGCTTCTCTCATTTTCTCTGGAGTAGGGTAGTTCACCCAGTACCTGAGAATCAATGTATTTTCAGGTTGTACTATACTCTTTCATTTAAGGTTTTAGTATACGAAAACATACACTTTGGTCTTGTTTTAAAAGGCAATTTTGAAAGTCTTGGTACCGTAAAAATTATCTAGCAGAAATATTACTATGTAATTAAAATGATTGAATTTGAAAGTTACTTTACACTGCTTTCTAAACCAAATATTGCAGCAAGAAACCAGGAAGTGAAACCTGTCTATTGTTTCCATTTTCCAAGCTGAATAAAGTGAAAAGCCTGAGGGCGTAACTGATGGGAAACAAACTGGTTTATAAATATTGAAACAAAACATTGTCACTTACACAAGGAGAGACGGGAGAGAACCTTACATCCCGCAGTTTTGAGTTTTAACTGGGGTCAGCATTTGCCAAGGAAACTGTTAACTGGAAACTAGTCTCAAGGCCTTAAAAATCCAGACTGATTTGAGGAACAAACATTATGCTTACAGAAATTGACGAAAGTGGGTTGTTACTTAGAGCATACTCAAATTTCACTTTCCTTTTCACGTTATAAGGACATTTAAAAATTATCCTATGAGATAAGTGTTTCACATTCTCTGCTTGTTTGTATTGTCATTCAGAAGGACCTCTCATAATATGCTTAGAGTGGTGTACTGAGTGACAGGTTTATGATGGCAAGCTCTCTTGTCAAGTACATAAAACGAAAACCTTAAGCCTTGACCATTAAGGGCCAAACTTCAGTTTCTCACGTCGAAGATGAGCTAGTGGTTTCTTCTCGGAGACAGCGCTGACCGAGCAGTGGGCAGTGGTCGGGCAAGTCTCCAGACCAGGGTCAACAGCAGCGACTGGTGCGTGGTACTGGGTTAGGAGAGCACAAGGGCATCTAAGGATCTTTTTCTTGCACTTGGCTGTGGGTTTTTTTTTTCTTCCTGCCACTGCTGCAGCTGTGATCTGCCTGAGTGGTGACTCCAGTTTTTTGACTATTGCACTCAGGAATTGTCCTTAAATGACAAAACCTCTCTTAGCTCATGGTCATAGACTTGCGATCAGCCACAGGCCTTGTCCAGTCATTTCAGATACTCCAGCTGATGACTTGTTTTTTGAACTGACAGGGACACAGGCTTTTGAGTAATGAGCAAAGGGGTGGATGTTCACTGGGTGGATGTTCAAACCAAGAAACAGGTTTAAATGAGCAAGAGTGCAAATGGTGTGTAAGGGTGATTACAGTACTGTAGTACTCACTAGCCGTGCTTGCAACTAAGTCTTTTTCATGCTTTATTTCCTTCAGATGTTCCTTTAGGTCAGTGTGTATTATGGCTTTGCTTTAGCCTTAGTGGTTAGCTACAACAGCAGAAACCCTTAAAAGAGGCAACAAGCTTTCTGTTTGGATTTTTTGTCTTACCCTCCTGTAAAGGCAGGTGACAATGCTAACAAGTTAAACTTCACTGGGGGCATTCGTCTGCATAGTGTAGTTGCCTCTAGTGCCCACTAAGTCCATTTATGAGTAGTCTTAATTTATAAACTCAGAGCCAGATTCTCAATGAATCAGTCTAAGTCCGTGGGAGCCAGTGTATCAGCATTATTCACTTATGATGAGGACCCAAGGTTTATTTGTGTTCTTTAAACTGTTAAGTTTATCTGTGTGAGATTTTTCTTCTTTGGGCCAGCTTCTCTGTCTTTATCTGATTTTTCCCTGTTGCTTGGATTGATTGCACAGCCTCTTCGTACATTAGTACTATTCAAATATTGAGGTAGTACATAACCACACTGCAGATCAATCCAAATAGATAGGCCCGATCTGGAGCACATTTATCATCACTTAAGTGGAGTTAACTTGCATTCCAACAGTAAAATGCTTAACCAAACCCTGAGGGCACGACTTAGCTTTCGTTCAACTACAGAGGTTCCAGAGAAACCCACTGAGAACTATTATTTTTTTATTCTTCATATAGACCCGTTCCAACATTTGACCTTTAGGTGATATTAAGCTATTATATTGTGTAAATAGTCTATGTGTAAATGATCACTAGATGAGCATAAATACCTTTCAAGAGAGATTTTGCATTTACAGGGTTTTTCTTGAAAAGTTAGAAGGGAATAATCTCTATAAGTACAGACATATTTTTATTGGGTGAATTACCATAAATAATCCTTTACCTACATAGTTCAGCTAATCCTTTTGGACTGTATTTCACTATACTTCTCTTTTTTTAAAAAAAATGCACTGTGTTCACACTTCCAAACAATTTGAGTTGTTTGACGCTGCAGAGGTGCCTCCTGGTTTGAGAAGGTTGTAATTAGCAATTTATTAGTGAAAGCACATCTTTGTGCATAATGTGAGCACTAAATATGGGGCAGATTGTTTATCAATGTAGTAATTTTTAATTTCATTGTCAGAAAGCACTAAGTAGGGTGATAGATTTCTTATAAAGTGAGGTGTTCATTTGGGTGCTGTGACTGTGCAAGATTTACTCTTCTTTAACTACATCTGGCAGAGTATCAGCAATGGCTGGATTTTTATGCTTTTTACTGCAGGATCTAAAAAGGATATTAAAGTGTGAACACATCAAGTTCTCATTTTTTTAAAAAATAATCTCGTTTCCTTTTTCCCTTTTTTCTGCCCCTGTATGAAACATTGCTCTTCCAGAAACCATGCAGACTGAACAGAACTGCTGATCTGTCATCTTTCAAATAAAAATGCGTGATGCCCTGAAGTTGTTTTCACTTGATATATCATTTGACATGGTTTACACAGAAGCAGTGCTTGGCTGTCCTGAAAAAAAAGATATTTTCTTTTTTTAGTGTTTTTCTCAGCACCTTTTTTTTTTTTTTCCCCTGAGGCCAAATGAGGACATCACATCAGTCCTGAAATAAACACCTCTTTATTCAAATATGTACTTAACTCCCATTGGCAGCAAGGGATGATGACAATAAGGCTGTGCATGAGAACAGATCTATTGCTGCAGCATATTGTAAAGAAACTAGGTAAGACCTGTAAGAACTGAACACATTAATTTTGTCAGGAAAATTCCCATCTTCTGTTTGCACAGTTGATTCTTGTGTTCTGCTTTCCATACTTTGGCACAATGATTATAAAAATGGCAGTTCCAAAGAAGCAAGGAAAGTTGAATTTTGGCCTGAAGTAATTGGGGGTTTTTTGCTTAAAATAATGACAGATATTTAACTTAGGCTGCTTTGATTTTGAATATTTGGCTTTTTGTTTTCTATTCAAGAGGTTACACATAGTGCTTAATATTGTAGTATCAGAAATTATCATGTAAACTGATGAATTAATTCCCACCTCACTGTAGCAGTGAAATATTTCACAGCTGGGGAGGCATGCTTCTGAAAGAGTAACTAAATTGCTTGTGGCTTTCTATCGCTGGAGACAAAAACCACTATCTGCAGTCCTAGCGCATTATGTCCACCAGGTGTTTGAACCACTTGATGATAAATAGAGAGAGATAACATATTTTTTTTTTCGCCCCGTTAGTGGTATGCCCTATTGCTATGTACATGAATTAAATAAAATTGCCTACATGACAGATTCCATTTAGTGGATAATTTTGAAATTCTGATGTCACTTTCATAACACTAAAAGTCTTCAGTACAAAAAATGCTATGAAAAAAAATGGTTTGGGGCTAATTGATGAGTGTTTTTATCTTAAAATTTCTGTTCAGGTTATGTATGCTGTAGCAAAAGGGGAGGGAGAGAATTGAAGAACATTTTTTAAACTGAAAAACTCTTTCCATCAGAAAATATCAAAATGGGATGCTTTTCTCAACATTTTCATTTTTTTCTTTCTGAAATGGTCTAGTTTAAGACCAGCCTTTTTTGGATAGGTTAGTTTGAACCTACCTCCTCTGTCAGGTTCATTGCATGGCAGTGCATTTACTGGCTATGCAAGCTTTGGGGAGAGGAGGTTGAGCTGTTCCTTTTGGAAGCAGTGGTGGCTTGCAGAAGATGAAAAACGTCCATGAAAGTATGTCTTAGGAAGATGATTTTTATGGAATCCATTGCTCTGAATTTGGTTTTGGTCTACCTGGAATCGGATTTACACAGGGCTTACGAAGGGCTGGCACAAGCACAGTTCATTTCATCTTCTGTTGCTGATGGCTGTGCTTAACTTTGTGTTCAGGTTATTAAATATGTAATTACATTCCTAAAATATACCTCTAATACAGTAAGAAAAGGGTGAAAACTAGATACATAGCTTGTACTTAGCCATCTGTTTATTGCTCTTTCAGAATACCTGGAAGATTGTACATTGTATTTCAATTTTAACTTTCCTATCAAATACGGCTTAACATTTTTGCTGGGACTGTACCATTTCCTGGGAGAGAAATCTGTGATATGAGACAGGAATCTAGTTTAGCTATAACATGGCAAGCATCATAATTTTCATTTTTTCATTAAAGATTTTGTAGATGAAGTAACGTTGAATACAGCCTTGGGTACTTCTAAAAACCAGGTTTGTGTCATGTATTAATTAAGTTTCATTTTTTAAATCTCTCTTCAAGACAAGCATATTCCATTCTATGAATTCCTGCTAACATACCTATTCTGACTATATACTACCTTTTAGTATTGGCAGTGTGTAGTATGTACGTGAAACCTACCCATACATTCCTATAGATAGATTTTTGATAGGTACTACAAGAAATTCAGTAGGTGTGATTTAACAAATGATTCATCCTAAAAAGAGATCTAGTAGAGCACTATAGTAAAAAAGTCAATGTAAAAAAAATGCAATGTTGAGGGTTTGTGAAAAGCAAAATCAACACCATTCTACTCACGGTCTTACTGAGCTTGCCTTTTTCCGATGGTCTTCTGTCTAGCAGATCCTTCTCACCTTGCTGTTAGAAAATCAGCGCTGTCTGAAATTAACACAGTCCTCATCACTGCATCATTTATAAATCATGTACTTCAGGGAGAGCGTGGTCTTGGGGAGATCTCTTACTGGTCTGGTGAAGTGAGTGGCTCTCCTCCTCAACGGCACACTGTACTAAGAACAATACATTCAAATTGTGAACGTCTACCTTTCCATGAGAAAAACGCGTTTTTAGGTGCTTAAATGAATGGCCTAGTTATCAGAAGTGCCAAACTCCCACACCACATAGTGGTCTCAGTATTTCTGTGCATTGCTTAGTGCTTTTTAAAAGCATCACGGTCTTTATGCAGGTGTTTTTGTTGTACAATTGTTTGCACTATTGTTTGAATGGTTCACCAGCACAGATGTGGGAAGAGTGCTTGAATGTCTTTACAGAAAACGTTTTCAGTAACTTCTTCTTTCTCTGCTTTCATCACATATTTTAACATATCAAGTACCTAAAAATAGACCTGTAGGCTGTCATTGTTAAAGTGTTAATGCGATAAGACAAATAAATTTGAAAGCAGAGTTCACTCTGACAAAATTAATTTAGATCACTTTACTCTGTATTGGGGCTAATGCCATTTCTGGCTTTTCCTTTTAGTCTCTAATAATTTCCCATATTTTTTCATTGTGCATAAATAAAGAGCTGAAGATACCTGTTGGCATATTTTTTCCATGGATTACTCACTGTGCAGAATACAAATTCTCATTTGAGTCAGAGTCTAATCACTCAGAGTCAAAATACCTATTTTAATAAGCTTCAGCACCTAGAGGGAAAGTAAATTTTATACTGCTGGGAGAGTTCACTTTAGTTACAATTAAAACTAAGAAAGGGATGAAATGTGAGTAAATCTAGAAAAACTCCAATGTGTAATTCTGCCTTGGCATTAAATAAATCCCACTTAAGAGAACAGCTCCTAACAATTAATGTGCTCCTTGCTAGAGGAGGGTGAAGATTTTTACAGATGTTTCATTGAGCTGGCCTCATCTGAGTAGAAGCAGCTCCTTTTAACAGGGTGAAATTGACTCATAAAGATAAGCTTACTATCCTGTGCTGCAGTAGCTAGAAAATCTCTCTGAAAGAAGCGGGACTAAACAAGGTACAGAAATAACATCTCCTTCCCCTGACAGCCTTCTGCACGCTCACACAAGGTTGCATCCAGCCTATTTCTGTGGGAGGGAGAGCAGGAAAGAGCCTTGCTTAAGGACCGGGAACAATTGTTGCTTTTGTGAGTCAGACTTCTCCTGGGAGGACCTATTATCTCCAGGGAGGTTTATGTCAGACATAGCCTTCCCCTACTGCAAGGGCTAAGCGCCATCCTGCGTGCTTTTGGCAGAGTGTAATCCCGTGGGAGTAAGTCACGGTTCGGCACATGCTCACGTAAGGTAACAGCCAGAAAACAGTCTTGGGTAAAGGCTGGAGGGTGAGCATCTCCCCGTAGCTGGCTTGAAGGCAGAGTACCTGCCTGAGCCCTGTAGAAGTTTTTGGTTTCCCCTGGCTGTTGTAGAAGACCGTGGTGCATCCTGGCAATTAGGATTGAGCTGAATCACTTCTTCCGAGGGAGACTTCTGTAGTGCTCAGTGGGAGCCTGTCTGGAGCAAAGAATTGAGGGCAAAGAGGAAGCTCAAAGAAACTAGCAAACCCTCTGGACATCTCCTTCCAGCCTCGAGGCATTGAGCAGAAAGAAAAGGGGCAACAGCGTGTCTCCTGTGTAATGACAATGTACTGTTTGCCAAAAGAGAGTGCAAAAAATGGCGATATACCATTTGTAGAGAGAAGCACGTAATTAAAGAGTAAGTTTCTTTCAAGCTGCGCAGCATTCTGCATTTCATCTCATACATTACAGGTTGCCATCTTGGCATCTTGTTGCTTTAAAAGAATGTTGTGTTTTATGTTTACAGATAAGAATTTGTCATATTTTAAGAGCCAAACTAGAAGGCAGGATAACTTTGCACTGTTCCACTGTCATGCTTCTAGTCAATAAGGTGTTTGTGACAGACAGCGTTTGCTCTCAAGCAGAAAAAATAGCCTATGGGTTAGACATGGTATTCCAGGTCATTAGCTTTTCTGCAAATGGTAGAATTTTTTTTTTGTGTGTGTGTGGTATTGTTCATTCTTGCTTATTCTTTTTCCTTACTGCTGAAAACTTCATCTTTAATGGGGAGTTCTCATCCTGTAATAATCATACATACAGCAAAATATGAAAATAATTAGGATGCTCTTCTGTCAGATTAGGACATGGGGTTGATAAAGGTATTAAAACCAGGAAGCACTTAGTTGTCATAGAAGTACTTGCTGATAGTCAACTGCTTGATCTCAGTTAGAGGTGTGTGAATCCAGAGTAATTCCACTGATGTGATGGAGCTCACTTGGGCCCACTGAATTTTTATTTGGCCCTGATTACTCCTAGTGAATGTCAATCCAGGTGATTTTTTTTCACCGCAGGGAAGGAAGGAAGGCTGGATTTTTTACATCAAGACCAGAGTTCTGTTCTCTGCCATCTTTGCAGATGTATTCTCATTTCTGAGTACTTTCCTGGATGGTGGGAGAGCTGCAATTTATCCAAGGAAAAAATCTTGCTGTCATGCATTCTTACCAAGTCGCTGGTGTTGCAGAGGTCACAGACAGAAGCCAGTTGTCAAAACCATGCTTTTCTTCTTCTGTCTTTTTAACCTTAGCATCTGAAAACCTGGTTGTCACAGAGTCCTCTTTTAAGAATGTAATTTGCTAGGCCACATGAAAACCTCTTTTTCTGTCACTCACTCAGAATCAGCATTAAATCTTAAGCTGAGTCCCAAAATGGTTTCAGAGCTTGATGTAGGTATAACCATTAGTTGAAATAGAAATGGTGATTTCTTCATGAGGCCTATTCTGTAAAAACACCTAAAAGGAATATATTGACTTTGTCCAGACCAAAACTGCATGAAATCGGTTCATTGCAGTATATATTTGTGCAAAACTGTGGAAATGTTAAAAAGCAACAAAAAGAGTTTTATTTCAGTATGTCAGACCAAAAAATGTAACCTTCAAGTGTTAAAAACTTCTGGAAAACATATATTTGGCTATGGACACTATCAGCAGCCTTCCCTTATAGATAGGGAATTCTATAAATTAAGGTAGTCTTCTACTGCTTTAATACAATTCTATGAATATTACATGAAATCTTTTATGCGTGGTTGTAGCTCTAATGGAGTTACAACTGAAAACAGCTTATTAATTCTTTTCTTTTAAGTTAGAGAATTATTTTGCTATAAAGACTTCTAATTATCATATAGAAAAAGGCTTGTTAGGCTTGGCATAAAATTTCTGTAGTAGGATTTTATAGGCTTGTATGTTGAAAAAGGACTCACATTTTGTCAGTGGATGACAAGGAGAGTGAAACCGGGTATGTTTAGGTAGCAGTGGGAGGCACATAAGCTCTGCAAGAATCTCCTTGGTCATATACTAGTTTTGTTAACTCAGGCCAACAGAAGTTTAAAATTAGTTTAGTATTGGTCTCTAGAGTACAAAGTAGAGTCACAATAATCAGCCTACCAAAGATGCAGGCTCTCTTGCCTTTCACAGACCTATGTACCTATGTGCACATAATTCTCCCTTCCTCCCACCCCCCCAAATGTCTGTATAACACAAGAGCAGCACGGCCTTTGGCATACAGTCCTGCTTTCTTCTTGTTCCCTGTGACAGATTAAGCTGTTGGATTTTTTACATCTAACTCCAGTGTTGGTTAAAGCTTTCCCACCTCCATTACTGAAGTAAAATTGTATGGGATTAGTGGCCACCAGTTTAGCTTTTCTTGTTAAGGTGTTTTGCTCACGAATCTAAGGACATTTACAACTCCATGTTTTGGCTGTTACATTTTATTTGTTGATTTTGGTATTCTTATTTAAAATGAAAAATTGTGAGAAATTCTACTGGGTTTTTTTTTGTTTGTTTTAGCTATATAGAATGAATTACAAGAAATGCATTCTCCCTACACTATAAGGAGTAGATGGGTGGAGGGAGACTTCAGGCTCTTTCTGTACCTGAATTTATATTTTACTGATAAGCTTTTATTTGTTTTAGATTGTCCCTCTTGTGATGAATAACTGCTTACTATACTGTTTCTGTGTTTAAACATCAATAACTAGATATTTAAAAATACTACTTCATAAAAGGGTATGCTTTTATTTTAAGGCATGAAGAAATGCATTCATCCTGTAGTTCAGCTAAAAACTGACCTTTACCAAGGACAACAAACACACCAAGATACAGAGTGTAAATACCTTTTACATCTAGCACTGTCTGGCTTCAAGGCAGGCATGGATGTGTGGAAGATGCTGGTCTCCCAGTGTGCTAATAAGGATTAGGCATTTGCTGTCTGTGAAGAGAGCAAGAGTTGCAGTTACATGAGTCAAGATAAAAATTACAAAAGCTGTTGATTTCGCTTATGGAGGACAGAAACTGATCATCATTTAGGGCCAAGAAAAGCTTTTACCCTGGTTACAAAGTACTTCTTCACTTCCCCTGTTAATAAGGCATCACCAGCCAACAGCACAGTGGGTCAAGTCTCTGACTGAAAGGCCCTGTGAAAGGTGGCACGTCTTGTCTGGCACGGCAATTTCTAAAGCGCGTTTCCAGCATGTTTCAGTGTATGTAACAGTTGCAGAACTTCTGACAAAAGTGCTGAGCAAGTCATCACAAACTGCTGGTATTAATGAGCATTTCACCATTACTTTGGTTGCTTGCAGCGTATTCCCATCTGTATTTTGTCCCAGGTTGTTTCTCTGTTGTACTTTATGTGATGTTACATTATTACCACATTCTCAGCTAATTTAAATTGACAAATTGCCATGGAATTCAGTAAAGCCGTGCCAACTTACAGCACTGAGGACCTGTCTATAATTATATTCATCTTGTTAAGGAAGTTTAAATAGAGCAAAGCTAAATATAAATGCAGTATGTTATCTTCATTGACTTCTAGTGGAAGAGTTTAATATATGCGTGATTAGTTATATACCAAAGTGAAATTACACATTATTTGTGTTTGCATGTTAGGTTACCGGTAAGGACAAGTTTCATGGAAGCTGATAAAGTGAGGTATAAATTATGTTCTTTGGGAGTGGCTCGTATTGAAGGGGGGGTGACATGACACCAAAATGGGGCAGAGATGCCTGAAGTGATAGAGACTTGAGAACTTTTCCCACGTAGCAGACAGGTGCCCTCAGCAGTGTGGCACCCAAGCCTCAGGTTTGCATGTGGTGCAACCCCATGAGCAAAGGCACTAGCCGAGACACTGCAGTGGTCTCTTTTTTCATTTTCAGAGCTAGGGTGAGCTTGACAGAGCACTTCCCTGTCTGTGTGCAACATAGATGTTCCCACAGGATCCCTCTGGCACAAGGAAGGTCTTGTCCCCCAGGAAATACCACCTCTGCACTCCCCCTTGAGAGATCATGATGACTTCAATCTGCAGAAGTTAAAGAAGGTTTCACATCAACCCTGACCATTTCCATTTTGGTCGTGCCACTGGAGAGCATGGGCTCATTGCAGTTGTCTTTCCATTCTTTCCCAGCTTACCATTTTCCATGCTTGTTTCTTTCGGCCTTTTGTTTTCCAGAGGTGCTCTGCATACTGATTAATTCTGGCAAAACCTGCTGTCTGTTGTGTTCATACTGTTGAAGCAGACAGACATGAAATGGTATTGAACAGCTGTACGATGCAAGTTAACAACATGGAGCAGCTATATAAATGCTTATCTCCCAGTTCTCTTCAGATTATATGTATATCCTGAAATGCTTGTTTCGGTTCTTGGGAAGTTTCACCAGACTAACAATGGGTGCTCAATAATGTTAATCAGAGCGATCACATGTTCATTGCTGTTCGTTATTCTGTTTTTGGTGTCTAATACGTGGGTGGCTAGAAAAAAAATCACTGCTGAAATAATTGCAGCTGCAGCATGAGTTGTTTGCTGATTTAGGTTCAAAAACTTTTTCTACCTGGGATGTTTTTGAGATTTCTGTTGTACCTAAGTAAGACTGAACAGAGATGTTTAGAAATACTGTATATTTCAGATCTCTCACTGTAGATGCTGCACAGGTGTGAGAATGTATTTTAGCTTGAACCAATAAGAATTGTATGGTCTTAAGCGTCTCAGAAAATATTTTAAATAGAACTGTGAAGCAATTAAAAAAATAGATGTTGCTTTATACAGTTTCCCATTCTTCATTTTACAGGCTACTTACTCTTTAAAAAAGACTCTTTATGGACCTTTGGGAGTCTCTTTCCAGTAACTATCTTTTAATTCTGTTTCCTCAAACACAGGAAACCTTCTGATAGTTCCATCAGTAACAATACACATTTCATTAGGAGCATAGTGTTATTAATTGTTACTCTGTACTTTCTAGGGTGTTCAATGTTTGCTTTGGGGATCATTACAATGTTCTTTTCATGTATTTGTCCATTAATATAGCTGGTTGAGGGTGACATTTTGCCCTCTATGATACTGTTTGAGGTTTTCCTTCGCTGGCTTCTGCATTGATTTATAATGATATAAGTGACAGATGAAAGACCCATCCTGTTGCAAACCTGCTGGTGGAGTTTCACTAGTGTCAGCTGGACTTCTTGGGTCTATTTCTCTGTGTTTTTTAAGCGTCAGGCTTGAAAACCAGGTGGGTTTTCACCTACTCTGCCCTGTAGGCATAGAATGGGTGAGGTGTGCCTTCAGCACACAGAACCTGTACAGCTAAGGAAATGTGGTGGGGTGATGTACCAATAGATAACAACTGGAGGAACAGGCCATGGGCTGTGCCCTGCACAACCATGTAAATGGAGAGAGGGTGAAATTCTGGTACGTATACCCTCCCTGAAGGCTGCTTGTCCACACCTCAGTCAGTGTTGCACCAGGATCTGCCTCAAGCGACCATCTTTGCTGGGAGATGTTTCAGAGCAGGATGGAGAGTGGCACGGTGCCCCAGTGAGCTCTGCCAGCTGCAGGGCAGAGCCTGGCATCCTACCGTGGGAGTGAGCACTTCCGAGCGACTGCTCTCCTCCCGTGTCAAGACAAGAGTGACTGGTGGCAGACTGGCAGAGAGCACAGCTCCACAGGACCGTTCAGCCCGAGTCAGGTCAGGTAAAATAAATAAGTAACTACTTCAATGAAATAATGTGTGGGGAAGGGAGAAAAAAACTTTTGTTGCCAGCAAGAATTTTATCAGGCAAAATGAAGGAATTCTGCGAGTTCAGTGTCTGAAATTTGGATGGAAAGAGTTGAAGATAGATAATAGGCCTTTCTCATTGCCTCCCAGAGGGCTCGGAGTCCTTCAGTTTAACCATAAAATATTTCCTCCTGGCGAGTGGCTAAACTGAGAGTGTCTCTTTTCCAGTGCTAATTTCATATAGTAATCTAGCATGCACAAAGCTGCAGCGTACGCAGCCACTCCGGACCGTATCCAATGCGTGCATGCACGTTGATTTTAGACAAGGGGTGTCGGCTTTCTCTTTAGCACGCTCTCCTTTCTTCTTCCTCAGAGGTTCTATAGCTCTGAACACATCTGAGCTCTCCCTAACAAGGGAGCTGCGTTTTTCTCTGACTCAAATCTGCGTGCGTTTTTTAAATGTGCACGCAAATGAGTTTTTGCCTCTCAGTTTCCTGGTAAGTTGCCACAATGGCCGGGCGGGTGGCAGGGGTTCTGCACCACTGCTCGGGGCAGCGCTGACGTGTGACCGAGCGTGGCAGAGCCTCGTCTGAGGAAGAGGTTCGGCGTTTCCTTTTCAGTGCTGCTGCTGTTGCATGAGGGACTACAGAAGAAAAATCTGGAGGGAGCAGTAAAAAGAAAGAGCGTGGGTCGGTGTTCAGCTGTGAGTTACATCAGGGCAAAGTGGAAGTCTGTCTGTGTGTGGAAAGGCATCTTTATTAGTGTGTTAAACAGCGAAGATGGAATAAGATGTTATTTGTTGCCACCTACTTTCATCTACAATTGAAATACTTTAAAAGACAATAGGCATAATAGGTAATAGACCATGTAAATATCTGCTCTCTCATTGCCTGTTTACCTCTCTATTTTCACTCAGAGTTGTTTATAATTTATTTTTAATGGTAATGAATAATTCTGGCAGGAGGTTGAAGCTGGAGGTGTTGCATATTATGGTGGTGTTATTTCCTTCAGAGATACAATGCCAGTTTTTGTTTCATTTTATTTTGAAGCACTGAGGATGACCAATACCATACCTTATTCTAATATTTCTAAATAAAATTTTAGGAAAAACAATTTATGCATCTGACTGAACTGCATTCAAAGCTCGGGTAGGTAAAACAGTCAAACTGTTTGCCCCTGGTATTATGAAGTTCCTAGTCGGATGCTGCCCATGACTCTGCAGTGGCAGTACATTGATTGGGACGTGAGCTGCTCCTGAGTGGGAATCCTTTACAGCTCTCAGACTTCAGTGATTTCAACGTCTAATGATTGCAATATGCTCATGATTAACTAGATAATATACTCAACTGAAAAGTCCTTGAATTGTGAGGTGAAGGCTGAGTGGGCTGGGGTTATGTTGGGACTTTCCTGCATAGATTGTTTCTATTTTGAAGTCAGTTGGTCAGAACTGCTGAGGTTTTTATTGCTGTACTTGGTAAGTTTCAGTTAATTGCATAAACATTTTTATTTTGCTGCTGATCAGTTTTTTGACTGAAATAAAATACATAAAAGGTTTCTAAATGAGCCTGCTCCCCTCTACCTCTAGACTATGTAAACTGATGAGATGATATAAGCCTAACTAAAGAGAAAGAGCAGTTTAATGTCCTTTATATGGTCTACTTTTTTTTAATAATTCCATTTATTTCAGTTAGAGATTATTGGAGTAATTGAGGCCAATATTTAACTTTTGGCCAAATTTCATTTTAAAAGAATTCCATTTATAGTTTGAATTGCTTTGATGTGTTTTGCTATTTTAATACCTGTAGCTGTACTCATCTGCATAAAGCTGAAGCAATGATACTGGTTTTATTTACACTAAAAGAACTTAACCCTACGTATCTGCCTGGCCATCTGTCTAGCTAAAAACCCTCCTTATGTTTGCAGGTAATGTATATTTATTTACTGTGGCTTCAGGTACTCAGGTACTCAGTAATTCCTTGGTTAGTATTATTTGTGTTAACATTGGCCATCTCGTAAGGTAAATAGCATTTTGAGAGACGAATAACTGTTATGGGGACTATCCATTAATTAAACTTGGAGAAATCCTACTGTATCTAAGATTTCCATCAGGATCCTCCAACACGTAACATGCTATGTTTACTTTTCTGATACAAGTACGTATTTGTGTTGATGATGAGAAGTTGGGTCACTGAACTTTTGGCTTTCATTGCTCCATAACCAGCTACTTCACGGTTACACCAGTAAAACGGCAAATGACCCTGCAGAGGTGTGTTGAGAAACAGCATGGTAAAAACATTCATCTTTTAGAATAAAATCTAAAAGAACTTTATTTTCCATTGAAAGTGAAGATAGATAAACCTGCCGAGCAAGTGACAGTGTACTAGTAAGAAGGCAGTGGGGCACTTGCATCACAGTAAGTTGCACTTGTTGGCCCTTTTGAGCCTTTCTCCAAAAGAATGACATGTATTTATGTCTTGCAGCGCCTGTCTCACAAGGCGTACTGTCGACACTGTGTCTGGTTTGCCGTGCCTCGGAGCTGCCGGCAGCACTGGCAGGCTGCCGAGGAGAGGCTTTGGAAAGGGAATGTCCTGAGGTGCCCGGCAGGAAAAGCTGCCAGGCTTGTGTTGGGACACGCACGCTTAGGAAATTTAGGTACTTCCCTCCTGTCTGGAGTCGTGAAGCACGAGGTACCTACATCAGCCCTTTTTGTTTCAAAATATGGCTAAGTGTTTTATGGCAGTGGTTCCCTTTCCTTTGGTAGCGTATGGTCCTGCTCTAGTCCCAGGGGTAGAGATATCGGGATGCTCAACTGTGAGACTCCACAGCACACCCAGCCCCACAGTTAGGCTGCTCGGGCCTGAAAACAGAGCCTAAACATTTCTAAAAACCTCACAGAGTTCAGGCCCCTTCTTGTTTCTCACGTAGCTATAGAGGTTTCTAAAATTTGGTCTCACGATCCCTAAATCCTTTTGTACGCCTGTGACTAATTGTGTCAGACTGCTTGGATGCTGGCAGCTTGGATGCAGGCTCCGGAGCAGAAACGTAGGTGCTTGGGGGACACGGCTGGTTAGGAACGGAGATGTCAAAAGACTTTTTAATGAGCATTCAATCTTCTGTCTCCTGGGTCAGCTAATGAGTTCCTTTTGTGAAGTGAAACTCATCTGATGTCAGTTGACATAGCTTCATGTATTTTTCAATGGAATTTTGCTCCAAATCCATCTTTTAATACAAAGCAGTTGTGAGATTCTTGCCTCACTGTGGTGTTTCGAGTAAAATGACAGTTGCAGCTCCAGCGTGCCGTCTGTGTGAGATTCGGGAGCCACTGAATTGTGAAGGATACATCAAACCCTTGACATCTAGGATATATTTCATCAGTAAAGAAAAATAACAGCTTATGTTTTTTTCACTGTTAAGGTCTGTGTATTCTGATCCCCAAATAAATATATCTCATTCTTACAACTTAACCTCAAGCTGCCTTGGTGCAACATGGTTTATAACCAGTTTCTGCTTTCCTGTGTTCTCCTTCTCAGAAGGTGTTTTTTAAAAAGGTTAGAGATAATAGAAGAGAAGGTCTAGATTAGATTATCTTTCACAGATGGGTATTGCATTGATGAAACAATGTAATCCAATCATGAGTTTATGAACCTGAACATCCGTACTGTATGAATGCAGATGCTTGCATTCAGATATTTGAAATAATATTAAGGTGTTACTTAGTGGCGTAGGGAAAGGTGACATATAGTTGCATCAGCACAGACATCTGCAGATCTCAATGATGACAAATGCTGTTAGCTCAATTTTAAAGCAGTATGATTATGCAAGTCTTGCCCTAATGTGGCTTTGGTGCACGTCCGGTAACTCAGCAAATGCTGTTGTCTCATTTTGTTGTGAAGTCTACAAATGCAAGGGTTAATGACATCCTGGCTCCACTGGAGAGCTTTGGGACCTTGCAGGAATACTGTTCTTTCACTGCCCCTTGTCCAGCTTCATGCCTTCCAGTAGTTGCAGAGGTTGAAAATCTGACTCAGGACCATAGCTCAGCCTAGATAGACAAAACCAGTCCCCAGCAGGGTGTGCTGGAGCTGCCCTACCCAGCCAGAGCCAGAACGGGTGTAGAGAAGAGGGGAACCAGAAGACAGTGGTGGAGAAACTGGGGGAGGCTGGAGAGCTGAAGATGGCTGGATATTGATAGATGGGGTAGAGAGGTGACAAGCAGATGCACACATACTTCGGAAGGGGAAATGGAGAGAGTGGCGTGAGAGCTTGAGTCAGAGAAGAACCACCGCCAATAAGAGCATGTGAGGTAAGGTTCTGCCTTGGCCGGGGGGGAGGGACAGCAAAAAAAAAAAACCCAACCTCTTGAAAAAAAGGACAGGATTTTAAACTGTGTTGTATGCTAATGAAATATGCCATTCCACATTGAAGTGATTAAAATATGGTAGGAGTGAAGGGGAAGATACATTTTGTTGCTTTATTTACAGGGACAAAAGAGACTACATAGAAAAAACCCCAACAGGTGAAAATCAGAGCAGTGCGTAGTTGTATACGTATTTGGTACAACTCCGTAGAATAGGTTTTATCAGTATGACTTACGGACAAAAGCCCATACATACCAAAACTCCACTTGAAGGCAGGTTTTATCAGTATGTATTACAGACAAAAGTCTATATAGACAGATACCTGAAACATTGCCTCTCTCTTGCCAGCCATCAAGTTCTTGATCTAAAGCATGAGGCTTCCAGGTCTTGCAAAGATGTGTATGTTTTTTTCATATAGGTAAAGAACGTACTTTTTATTAGTCTCACTCTTAGCAATAATAAGCTTATTTTAGATTTTACTTCTTTTAAAAAAGAAAACTTAAGATAGGTAATCTCTTGGAGAAGCTGCTACTTAAACATTACAGTCTGATAAAATCATAGGACATCTTTAATAGTGGCCATTCTGTGTACCATGATCAGATTCAAATTTGGCTTTAAATTAATTTGTGTCCCTGTAACTTATGAGGCTCATTGCAAACTGTAATAGCAATCACTGGATCTAGCTTCTTGCTGAACTAGCGTTTTCATTTCAGGCAAACAAATTGAATCTGTGTTAATTATAGAATAGCTTTTGGATGTATATGGCTTAGGTTTCTTATTAAAATACTTTACCTTTTGGCTGCAGTCTGAAAACTAAATACTTGCATATTTGCATGCATAAAGATGAAGGAGAGGTTTGTAACATCTGTCTAATTGTCAGTGGAATTTTAAATATGGATTGCAATCCTGATTCATATAAATCTACTCGTATAAAGAGGTTACAGTGGCAGATGCTCAGGTAAGAATTCAGAATGAAGTCTGCAGAAGCGTGTGGGGATTGTGGTAGGTAGACTACTGACAGGAACTGCAGTGAGGTATGGATCTGTTGCTCATCCTGTTATGCTTATTTTAAAAGCAGCTTTTACAGAGTGAAAACCTGAGACAAGACTGGACATAACTGAAAAGGTAATATCCTTGATGCTTTTCAAAGTTCCTTTTAAGCTGGAAGTGTGCAGCCCTGCTGGGACTTGCATGAGTTAAAATGGAGAAGAGAGATAAGAAAAGTGGATCTGGATGCATCTGAAGGTTTACAGAAATGCTTGAATTTGGAGACATTTGTACTACTACAAGAAATCCAACTTCACAGCACACGCTGTTACGAGCTGCCTCCTATCGTGGTGCCTGCCGTGGTCAGCCCCGGCGGGCAGCTCAGCCCCGCACAGCCCCTGGCTCTGCCTCCCCAGGGGGAAGCACCAGGGGGCAGCTGTCCCGGCTGTGTCCCCTCCAAAACTCTTGTCCATCCCCCGCCTACTCACTTGGTGTGGCAGTGGGAGAGGGAGAAATGGCCTGGATGCTGTATAAGCACTGCTAACTGAAACACCCACGTGTTATCAACGCTGTTCTAGTCACCTATCCACCACACAGCACCCTGCGAGCCACTATGAAGAAAATTAACTGTATCCTAGACAAAACGAGTACAGTGATATACTTTCATACCGATAATACAAAAAATACCTAACGCAGACTAAGAGGATGTGTGTCACTTGCACTGACACTGGCATTTATGGGAATTTTTCCCCCTACAGGAAGAAGGAAGTAAATTGCTAATTATTTAGCAGCTCAGCAAGGCCCTTTCACCCCTCTCTAATGACATTTAAATTACAAACAATTTTCTTTGAAATCAAAAAGGTTTGATGGAACTATAATAAAAAAAAAAAAGAAAATTCTCTTTTAATCTTCTTGTATATTTTCTTTCCTACATCTCAGACTATAGCTCACTTTGATCCTAAATTGTAACAATTTCCACCTACCTGTATTTGCATAAAATCCGTAAAATGTTTTAAAGTGTAGTTGAAGCATGTTAAACAAATACTTGTTTCTGTTCCTAAGATTGCTTTAATTTATATATCCTGTGTTTCATGTAGGCGTAGCCACTAAATCTGCATGAAACAAAAATCTTTGGTGAAGTGAGACACGAAGGCTGGTTTTCCAAGTTCAGGAAAATTAAGTCAGGTCAGGTTATTGTTCTACATTTTATTCTTCAGAGGGTTTATTTACCTGACCAAAAGCTATTTCCCTCCACTGATTCACTTTAAAATAAACCTTTGAGCATTTCTGTTCAACAGACAGGGAAAAAAATATGTCTGAGGGAGAATCTGATTTAATTCAGATCTTCCTTTTTAATTTAAGACTTAAGTAGCAATGGGAACTCAGAGATATTCAGTGGACCAGAAAGAAAGATGAATGACATTTTTATGCTGTCATGTATTTAATCCATGAGTGCTGAGACATTTTAAAATTAAAATATGTGGTCCCAATAACTGTTTTTTACTGAATACATTTCTTAAAGAAGATTGTCTAATGTGCACCCTAAGAGCAGCACGGGGCTGTGGGTTAGAGCCAGTCATCTGCGTACTCCCTGGAGGCGGTGGTGGGAATGTCAGCCCCCTGGCTGCCATTCTTTGAAGAGTTTCCTCGTTTCTGGAAGAGGAATAAGATTTATGTAAATGGCTGCTGCCAGTGCCATTTCTTAACAGCATCCCTTCCAAAGCATTTCATTAAGATCTGCTGCTGAAACCGCATGACCACTGAGGTCTGCCGGTCGTCACATTTGCAGGCAGAGCAGGAGCTCTGTGTTTCTGCTGTGTGGAACTGCTGTATCTGAGCGGTGGGATGTGCTGGCCACGCTCCTCAACTACTCTGCGCTCGCTTGCATAGGAAGCCCAGGTGTGTAACCAAATACTCCCTATACCAAAGCTTAGACTGTCTTAACCTTGCTCCCATTTAGCATAAGTGCTCTGATTCTGCTGTGAAAGCAGCCACTGTCTACCTGTAGTGATATATATGTAGAATACATATTACAATGCCTGTAGATATATAACATCTGTAGATATTTAGCTTCTTTTTCTAAGGGACCTGAGGCTCTTGTGTACAAGGTAGCTCTCGATACTGAATATTTCTCCATTTGCAAGAAGCATTTCTGCTGCTATGCTTTCTGCATAGAAGGCATTTTGTGTTGTGGATGCTCTTTTGGATGCGTTAGAAATGCTTTGTGTAACAGGAAAGGGTTATGACGTATCCTGAAGATGCTCAGCATGTGAGTTCAGCTGATCTCCCCAAGAGGAGAGACGTCTTCCCAGGTGATTGTTTTCACCATGGCTTTCATATCGAGGTCTACCTGGTCACCCATGGTGTTTTTGAAAAGGGCTGTTGTCTGGGCAGAGTCTAATAGGTCTCCCTAGCCAGATTCTGATCTTTCAGAGAACCAAAGCAGGTTTTTGAGCCATGCACTTTGTATTAATACAGGTTTTTTAGAAACAGGTCAGACTTACTAGCTTGATCTCTTGACTGTTGCGGGTCCTCCTCTGAAAGCAAACTGGTGGGGGGGGCAGTGAGAAAAGGGTAAACCAGGACAGGGAATTGGATGGAAGGACACAACAAGCAAAGCTGCAGGGCTGCTATTACCTCTGCCCCCTCCTGTATGGTCAGTGGGAGATAGAGTTTGGGTTGTGTAATTGTAGCTTCCAGATTTCTTTAAGTTTTGTAGAGGCTACTGCTCTTTTTTTTTTTTTCCTTTCTCCACGTGTTCCCTGAGCATGGGCACGCTGTTGTTACCCTTCCAGGCTTGGGACCACGTAGCCTATAGGTCTCAGTGCTGCTGCTGATGCCTCAGGCTCTGCACTGCTCATTAACGTTTGTTTCCAGTGTTTCACCTCCAGCACAGATTTACGCTTTAACTAGCAGCTGTCAAGTGAGAGTAAAAGGGTAGGTTCAACATAGGTTTCTTGTCTCAGTTTTGCTTAATTTAGCCCACAGAGGCTGATGGGCTTATGTCTTTGCTGCTGTGAAACACCCTGTGGCCCTGGGTGAGGGTCTTCTGTGCTGACTCTGATCTGTGCAAACCACCTTCCCACAGCCCAGGCTGACCAACAAACTTGTTGGCTCGCTGGCCTGCTGGGAGAGCCCTACCACCTCTCAGCCTGTCTTAGGCTTGGCACTTCTGTTCGTGATTGCAGAACCAGTGTTGGAGCCTGGACTCTTTTTTTTTTTTGTTTGGTGTTTTTTTTGGTGTTTTTTTGTTGCTGTGGAAGTTCTTTAGTTCCAAACTTAACGCTTTTTTTTCAGAGGAAACAGTAAAGCCATTTTGTGTTGAGGTAACTTTACTCATTACTTACTAGCTCTTAATTACTGTGGTGAGGTGTCTTTTTCCTGACAAACTGGTAGTTGTTGTTGCTGTCGTTTTAGCAGAAGGAGGACAGTTCAATACACTGTGAGAGTGAAAAGCAGCTGTTAGACATAAAAATAGAGGCAGTTCATAAAGGCAAACCAGAATTCATGTGTTTTATATACACAGATTCACCCACAGCACTACAAACAGCATTTTCAGGTTTTGCTTGTGCTATCTCCTTATTTCAGTAAAATTTTTGTGATGCTTTCAGTTGTACATGTATTTTTTTATCTGAAAAAAATCCATGCAGATGGATTTTTTTAAGATGCCCAATGCAGATACTCTTTTTTTCCTCAGTCCTTCTCTCTTGCATGTTGCCTTCTGCTCTCTTGGCTTTCTTTGGGATTTTTGTGCTGGAGTGGGGACCTGAAACTTGGAGGGGGGATGCACCCAGCATTGGGCAAGGTTCGTCTCCTCTGTCTGCAATTGCTGCCATCCCTGCGCAGAATCACACAGGTCCTGTGTGTGTGAGGGATGAAAGAGAGGCTGACGTCCTTGTCGGGGAAGATGATACCTCTGTGTAGCAGTTTGGGAGAAGGAAATTATCAGTTTCAAAGGGATTACTGTATGGGTAAGACCTCATCGGGTGTTGCCAAAATTAGTCTGATGAGCACAGATTTTCTGAAAGGCTACTTCTTCCATACGCGTAGGTGTTTACACAGTGACTTTACAGTAGATACTTAGCAGAAAGGTTAGTATGTTTTAAGCACCAAAGAGTTCCTGTTTTGTATATATAGTATTCAACTGTGTTGGCAAAAATAAAAAGTATTATTTTTCATTTTTGGTGCTTCTCACCTGTCACGTCCTTAATCTTTGTATGGTCACAGAACAAATGCTCAGTGTTGTGAGTTCAATTTGCTGCAGAAAATATTTTGTTCTTACAAATGCAAGCCTAGAGTATGTGCCCGAAAGCCAAAAAATAGTGTCTTAACTCTCAACTGTTGTCGTACCTCAGTTTCACCAGTACTACATAGGAGTACTTCATAGTAGTATTCTGAGATTAATTAGTTTATGGTACTTTATCAGTATTAAATCAGAACTGTCAAAGCTTGCGGTCATTGCAATATGTGAGGTTCAGGCAGCAAGAGCAGTTGCATTTCAGCACTCTATAGATGATCCCTGCTACCCCGGCTGAAGTCTGTACTTGCCTGATGTGGCTAGTGCGAAAATTATAAGGTAGTCCATTTATCTGCCCAGCAAATGTCACTGTCTTTTCAGGGGTTTTTTTGGTGGTTTGTTGTTTGGGGTTTGCCTTTGCTTGTTCAACATTTACATTTCTTTTTTCTTTGAACTACATATGCATTTGGTACTTTAAGTCTTCGTGGATGCGGACCTTAGGACTTGAAATTTCAGTGCTTAGCTGTTTGATGATTTATAAGAATTTACAGTTTATGCTCATTGTGTCCATGCTAGTTATTTTCTTGGAGGCTTTGACATTCCTTGATATATCTGAAAGCTTTTCATTATAGTTTTGGAACTAGATGGGGAAAACATCTGCATAACCAAGATGGTCTCTCGTGTATACAGCTATCCAGATTAGAAAATTTAAGGCAGATGATGCAAATGCAAGATTGCAATGGGTGAAGCAATTAGAAAAGCGCTGGTGCAGAGGCTGGGCAGTTCCAGAGTTCGGTTCCTCACTGTACGTAATCCAGCCTAGCTGCAGGCTGCTGCTCAAAGGCAGCTTTTTCATTGCCCCCTGATAAAAAGGCATATGTGGCTATATTAACATCCCATCCCTTCCACCGGTACGCTGATTTGTTAGAGAACTGATGATGATGGCTGCACAGTCATTAGATGCAGCACAAGGGAAAGATGAAACGGGTTGCTGGCTCTGGGAAGCAGTGAAGGTGCTGAGAGGAGGGGAGAGAAAAGGATGTCTCTTTTTGGTGGCAGCCCACTGTTTACGTTGAACTAAACACAGTATGAAGCTGCTCTCTCAGGGATCTGATATTGAGTTAACAGTGGGATCTTTCAGTACCGCTGCAACTCACTGTCCTTGTTTGCATGTATCTCCCTCCCCTGTCAGTCAGAACATTTCCCTCTCCCTTGCTTTTAGCTTGTTTTGCTTTGTCCCTTGTATTTATACATTTGTCAACCCAAGCAGAGCTGTATGCTGTACACATTCTGATAGAGAAAGCCATAAGCATCTTGCCTTGTTCCCCTGTGATCTGCTTTGGATTTCATTAGGCAGACACCTTCTGGTGCTTAGTTCCTCCAATGCCGGAGAAGAGTTGATGCGCACTCTGACATTTGCTCCTTCAGACTCATGTTTTTATGCAGAGAGCACATTGAGACAATCTCTCACTGTCTTGCGGCAGGCAAGGAGGAGGAGCAGGCACATCCTTGCTGCACACAGAGCAGTTAAGGATTCAGGAGCAGTGCTGCTCCCCCTAGGCTCTGGTTATAGCTGGCAGGTTGAGAATTAGCTATCAGGAATTTTCCTCAGCCTTACTATTAGTCACTGCAAGGCAGCAGCGATAGTATTATGACTTCCAACTATCTGTATCTGTTAAAGCAGGTAATTGTGGTAACTAGGCTGCGAGCCACGTCCTCGCAGGTAAAGATAGAACTGGGAAAGGAGTGGGCATGTGTTAGACATACTTTGGGGTTTGCCTCCTTAATAATACCACTGAGAATGAGATGGGCTTTCTGAAGATGATGTATTCAGTGACAGACCTGGCAGAAGCTTTGAATATAAAATTGAATAGATTCCGTTAAACTGAATCCAAGGTATTTCTGGGCAATCCTCTTGTGGTTATCCACTTGGTGGATGTATAAATCTTGATATAAGGTAAATTAAGGACGTTGAGAGACAGCTTCAGACACCTTTCTTTTGATTGTTAGAAACTTTTCCCATTCCTGACCTAACTGTAGGTAGTGAACCAGCGCCCATCCACTTGTTCTTGCAGAAATGCTTTCCTTTAAATTAAATAGTTGTTCTTTATTTTGGAATTTTGTCAGGGACGAGCCACACTCAGCTTTGTTTTTTCATAGCTGCTGCAGTTGGGTCCCTCTACCTCACGGTTCAGTTTGGGAACGGCTGTGAAGAACTGTGGACATGACACCTGATTTCAGGCTGCAAAATAAACTCTTGTCTTTGTTACTGCACTTCAGCTTATTGTGTTAGTAGGGCCTGTTAAATCAGTAGTAAATTTAGTACCAAAAAAGTAGTAAATCAGTAGTGCAGTAAAAACTGCACCTTTGACAAGTATACAGGATTAAAAGAAAGAGACTTCTAAATTAGAGATTTGTAAGTGAAGGCCATAGCTTCTTGTTCATGGCTGCATTTCATTTATTCTGCTCAGCTGGAAAAGATTTCAGCCATTTAGGAAGGGGCAGCCATTAACCTGGCGTCTCATAAGGGAATGTTTGCATTTTCTCTTGAACCATCTGTTCTTAGTATAAGACAATAGTATAAATGAAGGAATTCAGTGTTCCCTAGTATTGTCTAACAGTCTTGTTTGTTGGGCCAGACTTTCCATTATAACAACTTAACTACATTTTGTTAAGCCATAGCTTGACATAGGCAGAGGTGGAAGGAAGAGCCCGTGGAGTGAAGAAGTTTCTCAGTAGTTTGCCAGCATAAATTGCACTGGGTTCTGCTAACAAAAATTGTGCCTGGAAAATCTACCCAAGTGACTAAGGGGATGGCTATTCTTTTATATAAAAAATGGAAATGTTAGGATAAAATTAAGGCAAGCGCAAATATACATGAATACTTTGCAATTCACATGGTTGGCTTTCTGACCTTGGTGGAGAGTCTCAATATGTGGCATGCAGACATAGCTCAAAAATGGCAGTAGAAGTACTTTCTTTTCCCCTGAGAATAAAAAAATAAAAGTTGCACTACCTTTTTTTTTTTTTTCCCCCATGGGTGTGTATTTTCTTCTTGCAACTGATACACTAGGTGTGATAAAGCTGTACTTGGGTTTAAATTTACAGATTAGTAACTTCTGCTTTGTGTATTAAAGGACTGGCATAAGCTGGTTCTGCGTGCTTCACTAGAGCCACAGCGATGTACGAGCTGCAGAGCGGGCCCTCAGCCAAGATTCAATTCACACATGTACGTCTTTGTGCAAGGGCATGCCTTCATTTCCCAATGCATGTCTTCAAATTTTGTAGGGTTTCTTGACATGAACACAGATGTGTTCCACCTAGCTTTAGGTACTTACCTGGAACTGATGCTTCTGCATCAGTTGGTGGAACCGGTGGAATTGATGTGAAGAGTATATTTTTTAATATAACCCTCCAAGTTTCTTGAATTAATTTTATTCTTTCTTGTACTTACTGTCTCATATTTTTGCCTTCTGGCTTTGGTCATTTGATTCTGCGATGTTTGACTACGTTAAGGGTGAATGATCAAAATAAGCTGTTTTTCTCTGTGTGTTTTCTCTTCAGCTGTTCTGTTTTCCTAAGGGAAAAAATCTATTTTGCTCTCACTCTTCATTTTAGAGAAAGCGAGGAGTCAGAAATCTCTCTTTTTATGCAAGCCTTTCAGATCCCTGTATCCAGTAAATAGGTGCACTTCTCTTTGAAATCCATGATTTCCAGACTATTTATTGAAGTGGGACCATTTAGCCTGGCATGCCATATTAAATGATGCGGTGCTGTAGCTTTTGTTTCAGTTCTGCGCTGCTGTGTAATGAAGATAATTTAGCATTGTTGACACAGTATGTACTTGTGTTTGAGTTGTGTCAATAATATATTTCCATGTGTAGCAAGATTCATTAAGAAAGGAATTTTAATAATGCATGGAGAAGGCAGGGGTTCTGCTAATGAACAGACTCCAAAGTAACCAAAACAGTAATTTAGCTGGGATCCATTTTAATGTATTTTTAAGTAGGCAAAAGGTGAAACAGTTGTTTGGAGCTCTAGGAGGATCATATTAAATGGCCTTAATAGCTTTGCACTAATATTATAATTTAGTCATTATGAGGACAGTGGGATTTGGGTTCTGTGCTTTATTTCCTTACTTGACCAATATAACCTATGTGGCAAGCCTTAGTGGAATAATAAATAATACCTTCTATGCCCTCAGGTTGTGGAGAGTTTCCTGTGCTTGCACTAGCATTATTATTATTTTTATTATTTATTACTGCTGACACTTAGATAGGAATTGTTAATTCTTTGTCCTAATATGAATGGGGAAAAGAGGGAAAATATTAATTTAATATAAAGTTTGTGTATTCTCTAATGAGGCTTATGCATCTCATCCCCTTTAGTGCTTTTGAGTAAATACTCTGTAATAGTTGGAAGTATAGCCCAGGGAGGACTTTAATTGTGAAGTGCAATTTTCAGCTGAAGTTTGTTTTTCTCTCCCACCAAGAGGCAAAAAAGTCCCTGGTGGAAGTGGTGCTGAGGTAGGTTTTAGAAGGACTGAATAAATTGAAGGGATGGAGCAGGACTAGCTAGGCCTCCCTGACAACTTGTTTTGCTATACACCTTGTTCCTCAGTCATCAGCATCAACTGAAAACTTGGGGAAAACTGGTCCTAGTTGTATAGCAGGGGGTTTTGTACAGAAATATTCACTGAAAGCTATTACACTTCTTTCTCTTTAGTCTCCTAGGGTATTAATTATTGTGGTGAGGATTTATCAGTGGTTGTCTGCAGGAGTTTCAAAAGATCATCTTAGTGCTTCCTACCACAGCATAGGATCTCACTGATGAGTTTTATGGCTGTCACCGTCAGGTCACCCATCCTGCCAGGGTGGAAAATAGTTGGAAGGTCTAGATCAGTCATGTGTCCAACATATATAGGTGAATCTTCATTCAAGTCAGAAAAGCCACATTGTCTTATGCATTATGTATTTGCAAAGTCCAGGTGTGGACATTCCCTCCCTGCTTACATTCAGGTTTTCATGTCTAAATCCATGAGTTTTAGTCCAGTTTTCCTGCATATTTGTGTGTTTCTGTAGCACGAGACCTTGATCTAACGAGATTATAGCTTTGCTTGGGTAGGTACTCCTGTAATAGGTATCTGCACAAGGCACAGGGAGTCTTACTCTTGCCTGAGTTAATGTTGTACAAGTAATTAATTTAACATGTTCGTAATTAAACTCAATTAAAGTGATTTTTGGTAATAAATTGTCTAATTATAAAAGTTTGTAAACATCTCAGCTTAGATACTGGCCTAATATTATTTCTTGTCTTCCTTACTGTGTTACTGGCAAGGAAATGGCAAAGCAAACCAATGTTTCTGTTCCTGGTGAACCCTGGGCTGCTCCTCCTGCAGCCTTTGTGCTTGCCTTACCTAGAAGCTCGATGCAGCAAAGGTTAAAGATCTTATACTGGGCCAAGATATTTTGCACTTCAGCTCCCATGGAACTTCTGCTCCTCTTTTCCCTCTAGACTTCCTTTTATTATCTCTTTGCAAGGAAATGTGTGGTTACTTGACCGGGGTGATGGATCATGTGCAAGAGGGTCTAACGTTGTGTTAAAATATGGGATGCTTTCTCCATTCAGGCCACAGAAGAAATGAGGTTCCTCCACTACAATTTCCAGGATGCACTAAGGACGTATAAAAATATTTCAGTGGGCAGTTATTTACCATTTTGATTGAAAACTCATCTGTAGGAAGCATATGCTTCTCATAGAATTTTTCATTTTAGTGAACACGTGATTCTCAGTGGTTAAATAAATGATGAGGAATTTTTAAATCCATATCATTTAGCATAATGAACTATAGTCCTTTTAGAGCTCTGTGTGGGCCAAGAGAGGAGAAATGGCTGGGAAGAAAAGGTGAGAAAATAAAATGGAAAAGAACATTGGGAAGGAGGAGAAAATCTGATAGGTAAATCAGGAAGAAAGACCTCTTAGGAGAGAGAGGGAATGGAGGCTTTGAAGGTCTCACCATATTAGAATGAAATAAAGTTTGTGTATCAGTAAGTGATTACAAGAACAGAACAAAGAGAAACAAAAGTTGCCCCTTCAGTAGTTTTAAAGCAATGTAATTTGAAGTGCAGGAATACTTAGAAAAGTAATTTTAATAATTTTTTTCATAAATAAATGTGGACTTTAATATTGTAAATATAAATGATTAAAAGTGCTTTGGAAATCTTAGCTTTCCACAAAATCTGCAGACTTCTGTTTTCATGGGCAATAATGCTTTCCTAGTGTGCTTTTGTCTTTGA
>JAOXNO010000020.1:18585507-18598093 GCA_028565335.1 Limnodromus scolopaceus
CCACAAAATCTGCAGAATTCTGTTTTCATGGGCAATAATGCTTTCCTAGTGTTATTTTGTATTTGAAATTTAGATTTTAGAAACTGTCAAATTAATGCCACCAGATTTTATTCGTATGCTGAAAATATAGTAACATACATATTTTAAAGTTAAAAATAGTCCTGAATTTATTGTCACTTACTGGTTTTTTTACAGACTAGGGAAGCAAGTTGGCATGGAACATGAATAGTACTTTTTCAAGCTGCTCAGTCCTGAGAATTAAGTTAGTTAGGGGTGTGGAAAACAAGTGTCATTCTGTCTCCTGGCCAAGGGTGGCAGAGGCCCCAGGTCATCCGGGCAGAGTTCGGCTGGAATTCTTCTCACCAGGCCAAGTGTTGCATGTCATATCAACAAGCTGCTTTATGCTGGGGGAGAGGGACAAGATCTTTTTAATTTTATCCTTAAAAATAATCTTCAAGACCCCTATGGGATTGTGTGCCATGTTTGCCATTGCATTTCTTCTACTTTTATTCCCATGCCTTATGTTTCCTTTCTGTTTCTCTTATTGATTATTGTGAAATACATACCAGCAAAGATATTTCTGCCAGACTTCTGACCTCACCATATCTAAATAAAGTGCCACGGGTGAAAAGCTTATCTCTCTGCAAAGGAGGTAATAAGCTATCACTGAAAGTACAAGATTGTCATCTAGATGAGGTTGAAATTGAGGGAAAGAGAAATAAACCTTTCTCCATTGTTGTTTGTGTTATAGTGTAGGGCACGAATGGATTAAAAAACCCTGTGAGACAAGAATTTGCAGATCTTTCATATTTTGCCTGGGGGTTCTGTTCTGACCTGAAGTTAAAAGAAATAAAATATAATACAATACCTTGAAAGACTGATGAATCTCTAGGCCCCGTGAGGACAAATCTTGTGTTCTTCAGTGATATATTGCTTTGGAGGTTCTCAACTAAGGAGAGATTTGATAAGCCTGCAAATATTTTAGATGAGTTATGACTGCTCATGGCTAGCATGAAATCTGAATCCTTAGTGAAGACGTTGTCCTTGGACAGTGGTCCAGTAAAACCTGGGCTCTCTGAAGTTCTACAGATCTTCTGAAAATAGTTCTCTCTTGTTTGGCAGATGATCTGTGTTTAGCTAGTATTTCTGTACTACAGACTCAGACAGATATGGACAGTGTGTGGCCCATGTTTATAACAGTAGACTTTCATGGTGATTGTACTCTATTTATTGTGGCTATATCCCTCACCCTGGGAGATACACTGAGGGTAGTTGCTTCACTGAGGTCAATATAGAATAGTAACTCATACTAGATTTTCTTGGCTTAGCACCTGCATTTGTCAAGATTTCAGAAGTGAAAAGGTTCGCCAAGAGAAATAACCATCCATACATGACAGCTGTCAGCACTTTGACGGTGTCAGCAGTTTCAAGAAAATAATGCTTGAAAATGCAGTGAACAGAAAGCCTTAGTGCCTCTTCTGATGCACTGTTTTGCAGTTCGGGAGCACTCATGCCCATGCTGTGTGGTTTTTTTGTTTATTTCTTCATCATATCCTACAAATATTAGTGAATCCATTTGGTGTTACTCATCTTTGGGTCTGTGGTCAGTAAAAAAATCCCCAGTTTATTCTCATGTTGGGAAATCTGGGAAATAAATCTGTAGCTGTGTATTTGGTACCAACTTGAGAGATGAAGAGTCTGAAACAGCATCTTCAGATCTGCTCCCAGATCAGCAGCTGCTGGCTTGAGGAGTTCATACACGTAGAAGACTCATTATTCTGTCTATATCTTTAGGGCTGCTTGCACAAATGCTCTCTGAAAGCACTACTCTTTTGGGTATACCTGCGGTTGCTTGTGAACATTTTTGTCTCTGCCTGAAAGCACCTGTCCTCTCTTTTTGTATGAGCAAAGCTTGATTCTTTCCCCTTATAAATGTAAAATCAAAGTCAGTCTGCACGATTGTACTATCTCAGATAGAGATCTATGAACCATGTCAAATATTTGCTATTGGACGGGTTTGACTGGACACCTGCGTTTTCAATAGCTTTAACAGAGCATGGACTTAACCACTCTGTAATGTTTAAACCTGAATAAATAAATAAGCTTATCTAGCAAATGAGGACACAGGAAGGAATTCCTGAGTCGTCAAAGACAACCCTATAAAGTAACAACTTCTGCGACACAGCAAAGTGTTAAATTGTCTCAAAATAACAAGAGGCACTTGATTTTAAATTAAAATATATTCACATTTCACTGAGAATGAGTGCAAGTACCTTCCCTCTTAAGCTACGACCAAGGCAACTCTTGATTTATGTTTACATACAAAGCGTAGGACCTCTTGGGGTAATCTGCATTTGGATGGCCTCCTGTACAGAGATAATTCCTCTGCCTCCTTCCCCACACAGAAAAAATTCTTCTTTTTAATGGTTGCTCCTTCTGTGATGGCAAGGAACAAAGCATACTGGCCTTCTCCTCGTCTAGCCTTCTCCTCTGCCCTCCACGGCAGGCAGGGAGGCACAGGTGGGTGAGGGCAGAGTGGATGTTCAGAGCATGGGATGCAGCATGGCTCTTCATGTTCTGCTGGAGGTCCCTCTGCGGGAAGGATGCTGGATACTAGAGGGGTATGAGAGCAGCGTGCGACACTGGAGGGCAAGAGGTGCCCAGTCCTTCTTACTACCTGATGAGAACTTTCTGATCCTCCTTGAAAGTAGCACCTCCCAGCCCCCTACCTTTCAAAAAACCTCAGTTTTTCTGTCATTCCCTTTCAGCCCACTGGGATTTTGTTACAGCTGCTTCCAGGATGGCTGCTTTGCCATTGCTGGGAAAGACTGTGCTTGGGCTGTTGAGAAACCATGAGTCAGCTTGCTCAAGGGAAGGAGGAGGAGGCGAGGAAATCTCCTTTTATGATGAGTCTTCCCACACTTCCTGCTGTTTCTGTTTTGGGCACCCTGGTTCAGAAGCTGTGGGCTGTTTTCTGCCCGCCTTCTGAGTGTATGAAAATTGTTGCTTCCCTAGGAGGATGCTGGGATCACCTACTTGTCCTGATAGTAGGTGTCAGTATTCCACGCCTTTCCCCATCTAGAACGAAAGGGATGATGTGTCATCTCCTCTTGAAGTGTTGTGTAGTAGGGGGGCACTGGGACAGGAGAAAGCCCTTGCCAAGCTCTGCAGAGTCTGAGAGTCCAGCAACACTGCAGAGGTTTTCTGAGGCACTCATCAGTGCTGTTTATTCCAATCCTGTGGGATAAACACATTCTCATTCAATTCACAGGGACCCTGGTCCTAACATAACTAAAGTGTGACTGGACTCACAACAGTAACAATGAAGAAGTTTTTTGCAAATAACACACCATCCGTTTGAGAAGTTTATGCAATAAAATCCCCACTTCTGCCTCTGTGTTTGGAAGGTCAGATTGTGAGGGTGACCCGTAACAGCGCTGAAATGGTTTGAATGTAATATGCATCTGGATAAAAGTGATGACAAAAGAGGTAACAAAACAGTGCTGTTCAGTTCATTTGCTGGAAACATCTTGCAATGCTTCATTTCTATTTCATGCTGGAGTTTAGAGCTGCTACAATAGTGACAAGAGAAAAAAAATAGAATTGCTTCAGTTCTGTTCTCCCACCCACGGATGTTCTTTAGTGTGGAAAATGAGTCATCAAGAAAAGATATTTTTACTTTGCAAGAGACATTAAAGAAACGTTGATCTTCAGACAAACTGTGTGTCAATTGATTTACCAGTCAAAAGGTGTGATCCTGCTTGCATCCCTTACACAGAGCTTATTTTCTTTGGAACTGCTGAGCAGTCACAGCAAGAGGTGACCAATGTGACCTGCCCAGAATTCACAAGCTGCTCGGACGTGGCTCCCACTTTGGCAGTTGTGTGACATGGCTGATGTGAGGGCTGTGCCAAGCTGCTTGGGCTACCCGAGTCTGTATTTGGAAGAAACTGGGGCAGACCCTCAGCAGAGATTGAGTGTCCCAGGCCCTTTTGCAAGCACCGCACCAGCCCAGCCCACAGTGGCATGGTGGCTTTGCCAGGACAGGGCTCGCTCACTCACTGGCTTGGCCTCGGCTTTTTTGAGTGTGACCAGGAACATCAGTTGCTTTTGCAGGTCGAGTCTCTGGCATAGCACAGCTTTGCAAGCAGTTTTTGAGAAGTTTCCTGTCACAGGTGAAAAGTAAATTAGAACTGATTTGCGGGCTGGCCTCTTCGTTTGAGCAAATTATCAGCTGGGATGGGGGGAGGCTGTTGTTTACCATCTGAGAATTTGGCCGCTAATGTTCTTTTATATTTTGTATCTTATTTTGGAGCATAAGGCTTCAGTATAATGGCTAATAAACATAGGCCTTTCATCTGTAGATTTCAAAGCATTTTGCAGAAGGGGAAGAGGAAGCATGAGGTTCAAAGCCATGTAAAGGAGTTCATCGGTTGCCAGGTGCACAGCTCATACCTCATCCTCATTTGTTTCCACTGGACCATGCTTTTATCAGTCTCAGCTGTTCAAAGGTGCTGATGGCTCAGCTGAATGTAAAGCTGCAAACCTACAATCAGAAACGAGTATTTATCACCCCAAATTTGTTTTCTGGCAAGCCAGTGTGACTTTTGAGATAATATTTTTCCCCAGTAGAAGTGTAGATCGTTTATGACAGTTTCTACATCATTATTACAACTTTTATTAGATTTGTTAGTATTTACTGTCAGATACCAAGTCTGCACAGGTAAAACATCTGGAAAGCTTTCTGTGTTGTTCCACGATAACTGATCTTTGGAAGTTTGTGACCTGTGAGGATTATAGTTAGGATATCCTTAACTGTACTTTGGTGGGTATATAGTTCTTCCTATCTGGATATCAAATGAGGAGTTGGCAATTATTTGTGTAAGTCCAGCACAAAGATGTTATCTACCAAGAGCTGCCAACCCTGGTAGCCTGCTGGAGATGAGGCTGCCACAGCTCCACGTCCCCAAGCCCAGCTGGTAGCAAGGTTGAGCATGTATTCCCAGTAGACACAGTATGCTTATATATCCTCCAGCTTCCTATCCTGCTCACCAGCTTGGTGCTCATGAGACGCCAGCCCACACTTAGCCGGGGCAGGGCACGGCCAGACAAACATACTGACCTGTCAACACAGGACTAGCCTCTTTTATCCCCCTGTCCCTCTCTTTTCCCTTGTTTGTTCCCCTTCAGACCACCTTTGCCCACCTTTGGTCCTTCCCATCATGTGTCTTGGGCAGTTCCCAGGAGCTCTTGCTAGGCACCTCATAAAGTGTCGGATGCCCCCTGGCAGTAACCCCTCAGATGCTGCAGGGAACCTCTCCCACTCACTCCTCGTGTTGGTGTCAGCCCCAGCCCATGGAACCGATAACTTCCCTGGGGCTCCCTTGCTCGGACCAGTTCCTTACTGGCTGGTGTGACTGCGTGTGGAGATGACTACCTAATCTGCCAGCAACTGGAGTGAAGTGCCGAGTGCCCCTGTTTCCATTACAGCTGCTCAAGGCTTCCCACTGTCAGCTCCAGAGAGCCATGTGCTGGCACCCGTGGCTTTAGCTGTAGACCTTGTTGTCACAGGCGCCCATCATGTGTGAAAGCTGTGGAGATCTCCCTCAGCTGCCGAGTCGTACTGACTCATCAGGACGTTTCTGGATGGTTTAATCTGTCTATTAATAAACCGGCTTGCATTACTTTCATTTGTGCCTAGGCAGAGCTGAACTCCTTCAACCCTTGTGTCTGTTTATTTAAATTAAGTATGATTTGAGTGCAAACTGATTTGGGCAAATTACCATTTTTTCTCCTTATTTTTCCTATATGGCTAGATCTCTTAATGGTTCATAAAGCAGGCAGTTCACTTGCATATCTCTTACTGGATGCTCACTTACTGAAACCCCTCGTTGCCTGATCCTCTGTGAAGCTTTGTAGCCTCACAAAAGCAGTGTTTCCCTATGGAAATGGATGTCGGAGCTCCTGTTGGTTTTAGGAGCAGTTTGATTTAGAAATGTAATTGCTAAGCATTGCTAGTTAACATCACCCTCCACGTCCTTTCTGTCCCACACATTCTCTGGATTAAAGCATACCCTCTCCTTGCCCCTCTCTTCCCCTGCCCCCTCCTGTAGAAAAGGGGCTGGCGTGCTGTTTTCAGTTCTTCCTTAAGGAAAAGAGGTTCATTTGTACCTATGGATTTGAAAGAAGAGGGTGTAAAAGGAAAGGCAAACGCAAACAACCTTTGACTTGGAATTCTGTTTTTCTGAGGGCGTAAGATCCACCGAGGTCACTGTGGGGGTTGCATGACCCTGAAAAGAAGAATAGACTCCAAAACTAAACAGTTTACATGCACAGGCCTCTAGTTGTCTGAACAAGCTGTATCCTTTTTGATTTCCTTTTCAGATTTAGATTTAAACTGTAGTTTCTGCTTACACAAATACTTTGACGAAAACAAATATAGCTCACTGGAAATACATTGTGTAAGCTGTTGATGCCTATGTTTGCCTACTTTATTAGGCACATTTACAGTACGTCGCTGCATTTCCATTTCTCTCCTGATCTAATAAAGCAAATATAGTACATCAAATGAAATTAGCTTCATTTCACACTTCACAGTAGTGGATCCAGTGTCCTGCAGGATCTGTATTTTATTTTTAAAACAAATCAAACAAACAAAATGTTATTTCTCTGTAATTTCATTTCCTTCTAATTAGCATTTTGGGAGGCAAGTGGCTTTGATGTTAGAAAGATGTAGTATGCATTATGCTGCTGCTCATTAGGTTAGAATGACATGGTGAATTCACAGAAGGTGAGGGACCACAAATTGTTTTAAGAGATTAAATTTGAATTATCGTAATTTCTCATTGAAGCTAGGATTGATTAGTGAAGTATATCATACAAGAGCAGTTTTCTTTCTCATATTTCAATGTGATCCGTATTGCAAAGAATGGTTTTTGAAAAAAAAACAAAAAAACCCAAAAGGCAATCTATAAACAGAGGTCTTGTTTGTCTGTAAATTAAAGTCACTTAGCTGGCTTTGTCTGACTTTTCTTTGCTTACCAGTTTTCTGTTGCGTTGCTGTGTCTATGAGCTCTGTATTGGCTTTGCCACTGCTGTAAAGATTATGGTGATGATAGGATCAGTCCTTTCAGTAGGACTGTGCAAGGGTGCTGGTGCTCAGTAAAGTCCTATGTGAATACATTGTCCTCATCATAAGAGGTATAGCTATGTATCTCTTATTCCCAGTGGAATTACCTCCTGTTCCCATTGCCTCTCATACTGCTTACAGGACATAATGTTTGCAAAATTTTTAAGCTTTTAAAAAAATCAAACTGATTACTACTCATCTCATTCTATTTGTAGACAGTTCAGCAAATGTGAGGTCAGTAAAATCCCCTTGCTCTGGGACACAGTGGCAATTGAACGGTCAACTGCTGTGACTATGTTTGGTGGAAGTTCGGTAAAAAATATATAGTGGGTGTTCCAAAAGTAAAACTCAAAATCTATATTTTATTGAAAATGCATAGCAGGTGCCTTCATTAAGCCTTTCTACTTTGTTGGTTCAAAAGGAAAGTGGCAGGGTTTTGCAGTTTGCAGAGGAGCAAAGCTGTGTTGTCCATACTACTTGGAATTTTGTTGCACAACATATTCATGGTTGGATATACCTAGCTAAATTAGGCAGGCAGTAGATGTAACATTTCTCTTATATATTCCTGATGATTTGAAAAAATGTGGCAAACCCTCAGTCAACTCTAAACCTTTTATTGGGTTTGAAAATACGTGTATTTAGCAGGAAAATGTGAAACACCCACATACAACAATAGTTTTGCCAGTGTTGAAAAACTTCATATGAGAAAGAGTGGTCTTCCAGGTGGTGCCTGTGATAGAAAAGAGCTCGTTATCTACCACGGGCTATGTGTAAGCTGAAACAGTTCAGTGTCTCCTTGGATATTTGTTTCCCACCCGTAAAACAGGAGTGCTATCAATGGCTTTCCCACCAAGGCATTGTCCCAACACTTTTGATGGTGTTTCTACAAGTGCTGAGGCTCACAGAGAATGCAGTCGAGAACAAGAGCAATAGGTATGTCCTCTGATGGTCCAATAACTAGAGAATGTGGGGAATGGGGAGTGGGGGTAGAGAGGCTTACTGTTCTTTCCTTCAACTCAACCAGAGTTTTGCTGCTGAGTAACATGAGAGGTGAAATAGTCAGTGCTAAGTTGTTGTGTGGTGGTGGTTTTTTGGTTGCTTTTTGGGATTTTTTTTTGTTTTTTTAAAAGCTTGAAGTTCGATTGCTTACATCACTAACTATGTTCTCATTAAATGTTGTTAGTTAAAGCTGCTTGACCTGATTGGGTCATTTAGGTTAAATTTAGGGTAGATTTTCCTTTGTGCACCGAGGACCCTATCCTGCAAAGTGCTAAGCATCCTCTGTTCCCACAGCCTTCTCAGCTAGGAGCTGAGGACACAGCACGCCCCAGGAGGTGGCCGGGTCCTCACAAGGCCAGATCACACAGTCTAGAATAATTGAAAAATACGATGAAGCCTTTCAAATGTGTTTTGATTAACACATCATGGATTCTCCCACAGTAATAACTTCTGTGGCTTAATATATCACTGTAAGTACTTCGTTAAGCAGTAAAGTCTTGCTATATTTTTCAGGCCCTCTGCTATATGTGTCCTGGTGTGAAAGGAGACGGCTATTTTTCCTTTTAATTTCTCTGGTGCAAATAGGTGATACGGCTTTACTGTTCCATTTCACCCCAGGCAGTAATTTCGAACAGTTACCCACTTCTCTTGGGCTTAATGATGCTATCAGGTGATGGAAAGTGAGTGACCTTTCAAAACGGAGTGAACTGTAATCACTCTGCCGCTGGGCTCCTGGCTTTCTGTTCGGGAGCAGCAGCCTCTGCAGTAGCCCCGTGGCACCTGCGGGGGCTGTGAAAGGAAGGGGGGTGTTTATTGATGGAGGTGCTCGCATGACTCATATCGCTGGTGCCTCTGATGATAAACAACTGTGTGAGCCGGTGAGCAGTGTCACCAGTGTTACCAGTGCTGGCAAGTTTTTTGGGGGGGAATTTTTTGGAGAAGATTAAAATGCTGTGTACCTACCCATTTGGGGCAGCGACGGTTTTCCTTTGTGAATTCTCCTCCCTCAAGAAGAAAGCGATCCCCCAACCCTCAAATGAAAGAAATATTCTTCCCAGGTGTTCACATTTATGTTATTTTGACTCTTGCTTACTTTGAACTATTTGCAGTTCAGCTGCCCAGTGGTGTGTTATGTTTTATGTGTCCCGACATGCCTGAGAAGACAGTTTGGATCTTGGTAAAACTGGCCCTGATTGTAACATGTAGATGGCTGAATCAGATTTTTTAATCTCTATATTTAGGTTCCTCAGTACAATGGCCTCAGTAAACAGGGTGACAAGCACTTGCAGCTGCATTACTGCTTCCATTGATGCTTTCTCTGCAGTCTGGGGCGCTGCTGGCTTCAAGTCACTGCAAATGCACGTGGTGTCAGTGAGACATCAAGAAGGGAGGAGTTATTCTCTGGTTTTTGATCCTTTTTTATTTCATTATATAGCTTAAAGGTTTTTGTTCGCTTTATACCATCTCACTTTTCATTAGTCTTCATAGCTCTGTCTTTATTAAAGGCTCTGAGGACATCTTCAAATTAAGAGCTCTATATTAGTGAAAGACTTAGAGGTTTTAATCTCACATTAGCAGAAGACTGAAGCTTTCTGGCCATGTTTACTTCCTTTCTTTAGACTTACTGGAAATAGAACATTGGATTACAAAACTTATCACTTACTGGTTGTTTCCCATCTTCAGGATGCTTTCCAAATTTTGGTGATCATTTTGGTGGCTAAGTGTGCTAAACTGTACAGAGCATGGAGTAAGGAAGGGATGGAGACAGTACATCGTCGCTGACATTTTTTCCATTGCAGTTTTGCTGGTGACTGAGACAAGGATAAACCTTCACTTTTTTTTTAAAAGTCAGTGAGATTTTTGCCTATTGAATTTCATGGGGCCAGGATTTCATTTTGTATTTTGAGAAGTATGTACCCATTTTGAGTACCTTAGCATGAGTCTTACTTTACCAGTTTCTCAAGGGTATTTACATGCTGGCTTCAGAAAAGTTGATTGGGTAGTGGGCTCTCTTTTAAGACACCTAAATTTTTCTAGAAATCCATGATAAAATGGACATTTTTATACCTTTTTGAGTATAATGAATTATCTAAAGTGGTAGATATGTACTGATGGGTTTTTCAAGGGAATATAAAGAGTTTAGGTGTCTAACTGCCATTTCTGCACAGTTATTGTTACCTAATTATTTGTAAAATCTGGAATATAAGGCCTTATTTTTCAAAACTGCTGCTGGTTCCTGCTGATTTCTGTTGGAGACGTAGAGGTTCAGCACACAGGAAAGGTAAATCAGTGTCTAGAAAGCTTTGTAGTTAGTGATTGCCTTTTGAAAATGTGTGCATTTTTTCTTGCTGAGAGGCATATAGCAAGTCACTGTAACACAGCTGGGAATAGAACTACATCTGCCTTAGCAAGAATACAGGGGCTTCCTAAGCCAGTGCTTCATCTGACATGTAATTAGTTTTTGAGAAGACAGGGATCTAATTAAGACTAGTGGGGGGATTTTTTAATTGTATCTCTACAAATTAAAATGGTATTCAGAATCTAACTACATGTTGGGGTAGGGTACTAAAATTATCTTTTGTTGTTTATTCTATATTTTTCTTAGGATTTTCTGTAGGGATGTCTGCCAGGCTATATGCTGGTTATTTGGGTATAGTATGAAATTAATATTCCGTGAGCAGTCATGCATCTAGAAGCATTCTTTGGCCAAGAACAACCCATGTATTTAGAAATTGTTCCTTATTAGATGGGCTGTTATTAAATATGCCCTAATACAAAAAAAACCCAATTTCTGTCATGAAGAAAAAATCAGTGTGTGTGGTATTCAGGAACAGCTAAAATTCATGAGAAGTTGGTGGAAGAACTGTTTCAGATCTTAGCCAATGCTGCCACTTCAAATAAATAAAAAGTGCTTGAACTGAAATTCCCTGCTGCTATTACTCTGTGCACTACCAAAATACAGTACAGGGGTATGCTTTGAATTTTTTTCCATGAGTCACATTGAGAGTCGTCAATGTCATATTCAACCTACAACTTTGTTCTCCGAGTTATTAGTGAGAAAGGCAAGTAAAGTTTTACTCATTCATAATTCATTGAAATTAGCAATGGGAAACATATTTGTTAGTGTGGGAAATGGGAAACATATTTGCCAATGCAAAATTTTTCCTTTAATTTTACTTAAGCTCCTTTTTCATCCTGACTTTACATGGCCATGTGATTAGCCCTCTAACCCTTCCCTGGGAGACTAATTCACTGTTTCATGGGCTTCTCCATTTCTGATTTTAAGCCAAGTTGTACTTTTTCCTCAAATTTCACCAGAATATGGCTTGCTGTTTTCCCTTGAGCCAGCATGTAAATATGATATCTATCTTCATGTTTGCACGCTGGAAAACATGTCTAAACAGTCATCAGATTTCCTACCACACTTGCTCATTGATTTGCCATACTCTATATACCTAGCTGTCTAAACCCGTTTAAATTTTTTTGCTTGCCTGCCTGTTCTGCCAGATCGCTGATTGTTCCTTGATGATTCCTTCGCTCCCTCCCATTTACTGGCATCTTTCTAATGCTGAGGACATCCAGAACGAAATGTTGTATTTGAACTGTACCTGTGCCCTCAGACTGAAACTGTCATATCGGGAAAGAAAGGAAAAAAAGGATCATCTTTTCTGAAAGGAAAGAAAAGGATCATCTTTTCTTGTTGTCATCTTATACTGAATTTTCCATTTTATTTGCGTTTCGTGAGTATGTGCTTTCATGACTGTGGTGTAGTAATAGAGATGTTACAGGTGTCCCAGTGAGGCTTGAGGTGTGAGGGATTGACTTGCTCTCATGCTTCACGTTGTCCCTTGTGCCAACTGTGATTCTTGGGTCCTCGGGGCGGAGGAGGGAAAGCCCGCTGGCATTGCGGCTAGCACCTCCTGTTGTGTCTCTAATGGCTGAAAGCGGTGTGACCATCTTAGCATCATAGGACGTCAGGATGAGCCAGCCCCGCGGATTTGCAAGGAGTCCTTGCAGCTATGGGGTGCAGGAGCCGGGAAGGGGGGTCGTTGCCTTGGATTAAGATGTGTGCAGGGTGAGGGTCCGCGGTGTATCATCACGTAGCAATTTTCAGAGGCGCTGGACACCACCATACTAACTTGACCAGAAGACTGTGTGTACCTGTAAGGAACAGATAAATAACTGGCTGTAGGTATGCCAGCGGTCCCAAGTTACGTGAACGTGTTATATCAGCACGAATAAACTGGGCTGGGCAATTTCATAGGTAACATCTGTTGAAAATCTTGCCCTGGGGGATTTTGTTATGTTGAATGTGTGAAAGAATATGCATTTTTAGTTTAGGCTTTTCCTAAAAGCTATAGTCTGATGTTCAAATTCTATATTTGGAAGTTATATATTGAGTTTGCACTGATGTTAATGGAAGCTGTATGTATGGAACTTACAGAAAAAAATAGTTTA
>JAOXNO010000020.1:18608058-18618490 GCA_028565335.1 Limnodromus scolopaceus
ATAAACTGCATTAGAAATGATCTGTCCATTATAAATGGTCAAGCTACACAAATCCCACAAGTTCATGAATCTTCACCCAAATGCTATAACTCCGAACATCTCCCCCTTCCTTCTTCTTCTCCCAGCTTTATATACTGACCATGATACCATATGGCATTGTGGCATCTGATGCCACCTCCATCTGAAAAGCATTTGTCATGTTTTCGGTTGGGATGGGGTTTACTTTCTTGCTAGCAGCCTGTGTAGTGCTATGTTGGGGATTTGGGATGAGAATAGTGTTGGTAGTGCACTAATGTTTTTGGTTGTTGCTAAGCAGCCATGGCTTTTTCTGCTCCTCACACCACCCCACCAGTGATTAGGCTACACCACAATGTTTAGAAGATAGTTTTTGGTAAGAACAGGCCCTTAGTCAACTTCTTGGGGGCTTTTTTGGTGGGTTTTTTTTGCATCACAGGACAAATTTCTCCGCACATAACTGCACTGAGTTATAAAATTTCCTTTCTTTGGAATATTTCCCTATTTAAAATAGTGATATTTTATGCCATTACAGATTAATTAGATTTGAATACCTCAGTCTTTAGGGAAAATACTCCAAGATGAGGGGATACTGATGCTGCCTATTCCAAATGTCTGAAAAATCACAAAATGTTTAACTTACACAGTGATGGGATTTAATTCTGACTTGACTGAGGCTATCAAGTGTTGTGTGGCTAAATCTTGTCAGCTGTAATAAGTGTTCTTTCTCCTTCAATTTATGTGAACATTTGCAGCTGTTGAAAAAATAGGCATCTTTGCTTCTTAGTCAAACAATACATAAAAAGAATTACACTAGAATAGATTATGTGCAAAAACAGGTGACAGAGCTGTGTGGTAATTGATTGACTTACGGAAGAAATTATGACACCTACTTTTTCATATTGATTACCTCTTCCAGTCATTGGATTGTGAAAGTAGACCTCATTTAACGGAAGTCCTTAAAAGAGAAAAAGAAAAAATCATCCATGGTTTTATTTTGTAGTCTACATGGAATTTGTATTCATGTAATTTAGAAAGATCCACTGAATCAATTTTCAGCAATGTACAATACATAAAATTTATTGAGGACTGTGCCATCCTGCCTTTGCTTAACTCACTAGAAACATGGACGCACATCATGTATTATTTAAATGTGTAGGTTGACACATACAATTTATAGGATTTAGAAGTGGAAAGAACATGAATTATATAACAGAAAGCTTTTGGTGTGCTACAGAGTTGAATGTTTTTAATGCAAAATGAAGATACCTATTAACCTTAAAAAAATCAAAGGGACTTTGTAGGTACTTAAATAACTAAGCAGAACTTCATGCCTATTTGTCCTGCTCTCAGCAGTGAGTTTAGTGAAATCACATGTGGGCTGAGCTGGAGGACTGGGACAGTATGTCCATTTTCTGATGAAACAGATGCGGGTAATCCATGTAGTGAAGCTACCCTTAAGTGTGACAGAGAGGCAGAGGCGTGAAATAAGATTGTCACAACTGTTATAAATATGGGGATTTGGTGAGAGGAAGGAGTCCAAACCATACCGAGCCTTTGCTGAGACTAACAGGCATGTACAGAAGTACTAACAAGCCTTGAGTAAACCCCAGAAACAGATGCAGAGAAAACTGGGCTTTTCTAGTTCTGGTGTTCAAAGAGTAACTTACTTTTTTTTTTTTTTAAAGCATAAGTACAGAATTTGTGAAATATTACTTTAAAGTGAATATAATGCAGTCTTGACATTATTTTTATGAAGGCTGAAAAAGGGATGTGCCAATTTAGCAAATTTAGCTTTCAAAATGGGCATGACACTTTTTTTTGCTGCACACTTCAAATGCTGTCAAAATAGCTGTTACCTTCTGTCCTGAAAACTGTCAGAAACCTATAAATAAACATAAAATAATACAGGAACAAGAAAAGAATCTTATTCCAGCAGTTAATGTTCTTACTAATTATGTTGTTTCTTTGTGGTTTTTTTTTTCTTTTTACAGTGTATCCTATTCTGTGCATGTCTCTGAGGATTACCCAGGTACAGTGCAACGTTCTTGTCCATGACACCTGTATGCATGTTACTGCAATTTGCAATATTCAGATGAGAATATTTGGAAGGGTGCTAATGTCTTCCAGGTCCATCCTTGTGCTAATTATTTTCCATTAGTTAGATTATTTTCACAGTCATTTCTCCTTTTCAGGCATCATTTATCAGCTGGGTCAGGGTAAGAAAACCTGGTTCACAAATTTACATAGACTGGAGCTTTCTGGAGTCAACAGTGATAGGAGTAGGAAAGTGCCCAACTCCTCTTTGGCATGGTAGATAAAGCTTGATCTTTCAAGAGGCTGCACAGTCTGGCACGGGGCCTGCAAAGCACTTCTGTGTTTGACCTTAATCAAACTACTCACATTCTTAAAGTTAAGCCTGTGGACTGTGAGTTGATACTTCTCAGGGTCTGTTGCAGCCAAGGGTTTGTGTATGGGCATGTCTTTGGTAATATAAACTTGCAAAGCTGTTCCCAGATGCTCAGTCCTGCCTCCCTGTCATACCCTGAGCTGGGTTGGCAAAAGTATTTTTGTTACCATGTGGCCAACCCAGACAAGGGAAATTATCCATATGAAAGACAACCAGGAAAGAGCAAAAGCTAGTTTTCAGCTAGCTTGTTTCCCTGATATCCTTCACAAAGAGACTGCACAGATACTTCAGGTGGCACAGAGGTTAGCAGAAGCAGGAGGGAAGCGAGGGTGAGGGCAGACAGGCACTGTGCAAGTAAATGTACTTGGTAGTACTGATGGATGGCACCACATTGTGTATTTTGCACCTGGAAGTATGTAATAGTGTAAGTATCGTGAATGATATGAAACCATCTGGCCTTTTTTGATCATTATCCATAACATCTCTGTAATATTTCTAAAATAAATATTTCTTGTTTCTTTTAGAATCTCTAAAGAAGTGAGGCTTTGATCTTCTTCACTGATAAGCAGTAGACTATGTCTGTTCAAAACATCAGTGACTGAAGCAGATGCAGAGAGAAATCAGCATCAGCAGTGATGCTAAATACAATGGATTATGTGAAAGAATGCTCACAACCTTTGTGAGAGATATTTTTTTTCACCAGTAAAAACTGGAGGAAAAATTGCTACTAATAATAATCTGTTCAACATGTAGTAAGCAGAGAAACTGAGATTCATAAAACACAGTCATGCCAGTGATAAATTGATTCACTGATTACTAGCTCCATGCATTTTTGTTATGTATGCAGCGTCACTGCTTTGGCACTGATAACAATGTGTAGCTATTGCTGAATTGCTTCATAAAGCATCAAAAGATTACAAACAGCTGAGCATTAAATCATACCTGTGGGAACTGTAATATAAAATGACAACTTTGAATAATGGAAGGTGTTTGAATGTTTCATAATTATGAGTGAAAGCTAAAAATATACTCACAAAGGCACACTGAAGAACATTATAGGAATAGTGTTGACACAGTAATGTCTCAAAGTTATATATACATTGCTGAAATTGTGAAAATATCACTGAAAATTTTAAAGGCAGGTAATAACAGTAAATAAAGGCAGCAAAATATCTTTGTAACCATCTTCTCATAACATTGACACAAGTGGGGGAAAATAATGCTCCTAAGGAGCAGTTATAGAATATAACATCAGTGAGTAGACTAAAGTTCCATTAATATGAGTGGATCATGACTCCTGTGAGAACCATAACAGCAGCAAGCATTTGCTATTGAATATATGTTCTGAGTGATACGTGTTGGCTGCTGTAGTCTTTTATCCCAGTGATTTATGGGTTGCACACATGTTAACAGAAACATCCTTTTCTTAGACCTTGTTAGATTGCATCAGAGACAGAAAGAACCAGTTTGGCAGCGAGTGGTTTGTTGCATCCCTCCCCTAGGTCCAGGCAGACTCCGCTTAAGAGGAGAGATGTTTCTGGGTGTAGTGTGTTAGAAAATGGATGTTGAAAAAAAGCAAAGCAAACACAGTATCTTAATTTCAAGTTTCATTAAACTGATTGAATGAAAGAAAAAAAACACACACAGTGGTTGCCAAATAGAAAAGGAAAACAAAAACTTGGCAGTGAAAAGTCCAGCTGCCAAGAATGACAAACAATGAACATAACAATCTAATTAATATCCATATAAGTATATCTTTATAATTGTATATTCTGTACAGCACATGTTGTTTTTCCTACTTTTTCATACAGCAATAAGTTGTAGCACATGGATTTTCTTTCTCCCATCCATATATATGGTGCTAAGTATATTTAAAGTGAAATGCTGACCTCGGTTATTCCAGCTCATTAGACTCTATACTAGTAAGTTACACTCCCAAACCTGGGAAAGGAATGGGCGTGTGTTGTATACCCAAAGCCATCCAGTATGGTGAGGCTGACACTGAAATGATGGCAGCTAGGTGGAGCATGCAGAGGCAAGGCAGGGGTTTGTGGAGAGGGGGAGATGCAGCTGTCCTGGAGGCATAGTTTATAGCCTGTCCTGCCAACAGACAAAAGTAGGAGAAGGAGGAGTGAATGCTGGCAGGTGGCTGGAGGGACTCCATTTTATTTGCGCAATGCTGTGGTTCTAAAACACATCCCTATGCCAAGCCTGTAGCTGAGCAGACACAAACTGAGCAGATAGAACAAGTTGCTGTGAACACTGGAGTGCAGTGCTCAGGGAAAGGCGGTCAGCCTCCTGCAGCAATTGCCTGCTCGCAATATATGTTTGTTGAGCTGAGCTCAGGTTACTCAGATTACCTCATGGGACAGCACAAGAGTGGAAGTAGGCGAAGGTGTGGGATAGTATCTGTCTTGGTAGATCTGTGTGAATGTGGAAGAAAGGCTGTTTCACAGGCAGCAGGCTGGGAAAGCCCTACGTGTCTGTCTGTGTGTGGCAGTGCAGCTGCTAGTCTGCAAAGGCAGTGTGGCACACCTGTACGAGATAGGGGCAGCAGTGCCAGGGCTCCATGTTGCTATAGGCTTCTAAGAACTACTGCAATACAAATAATAATATTGCTGAATTTACTGATGTTAACATTTTTAACATTTCACTGGAAGCACTGTGTTCAAAGGTTTTGAGATTGCAGCAGTATGCTTAAAATTACGTGTGAGTTCACGCACTTTGCTGATATGGGACTGGAGTGTTCAAAATTATAATAGATCAGTTCCTTGTTTCAGTTCTCTTATTTGTCTCTTTATATGTGATTATCTTATTTGTCAGCCTTTCTGCTCTAGAGCGTATGTTTCAATTCAGCCCAGATCAAGAGAAAACAAAATCTTATTACTTTCATAGGCAATTCAGCAATTAATGCAAGATAAGCTTCTGCAGATACTACATAAAAACTTGCTGCTCCTTGTTGTTAATAAACATTTGGCAGGAAAGAAAAAAAAAAAGAAATCACAGACTCATCTCCACATTTTGTAAGAAAGTTTGGAATGGACTTTCCATATTCATATCCATACCTAATGTTTTTGTTAAGTGGGGGGGAAAGATTTATTTTTTTTCCTGAATTAGCCACAAGAAAGGTTATCCACTGATTAGAAGATACTTCAAACATCCTTTATGTGACTAGGCAAAATGAGGCACAATTATTTTGCATAGTGAGCTGTTAATATCGAGCTCTGAATGCAGCCTTCACTCTGCACACCAGACCTAGCTTGAGTTTTAGTGTCAGATATGACAAAAAGCATAGAACAGTTCCTCATTTTGGAAAAGGTTGATTTAACCTCCCATAATCCTTGTTCAGAACAGTGCTTGGTGTGACTCCTGAAAGCCATGACATCAGACTCCAGGGGTTTGCTTTTATAAAATTTGGGTCCAAATCTTCCATCTTTTTGGTATTTTTATTTTCATTAGCAATCTCAGCAGAAAAAAACACACTGGGAAGATGATAGTGCTGGGCTTCCCTAACCACGTGGGAAGCGGTTCCTTATGGTACAAGACTGGGATGGACAATGTCAGAAGGGACTGGCAGAGCATAATTGGACTTCACCATGCAAGGTGTTTTTCTTTTGTAGATAATACTTATGTTTCCAGTTCTGATAACGATGAAGATGTGTTAGTTACAACAGAACCAATTCCAGTAATTTTCCACCAAATTGCTACAGGTAATCTTATGTCCTGAGTATTTTATCAAGTTCATATTTTGTGAGGAAAGACAAGTACATTGCCTGTACATAAAGGGAGATATGTTAATCTGTGTACAGTTTGCTATTTTCTCACAGTCTTGCTATAGTAAATTGGCCTACATTTCAGAATAGAAGAAATTATAATATTTCTTTTGGAGATTAACACAACTGTACAGGCAGAATGTATTTTATTCTGTATTTAACATCTTTCAGTCTGTGCTAAAGCAATTCTCCTTGAATACAGTTAGAGGTGCTTAATACTTCCCAATTATAAGTTTTCATGCTCACTTGCTTAAAACTTTAGTAAATCTTCAGTATTGGGGATTAAACAGTCTATAACTACCATTTCCTTTGGTGAATTATTTCAGGAAATTTCAAACAAAATGGTTCATCTGTTTCACTAAATGAGACTGTAGAAAAAAATAATCTTTTTTCCCCAGTTATTTTGGGAACCTCTTAATTTGAAATTATTTCCATACTTTCAAATAGCATTTGATACATGAAAGGGCATGCTTTTCAGACATCTCAGCACATGTATACAATATATAATCAAGATTTGTGCATATTTCACAGAGATTTTTTAGATTTTAGCAGCCAAATTCCTTGATGATTTCAGGCTGGCTGCAGGAGAAACTACGTAGAGGAGTCTTCATTCTGGCAATTTTTCAGATAGGAACACTTGACTTTGCAGACTTTTACTTTTTATTCTTTTTATAATACTTAAGGAATTTTTTGCATAACACAGAATTCCACTGGAAAACCAATATGATCTTGAATCTCTGATCTCATTTATACTGATGCAAATAAAAAATAATTTTATTCCCATTTTATATGACCATTGAGGTCAGAAGTTGAAGATAAATTTTGCTTGCAAATATTTCTGTAATTTAAAACAAAATAAAGCCTGTCATTTAAAACAGAATAAACCCCCATATTTTATATAGCAGATAATATGATTTAATTTTGCTGAGGGATTTTGATTTTTTTGTACTTTTATACAAAATTAATGAACGACACTGAAGTGTAAATTACAGATTGGGAAAAACAAATCTCCTAGATGGACCAGCTGAGTTTCATTTCACAGTTAAAAATATGAGTCTTCTGAGATGCTGGGGCTTCTTAATTTTAGACTGCTGCATTGTAAACTCTTTGTTGCTTTTCATATCTGTAACTTTTTGTTTGTTGCATTTCAAGTCTGCATACACAAAATTATTTCACATTTTTCATGTATGTTCCCTATTTTCCCATTTCTTTTAAGAATTAAGAAAAAACAGTGATGTCAACTATTGCTTATCCATAAAAGCAAAATTACAGAAGGAGAATGGAGAGGTATGTATTTCTTGTATGTATATTTTAACAAGTTATTTTAAGACACAACAGAAAATAATAAAATACGAATATTTGCCATAGATTTCCTGTCAAATCTATGCTTACCCAAACTGTAGGTTTACACATTTTGTAAGGTGAGAGTAGTTCTCTGGGCTTCATACATGGATTAAGCAGTGAATCCCTTAGTTGAGATAGGGATATTCCCATTGTAGGAGATATGGTTTTGATGTTTTATTTTATTTTTTGTTCAGCAGTGGCATAGACCCTGTCTGCCTTAAAAATATAGTTCTCCTGGAGAAGTAGATCATGATGCCATTACCTTTTAACCTAGTCTCGCACACAGGACCACATCCCATTTATTAGCTCATTGCTTCTTCATGTGGCCTACAGTCCCGCTGGAGTCTCGACCTCTGCATGACACTATTCACTGTAATTATCATCTGGAGGATTAAGGCCTTTCAGTCACGGTTTTATTTGTGCTGTACCTCTGGCATGGGTCCCTGACCAGTCTCACTGAAACATTAACTCAAGAAAGAAGTGGAACTAACATAAGGTATACAGGGGTTGAAAGTGCTGGGCTCAAAAAAAGTACCACATAGGCTCCCACCCCAAGCAAGAAATTGAGAACTGTAATAAGAATTCAAGTGCTTGACTTAAAGACTTCCTTTGGTAAGGGTGGTTGCTTTGTTTATTGACTACTGTTTTTAGGCTCTGATCTGCATTTAATCCTAGAAAAGGCAGATAAGCGTGTTCAGATACAATATTCGATATGGCTGTGTTTTTTTGTAGATGAAAGCTGATTTGATGTAAAAAGTTACACTGGAAATATTTTGCTTTGTCTGCCTCATAATTGTATCCAGTGCTCTGTAAACATTAGAAATTCAAGCCCAGTAAGAATTTACCCTTTTGATTAAAAGCCTGAGATATAGTTAGCTTCTATGGGACAGTTTGAGCTTTTATTTATTTATTTTTCCAGTTGAACAAGGTACTTAAGTATGAAAGTACTGAAAAAAGCCTTTAAATAAAAGACTGACCATTTATGTTGTCTAGACAGAGGTTTTGGTTAGGATGGGATGGGTTTGTCACTATTGTAGTGTGATATTTTCATTTCTCTGCTTTGTGTTGAATGCTTGTTCAGTTGAGTTCTCTTTTAACACAGACTTCCCCTTGAGCTAAAGTTATTATAAGACAAAGAAGACTAAAGTAATTTTGTTTCTTTTCAGTAAAGTAGAGGCAGAAATTATTTTTATGCCTCATCTTAGAAAATTGCTGTGAAATTGGCTGAAATATGATTTCTGTTCTATGTATCCATACAGTGCATAGAGCAGGAATTTAGAGACAAAGGTAAGGAAACAGGATTAGAATGTCTGACCATAGAAACTGGTGATAAGAGTATATTTGACATTTATGAATATATGGGATTTAGGGGTAACTTCTAATCTTTGATTCATACATCTTTTTTCTATTCCATTATGGCATTTCTGTGCAGGACATAAATAAAAAAAATATGCAATAAATACATCATGTTTAGGTTGAAGATTTATTATTTTATTAGGTATTCCTTATGGGATCCTTGTCAGCATAGGGCCTAGAAATAATAAATGGATTGTAGGAAACAAGACTTAATATCTTCAAGCAACTGTATAATTATAAGTAAAGGTTTCATTGGTAGGAAGTAGAATATAACACTTCAGCTCATACTGAGGTGCAGTCTGCACCATGATTACCTCTATTTACTTGAGTGCAATTATTCACAGAGCAGCCTATTTAGAGCAGATTTTACTTGGGTAGTCCTTAATTTTCTAAGTCTTAGAACAGAGCTGGTCAGAAAATTAAAGTTGAACTTTTCTGGCAACAGGCTGGTACTTCTGTTAAAAATAATAAGTAAGCAGCAGTGTGTCAGAGAGCTTTTCACAGAAAGGAACTGTGAAGAAAGATTTGTATGAGATCCCATACCGAGCCTTGAATTAGTTCTTTAAACTATTAGAATTGATTTACCAGAATAAAGTAAAGTAAATTTTTTTAGGTCACTGAAATGCCAAATGAACTAAATACAGAACCCCTCTTGGTGGATAAATAATGCTTTGTTTTGCAGAAGCACAGAGTGAAGTATTCCTGCATAGTCTACTGAATTCTCCAGTTCCATAAAATACCACACTGTGTCTGTACCCAGACAAAATATTATTTCTCCAAAATACATTCAGGGTGCTTTTATGTACCTAGTTAATGGGTGCTTGTTTTGTCTGAGATCTCTTAATTAAATGTGCTTAGAGCTTATTTGCAAAAGCATAATTACTGTCGTTATAATTAGAAGTATAAATGCAAGATAAACATATCACTTGTATCATTGTTAACTTTCCTTTTCCGTTAAGGAGTCACAGTACAACAGCACAGTTGAAGAAGACTCTGAAGGAGATAATGATTCTGAGGAATTTTATTATGGAGGACAGGTAATGGAGGACATTTTTGCACAAGTTTCAATAAATTAATATTTGACAGCTTCTGTGGTTCATTTAATTGTAAATTTATGATAATAATTAATTTCTTACGTTTATTCAACATAGAATAGAATGCCATGTGCATTTATACATAGTATTTTATAGTAGAAGTATTTAATATTTTATACTGTATAATTATATCAAATTTAAAATAAAATGAGTTTGTTTACATTTGTAAAGCTGTAAGAATAGAAAAACCAAGTGCTCTTCAGGATATTTGAAAACAGAAGCCAGTTGCTTACTTCCAGAAAATAGATATTCACTCTTTAAAGCATATCCCATTATTGATACAAATGGGAAGTCAGGCTGGATCCAAATATGTTTCCTTCTGGAAGTTTGCCATTTTGTAAAGTCAAGAGCACTGGAATTTAATGGTGAAAAAGTTATTACAAAACAATCTTTATCTGGGCAATAGTCCAGTATTTTTCTGAGCTCTACAGTTAAATTCA
>JAOXNO010000020.1:18618590-18651483 GCA_028565335.1 Limnodromus scolopaceus
CTGCCCGGGTGCTGCTTCTGAGGTTCCCTGATCCATGAGGTATTGAGATTAAATTTGTTCTTTGCCCTTAATCCATGGTTTTGTGGTTGTTCCTGTGTCCTGCCTGTATTGGCTCACACATAAACCAAAACCAGTATCTTAATTCCAAGTTTCATTAGACTGATCGAAAGAAAGAAAAAAAACCCTTATGGCTGCCAAATAGAAAAGGAAAACAAAAACTTGGCAGTGAAAATCATATTATCCAGCTGCCAAAAAAGAATGACAATGGGTATAAAAATGTAATTAAAATCTATAAAATCTGTAATTGAGCAGGCCTTTTTTCCATATATGTATATCTTGGTAATTGTCTATTCTGTACAGCACATACTGTCATTTTTCTCACTTCCAGCTCATTAGACTCTGGAGCAGTAAGTTGCACTCCCAAACCTGTGAAAGGAATGGGCCTGTGTTGTAGATGCCCAGAGCCATCCAGCATAGTGAGGGTGACACTGAAATGATGACAGTGAGGTGGAGCGTGCAACTAGAGGCAAGGCCAGCCTTCGTGTAGAGGGTGAGATGCAGCTGTCCCGGCGGCATAGGTCACAGCCTGTCCTGCCGATGGGCGAACGTGGGAGGAGGAATGAATGCTGGCGGCTGGCTGGAGGAGCCCCATTTTATTTGCACGATGCGGTGGCTCTAAAACATATCTCCGTGCCAAACGTGTAGCCGAGCAGACGCAGACTGAGCTGACGGGGGAGGCTGCTGTGCCCCGCTGGACTGCAGAGCTGGGGGCAAAGAGGTGTCAGCCTCCTGCAGCAAGTGCCTGCACGCACTACACGCGTGTTGAGCCCGGCGCAGATTGCTCACGTTGCCTCGTGGGACAGCGCCGGAGTGGAAGTAGGCGAAGGTGTGGGATAGCGTCAGACTGGGTAGATGTGTGTGAACGTGGCAGAGAGGCTGTTTCCCACGCTGGGAAAGCCCCAGGCTCCCGTCCGTGTGGGGTGGCGCAGCTGCTGGGTCTGCACGGGCAGCGTGGCACAGCTCGGCGAGAAAGGGGCGGCAGCGCCCGGGCTCCATCTTGACACTGGCTGCTGAGAACCCCTGTAATAGAAAGGGTAATATTACTGAATTTACTGCTCAATTAATGTTAATGTCTTTAACATTTCACTGTTGGAAGCACTGTGGTGAAAGGCTTCGAGATTGCAGCAGTATGCTTAAAATCACACCTGAGTTCCCACACTTTGCTGATGTGGGGCAAGAGTGCTCAGAATGATGGTAGATCAGGTCTTTGTTTCAGTTATCTTATTTGGCTCTTTATCTGTGATGATCTTAATTGCCAGCCTTTCTCCTCTACAGCGTAAGTTTCAATTCAGCTCGCATCAGTAGAAAACAAAATATTCTTACTTTCATAAGCAGTTCAGCAATTCATGCAAAATTAGCTTCTGCAGATAGTACATGAAAACTTGCTGGTCCTTGTTTGTTATTACAAAGCATTTGGTAGGGAAGCAAAAAAAGAAACCAAACCAAGAAAACAGCACACACTCTCCTCAACCTAAAATCCATATTTTGTAAGAAAATTTGGGATAGACTATCCATATTCATATCTGCAACTAGCATTTTTATTAAGTGGAAGGATTTTTTTTTTATTATTCCTGAATTAGGCACAAGAAAGATTATCCACTGATTAGAAGATACTTCAAACAGGCTTTATGTGACTAGGCAAAATGAGGCACAGGTGTTTTGCATAATGGGCTGTTCACGCCCAGCTCTGAATGCAGCCTGCATTCTACACAGCACATCTATCTTCAGTTTTGATGTTAAGTGTAACAAAAAAGCATAGAACAAGTCTTCATTTGGGAAAAAGTTGGCTAAAAACCCCATAAGCCTGGTGGGATGGTTCAGAGCAATGTCTGGTATGATTCACAAACGTCAAGGCATCAGACTCGAGGGGTTTGCTTGGATAAAATTTGGGTCCAAATCTTCCATCCTTTTGGTATTTTTCTTTTCATTAGCAACCTCAAGAGAAAAAAAAAATACTCCAGCAGAATGGTAGTGCTCTGGGGAGTGGTTCCTTATGGTACAAGGGTGAGATGGGCAACGGGGAAGAGGCTGGCAGAGCCCAATTGGACTTCACAATCCCGAGTGTTTTTCTTTTGTAGATAACACTTACGTTTCCAGTTCTGATAACGATGAAGATGTGCTAGTTACAACAGAGCCAATTCCAGTAATTTTCCACCAAATCGCTACAGGTAATCTTATGTCCTGAGTATTTTATCAAGTTCATACTTTGTGAGGAAAGACAAGATGTTGCCTGCGCTTAAAGGGAGATATGTTAATGTGTGCAGCTATACAGTTTGCTGTTTTCTTACAGTCTTGCTATAGTAAATTGTCTACATTTTAGAGTAGAAGAAATTGAAATATTTCTTCTGGGGATCACCATGATTGTGTAGGCAGAATGTATTTTATTCTTTTAATGTCTTGCAGTCTGTGCTAAAGAAATTCTCCTTGAATACAATTAGAGGTGCTTAATACTTCCCAATTATAAGTTTTCATGCTCACTTGCTTAAAACTTCACTAAATCTTCACCATTGGGGATGAAACAGTCTATAACTGCCGTTGCCTCTGGTGAATTATTTCAGGAAATTTCAAACAAAATGGTTCAGCTGTTTCACTAAATTAGACTACAGAAAAAAAAATTATTTTTTCCCAGTGATTTTGGGAACATCTCATTTGAAATTATTTCCATACTTTCAAAAAGTATTTGATACATGAAAGGGCATGATTTTCAGACATATAGGCACATTTATATAATATATAATCAAGATTTGTGCCTACTCCATAGAGACTTTTTAGATTTTAGCAGCCAAATTTCCTGATGATTTCAGGCTGCAGGAGAAACTGCATAGAGCAGTCTTAAATCTGGCAGTTCTTCAGATAGGGAGCACTTGACTTTGCAGTCTTTTTATTATTATTACAATGCTTTTGGGCTTTTTTTTTTTTTTTTTTTTTGCATAACACAGAATCACTTTGAATTCCACTGAAAAACCGATATGATCTTCAGTCTCTGATCTCATTTATACTGATGTAAATCAAGAATAATTTTACTGAAGTCAGTGCAGCGGCACCCAAACAAAAACTGGCCAGTATGGTCAGAAGTTTAAGATAAGCTTTACTTGCAAATACTTCTGTAATTTAAAAAGAAATAAAGACTGTCATCTGAAATAGAATAAAACCCCTATGTTTGTTGTAGAAGATCATCTGATTATATTTTGCTGAGGTGTTTTGATTTTTTTTTTTTTCATAAAGTATACAAAATTAATGAATGACACTAAATTGTAAATTACAGATTGGGAAAAAGCAATCTACATAGACCAGCTGAGTTTCATTTCATAGTTAAAAAATATGAGTCTTCTGAGACGCAGGGGCTTCTTAATTTTAGACTGTTGTACTGTAAACTCTGTGATGCCTTTCATATCTGTAGCTTTTTGTTGTACTTATTTGCTCTACTACTACAATGTAAGTATTTCAAGTCTGCATATGCAAAATTATTTCACATTTTCTATAGATTTTCCATATTTTCCCTTTTCTTTTAAGAACTAAGAAAAACCAGTGATGTCAACTATTGCTTATCCATAAAATCAAAATTACAGAGGGAAAATGGAGAGGTATGTATTTCTTGTATCCATAATTTAAGAGAAGTTATTCTAAGAAGCAACAGAAAATAATAAATATATTTACCATAGATTTCCTATCAAATGTGTGCTTACACAAACTATACATGTTTACATGTTTTAGAAGATAAGTGTAGTTCTCTAGGTTTCATACACGGAATAACCAGTCACTTAATTGGGATAGGGATGTTCCCATCCTAGGAAAAACGGTTTTGCCATTTGTTTCATTTTTTCTTCAACAGTGTTACAGACCCTGTCTACCCTAAAAATACAACTCTTTTGGAGAAGTTGATCGTCATACCGTTACCTTTTAACCTACTCTTGCACATAGGACCACATCCCGTTTATTAGCTCACTGCTGCTCCATGTGGTCTACAGCAGTCTCACTGGAGGCTCTAGGCCTCCGCATGGCTCTATTCGCCGTAAGCAGTGTCTGGAGTATTAAGGCCTTCCAGTCGTGGTTGTATTTGTGGTGTACCTCTGGCATGGGTCCCTGACCAGTCTCACTGAGACATTAACTCAATAAAAAAGTGACACTAACATGAAGTTTAGAGGGCTTGACAGTGCTGTGGGCTCCACCCCCAAGCAAGGAATTGAGTGTTGTATCAAGAATTCAGGTGCTTTTCTTTAAAAAATTCCTTTGGTAAGGGTGGTTGCTAAGTTTCTTGACAACTGCTTTTTAGCCTCAATGTGTATTTGGCCCTGGAAAGGGGAAATAAGCATGCCCAGATATGCTAATGTTTGTGGCTGGTTTTTTTGATGTGAAAAGCTGCCCTAGAAATACTTTGCTTCTACTGCCTCATCATTGAATTCAGTGCTCGGTAAACATTAGAAAAATTCAAGTGCAGGAAGAATTTACCCATTTGATTAAAAGCCCGAGATATGTTTAGCTTTTATGGGACAGAGTTTGAGCTTTTATTTTGTTTTTAGATGAACGAGGTAATTAAATATAAAAGTACTGGGAAAAAAAACCCTTCAAAAAAGCATTTCTGACACAGACCATTTCTGTTGGCTAGACAGTTAGAGGTTTGATTAGGATGGGATGGTCTTGTCACTGTTCGCGTATGAGAGTTTCATTTCTCTTTGGTTTGTGTTGAATTTTTGTTCAGTTGAGTTCTGTTTTAACACAGACTTCCCCTTGAGCTAAGGTTATTATAAAACAAAGAAGACTAAAGTCACTTTATTTCTTTTCAGTGAAGTAGAAGCAGAAATTATTTTTGTGCCTTGTTACAGAAAATTGCTGTGAAATTGGCTGAAATAGAATTTTTGTTCTATGTATACATACAGTGAATAGAGCAGGAATTTAGAGGCAAAGGTAGGGAAATGGGATTAGAATGTCTGACCGTAGAAATCGGTGATAAGGATGTATTTGACATTCATGACTATATGGGATTTAGGAGTAACTTCTATTCTTTGATTCATACATCTGATTCCTATTCCATTTTGGCAGTTCTGTGCGGGACATAAATATGAAATAAGCAGCAAGTACATCACGTTCAGGTTGAAGTGAAGAAATATTATTTTAACAGGTGTTCCTTACGGGGTCCTTTTCAACATAGGGCTTAGAAATAACACATGGATTGTGGGGAACAAGAATTAATATCTTCAAGCAATTACATAATTATAAGTAAAGGTTCCATTGGTGGGAAGCAGAATGTAACACTTCAGCTCATGCTGAGTTGCAGTCTGTACCAGGATCAGTTCTATTTACTTGAGTGCAATTATTCAGAGAGCAGCCTATTTAGAGCAGGTTTTACTAGGGTAAGCATATTACTTTCTAATCTGTAATTTTCAAAGTCTCAGAACAGAGCTAGTTAGAAAATTTGAACTTTAGAAAGTTTGAACTTTTCTGGCAACAGGCTGGTGCTACTGTTAAAAATAATAATTAAACAATGAAGTGTCAGTTTTAAACAGAAAGGAATTTAGGAGATCCCATGCTTGGACTTTAATTATTTCCTTAATCTATTAGAATTGATTTACCAGAATAAAGTAAACTATAATTCTATTGGGTCACTGAAACACCAAATTAATTAAATCCAGAACTTGTCTTGGTGGGTAAATTACGCTTTGTTTAGCAAAAGCACAGTGAAGTATCCCCCCATAGTCTACTGAATTCCCCAGTTCCTTAAAATACCACGCTGGGTGTGTAGCCAAAGTATCAGTTCTCCAACATATATTGAGGGGTTTTTTTACGTATCTGGTTAGTCCATGCTTGTTTTTTCTGATATTTCACTATTTTCAGAACAGGTCCTTAGTAGTCTTCCGGAGAAATGATACTCAAAGAACTCCTGGTAAAGGGTTCTGTGAGCTTATTTGTAAAAACATAATTCCTGTAGTTATCATTAGAACTATAAATGTAAGATAAGCATATTGCTTGTATCATTGTTAACTTTCTTTTCCATTAAGGAGTCACGGCACAACAGCACAGTTGAAGAAGACTCTGAAGGAGATAATGACTCTGAGGAATTTTATTATGGAGGACAGGTAATGGAGGAAATTTTTGCACAAGCTTCAAGAAAATTAAATTTGAAAGCTTCCGTTGTTCATTCCATTATGAATTTATGATAATAATTTCTTATGTTCATTCAACATTGACTAGAATGACATGTATTTGTGTACAAAGTGTTTTATAGCAGAAATATTGAGTATGTTATACTGTATAATTATATCAAATTTAAAATAAGATTAGTTTGCTTACATTTGCAAAGCCGTAAGAATAGGAAAAGCAAGCATACTCTTCAGAACGTTTGAAAATAGAAGGCAGTTGCTTACTTCCAGGAAATAGATATTCACTTTTTAAAGCTTATCCCATTATTGATACAAATGGGAAGTCAGGCTGGATCCAAGTCTGTTTTCCTTCTGGAGGATTGCCATTTTGTAAAGTCAAAAGCATTGCAATTTAATGGTAAAAACGGTTATTACAAAACAATTTTGATCTAGGCAGTAGTCCATTCTTTTTCTGAGCTCTACAGTTAAATTCACCTTGAAAAATGCTGCATATTTTTAGATTAATGTACTGCTCTGTGTCTTTCCTTCTTGTTCCCTCAGCAGAATTAGTTATTATTGCATTCTCTTATGTATTGGGAAATAAAATCTCTTCATCTCTTTCCTTTTGCAATGTCAATAGAGCGCTTCAGGCTGCCAGTCTCTTTATTCAGATTCTTCTCATCTTTTTAGTCTACCTGTTGCCCCAAAGGAATCATTCCTCACTTACGTTATTAGACCTGTTTACTTCGATGAACGTTTTAATGAATGACGGTTGCCCTTTGTGAAAGTTGCCACGCGGCCGAAGCCGCCCTTGCCCGGGGTGCGCGGGGCCGAGGCTGCAGGAGCAGTGCCGCTGCGGTGCGGGGAGCGTGGGGTGCCGATGGGCAGGACATCGCCCAGCCTCTTCTCTTGCAGAGCCAACACAGTTGGGTTTGAACACAGAATACATCTTGAGGTGCTTTACTTAAAAAAAAAAAAAAAAAACAAAAAAAAAACCAACCAAAAAACAAACAAACAAAAAAACAACAACAAAAAAAGCCAAAGCAAAACAAAAAAAACCCCAAACAACAGTGCACACCCCTAAAAAGCCATTAAAAGTGATATTGAAACTGGAACTGAAAGAAGGTATTTTCAGCGTCAGAAATAACTGACATGAGAGATTGACTCGTGTTCGCTTTAGAAATGACTCCAGGAATTGCCTCCCTTCAGCTGCTGACTCTTACGGGCCCACGGAGCGCTGGGGAGGACCATGTACACATACTTCAGTGCAAAGAGTGATGTCTCCTCTCTGAGAGGAAAAATCTTTTGATTTTGCCCTGTAGTGATGGGTTGTGTGTGCTGGCTCCGTTTTTCAACCCTGCAGAAAGGGTAGTAACCTCAAGGTGAAGGAAAAGGCAGCAAACAACTGGGAGTGCTTATTTCTTGAACAAGCACTAATATGTTCGGTAAAGGATGCTTGCCAGTGCCCAAATGAATGAATAAATATTAATCCTGCCTAGGAGATATGAACACAAAGAGCAGTACATCACTTTGCAAAGTATGAGAGAGCTGTGTAATAGGCAATACTGGTTAGAATGCGGTTGCCTTCTATTTGAAGTGGAAACTACATTGCATTGACATTCTTTTAAGGTAATACATTTAATTGAAGGAATTATAACTGGCAAAAAAAAATACAATTAGACCAGTGATAAAAATAAAATACCAGATCTTTGTGAATGTCTTGAGTATAGAAAAATCAAAAAGCAAAATAAAAACAAACAAACAAAAAGATATCATAGAAAATATACTTAACAAGAGAGAAAAAAGGATATTTTGAATTTAAAATTTCATGGTAAGAAAGATAAAATTCTAAAGAAGGCCTGTAGAATTAAAGAAATTACTGGGGACTTGGGAAGTAAAAAGGAAAAGCAAAATCCCTCTAGCAATAAAAAGAACAGTCTTTTTTCAAATAAAGTGATTGTAAGAGTTATTAAGTGAGCACCAGGTGCATTGGGAAGACAAGATTGTTGACTGTAGAAGTGGGAAACAAGTAGGGTGAGCTACTTCAGTTGAGACAAGTGTGTGCTGTGCCCACAGAGAAAGGGGACAAAGATACTCACAAATACTGACTTCAGTAACTAGAAGGACTAGATCCCAGTCCAATTGGGTGTAAAGCAGTTGGCGAGGATGGAGGTCAGGGATAATTCTTAACATTTCTAAGTGGTTACAGCTGGAAAGACAAGAGAGCAGCTGATGATGAAACAAGGACCATGGAAGATGGGAAGTGGCATTTGATGGGCAGTGAAAACAAGATACAACCTTTTGGTCATAAAGTAAATGTTTGTATCTGCTTCCTAGGCACCTGCTTGTAATCCTCCCTAAGGATTTAATGGATAAATACTTTAAAGTAGCTAAGTGATTCAATAGCCTAAGTCCTATTGATTTTCAATGGGATTTAGGTCTGTAAATCACTTAATCTCCTTTAAAAATGCAACCTTTTGTCATTATGTGGGTCAAAATAATCTGAATCAAGTCTCAGATTAAAAACTGAGACTTTCTGAACAAGAGACCCTTCAGACACAGCAAAGTTATCAGATCTTTTAGCTTCTATATTCACTTTCTCTGAGACTCTTTGTTAATTCTTGCTTTGAATCTCTATCTTCTACATTTGCAAATGAGAACAGGAGATTGAAACAGTAATACTACAGCCTTTGGCGCTCTCTCCCTCTCTCTCTTGTGCTTCAGTTACAGGACATACTTGCAAATGCAGGTATACAAAACACTGGCAGTCTCCTCTGCTTACATCTCTGTGTCTGTGGCACAAATTCAGGGCTGGAAAATACCATACTGTGGTCTTATAATTTGCCAAAACACTGCTTTGTTTCCTTTTTGAGTTCATAACCTCTTACCATCAGAAAATAGATTGGAGAAAGCATTACATTGAGCAGTTCAGTGTTCTACATAGTGTTCCTTTTGGATTTTTCTACTATTGATACATAAAACTGCTTTTAAAATGTGTTTTAGGACTGACAAGGGTGGCAGGTGCGCCACAGCTACGATTTGTGAAATGATTGCTGTGCTCTCTTTGGAAGCAGGACAGCAATTATTTATGCATCTTTAAAGAATTCATCTTTGAGTTATGCGCATTTTAAAAGTATTGGTTTTCTCCTTGCTGAAGTGAAAAAATAAAAATTATAGTAAAGGTGTGCTACCCATGCTCTTCTACTTGGAAAATTGTTCTGCTGTGCCTGCCCAAACAAAGGAGAGATGCTTGGCTTATATCCTTCTGGTCATGTATATAATTTATATCCCTAATAATCACATGCCCATGCTATGCTGATGAATTCTGTGCCCAAGTCTAATAAGGTTATTCTTTGCTAATTTTCACATGGAAAAAGTGATCAGCTGATTATTATTTGGATTCTATTAAAATTTATTTAATTAGATTGAAAAGTTCATCGCCAGGTACCAGAGCTGAAAGTGTCACAGCACTGGTTTCCTACAGATTTGGATGTACAAACAGAAGGAACAGCACTACATTTAGATATGGTTCTGCAATAGCAAGAACTTCCTGCAGGAATTTCTGTATAAGGAGATATATGTATATGTGTGTTTAAAGCGATAAATTACACTCTTGTGCTTTGCTCTCTGAATTTGTTAAATCCTACTCTCATTTCTGAATCTGTCCAAATCTAGGGAGTTCATCAACTTTTGTGGAATTATGGTCATTCTAATTGTTGTAAAGAAGTAGAATTAGGTTCATACAATCAAGAGCATAATGCTTAATGAGAACATAGTAATTGACTGTGAATAGGTTGGTACAAGCATTAAGGCCTTGTAGAAGATAGGAGGATATTAATTATTTTGACTTCATGCAGTCCAACCAAGTTTTGCTTTCTAGTATAAGCACTAATAACCATCTCTGTTTTTCGTGTAGAGTTTGAAAAAAATGGGGGTGATATCTAAATACATGTTTCTTTACACCTTCTCTGGTAAAATACTTAGAATGGGAAAGTGTTCTTTCATTTATTTTTTTTCCATCTGATAGCATTGTACTGGTGGATAGAATACAACCAATGGGTAGACCGAAAATGTAGTACACATGCTGAGACACATGGTATATAGAATAGTTTCATGCTTCTCTTGCTGATCCCAAGCCATTCTGTGTCTAATATATATGAGAGTGTGACAATAAGCAAGAGGGAGCAAACCTTTGTCCTGTACAGGTTGGACTGGGATGATATGACTGGGGAGATCCAGTTCTTCTCATTCTTAACAGTTCTGAAATGTGTCCCAGAACAAACCCCAGGACAAGACAGGACAGACAGATGAGTCCTTTGCAGCTTCTCTTCCCACAAACAGGCGTGGGACCCTCAAAAAATTTCAATGCAGAGGTGTCTGCGTTGCAAATCTCATTGCTTAGCAAAGCTAAACCAACTCAATGCTTCAGGTTATCAACACAGTGTCCTTTCTGAGCGTAGCATTAGGGAATCTTTACGCAGCTTATTTTGCAGGGGTAAATTTGAAGAGCCTAGGTAAGATGCCAGTAAAGAAATAAGTAAGAACTCCTAGGATTACCTTTTTCCCTGTAGGTTAGCTATGATGGAGAACTTCACAAGCACCCACAGCTGGAAGCTGATTTGACAGCAGTGAGAGAGATCTATGGACCTAATGCAGTATCTCTCAGGTATGTCATTGACTTTTCCTTATTGCAGAACCTTTGACGTTTTGGAGATTGAGTTCCATGTGGACCTTCCCTCATGGCCAAAGCACAAGTCCTTCTAGTGATTTCTGTATATTGTGTGGCAAAAGGAAGGAGCACTGCTGGCTAGCAGTAATGCTGGTCTCAGTTTTTTGGAGTTGAGTACTGATGCAACTGGCTGTGCTGAGAAAAAGCCTAGGGATCCTGTTCTAAAACATCATTGTCTTTTGCAGTTCAGTCAGTATTTGATCAGGCTGTTGTATTTTGTTGAAAATTGCTATTCAGCATTACTCTAAACCCTTGTTAAACTCCTTTTCTGTCATATTCTGTCTTTTGCCCTGGAGGTGAACAAGAATAATGTTAAGAGATTTAGTAAATATTTTCCCTAGGGAAAGATTGAAGGAATTGAATTTGTCTAGTCTGGAAAAAGGTGGAGGAAACATAATAGCAGTTCTTCTTCAAAAAATTTGTTTGTAGGTAGGAGTGATCAAATGTTCTCTATTGTCATCATGAGAGAGACAATAAGAAACTGGCTGTGTTAACAACAAACAAAAATTTGATTAGATTTTATGAAAGCTTTTTAATTCTGGAAATCTGAAGTATTCTACAGAGGGAAGTGGTGGAACTATGTCAGAGGTGTATTGCAAAGCGTAATTACACAAAAATTCTGTTGGACATATATGAGCATCATGATTCTGCCATAGAACATAGCTGTACGATATTTTTAATACACTTCAGGACTTTTGTAACTTCATTTTCCATCTATGCAATTTTAATAAAATTTCACAGAATTAACAAGTAGGCAAGATGTAACAGACCTGTCAGTTGTATTACAAAGAAAATATCAAAGTTGTCATACAAACCAAGTAATAAAATACAGAGAAGATAATAACCTTAGGCATACCTATATTGCAAATAACAATACCCATTAACCTCTAAATAATAAGCTCTGTTACTTTTGTCTAAGAAGAGAAAGCACGTACACAACTATGGTGTACTATACTTTTTCAAATTAAGTGGAAATTTCATTACATTTTGAGGACCTGGGGAACTGAAATCCAAATAGTTGTATATGGGTTTAGGAAATGAATGAGATAGATGTTTAGTTGCCAAACTGATAACTATGAAATTGAGAACACTTTGGTAATAGGCTCCCTCAAGCTTCTAAAATTGAAACATTATATGTAACCTTTCAAAAACTTTAATGCATCTAATTTATTGAATCAACTGTTTCATTGGAAGCATTGTGATCTTCTTGAGCTCACTGTAGTAGAAATTAGCATCTGTGGCTCTGTTTTGGCATGGGGAAAACTTCAATGCTTCTTCCACTCTGTTGCAGTTGAAAATACTCATAAATCCTTGGAAATGATAAACATATCATTAAGCATTCAATTACATCTCTCTCCTGCAGCTCCGCTTCTCCAGGGAGAGAGAAGTCTGTTGGACAGTGACAGCCACTAAGATGCACATTTCCTAGACAGTTGACCCTCTTTTAGTAGTCTCTTGCTGTCACAGCCAACTGTATATACAAAAGTGAAATTCCTGTACCTGCATGCTTTTCACCAGTGCCATTTGAATTCTGGCCACCAAAGCTCTGAGAAAACCCTTTGGACCAACTGGTCCAAATTCTTCGGTATCTGTTTATATTGCTTATGCCTTGATGGACAGGGGACCTCTGGGAGCTTCAAAATCAATATGTGTTCAAGGCAGCATATCATAAGCTGCAGGTGCTGGAAAAAAACATGATTTCTTCCCCCTCCTTTCCACTTGGGGAGGTAAAACCACAGTCAGCATCATGTGTCTAAAACCCATTTTCTATGATGGTAAAGGAATAGGGGGAAAGGGATTTCACTGAGTATGGAAATTCCACAGTTACTACTTATTTTTATGTGATCCTTTCTTCCAGTAATATTTCTGTGATTCATTAGTTCAACTATGTTTCTGTTTAATATATAAAATTATGCTTATTAACAGCCTTTTGAATCTCAGTCATGTGAGTAACACCAGCCTGCGTTCATAAGTATTTCTGAAGAGTTTGTAACAATCTGGTTTTTAGATCTTCTGAAAAATTAACAAAAAAGTCTGAGGCCACTTGTTGTGTAGGACAGTGGTTAAGCTATTCAGCAGGTGGAGAATTTCACTGTTTCAAAGCCAGGTCTTCAGTGAGCTGGTCAGCGAGCACCCATACATGTAGCTCTGGGTGAGCAGACCCTGGAGCAGCTGTCAAGGTGGCTGGGAAGCCTCAAGGTAATACAACCCTGGCCAGCCATTGACCTGCTTTTGTGTGCCATGTGTGGACACAGCTGATTGAGAGAGAGAGACTTGTTTTGCCCTTACCAGAGAGAACCATTGAGATGGCAAGTTTTGGTGCAAGGGATTCCCTCCACCAAACTTCACAAGAGGTCAAGACATTTCCAGTGTGAGCCAGGTCCTCCCATGGGCTGAGAGGACACTTTGGTAGGAGACAGTTATATTCACAAAAACGTTTTTATTTTTCAAAATTACCTTACCAATTTATTTATGCACAACTGCTACTCTGCTCTGGCTTAGTCTAGTTTATTAGAAAAGCATGGAAGTCACTGTGAGAACAACGATATAAATGCAGTGTAAAGAAAAAAAACTAGACTAGAATCTAATCTGTGAAAAATTGGGAGTGATTGCACTTTTACAGTATTGTCCACTCAAGCAATTTAGGTGACAGGAAAGCAGTTTTTTACTTTGGTGTATGAATGAGTATTTTCTAGCCCTATTTTTCAGAAGTCTTCAAGTACTTTGAGGGAGGGCAATCAGAATGAGTCAGAAAATACGAGGCAGAAAAGTCACACTTTAAATGTAAGATTTCAGATCGTAATGAAACACCTATGAGAATAAATTAAATCTAAACCTTGGGGATTCCAGCAGTACTACACATAACAGATAAAATTAGGTAGCTATTGCCTTGGGTGCATTACAGGGCAATCTTTATGTTTTGACAAACAAATGCTTGAATGTATGAAGCAATCCCACAGGTATAATATGCCACCCTCTAGGCTATGTTGTGTTTGTCTTCAATGATTTATCTCAAGTCTCTCCTTAGGTTACTGGTTGTTAACCTGAAATACGTTTGAAAATTAACTAGGATTTTCTTTTGTCATAAATATAGGAGCAGCATGTGACCATTATTGTTTTCGTGATTTATTTGGCAATACACGAGGCAAAACTACGTAGCAGCAATGGAGAGATAATTTGAGGGAGTTAGTAGGAAAAAAGATTTAGCCTGTTTAAGCAGGATCCACTGAAAGAAAGTTCCAGTGCAGCAGATGGTCACCCACTGGGAATATTGATCCAATCTATGTAAATGTGTATTTTATAACTATTCTGATTTTACAGACAAGATTATCCTTTATAAAATCTTCCCTGTTGTAAGTACTCCTGGGCTGAGGAGTATCTTAAAGAGCTCTAATGTAATGTAATTCTTTCCTTTCAGGGAATATGGAGCCATTGATGATGTAGATATTGATCTGCATATTGATGTTAGCTTTCTTGATGTAAGTAATCTAATCACAGAATTACATAATGAACATTAATACCCATTTAATTCTGCTACACATCAGACTCTCTAAACAACCACTGAGACTTTCATTTTTTGGAGACTTGATCTTCACAAGTGCCTGTCACATTACTGGTTGCTACGCAGCAGAAAGGTTTCCTTTTCCTTTTATGATCACACTGTTAAAATGCTTTGTAGGCTTTTCTTTACTGCACGTGTATTGCCTTTCAAACATGCTTTGTGATTCATAAATGTTTTAACTAATATAAATGAAATATATTTCTTTATTTGCTATCCTAGACATTAGTTAGGTGAAAGCACTTCATAGAGTCCTGGAGGGAAGAAGACCTTGGCTGGAGCTCTCCTGTGTGCTTCTCAACATCTGCAGCTGATAGGGGGAGGCTTAAGTGGCAAAGGAGACACAGGACAATGGTGCTGTCAACTGGCAGCACAGCTTCTGTAACAGTTATGCTGTCGCTAACTCCACACTTCCTCACCTCATCTGTCCAGTAGCTTCCTGTCCTCTAGATAGAGAATAAAAATTAGTCCCTCTAGGGGCATCATTAGCTTCTGCACAGATATGTCATATTCTTTGGTCAGCGCAGCACATAAAATAGTTGTTCTTGGGCTTTTCTAAAATTTAAGAAAATCTGATATTATCGTGAATTATTTTAATCAGTCTTAAGGAGCAAAAGTTTCCTTTGCCATGTGATACAGAATGAGTTTTCTTTCTGTCTTTATTTGCTTCTTTGCTTCTCAGCTTTGAAGCAGTATCTCTTGATAGATGGGAAGATGTCTGCCTGCACTGTAGATGTAGTATTGTATATAAAGCTGTGCTCAGTTTAAATGAACATACAACTGGAAGCAGCCTAACACTGCTTTTAGGGGCATCAGCAGGCAATAGTTAGTTCTAACTCTCAACTTTAAAGTTGGAGTAGGTATTCCACAACTGGGTAAATGGATGGATGATGTTTATAGTAACCCTAAGATAGATTGACAAAATGCAGCATTTCCTCATGGTGGCTAATAGTGTCTCTTGTTTTCTTTTTTTCTTGAATTAGGAAGAGATTGCTGTGGCTTGGGATGTAATTCGCACAGAGCCTATAATAGTGCGATTGCACTGTTCGCTTACACAGTACTTAAATGGTCCAGGTCAGTAACTTGTGTATTCTTCGTGTGCGTTGTATGGCATCTCGGTCTGAGCCATGTACTAGGTGATAGATACTCATTAACTGCCAAAATCTTTGACCCTGCATGTGTTTACTGCTAAGAGCAGTCCTACTGGTCTGAAATTATTTTTACATATATATTGGCACATCTAGGGCCTCAAAAATGGCATGGGCATCTAATTTAAACTTTCATAGGTTGATTTTTGGAACTTGATTTCCTGGTATCCTTTGAAATGCAGCTGCTTCGCTTAGGAACCACGGTTAAGGAATAAAGACCTACAGTTTCTAGTATGTGATTTCCTGATTTGGAAATAGGGGGTCATCTGCAAACACGAGATATTACTGATAAGGTATACATACACAGACCTGTGCAGCACATTAATATGTCCTTTTTCACATAGTTTTGAAGAATCAGGCATGGTAATTATCTTTTCAACTTCTGATTCCTATATGACTGTGTGAACTCGGGAAATCTTTAGGTTTCAATGAGTTGTTAAATGAGTAAATCTTCCTCATAAGAGTAAAAATGGTCAAACCTCTGAAGAATCGACTGATTTTGAACATTTGGAAATACTCATATGCAAGAGTCAATTTCAGATATATTTTTACAGTGGGAAGTCAGAAGTAAGTTGCATTTGGATCATAACTTCCCCAGCTTTGGAGGCTTCTAGTGAAAGCTGTCTGTTCAGGCTTGTATCTGTGGGAGAATTTTGCCTCTGGAAAATGAATAGATATTTCAAGCCATAATATGTTTAGCAAAATCTGTCCCAATGAGCTATTTTTATAGGATAAGTTGCCTGCCGGTGCTAACTATAAGCTGTATTTTGTTCATTCAAATAAGCATTTCCTTAGATCAATCTTTTTTTTGTTTTCTTGCTTGACTTTGGTCTTTTTGTCTGTATTTTATTGCTTCAATCTTTTTTGTAGATAAGCAGATCTTAAAATATGTATTCGCGGGTAGCAGTGTTAGTATTCAGAATATTTCTATCAAAATGTAATTTAAAAAATAAAAAAGTGCAAAAGTGCATCAAATAAGAGAAGGTGAAGCGTGAAGACCAGCTTGCAGTAAGAAATGATCTAGTGAAATGAGAAGTAACAACAAGACATCTGCTGCACTGTTGACAAGGTTAAAATGGGAAGCTTAGTTCCCAGTCCTGCAGCTGACTGATTGCGGGAGTGCCTGAGTATCAAAAAAGGCAAAATCGGGGCCAGAGGCAGGTGCTTCACTTATACTGGTTTTATGAACTCAGCTGCTGTCAGCCATATCTCCTTATTTACCAGAAAGGACAAAGAGATCCACCATCTTTTCTGTTAATAAGACCCTTTCTCTGTGAATTCCTCTTCCTCCTTAAATATGTTGTTCTGAGACTACTGTGGCATAATTTTATGCTACCTCTTTTTCTCCTATAGTACTTTCTGTTGATTGATAAACAGAAATGCAGTATTCTCCAAAGCATTATGGGGCTATTTGTACCACTATATAGCTGTGTAATACCCTGATTTTAGATGATAGTCATTCTTCTAGTTCATAGCTTCTTGCTTTATTGTACTCGTGGGAAGTTTCTCCCATGTGCCTCAGAAACCTGTCTTAGATGAGGATGAATCAGATTATGGAGGTACCAGGCTGTCTTCTCTGCCTGTACAGCTTAGACAGCAATTGTAATCTAGATGTCAGATTTTAAGATTGCTGGTCTAGGTACGACGACTCCTATTGAAAATATTCCCCCCCCTACCATGTCTCCTAAATTTAACAATCTAAAGACATTGCTACCCCTAATCAAATCATTCATCCCTTTTGAAAAAAAATCATCAGTTTGTCTTTAAAAGATGAGGTTATATTTGAATAATAACCTTAGAGAAAAGGTATCTACAGGGCTTTGCACTAAGTGAAATTGAATAGCCAGGTTAGATATATTGTATTTTAGTTTTAAATTTAATTTATTAAAACAAAATTAAAGGATAAACTTTGGCATTCTGAATAAAGTCTGGCTTTCTGAGTGATCAGAATAATGTAGATTTTCAAATACTGCTTTACTTTTTCTAATAGAATTTGAAACAACCCCAGATTTTTTGTTTTCATTCCTTTTTTATTTTACTGTAGTCATTACCACCTTATGTAATACAAAGTATACAGTCTATTTAGGCTTGTAATATGTGTTGGCTGTTGTCCTACCGTGAGGACCTGAGGCTCTCTCAACAAGTGCTGGTTTCCATCTGCCACTTCTATCCAGCAAATGTTATTAAAGGATTTTAGTAATACCAGGAGCTAATTTCCAGCTTTCACCCTGCACAGTTTCAGTTTTCTGACAGATGAATATGGATATACCATATATATGGTATACACCATATGGATACCAATGTTAGGACGGGTCTTAAGGAAGATTCAGGGTAATTCTTGGCCACTGGAATCCATATATCAGGCAATTAGACGACAATTATGGATCTTGTATTAAAACGCTCTAAGAAACAGGCAGTTTTTATGGCAATTTTCTTCATAGTCACAGGAAACGTAGTGTGTGAAGACTACTTGCTTGGAAAAAAATTTAAGAGATTAGGTGACATGAATTACCAGTTCAGATATATTTGATCTGATGCTGCTCTCTAGTACTTGCATTATGTAAAAAACAAAGACACATTTATGTAATTAAAATTAGTGGGAATTTGGAGAATTCAATTTCTAAATTACTTGTTTGTAAAATTAATAATTTATTGGGTGATATTCCCAAAAGGACCATTCATTTCTTAATAGGTGTAGATGACATGTCCACTTGCACCATTGCTTTGATGGCATTTTCTATAGTAAAGGTCCAGATATAACAGGGTCATTAAATATGACTTATATGGTCATGAGTTCTTGATTATTGCTGTAAACTCATATATCAACAATATCTCCTTTTTCCGTAGTGCCAACTGTGGATGTATTTCAGATCTCTACTAAGGAAAGATTTGGGCTGGGACATCAGCTGAAAAAGTAAGTCTAGGAAAGCTTAACCCCCTGTTTTTAAGGAGAATATCACACTCTTTTTAGTTCCTGGACCGTGCCAAGTAGGATGAAATTCACAGGTTGTCAGGTTGGTTGGATCAAAGTGGTTTGAACTTGGGTAGATTTTTTTTGAATAAAAAATAACAGGATTTGCCTTTTTAAGTTCCGTTTTGACAGTTGTTAGGAAGAACCTGATTTGTGCTGCCTGCCAGGGTTTTCTGTCACTTTGCTGCCAGTTAGGAAATAAGCTACAAAAGTTCAAAAGAGTGCAGCTAGGAGTGTTCAATTTCATGTTTCTGCTTAGATGGTGAAGCATTCCAGAGCAGGAATCTTTTTGAGCATCATGTATACCCTAAGGGGGCTATACTTTCATGGTGGTCTTTAGTATGCACCACATTAATTAGGCCATCCACTTTTTGAGGACAAGAGGGAAGAATAGTTGAAAAAATTAGCAGTTTCATGTGTTCATGGTACAATTCACTTTAATAAAATTTTGCGGAGTCATCTTTTCACATATGGTTGTGTAAGTGTAATAGAATGACAAGAATATAGACTTTACTATCTGACCATGACAACATTAAGAATCCCTTAAGAAAAAAAAAATATCTTTTGCTGTCTGGTGTTTAAAGAAATTCAGCACACCATTTTTATAATCTTAACAAATGAAGTAATGTTACTAAATCCCTATGGTCCATGAATTGGAAGAAAAAAATGAAACTCTCCCCAGACATGAACAGTCCCTTAAAACATTTCAGTACTTAACACTCTCTCTGATTTGTGCACTGGGTAATTACTAAGTGTTCCCATAAGACATTTGCAAGGACAGAGCTGTATAATTCACAGTTGAGCAGAAGTCAGAGTACCCATGAACCCCATGGCCCCTCATGGCTGTGGCAACAGGAGATTCGTCCTTGAAGATTCACTAAATTTTCAATGAAGTCCGTACCAACTTCCACTTGACTTTATCACTCAAGGACCCCCACTGCTAGATTAGTCACAGAGTACTTTGCCTTGAACGGAATTATTGAAGGGCAGCTAGTGCAACATCCTGTTCCAAGGAACACTAAATTCAAAGTTAGATTTCACTCCTCTAACTCAGAATGTGAAGAATGCCTGAGACTCAGAATCTCAGGCATCTGAGCTGTGAAATCTCCACCCTTTAACAGACAACCTATTGTATTTAACCACTTTCTGGTGGATGTTTTCCTTTTATAGCCTTTATGATTTTCAGCTTTTCTTGCTACAACTTGTGACCATTACCTTTTGCTGTCCATCTTTGGGAAGTGTCTGGCCCTGTCTTCTCTGTAAACCTTCTGTAGGTAGCGTAATATTCAACATCCCTACCTTCATGTTTGTGCTGTAGGAGAATATAGTCCTACTTAAGCAGTGTGGATGCCGTAGCCTACCTCTGCAGTCACTGGAGAGTCAGATGAGATGCCTATAGCTGGATGGGATGTCTTTGAATCATCTTTGTCTCTACATCTCCATGAGAGGCATACCTGTATAAGTCTTGCAGTGTTTTTTTACCCAGACTGTATTCTTAATAAAAGTTCAGTGTTAATTAGTTTTATGTGTGTGAGAAAAAAAAAAAAAACAACAAAAAAGCATTTTTGAGGAGCTGAGGCTGCTACAGCTTCCTGTAGATTGAGAACATTGCATCATGTCACCTACACGGTGAACAGAGAGACACTAGTATTAAAGTGAATATATCTTGGCTAGAATAAGAAAATCTTTTCCTCTTTCTTAATTTGCAGAATCATGCAGACATTTGTTACACAACAGTGGAAGAACAGCAAAGAGAAATCTAATTGTACGCACAATAAGAAGGTGTCTGACAAAAAGGTGAAATCCCCTCTGCACATCTTTTCTACATTGCGCAGGTAATAGCAAGGAAAATGAGCTGTTAACACCATATCCTGTTTAAAATCCATAGAAGACTTCACAAGGTGAAATGTTGACTTTTCTCCATAGAGAAGTGCACTATTTATATCTTACCTCATGGGTTTCCAGTCCTTGCCTTGCATGACATCAAAAGTGAACTCGGGACTACTGCAGCTTCTGAGACTGTTTGAAGGCAGAGCATTTCAGGCAGAGCTCTGCTCTCTGAAACAGCCATGTTTTATCTAGAATTGGAAAGAATTAATTTTATATTATCTAACTTCTTGTATTTGTATCTTTATAGCTTGCTAGCATTTGACTGCTACTTGAATAGCAAGAATATAAATATAAGTAACACATACAATTAATATATAGCATATATAATATCTATTTTTAAAAATTGTGTTTGTCTAGCTGTTCTTTTCACAGCTGTGTGTATTTTTAATTTTTAAGAACTAGAATGGTCATTAATGAAAGACTCATTTTTAGAGCTGCTGAGCACCCACCCCTTCCCACTGTTTGAGTACATTAATGTTCACCAGTTCCGAAATGCAGGCACAGAATTTCAAATTAAAAAGGCATTAAAAACCTAAGTAGTAGTTCGTGAATAGTTGGTTTGAATTCATTATGACTTCTGCCAGTTACTCACACTCTTAAGTGTATGTAAAATCAGGCTCTTATTTTACCTCTTTCCAGGATGTGACTGTTTACTCTAGCATGGTCTCCTCCTTATGAAGGGTTCACAGATCACCCCTTCCATACATTTGAATTGAATGCTTCTTTGAACATTTCTTTTTGATGAATTTTCCCCTCCTACATTCTGTGTGTAAAAAAGAGAGGTAGCAGAGCGATTGCTCACAGTGAAGAAGGGAGGAATGTCAAAGATGACGAAAGACTGTCTTTTCAAAGGTAGAAAAGGAAGGTGGTGGTATTTTAAGTAGAAATCTTACCCATTCCCTACCACACCACACACCATTGCCTAGCGCAGGCTGTAGCATGGGGCTTGATTTTACTCAGAAAAGACATGCAAAAGCCAGCCATGTCTTTCTTTTACTGATTTGGCTGCTGCTGCAATGCTTGTCCAAAGATGGCTCAGCCCAAATGCAGGGACCCCCTCCCTGCCTAGACCACCGTTCCTCCCTCCTGTCTGCAGGAGGGTGGTAGTGAGCCAACCGCAGCAGTGAGTCAGCAACCTCCACCTGCATCTTCTACTGTCACCACTTGCAAACAGGGTGGGGAAACCTGCCAGCCTCTCTCCTTGGGGTTTCACTTCTTTTCTATTCAATTCAAGCCCAAAAAATACTCCAAAGATTGGGGTCGCTATAAAGCATAAAAAATTTATTCAGCCTACCTGTTACATGCTTTGAAAGGACAGGAGGATGTGGTCCTTACAGAAATGTGGCAGTTCATGTGAATGTTGTTTCATAAAAACCTTTTGTTTTTACTTTCTGAAGTCATAATGATGATTACATAGGAAAGATAGATTTTGATGAGGAAAATATAATCTCATATGAAATATGTGGGTTTCATTTCAAAGATAATTTACTGAATAAATGGTTTGTTTTGAAACATAGAGACCTTTAAAAGGGCTGTAAGGATATAGCTCTAACTTCTACTTAAGCAAGTAGTCGTGTTTTTGATCAATGAGCTTGTGTGTAAATAGGAGTAAGATGTCTATTTGGTATTGGAAAAAGAGTCCTACATATAGTTGCTAATTTTTTTAATGTTGAGCTCCGTTTATTACTAGTGAAATACATAAAGACAAGTGACACTTAAACATTTTTGCATATGTGTGGTCTTGCTTGATTTGCACAGGATTTTGATTATTCTCCAACTTGGTGTTCTCCTTCTTTATTTTTAAGGTCGCCAAGTTATCCTCCACCTGGCTGTGGTAAAAATAAATCAAAACTGAAGTCAGAACAGGATGGCATCTCTAAAACTCACAAGCTACTGAGAAGGACTTGCTCTAGCACAGTGAAGGTGGAGGATATGTGTGCCACAAAATCTCACAGAACCTTTGGCCGCTCGTTGTCGAGTGACCCTAGGGCTGAACAGACAATGGCTATTAAATCGCACAAACTGTTGAATCGTTCTTGCTCTGCAGCTGTCAAGCAGGAGGAGTGCATCACCTTAAAGCCCCATAAGCTGTTAAGTAGGTCATGTTCTGGGGACCCTCGATGTGAGCACAACAGCACCTTGAAGCCCCACAAACTTTTAAGCAGGTCCTACTCCAGTAATCTTAGAATGGAAGAATTGGATGGATTGAAGAATCACAAGTTACTCAGCAAGACTTACTCCAATGCCCCTAAATCATCCAAAATGGAGCCTTTCAAGGAGTCCACCATAGCAGAGAGCAGGAGGCTCTCTCTTACCTCAGGGCTTATTGGTATCTTAACACCATCTTCATCATCACCTTCACAAGCTGCTGTATGTAATAACTTTTTTATTCTGCTTATTTTCCTCCTATTATTTTCCAAATGTGCTGTTATGCTTATTACGCAAAAACATTAATATCTAGGACATGTGTTAGTGAATATATTGAATATATTGAGTATATTGGAAGAGAATAGCAATGGAGTCAGCTTTTTAAGGAGGATTTAAACAACTGTGCATGCACATATATTTAAGTTATAAAACCAAAGTTTACTTGGGTCATGACAGAGATTTTACGTGTCACATGGAATACAGCTCAGTGTGCCTGCTGGCCATGGGGAAAGTTCAGTCCTCCACTTCCTTCCCTGCCTCCTTTCTTGCTGCAGGAAGAAGGGAGAGCGTGTGCTTCTGTGCCGCAAAATTGGCTTGGTCAGACAGGTCTTTTCTTATTTCAGTTTGCTTTGTGGGGGAAGCAGCCGTCCATTGGCTTGATCGGGTGCCAAGTCACCTCTCCTTCTGGTCTTTGCATCTGTGATCATCGTCACAGGGGAAGGAATGCAGTCATGATTCAGCTCACCTCTTGCGCATTTGTGCTTTGTGAAAGGTTTAACCTTCAAACGTGCTGGTGGCAGCCAGAGGTCGGGGAAGGAATTGGGTCCATACCGCCCTCCTTTCTTTCCCCAGAGACATGATCAACTGGGAATACAAAGGGTAGCCCATATTCTTAAATATAAGAAAGAATGCTCAAAATTAATTCTGCCTATGCCTCTTAAAAGACGCCTTTTATGCTTTAGAGGAAAAAATGGGTCTGTTTGCTCTTTTTCACGGCACCTCTCTGTTTTCTGTGTTAAATTTGGGGAGAGACATTTAGGAGACAGCCCTCCCCCCTCCCTTAGTCTACTGGTGCCTTGATGTTCTCAGTGAGAAAAAGCTGATTCTCGCTTGAAATGCATACATGTATTCAAAATAGTGCATTCTGAATAATGAAATTACATTCAGTGTGCTATGTCTCATGGTAAATTAGTTTAATAAGCTGTGAGCTATACTCATCAGATCTAAAAGCAGTGATACACATAAATGATATCAAGTAATTTATATACATGCTGTGTGGTTGGTTCCTGTAATATGCACAGCAATACTAATTTAAGGTGAGTCAACAGACTTTTTACTTGTCACAGCTTAGAGATGCATTTTTTTTCTCAATCAGCAGAGACTATTTTAACATAAAAAGACTTTTCTCTCCTAAAGCTAATAGGAGAAGTCCCATTGATTTTGATAAGATAATGAAGAGTTGACCAAGAGGTTTCATTACTGGTGTTTTCATCTGATATGGAAGAAATGCAAGCCCTGCTTGGCAATCTGTAACAACTACCAGTAATTTATTACTAGAATGCATTTACTTTGAAGGAAAATCAACACATACATGGTCAGGTGCAGTTTGACTGATGTTAGCAGAAGAACATCATTTTGCATGCAGTCACCAGATATATGGGTAGCCTGGGTGCCTAACTGCAATTTGAAGTTAGTGGAATGTGGAAGTGATGAATTGGAACCCTAACTTCTCTTCAGTTCTCAGCTAAAGTATTTCAATCTCATATATGAATAAAATGAGGAGGGTTATTTCCCAGGAGAAAAAAGGAAAAAGCTTCCAATTAAGCAGCTGGAGAACTGAAAAGAAACAAGCCTATAAACAAAACAAAAAATAACCCTGTAAGTAGAGGTGATCTGACTTTCATTCAAAACAAGGTTTGATTGAGATGGATGTCAGCCTAGGGGGAATTTTGTACCTTACTGACTCCTGTAACAGAAATTCCTTCTAACTTATGTTTCTGTTGTGTTGAAAGAGCAAGGCAGAAATAATTTGAGTGGGCTCCGAGCACAGAGATCTGTCAGCATGGTGCTTTCAGAAGCAAGATACCAGTAAATATACAAGGAAAAGATTTTCAGCTGCTCTGAGAGTTACATTAGTCTTTTAAGCCTAAGCAGATATCCCATATTTGGATAGACAATCAGCAGTTAAAATTTAATAGAAGTTACTAAATGCCAGTTTATTAGAATAGAGTGAAGGCACTGGTGTTTCCATTTGAGATTAGCTTTTGGGATGCTGAGGTAGAAAACCTCATCAGAATTAAGGATTAAAAAGAAATGCTAAAAATCTACCCCACACTCAGCAAACAGTGAAAGGATTGATTACTTGTAATGGCTGGTTTATGCAGATGAGAGATCTTTTTAGATGCAAATATCGTTTAATTAACATATTTGCATGCAAAAAATACCAAAGTTTTACCATTTCCTTATAATTAGTCTACCAACACTGAAGTTGCCTCAACTTTTTCCTTGCAGCAAAATTATGGTGCAAAATGCATTCCAGTACGAGACCGTGGCTTTCTTGTGCAGGTAGGGTGGCATATCTTACCCATTTATGAAACACTGTGGAACTTGAGCTGACTGTTAGTTATTTTTAAGCAGATGTTGTGATTCTCATTTTCCTTGTTCTCAGACTATTGAATTTGCTGAGCAGCGGATACCGGTATTGAATGAATACTGTGTAGTTTGTGACGAACCTCATGTGTTCCAGAATGGCCCTATGCTGAGGGTAAGTGTTGCTGGGATAAACAATGCATTTTATAATGCCTTAAATAGCAATGGGCCATGCAAACCTGTTATAAAACTATTGAATTATTTCAGATGCCTTCCATCCTAATATCCTTGTAAGATGCAAAAAGGTAATGCAGATTAACTAGATTTTGCTGTAAATTCAAAAAAAAATGTATTGCAAGCAAGGGAGATGGAAATCAGGCTTGTATAATATCATAGAAACATAAAGGGGGGATGTATTTCACTGAAAACTGTTGTTCTGCAGTAGTCACAACCAGATAAGATAGAGAAAGCGCATTAGAGTGTTTTTGTGGTCCTCTGGCATTCTTTTAAAAGCTTAGGGTCACCTCCATCCTTGAGCTGTTATCACACCATGACCAGATACACTGGGTGTTAATGCCACAAGGCTGTGAAGTTCTTCTGACCCTCTTGCTCATGGGCTGCTGGAATGAGCCATCCTTCATAATGTGATAAAAAAGGCAGTAGAAGGACATGCTCACTGAAGTGTCTGGTCTAGCAGTGGGCTAGTCTAGGATCTCTGTTGTGGTTCAGTATCCCCAAAGTCTGGCCAGTTAGGCCTTCCTTTCATTCCTGTGTAACTGGGAACGAGAAATTTTGCATGCCGAATGTTACACCCTCTCGTGCTGTTGGTGAATGCATACAGTGAAACAGCATAAGATTGGTCTTGAGAGACACACTCTGCCTGGAGCTACTGGATCAGTGCAGCTTTGTGAAAGAGTATATTAGGAGAATATAATTCTTACCTTTAGGACTGATCTTACAGTTAGAATCCTTTTTGTTTCATCTGTTCTAAGTTCTATGGAAACCTGAGTAACCTTAAAAGATTAAAGCCATGGATAACTCTTCAATACCAGTGTGTGAATGGTCTGACACCTGCCAATTTCTCCATATTGTGGTGAGCAACTACACATAAGTTGAAGCAAACATCACATCTGTAACTTTTCCATGGAACTAAATTCGGGAAGGTTATTGCTTACACAGTAGCAGAAGTCACCTCAGCGTCATCCCCCTTGATACTCAGTGGCACAACAGTCAGGTGTTCTGATTGCAAGCAGAGTATGCAAATAGGCTGTTAATAGGATTTGCAAAAGCATCTACTTATTCAGTTAACACCATTTTAAGTCATGGTTAAACCTCCGTACTTTTGAAAATCCTATCAGGTGTTTTTTTGTCTCTTCAAGTTCCTATCTAACTTTTAAAAACGTGGTTTTCTGCCATATTTATCAGCAATCAAACACTGATTAGAAGCCTGTAGAAAAGGCGCCAGTTCCCTGTTGTTCGTCTTTGAACGTACTGCTATGCATATTACCTCTGACAGGATGAGATAAGACAAAGTGAGTAATGTTTGCATAGTGAGTAAAGTTTGGATAATATATTTGAATTACTGGGTTTATCTATTGTCCATAGGACAAAGGAAATGGTAGGATTTAGTCCTCTTCACATGATGAGCTATTAAAAGAAAACAGAATGGAAACTCATCTACTCTAAATTAAAAAAAATCTTAATGCTTCTTGCTTTTCCACTTTAGAGATTAAATACCCTCAGAATTACTTTCCTCTGTCTTCAGCTTAAAGAGGGGTCATTTTAGCTATCTGTTTGGGAGCTTCTCAGTGTTTCAAAACAGAGGAAAGTGCAAACATGTTTGCCACTAAACATATATTCATCAGTGCCTTTGCAGGCAGCATAACCTAGCAAGCTCTGCAAAAATGAGAGGGTGTCCTTATATAACCCAGGGAGAAGGAGATAGCGGGAAGAAATCTAGCCTGCTCTGCGTATGCTTGAATGACTCAATAAGCAATATAGAGCCATTAATGAGTTTGCAGTTCTGTAGAAGGTGAGAAAGGATCTCAGTTTGAATTGAGCAAGAGCTTGCCAAAAGGTCTTAAGGAAATTTATCCTTTACTCTGCTGAGAGCTCTGGCAGAAGCAGCCTGAAGTAGTCAATTGTAGGGTTTATTTATATGCATCTGCTGCACACACGTACACACATACATACATATCTATATATAATGTATATAAAGAGGATAGAGAATGACCCAACTCCAAGAGCACTTTATGTGCAATACTGCTGCAACAGCAGATCTCAGACATACAGTACTGTATTAAGCAAAATGCAGGGGGCTTTCATTTAAGGCAAAGCTACATGCAATCTGGCCTTGTATTACTTAATGGATCCCATGTGTAGTATCCCTGGCCTTCATAAAGGGATTTAGAGTGCTTATACTTTTAATACCACAGTAACTTTACCAGGTTTCATAATGATCAGAACCTTGCTGCAGTCTGGATATATTTTTAGATTCTGTGTCTAGATCCCTTTTCCTACAGCTGTCCATATCTCAAAGGCATTACTTAGATAAGCTCTATCTGTCATTGGTTGTATCACAAGAGATGCCACAGACTAACCCCAGACCATGCCACAGACTGAACCGATTCACCATTCTCTTCCTTTAAATAATAGCTCCCACACACAGGGTCATGTCTGCATGTGTGTGTCCTTAGTGATGAGCCTACCTTCAACCATTTGGGCCTTTTTTCCAACAAGGAAGAAGGCATATGAATCTATAAAAGCATAGCAAAGTTACTGCTTGAGAAGTTATTTTACAATGTAGTTAGGCTTGATTTTCTGGTATTTAATGGGAGTTCTACACAATTGCAAAAAAGCTGGTAAGGAATTTGATTCTGTAATCCTCCAGTATGTCAGCTTAACATCTTTCATGAACTATAGTATAGCTTAATTGTCTTGAAATGCAGTTTAAAAAATGCAACAATTGCCATCACACAGTAATTACATTCTTTTAATACTCTAAACTATCATATTTGAGTGTAATTTTTTGTGCCGGTTATTAACTACTTGTATAATTCAGATGTCTCATCCTGAGGACAGCTGAAGGTACCAAGTGAATTTGAGAGATAAAGTTTTTCCTTTCTGCAGATTTACTCTACAGGCTATGTTTTTATCTTAGTTTTAAAGTATCATTAAATCAGTCTCTCTGGGCATAAGCTTTCTTCTCAGTATTGTGTTTCTTTTTCCTAGATAACTTTTTCTGGGGGTGTTCTGTTTTTAATATCTATTTCAATTTCCTTTGCTTTCTTAAAATCTTGACATCTTCTTTCCCATAAGACAAAAGCAACTTGATAACAACAAGATGTGTCTTTTTATATAGCTTAATTTAGACACTAGATCCACATGGCAGACATATCATTGTATGGAACATGTCTGTTGCAGAACAGCTGCGTAACACAATTGCCTATGTTTGGCTTTGTGCTCTAACAGTGGGTACCTGTCTTGCTCCAGAGCCCGTGGTACTAATCTAATCATGCAAATGTTCAGGGATCCTGTTGTACACAGGAATCTTTGGACTTTGTTAGGCTATCTTAGTCACTTATTGAGGATAAATAAAGAGGCTACCTTAATGACTTACTGAAGATGAATAAGGACAAAATTCTTAGATTTCTCTTGGGAATTTCTTCACGGAGCAATGTATGCATGTTTCAGAAAACCAGTTTCCTTTTGAGCTCCAAAAGTTCCCTGAAATACAGAAGACCAGAATTACAGATACAGTTCCTGTGTGTACTCCACAAATGTGTGTGTGTGGATAAAAACACATTATATAGATAGGTAATTTCAAAACACAAACCTAATGCTCTCACAAGGAACTGCAGCTGTATGACTGTGAAGAGGAAGGGCAAAGTTCTCTGGAATGGAAGAAGGAGTCTTAGAAAAGTACTATAACGCATCATGAAGCCATGACACTCTTCTTTATAAAGTTCTGTGGTCCATTGCTTCAGTCCATCATTCCATCCCCTTTAAAAAAAAAAAAAAAAGCAGTAAAGTACGCAATGCTTTCCTGTACGTATTCACAGTTTTCCCATACGAGATGGGGATGAATGTAATTTCTCATCATAGCATGTTTCTTTAGTATTTATTTCAAGAGCACGGTGAGATCTAATGATTATTTACAGTGCATCCAAAGTTATAAAAGCTAAATTGGATGTTTAGAGGTACACACTTAGATAGAATGCCACTGAAAACTGCAAGTTCCCTGGAATCACTGCATGGCATGATTTGCAGTCTTTCTGCAAAGCACAGGAAAAAATCAGTGAATACATAGATCCTAAGGAGAAAAAGTATTATTTAATCTCTTGCATAACATAGACCATACTATTTCATGGGTTATTCCTAACAGTGATCTGAATCCTACCTATTTCACTCTTCATAGAAGAATTAAGAAACAGCTTTGAAATCATCAGCAAGGGTTGGGACTGCAGTCTTTGCATCCAGACAGCTCCCTTATCTCATGTAAAGAATCACAGCGCATCCTCCTGCAAGGCAGTCTGTGCTGCTCAGGAGCTCTGTCATCAGTCTCTTCTGAAGTAGCTTTTAGCTAAGCTTCGAAAAACAGTGGGAAGTACAAGGTCAGACATAGGTTTTGTGCTGAGGAGAGACAGATAAGGCAGACCTGGTAAACCTACTGAAAGCAGTAAGGGTCTGCTCATTTGAATCATTAGCCTCCTGTTACTGTCTTTCATAGAATCATAGAATCATTCAGGTTGGAAAAGACCCTTGGGATCATCAAGTCCAACCATCTACCCCACTCTACAAAGTTCTTCCCTACACCATATCCCCCAACACCACATCTAAACGACTTTTAAACACATTCAGGGATGGTGACTCAACCATCTCCCTGGGCAGCCTATTCCAGTGTCTGACCACCCTGTCTGTGACGAATTTCTTCCTAATGTCCAGTCTAAACCTACCCTGTTGGAGCTTGAATCCATTCCCTCTTGTTCTATTGCTAATTGCTTGTGAGAAGAGACCAGCACCAACCTCTCTACAGTGTCCTTTCAAGTAGTTATAGAGAGTGATGAGGTCACCCCTCAATTTCCTCTTTGAATTGTTCTCAACACAGAAGTTGTTTAGATGAGTGAGACATAGACTATTATTTGTAGTTAATGGCTAGATTTTAATTGTTTCAAAAACATATTTTGAAATCCTCTTTTTTTCCTGACATTTTCAAACAGCGTATCATTCACATATGTGTTGCTATAATAGATAAATAGATTATCCTGATTACTGTCAAAATACCACATTAGACTAAATATTAGGAGTAAACTTAAGAAATATTGACTTTCACAAAGCCCATTCTGAAGTACTGAGATATTCTCCCACAGGACAGGTGTCTCTAGTGAAAAGCCCCTGAAACTGCACCTTCTTTCAACCACTGTCTTTCACTGGCTTTTGAAAAACTCCAAGGATGGAGCTTCCGCAACCTCTCTGGGCAACCTGTTCCAATGCTTGATAAAACTTTAGAGAGAGCTAATTTTAGCTTTCTCTAAAACTTTAGATAAAGTTTAGATAAAGCCAGTCCTTTATGAGAGAATAAACCAACTAACTGACCTCCAAAGGTACTTTTCAACCATATGATTTCATTCATCTAGCTAAAAAGCATATTTTGCAAAGCAGATGTAATAAGGTACTAAAGAAAGTTCAGCATTATTTGGTTCTATATTAGAAGGCTATTAACTTTTTGTTTAATGCCATATGAAATTCTTCCTATTACTCTAGAGCTGATAATAATATTCTAGGAAAGGACTAAGTTGTATTTTAATAATGTAACAGTTTTGCTGCTATAATAGTAGAGAGATACCTTGTTTTAGGAATTCAGCATGTACTTTTATTACAAACATTTAAATATAATGAGATCATGAGTCATTAATAAAGTAATTATAATTAAGAATCTGATTAAAACAAGTATAATAAAAATAGATTATCATGTACTATCATATTCAAAGACTGGAAGAAAGCAAATGTCACTCCATTCTTCAAGAAGGGCAAGAAGGGGAGGACACAGAGAACGACAGGCTGGTCACCCTTGCCTTGATCCCTGGGAAGGTGATGGAGCAGGTAAGCCTGGAAACCATTTCCAGGCACATTAGCAGTAAGAAGATCATCAGGAGTAGTTCAGCATGCCTTCATCAAGGGGAAGCCATGCTTGACCAACTTGATAAATTTCTATGATGAAGTGACTGGTCTGGCAGACGAGGGAAAGGCTGTGGATATTGTCTACCTGGACTTCAGAAGGTCCTTTGACACTGCGTGTCATAAGATCCTCGTAGAACAGCTGTTGATGCATGGGCTGGATGAGGAGATAGCAAGGTAGACTTAAAACTGGCTAAATGGCCAGGCCCAAAGGGTGATGATCAGTGACACAAAGTCTAGTTAGAAGTCAGTAACTAGTGCTGTACCCCAGCGTTCAATACTGGGTCCAGTCCTGTTTAATATCTTCATTAATCATCTGATGACAGTGCAGCGTGTACCCTCAGTGAATTTGCAGGTGATACAAACTGGGATATGTGGGTGATACTCCAGAGCTCTATGGTGCCATTCAGAGGGACCTCAACAGGCTGGAGGAATGCACTGACAGGAGTCTCATGCAGTTCAAGGAGAAGTGCAAAGTTCTGCAGCTAGGGAGGGCCACCCAGCTGGAAAACAGCCTGGCAGAAGAGGACCTGGGGGTCCTGGTGGACACCAAGTTAACTTCAGCCTGGAATGTGCTCTTGCAATAAGGAAGGTTAATGGTATCCTGGACTGCATTAAAGACTAGAATTGCCAGCAGATGGAGGGAGATGATGCTTCCCCTTTATCCAGCTCTGGTGAGGCCACAGGAGACTGGAGTATCTCCCGTAGGAGGAAAGGCCAACAGGGTTGGGACTGTTGAGCCTGGTAAAGAGAAGATTCAGGCGGGATCTTATTAATGTCCACAACTACCTGAAGGGAGGGTGCAAAGTGGATGGAGATAGGCTCTTTTCAGTGGTGCCCATGACAGGACAAGAGGCAATGGACACACCTTTTCAGAGGGTGGCTGAGCATGGGAGTAAGTTGCCCAGAGAGTTTGTGGAGTCTATATCCATGGAGACACTCAGAAGCTATCTGGACACAGTCCTGGGCAACGGGCTTCAGAAGAGCCTGCCTGAGCAGATGACCTCCAGTGATCCCTTCCAACCTTAATCATACTGTAATTTTGTGATCAAATTCAGTTTTACATAGTATAAGCTGTGTGGCTAGTGTCTATCTCACTGCCTGTGCCTTCCTGAATTCCTCATTTACAAATTCTAAAGCCATTTCTAAACCAGCATCACTGAGTGGATTTTAAAGACCTGTGAGACAATTATACAGGACAAAAAAATCTCAAAATATATTCAATGGGGCGATAAAAAAATCCTCTCTGTATCAATAGTTTTTGTTTCAGTCAAGAAATCTTTTTAGAGTGCCATCTTGTGTTGAAACCTCACACTGAGGCCTCTTTAGAACAAAAGCACGGAACAGTAAAAGCTCAGCAAAACTAAATATTGAAGCTAGTTTCTTTAAAATTTGAACTCTGGTACAAACATCTCTGCCGTTTAAAGTTTTTTCCCATAAAATATGAATGATAAAATACTGTAAAACAGGAAGAATCCTAGAGTGATACCAAGCTACTCAGGGGTTACAGGTTTGGAAGCACTAGGATCTCTCTCTCCCAGGCAG
>JAOXNO010000020.1:18654431-18665331 GCA_028565335.1 Limnodromus scolopaceus
AATGTTGCCAGTTGGATGTTGCCCCTCTTGCTACAAGCCTTTGGGCTCTGCCTTTCAACCAGTTCTTCACCCAGCACTCTGTGAACCTGCTCATCCCACAGCAGGGCAACTGGTCCAGAAGGATTCTGTGAGGGACAGTGTCAAAAACTGTAAAAACTAAAATCCTGAAAAACTACATCCAACAATTTCCCTTCATCCACTAGGCGGGTGACCTTATCATAGAAGGGTGGCACATTAGCTGAACAGGGCTTTCCCTTTGTGAACCCATGTTAACTGTGCCTGATGAATGCATTATTATTTAAATTCCTTTCAACATTACCCAGTATAATCTTTTCCATAATTTTTTCTGGAACTGAGGAACTTAATTTGAAAATGCAGGACATGGGTGTACTTTTTGATAATTAATTATTTTCAAAGCAACTCCTAAATCAGTGTTAAGTGGGGACATATTTAATTTGAATAATTACTTCTTTCTTCCTTGCTTACTCTCTTTCCTTCTCTTTTTCTCCCTCTCTCTCTGTGTCTATCCCCATTTTCAATATTATTGCTACTGTATTATATCCTCATCTTTCTGGTGAGTGTAATGAAAAGAAAGAGATCATTTCCTCCTGGAAAAACTAACAATTAACCGTGGTTGAAAGTATGAAACAGAACAGAGATTTGAAGTTACATTTCATTTCCATGCCTGTTGCTTTCATTAGGAGAAGTGAGATGGTCACTAATGGTTTCACCTCTACCATTTGTCACATTTGCTTTAAGTCAGACTATGAGCCTTCCCTCAGCTTCTCCTTTTAGATGAAGAATTTTCAGGTGTGTCGGTCATGTTGCAGCCTCATTAGTGTCTGTGTGACATCCCTCAGGACACAGGAAAGGGTGGCACATTGCTCTTCGGAGCACAGCCACAGCACACATTAGAAACTAGCAAAATAGATCAATATCGGCTGTGAAAGTTTCAGCTTTTTCAAGTTGAAAGAACGTCTGGAAAATATTTTAAGTGGTGTATGAGTCCAGGAACCATAATATATCATAGTAGCTAGGTGATTTGCCTGTCTGCCATTCACAGTCACTGCTAGAAGAAGTGAGACTTGCATTGTAACATGTGGAAACTCTGATTGAGCCCATTTTCACCACAGAAGCGGTTGAGTGGGTGCTACTGAGCATGCAAAGAATGGGGGTGGCTAAAGGAAAAGTCCAAAAACCTCAAAAGCTCAAACAATGCTTTCTGGTTCTGTCAGTGCCTTCTGCTTTCAAGCACTTGCAGTCTCAGGTTAACTGCCCAGATCTTATTTTCTTCTGGCTTTTCCCCTCTGGAATAATTATCCTTCTAAATAGTCTTTCAGCACCAATGCTCTTCACTTGGCTAACAGTTTTGTGGAAGTCAATGGCTTTATGTTCATTTTCTCTTTTCAAGTGAAAAATAAAATTTACGTGAGAGAACTGGCAGCTGCTGGCATTGAAGAGGAGTTATAGCTGCCCTCTTCAGGTAGTGGGGAACAAAGGTGCCCATCTAGTCAGCTCTGCGTGCCTTCAGGGTGATTGTCATAAAATTCATGTCATACAAGCATGCATCTAAGATGAGGTTAACGTTTAGAAATATATACCTCAGTGTATAAGCCCTATTTTGTCCTGTATTTTCCCTTTGAAAACAATGGAAACTCATAATCTAATAGAAGTTGGATGTTCTGTGGATATGGATCCACATGGATAAGAAAGTGTCTATACTTTCATCTACTTAGACAAAAGTTCGTAGAAAGTTCACCTAGCTGAATAGTACTTGTACTTGAACCAAAATAAGAGTATCCCAAAGTGACATTGGAACAATGTAGCTTTTGTAAGTGTGTTAGTGTTGCTCTTGTTTGTTTACCGTGGCTGGGGACACTTCTCATATTTATGATACAAAGTCAGAACAAGACTGTTCCTGTCCCAAGGGCTCGCATCCTAGAGAAGAGACAAGTGGACGCCATAAAGGGAAACAACACTCTGGCAGTATGCAAAACATCGGCAGCAGTGTGAGAGCAGCCTTGAATCCCAGTTTTCCCATAAAGCTTGTGATTTTCTTAAGGCTCTGTCTCCTAGAATTCATTTATTAACTTAGTTTTCATATGTTTTCATTGGTTCTAGCACACACAATTGGAAATGTGACACTGAATAGATAAGTCACCATCGTGTGACCAGCAGAAACCCTCCAAATCTTTGCTTCTTAACTGTAAGCCGGTCTTTTCATTTTGGAGGGAAAGAAAGGAGTTTAAATGGTTGAACCTCACTAATGACTGCAGTAGAGGACAGCTAAACAGCCATACTAACATCTCTTGGAACACTCTACTAACACTTGTGGGAAATTTAAGTCAAAAGCTTCTGATTTGCTTAAATTGGGATAAATTTCAGAAATAGGATGCAAAAGTGCTCTTGAAATGGCTAGAGTTTGGGTTAGAGAGCTTCTGAGAGAGGTATATGAAGGCAGGCTATTGAAGTGTCCATATAGCTACAGAGTTTGGGTTATTTTCCCTATTAGACTGCTGAGTCAAAATATTCAGTGGGCATAAAGGTTCATCAAATACATAAAATCAAAATAATTGTATAGACCCTAACAGTAACTCCTGTTCCTCTTCAGAGCTCAAATTTTGCTGTCTTGCCGCTCCTTACATCTACAGTTCTCCACACTTAAGATCTTAGCTCCGGTGTCCATCTGAGAGAAGAAAAACCTTTCAAATGTCAACCATAAGCCCAATGACCGTTTTCCTAACTTCCCTTTTCCAGACATTTCTAGGACATTTCTTGGACATTTCTAGGATCATAACACAGAGGAGGAAAAAAACCACACACACCAAAAAAAATGTTCTCTTTGCCATCTTTAAGTCTCAGGATATCTTAGTTTGTTGAGGTTGTAAAGTAAATTTAAAAAATAAGTATTTTCTTAACACTTTTCTTCATGGCAGGCATGTCTAAACTTAGGATGCTCTGGAATAAAAGGGAGTGTATACTGTTGATTATGATGATCAAGGTGGTAGAGCCACCATGCTTCCCCAACTAAGCAAATGATTTAAGTGCCTTCTAAATGTGGAAAACCTAAGAATAATGACAATAGTAAATACTTTTTGTCTTGCATGCCATGGCACAGCAAATTGGATCATGTTAGGCTTTGTCTGCTGCCTAATGCAATGTAACATAGCGGATAAAATAAATCAAATGGGTGACACTCTATTAGACTTGAAAGATGATAGCTCTTGTAAAGCAACTGATGTGAGAATATGTCAATGAAGTACATTTCAGATGTTTATTGAAGCCTTGAGTCTTTGAAACCCAGCAAATGCACATTTTAAGAGCTATGACTACTAATACAGCAGTATGCTTATTACTGACAAAGCTGTTGCCTGAAACAGAATCCAGCTAAATTTCATGTTTTCTCTGTGTGCTCAATTCATTTTTTCATTTCTGCAACTGCTTCCTAGAGACATTGGCTTGAACTTCAAAGCGTACTGCTACAAATGCTTTGGTGATTATCATGGTAGCTAAACTCAGAATTTTTAGTTACAAATGTTCACTACAAAAGTCCCTACCAAAGATAATTTTAAATTACGTTAGGTAGGATTTAGTAATATGGATTCAAAGAACTAATATAAAATATTTTTTTTATTTCTTTCAACATTGTAATAAAAAGTCATGTTTATTGGGATCAATTTTAAGGATCATTTTAATTTATGTTTCTTTCTTGTATTTCTTCCAACTGTTTGTTCATTTTGAATGCTTATAACAATTCGGTGTGTGATTCATTACTTGAGCCTTTAAAAAGTTCATCTGCTAACTATCTTTTAATAAATAAACATGGAGTTGCAGTAAGGGATGTAACTAATTAGGAAGTCTGAAGTCGTGCCTATTCTCTTTACTTAAAGCTGTGTTCTTTTTTGTTTCTGTTTTGTTTGGTTTGTGAAGGCAGAATGCTCAGCTCTCACTCCATCTGCAGTTTAAATAAGTATTTGATCATTATGATGGCATTGTGAATTAAATTTTTCAAAAATATAGACCACAAAATGGTTCAACAGCAAGTTTTTTAAATTATTTTTTTGATACCTGAAAAAAGAATGGTAGCACTTTTATTTATTAAAATAACATGTAGCCTTCCCAAATACAGTGTTTATTTTATAAAAATGTAATGCATTTTAGTAAAGTTTACAAATAGAATGTTAAATTAGTTAAAAAATAAATTAAAAGTGCTTCTTTAATAAGTTTGTCTTCTAGGTCAGATTTTTGTTTGTGTTCTCAACAGGAGAATAACAAGCTGTGAAGGATAAACCTGCATTTATGAAGGGGGTGTGCCCCCATTAGTTTCTAGATTTGTTCTCCATTAATTTTAATTCCATAGGAGGTTGTCAGAATCTGATAGCATATTGTTAAGGACATTTGGGTACTATGCCTTTAATTGTGGTTTTGTAATCTGCTTGGATTTCTTTTAAGTTTAGCTGCTGTGAGTACTTACAATTTTTAGAGTTCTTCATACTTGTTCTTCTGATTATTAAAATGCTTCTCTAATGTACGTTCCTCAACAATTTCCATGTACCCATAATTTGAAATTAATGTTGCCATTAATATCTAAAGAAAAAAATTAACATTAAATGTGTTTGGGTTTTGTTATAGATATTACATGATAAGACCAATAACCCAAAACTAGAATAAAAATATAATTAACGTTATTTCTCTGTTTAGCCCACTGTTTGTGAACGGGAGCTCTGTGTATTTGCTTTCCAAACATTAGGAGTGATGAACGAAGCTGCTGATGAAATTGCAACTGGGGCTCAGGTAGAATTATCTAATGCTTATTACATGTCTGATTTTCTATCCTTAGTCTTCTCAGTCTCTTCTAGTATTTATTTTTACTTGTATTTCCCATATGAATGCTGTTTGGTAAGTATTATTTATTTGTCCACTCTTATAGCTATAAATACACTGTTTTATGTGTGGCGTTTTCAGACAGTACTAATGAGGTGCTTCCATTTTTTTTCTTCCATGTAATTAGAGTAACCCTGTTTTCTTGTTCTGTTTTATTCAATTGGGTCACCTGGGTTGTTAATAAAAGCAGCCATTGTCATTTGGAGATAATTCCCATTTATTTTCACCTAATGAGCCATTACTACTCTGATGCAATTAATAAGCTACTTCCTGTTCATGGTGTTGGGATGAAGCTATCCACTGAGCATCTGTTGTTTTGATCATTAAATAACAGTGGGAAAGTCCTTACTCATGTTGCTACATAGGGTTTTTTTCTCTCTTCTCAAGGATCAGGAATTTAATATAAGCTTGCTTTCTGACTCTAAGTTCAGTTATTAATGAAGTTATCATATCATTGTTTTCTGTCCTAATTTTGTATGTACCTTAAGACAAACTATTTTAAACTATATTTCCAAATTACCATGTAACCTTAGTACAGTACAGTACACAAGTTGAAAGGTCTTATGTTTAAGATCCTTTTAAGATCTTAAATTGAAACTTTACTCATCTTATGGAAAAGTGCATTCCTTTCTGATTTCCTAGACACATGTCACTCACTGTGCATTTATGTAGTTAGCAACATGGGTTTTTTGGAAGAGCAAACATTCAATTCAGTTAACTTTAACAAGCACAAGTGAGTCCAGCCACTGGAAAGAAGCTGTTTGACTAAATGTCTGAATACCCTTTATGGGCATATCCACAAAGGAAGAACCTTCCAGCAGTGTACACCAGCTTCCTCACTTCCTTACTGAGAATGTGACTGTGGGATCTGAAGCTCTTCATGTGATGTCTGAAGATTGTTAGATTGCTGTATTTGCGACATCTAACGTACGGAACACTGGGATACCTGTGTAAGCTTGTCAGAAATGGAGAGAAATATGCCAATGAAGCCCCACATCTTCCTCAGCCCGAAGTCCTCTGAAGACCTCAGCTATGTGTTTCTGGGGAGCTAGTTTTATTTTTTTAATTCAGGCACTTACATGTACATTTAGAATCACAGAATCATCGAATAGTCAGGCGCTTACGTGGTACAGTCAGGTACTTATGTCGAAGAGTTTGGTTGGAAAGGACCTTTAAAGGTCATGTATCCCAACCCCCTTCAATGAACGAAGACATCTTCAACTAGATGGTGTTGCTCAGAGCCCCATCCAGGCCTGACCTTGAATGTTCCAGGGGTGGTGCATCTACTACCTCTCTGGGCAACTTGTTCCAGTGCTTCACCACCCTCATTGTAAAAATTGTCTTCCTTATAGCTAGTCTGAATCTCCCCTCTTTTAGTTTAAAACCATTACCCCTTGTCCTATCGCAGCAGGCCCTGCTAAAAAGCATGTCCCTGTCTTTCCTGTAGGCTCCCTTTAAGCACTGAAAGGCCGCAACAAGGTCTCCCCAAAGCCTCTTTTGTCCAGGCTGAACAACCTCAACTCTCTCAGCCTGTCTTCACAGGAGAGGTGCTCCAGCCCTTTGATCATCTTCGTGGCCCTCCTCTGGGCCCGCTTCAACAGGTCCATGTCCTTCCTGTGCTGTGGACTTCAGAGCTGGAGCTTCAGCTCTTCTGAGCTGTACTGTTCTCTTTTCCCTGAGCACAGTTTCCCAGGGGGTCCTATTGACTAAACTTCTTGAAGACCTGGAAAACTGCTTTTCTATAATTAGGGGAAAATTAGATACAAACTTACGTGGTACATTACGTGTACATTGTACATTAGGTAAAAACAAGTAGCTCACTTCTCTTTTTAAATACATCTGACAGGTTAGCTCTCACTCTCTGTTTTATGTAGGTATCACTGTTGCAGGCATAAATGGAGCTTGCTCTAGATCTCTAGAGTCCCTCTGCATCTACAGAGCTTTTCCATAGAGTACCGAGGTGATTACAACCTTAGCAGTGCTTACAAGAGTTAGATAAGAGGTTTGATCAATTGTCCCATTGGACCCAGGTCACTAAATTTTGCCGTGTATCACTCTAGTGATAGCATTGCATCCATCCCACTATGTCTGATTTGGTTGAGTTCCCTTCCTGTTTGCAGAAAAAATTCAGCACTTCTAGGGTTTGATTCATCTGAGCTATTTTTGACATTAGTTTAGGATTGTGTGAATCACAGCATAGACTATCAGCAGAGTGTTTATTTTCTCCATTGATTATACAGAGAGCCTAGGCTGACTAGTAAGAGGTAGGTGTTTGCATTTGTGAATCTCTACATTTTGCCAGATGAATCTTCCTCCAAATCATTTTGTGTAGTGAAAGAGTCTAAATATAGGTTTGCATGATTAGAAGTCACATCTTGTTTTTTCCCGCTGTGCTTTCAGCTAGTTTCCTAAGGTATACACCCCTACATTCTTACTCCCAATATTCTGACTCCTCTTTAACAATAAGTGATTGTACTTTGTAAAACTTTCAAGCCTGAACTCACCTTGGCTTGTTTTAGGCATGTAGTCAAAATGCCTGAAAGTTAAATGCCTGATTTGTTGATGGTTCAGGCACTGTGTAGAGAGCCTCTGGAGAGGGAAAGGCACTGTCTGAGAGACTGTCGTAAGAGGGAATTGTCATCAGCAGGTGTCATCTTGTCCTTCTTGAAAATATTTTAATCCTTACTTACGTACTTCAGTACTCACTGTTAAGGAGAAGAAGTTCAGGCCCAAGTATAAGGATATTTACTAGATCCACAGCACTTTATATTACCAAGGAACACATACACAAGATTGTGTTATAATGTTTGTATTAGACTTACCTCCCGCTTTAAGTTGCTCTGCATTCCATCACCTCAAAGCAGTGATCTCAGGGGAAACTGAGCATTTAACCAAGCCTAATCTATGCATGTTTTCCTCCATGTCAGAGCAATATGCAGGTGTCACGGTGAGAAACAATACAGAAGTAAAAAGGTCGTTTAAAGGGAGGCTTTGGGACGATATTCTAAGACAAATTGTGCCAATTTTAAGACCAAGTCCATCGCGCAAATCATAAAGCAAGACAACTTTGAATCACTGTATTAAGAGATCTGGGGGCTCAAACAATTCTTCCCAAGTAGTGTTTTGCAACTGGAGGCTAACAAAAGTTTCTGAGAAGTAGAGAGTATGAACTCGAACTCAATTTCATGGTAAAATATTTACACATTTGCAGGCCTGTTGCCTGACCTGTCTGTGTGTAATGGCTCTTGGTCTCCTTTGCAAAAGCTAAAGCAGGTGCCCTATTTTGAAACATTCATCACACTTACAGGTGTTATAAACTGGAAAGTAATCAGAGCACCATGAAGAAAGGGATCATTATTTAAATAACTTCATTTTTCAATATATTGAGATATTTAGTAACTGGAACTACCAGTATATTTTTAAACTGATGGAGAAAATTGTTCATTCGTGCTAAAGGAGCAGAGCAGGAGAATGGCAACAGCATGACTCACTGCAGCGCAGTTCCTTTTCCCTTTCATCATGATTCTTATTTTCATTCTGCTTCTCTAAAGGACCAACTTTTCTTTTTTTTTTTTTATTCCTCCAAATGGTCAGATACAATGGCAGATATATAAAAAATTCTAGAACAGCTTGAGCTGTGAGATGAGATCTGATTCGTGTGGTGTTGTGGGAGGAACTAGGGATGCCTACTAAGTACCACTCATCTCTGCTTTTCCTTTCTTTCATGGAAAAGTCTGTTTTCACATAGGAATGTTTTCAGAAGGCACAGAAGACACAAGGGGAAATGAGCTAATTTGCAGCTACATCTTTATGTAGCAACTTTTGATTTCATTTTGAGCTGGATTTAGTTTTCACAGCTGCCAGAAAGCTGCATTCTCTCTGGTTTGTGATTGCTGTATTCTGTCTTTAACCTCTGAATTACAAATTTTGAAATAATTATACAGAAATCTGTAGCTAAGTTGTATATGTGCCTGTATGCACATATGTGAATTCATGCCTTGGAACACATTACAGGCATGATCTTACAGTGAAATCTTGGAAATCATAGATATTCAAAGCTATGTTGTAGTTCTGTACAGCAGGATGGAAGGATGAAGATCTCCCAGTGTAAGCCGTGCAAATGACTGTTAACTCACTGCACTGTTCTGGCATTAGCAGAAGCCATGTTTACAAGTGTTTCTGTGATTACAGTCTTCAGAACAGCAGGCAGGGGTACAGATTCACAGACTCTTCCTCATTCTTGAGCAACATTTTTCACTGGCATTCTACTGTACATAGATACACAGACGCAGCATGACTTCATTTCCCTATAGAATTAATTTAATCCAGGAATTAGCACATATGGATAAGAGAAAGCAGGGCTGCAAGCAATATATTTGATGTGATAATACATTTACGACCAGATACTCCTCTGACTTATGCAGCTGGAATAATGTACCAGGGCTGAACCCAAAGAGATCAGGTGAAAAATTTCAGTCTGTGTCCTATGGATAATATGGTTTATATAGGTAACAGGGTAATATAGGTAACAATGAAACAGGGTATTACTAGAATGTGTAAAAAAAACCAGACTGGAAGATATAATATGAAAGTACATATTTTGATTAAATATTTTTCTTTATCCTTAGGTGGTTGATCTGTTAGTATCCATGTGTCGGTCTGCATTAGAGTCACCTAGGAAAGTTGTCATTTTTGAGCCATATCCTTCTGTAGTTGATCCTAATGATCCTCAGATGCTGGCCTTTAACCCCAGGGTAAGTAGCTGTCTTTCATAATGTCATAGCCTGGATTTAGTCATGCATGAGATTTCAAAGCAAAGCCTTCTTCTGGAGGAGTCTCCTTTACTGTAAGAGATACAGCTCTAGAATAGAGCAAACGCGTGTGACTATTTTCAGAACTTTCTAGATTTTAATTGTTTCTAAGAAGGTACTTGAGTATAAACTAAGTTGCATTGAAAGTTATGTTGAAACCAAGAAATTCTTTTAGGGTACAAATTCTAGATGCAAAATTTTATATTCTTAGTGTCTTTCTCTCAATGTACACATTGGACACAAAAAGAAAGATAGCCTTTGGGAGGTGTAGAACATGTAAACTGGGGGATTTGCAGTCTATCTTTTTGTTCTTAGAGTGTTGTTACTGTCATCTCATTTTTTCTTTGCAAGCAATTATGTCCTAAATGGAATTTTATCAAATGTTGACATAAATACTGCCTCTCAGGGAAGCCCTCAAGAAGCTGTGAATTACTGCATCTCACTTGAGCCATCCCCAAGGGCATAAATGAGAACTTTGGATGTCCGGTACTGGGATGCATTTCACATTTTCTGAGCAAAGGCCAGTTAGCAGTGGTTATTCCTCAGGAAAGGGTGAGCATGTGGGAAGAAGGACTTGCCAGGAGGTGCATGGAAAGGGGCTGACAAGGAGACAGCTACTCTGGTTGCTGGGCAAAGCGAGAGTTTGAAGCAGACGAGGGAATATGAAAACAGGTCACAGAGAGAGCCCTTGGGCTGGCAGGGCCCCCACTGCCTCCTCCCAGCTTCTTGCCAGCACAAGCAAAGTGAAAGCCCATGGGCAGAAGTTGGCAAGACCCAAAGATGGGGAACAGTGAAGCTCCTGAAGGTAATGTGACGTGGAGCTGGTGAAGCATGGACTGTTAGGCATGTCCACTCAGAAAAGGTGGAGCTGTCTGGTAATGGTTCCCTAGCAAAAGATAGGCAAGGATCAGGGTGAGGCAGAGAGACAACTGAAGGACTTCTGACATTTTATAGAGCCGTTAGCAAAGTAAACACATCTGTTTAGCATTTTACTTAAAATCTGTTTGGTCACTGCATTCTTTAACTTAATACATGTTGTCCAAATAATTGTCAGAATCTGTGTTTAGTTAAAAATATTTGTTTAAAAAGGGAGATAATTTTTTGTGTTTTGGAGATTCCAATGAAATTCGAAGAAAAAACATAATGATATGTTGGAGGGCCAGGCCCAGAGAGTGGTGGTGAATGGAGTGAAATCCAGTTGGCAG
>JAOXNO010000020.1:18681183-18712183 GCA_028565335.1 Limnodromus scolopaceus
AAAAAAAAAAAAAAAAAAAAAAAGAAAAAGGGACAACTGAATGAAGAGATTCATGATTTTAAAAGAAACACTTAAAAAAAAAAAAACCTAAACAAATATAAAAACAGTATGTAGTTATTTAAGCATTGTATTGATTTAGATGGATTTTTTTCTTGGCTCTAGGAAACCTAAGTCAGATACATAGACTATGAGCCATGACTGACCGGGAGATAATGCTACAGGAGCAAAAGCACTCTACTGTAATCTTAGCATTTTCACAACAGATAGGTTGGGGGCCTGATCCCACCTTGTGCCGAGCACCCATCGGAGGTGGCCCCTGAACCAGACGTAGGTGGTTTTTGTGCTGGTCGCTCCTCGCTCTCCTGGTAAGTTTCTCAGAAGCCGCTGGGGCGAAGGCCGGCAGCCATGGGGTCAGCGTGCAGACGCCCACGCACGGCAGGGCCCCCGGGGCTGGGTGGGAGCTGGGCAGGACTCGGCTGCCCCCGCGACAGCAGGAGGGCAGCCGTGGTGGCGGGGCTGAGGGGGAGAGAGGGGCAGCCATGGCCCAGCCTGGCCACGCACAGCCCCTCCGCCGGTGCTGCGGCCGTGGTGCTGGCAACACCGCGGCGGCCCCGGCACCCTGGCCAGGCATCCCTTTGCCTCTGGGGGGCACGTAGGGCCCTGCCGCGCTGTATTTTGCAAAACTGAGGGGTTAATCTGGTGTCCTGCGCAATTTCTTCGCTACAAACGCTACCTCAAGGTGAAGGACGAGCCTGTTGACTAAACGGAGCTGGGCCTGTTTGGAGAGCGATTAAGATAACGTGTAGCATTGAAAGTTGTTCAGAAAGGATCTTGAGTCTAGTCAGCCAGGACTATGTTAATAATCAAATTAATTGCTTAAAGCGCTCAGGAGTGCATGGACACTTGTGCTTCAGAAGGGGATAAATACAAATGGGAAGATTTACTCAAAGCAGAGCGGCGTTCTGCGGGCACGCTGTCGTGTCGAACGCGGGAGGATGCCGCCAGTGGTTTGAATTTCCAGATGTGGGATTGGGACCGTCGGGTCTGGAAGTGCTGACCTCCTCTGTCTTTCCCGAGGTGGCGGTCCCATTTCCCGGCTCGCCGGCTGGAGCAGCAGCCACCGGCAGGAGCCGGGGAGGTGCGGGGGGGAGGAGAATCCAACACCTCCATCCAGCTGCTGTTCCGCAGTGTGTTGGTGGCGTGCTCCTGCTAAGTTCCAGTCCGCCGCAGAACGGCTAACGATGTAAATTACTACCCATTTCACTTTGCATTGGGGATTTGTGTACATACTAGGTATAAGACTTTTGTAAGGAATAAAAAAATAAAAAACAAACCAGTCAAGTAGTTTTTAGGTAAACATATCTAGCGTGTGAAAAACCTGTTAAAGAATAGATTACATTAAACATTTACCAGCAAGTCAGTAAAAATAGTCCTTATACACAGACGTTCAATATAATTTAATGTTCTAAAAATAATTTTTTAATTTACCCAGTATGTATTGTATCTTTGAATTTTAAGAAGCAGCCACTCCTTTATGTAAACATAAAATATGCCTATGTTTCTGTTAACTCTACAGCCTTTTTTTCTCCAAATAAATTTATTAAATTCTGTGCACAAAATAGTACTGCAGCCTGCTATTTAGCCTATGGTGCCTTAGAGTTACTACAAATATTTAACAAAATGTACATAATGTAAATACTGCCAGAAGATCACTAAGGCCAAATATTTTCTCTATTCACTTTTTACTGCACTTGCTTTCTATTGCTATTTAAGCCTCTTTTATCCAGCTTTGTAACAGTTACAACATTGTAGCCAATGTAAACGTTTACTTTCAATAAATCAGAATTTGTTCAACAAGTACTGTGCATTTGGGCACTATTTTGAGAACTCTGTTCGAAGTTAAAGCAGTCATCTAAGAACTAAACTGAATCTGAAGGAGTTCCTTGAATTTCGCTAATCTCGATGACATCTAAAGGTTATGCCATGTTTTTACACATATTATTGGAGTAAAATTTTTCTGCGGTGTTCATTTTAAAAACACTTAGATGAGCAGTAAAACTGGCTTTCCATGCTGTGTTTATCTGAATGGGTTACACAACTGGTTCAAAATAGAGATACTGGAATTAAAGCAGTGTTTTGCATGTACAATATCATATAAAATGCATAAGGATGTATTGAGATGCATTTTATAATTGCTTTTAAAGAAGAAGCCCTCTGTTTTTCTGTAGAGCTGTTTTTGTCATGAAAACACAGAAAATATATGACAAACCATGTCGTACTTTAATGTGGGTGTGTTTAAAGTATAAATGCACATCTGCAGCTCATAAAATATACAGACATTTGTGGGACTGGTTATTAATTCAGTGAGTGTACTATTTTTTTCACTGCCTATGAGCTCATTTTAATTATATGGATGGATATTAGCTTGTATCTTTTGAAAGTTTTAGCTTTTGCTTTGTTACATTTATTTTGTTATTGTGGATTTTGCATCAGAAAAGTCAAAGTAGTTCTATTATTTTGACTGCTGTTAAATATTTTACACAAATATGCGAGAGGGGAAAAAATACATCGTTGCTCCTCTAAATGACTGATACTTTGCCTTTGCTTGGAGTGTGCAGGCTGGAGCTTGAATTCTATAATGGCACAGATACTCCATATTTTGGGGACCTTGAAGTTGGAAGAAACAGTGACTTCCAAACTTGCAAAACAAGAGCTGAATCAGTGGTGACGTCTCAGACTTCCCTGAACCCAGTACTCACAGATAGCAGGAGGAACAAGATTTATACCAGCTTGGGCTTGACTGCTACTCTTTCCAAGTCACTGCATGACAAGCTCTCTCAATATGCACCAGTAGTCAGTTTTCAATTGAGAAAGCGTATGACATATTGTATGACCAGTTCAGTGTGGGAACCAATAGATTAATAATCCAAACTTTAATTGGCAGCGATACAAAATTATTGCAATGGACCAGAGCTGCTTTCAGATGCATATATTGCCTTTTTGACAGAAGGAAGAGCGGAAAACTTTCTAAGAAAATACGGCCATTGGAAAAAGTATGTGCTGTAGTTATTCTTCTATGTTTGCATGCGTGACCAACTATGTTTTTGTGCATTACTGTGCAATGCGATGGCAGCAAATAATTTTGCACAGGTCACACAGCCTTGGCCTTCTCCAAGAGGGATTTGTTCAGCTGAAACATAGGCTGCTTAAATAGAGCTGCATTAAATGAATGCAGCAAATAGTAACCGAGGGCCACAACCTTACTATGGCCCAGGTCTCAGCACAGTGCAAGCTCTTTAGTTGCTAAAGAGAATTCTTAAGGAATATAACAAAGGCTTACTTTAGGGCTCAATGCCTTGCAAAAGCCTAGTGTCAAAACAGGTGAAAAACACAAACAGCATGTGAAAAAAACAAAAACAAAAAATAAAACCGCAAACCCTTAGATTTTAAATTGACATTTTTTATTAGCCCACATAACAGCTCCCTCGGGATGATTTTCTTAAATGTGGCAAACATTTTCTGTTCACATTCAAGGGAGAGAAGTGTAATTCAACACACAAAAATTGCAGCCTCCAAACAGGGCATAAGACCCTTTTAGTAGCAACACTGAATGTAGGGAGCCCCTGTGCAAGGCGTCAGCTATTGGATTTCAGCCAGTTCAAGAAAACTGGCATTTTGGAAATTGCTGAAGCAGTGGGAATAACACTAGCAGCAGGAACAGGGACTGCTGCAGAAGCAAGAGCAGCATAAGTCTCTAGAGATCATGTCTGGAAAAAAATACAGGAACTCCTGGCTTAAGGTTTGCTCAACAAAAGCCAGAGCTTATCATCAGCAAAGCAATTCTAATTTGTAGTTTTTAAAGAGAAAGCTCTCCATTGTTTGGGAGAAAAAAAAAAAAAAGTTCATTTTCTTCAACCTGCTGTCCTGTAGCTGTATAGCCCAGCCTAATAGCACTCTTGGGGCAATGTCCCTGCTACATGTGCCTTACTTACAGCAGTAGCAACTTTCTTACAGATCTGGGGCAGAAGGAAGAACGGCTCACTGAGCTGACAGTTCCTTGAAGCCTGTCTCGTATTTTATTTACATATTCCGATGGAGTCTGTACAGGTAAAACAGTCTAGAAAGCGAATAGGTGGCTGAGACTTTCCTTTCTGTTTTTTGACTCTGGTCAGATTACTCTTCTTACGTGAGCTGTTGAATAAACAATTTTGCCTACTTTTTAAGAAAAAAATCTTGCTACCTCCATCTCTCCTAGAAAAGTAGCTTGAGGCTTGGGGGTATTTCTGCTCACAGTCATCTAGCAAGGTTAATTCAGTATGAAGAAGTTTGAGGATGAGAGGAGTCAGAGCCCAAGCTAATTTAAATTTATGTATTAATGTAAGTATGTAAGTACATCTTTAAATGTAAACATATTTACAACTATATATAGGAATGTAAATTAAAACAGTTCTGTTTACTCAAAACTAAGGATCAGGATATCACCATTTACAACATTCTTTTGACAAAAGCAAATTTTTACATACGGAGTTTTTAACTACGCTAGTGTGGTAGCTTTTGGTAGATCTTGCTGTCTTTTTGACAACATGTTTTGCTAGAGGCTTTTAAATTCTTGCCCATGGGGAATTTGAAGGGGCCAATTATGCCTCCTCTGTACGTGTTACCATGTAGCTGCCCTGTTGCTCTTCATGCAATATTCCATCTGTGTGAAATTGTATTATTCCACTATTTGGCTCTTTATTATCTTTTGCAAACTTAGATTTCATGCTTGCCATGCTAATCAGTCGGACATTAATATAAAAAAGCTCAAGCCTGTTTTGTGGCTGCTGAGCTGCTCCTGCTTGTAACATGCCTTTTTTTGAGCTTAAAAAGCATCATGATTTATGGCTGTTGTTTGTGAAGGAAACACCACAGTCTCCCTTACTACCTTATCATTTAGTATCAACCTTTCTTCAGATTGCATCAGATTCTGTATGCTTTGGACCTTTACATCTTTTTTTCAGCTGCATTTCTTGACATTACCAGTAGCATTTGGTCCATTTTCTGCCCCGGTTACAAAGGTCTTTGGGTGGCTGCTAAACAACTTGCTAAACCTGAGCTGCAGCGCGTCTCTCTCTCTGACAGGCTGGCTTACCTTTTTTGTCCAGATCTTTTTCTTTTTTTTCTTTGCTTTTTCTTGAGTCTCCAATAGTCTGTTTCACTACTAAAAGGTTATATAAAAAAGAGACGGCTTGTTGTGGAGACAACCATTTTGCTGTTTGTTTTGTTGTTCAGTGACTTCATGTTCTGTGTAAATATGCTAATGTGACCTGAATTTCTGATCCATTGCAGTTCTCTCTCTGTCACTCACTCTTTTTCGCACACAGCTAGCCGTTAGAAAAGCATCAAATATTAGCATTAAAATACAATACTCAGGATATTTCAGTTAAAATGTAAAAATGTGTGGCCATGAATAATAAAAGTATTGAAATTGCAGTTCTGCAATATGAAAAGCATGTGCACAAACTATCAACTTATAGATGAGAACAAGAATATGCAGCTTGAAAGAGTATTCTGAGAAGGATGCTGTTAAAAGCTAAGGAGTTTTATATACACAATTTCCTCTCATAATTTTCTTTCATCTGGGCAAAATTGGCACTGTAATTTAAAAATATTCCCTACCTGTAGTTCTGGCAATGTCTTTAAATAGGGTTCAGATTGGATTGCTGGTCTTTCCTTCCCAGATTCTTCTTTTCCTGTGGTGTTATTATTAGGAAAGCTTACTGGGTTCCAAGTTATTTTCAGGAATGTTATTGATCACCTAGATTAATCTGGTTGAAAAATTTCCATAATTTGGTTTGAAATGGACATTTTCATCAATAAAATACCATATGCATTTGCTTTCTTTCCACAGAGATTTTTTACATTTGAAAACCCCAAGTCCATTTACTTGAATCAAACTTTTACTCAGAGGATTGAAAGATTTGATGGCATGTGTATGTGAGATTTATTATGAAAACTTTTTACTTGTTTCCCTGTAAGTGAAATTTCCGTGGCCTTGGCAGCAGCTGCTTCAGTATATTGCAAGAATTTATGAATTTGTCCAAATGAGGACTGATTCTGTTTTTGGCTTTTAGCGTATCATTGACCCAATGGGTAAAGCTAAAAATTCCAGCCATTCTGATCTAATTCTGTTACCTGCAAATGATGTTACTTTGTGTAAACTGTTTCTTTAAATTGACTGGTCTGTGGATATTTATTCACATATATTCTTGCCAACTCCAGCATGCAAGAAGGGTGCAAAGCTACAGGAAAGATGTGGTTTGTGGTCCATTCTGACTGGAAATTGTGTAGGAGTTAACATGGGGTAAAATTGTGCAAAGGGATTGCTCTAGCAGTTTTACAAGCCATACAGCTACTTTTTGTGTCCAGCAGTGTTCTCAAGCCTTTTCAATTTGCTTTGTACAGGCACAGCGATCCCGGTCAAACTTGGGAGGTTTGTTTGTCTAGACCTATATCTTTACTCTGGTAGTGGTAAAGATATTCCTTGGTACATGACATTTCTTGAGGCACTGCTGTTCTTGCTTTTCACTTTGTCAAGTCCCCTGTGGGTAAAGCAAATGCAAAATGGCTGAAGAATGCTATTATTTTGATTTGTAGCATCATTCCTACATCCTGAGTACATACAAGTGATTCCACAGCATTTAAGTCAATTAAGCCTCTATATAGACTTCAATATCAACAATAATTACCTTTGTTTTCTTTAACTACACATGCAGATATCTTTTTAAATTTTGATTAGCAAGTTGCTGTTTGAGCACAGGAAAGTGGGGACCATTGTTTTATATACACAAAGATTGTCTAAACTTGCAGAGATGGCTGAGCAAGTAGCGCTCAGTCATGAACGATGATTTATTCCAGTTGTCTGCTGAACAGAGACTACTGAATCCTGTGGGTGGTTTTACAAAAAAAATAAGAGCCAATGTCTACTGGAAAGTTAAGTTTCTGTGATCAGAACAGATTCAAAACCAAGCTACTTGAGGTGCAAGGTTTGTGGTTTAACATATTCCATCCCACCAGCCCCAAACAAGGATTTGATTAAATACTTGTACTTGCTTTTCTTTTTTTCCTTTTTCTTTTTTTTTTCTTTCTTTTTTTCTTTTTTTTTCTTTTTTTTCCCACCAGAAACTTTCTCTGGGCAAATAACTATATCCAAAAACTTTTCTAACTGTAAAAGCCATTGCCAGTTAATCACAGCTGTGTCAGTTTAAAGATGTGATTTCCACAACTTAGTCCTTTGGATTTATGATGCCTTCTATGATTTTTATTTTTCCCCCACATTATGAATGCCTCATTTCTCTTGAGGGCCATAAAAACTTGAAAGGTATAGTAGCAATATGCAACACAGACTTCCTTGCACCCTCTTGCTGGTCTGCATAAAACTTGAATTGAGGTGCTCATTTCCTGCAGTGATTAATCAACATAATGTGATCACTTGATGAAAATCATGCTATAGTAGTTAGATATTTCGAAGGGGGATGTTGGGGAGGGTTTTTTTGTTTCACTGAGCCCTTTCACCAGTAAGTGAAATTTATTCTCTCCTTACTCTGCTGGTTTGAGCTCATCTCTGTATCTTTAATTTTGATTTGATTTCTTCAGCTCAGGATGTTGAGCCAACCACCTAAGCCTGCTTAACTGAGGAAGGAATTTTACTTACAGGATTGTTCCTACAGTGTCCATACTGGGCCAGACTGCTGGCATGAGTAAGCCTGGGCAAGAACTGCTTTTCTGAACTGCTTTTTGCTGGGCAGGGTTTGCTTCCTGCAGGGCACACCAGAAAGCGTGCCTGGAAAATTGGCCATTACTGCAAATTCCCTCTGAACCAAGGGCTATCATCAGTCACACGTGAGCCACAGGGTCATTCACCTTCTTCTATTTGCCCAGCTGCATTTGGCCTTGTCTTCTGGAAGTTCAAGCTGAACTATTTCTTTTAATTCAACTCCAGCAGGCTCACATAGGATAAAAGTATGCACTCTTGCTAAATAAAACAGTTCTGTGCTTACGTTTCAAATAATTACATATAAGTTATTTTTTCAATTCTGTTTTGGAAATATACCCTGTCATGATCACAGAAATGATCACATGGATGAATGACTCTCCTGTGAGGATAGGCTGAGAGAACTAGGATTGTTCAGCCTGGAGAAGAGAAGGCTCTGGGGAGACCTTATAGCAGCTTTCCAGTACCTGAAGGGTATCTACAAGAAAGGTGGAGAAGGACTTCTTACAAGGGCATGTAGAGATAGGATGAGAGATAATGGTTTTAAACTGAAAGAGGGTAGATTTAGATTAGATATTAGGAAGAAATTCTTTACTGTGAGGGTGGTGAGGCACTGGAACAGGTTGCCCAGAGAAGTTGTGGAGGCCCCAACCCTGGAAGTGTCCATGGTCTAGTGGGAGGTGTCCCTGCCCATGGCAGGGGTGTTGGAACTAGATGATCTTCAAGGTCTCTTCCAACTCAAACCATTCTATGATTCTAAGTAACTAGCACAGTAAAGCAAGTATTTTCTGGGTTTTGTCATTGGTTGTGTTGGCAGAGAGAAGAGCTCTTCCTCAACAATATCAACAGTACAAAATGGTCCCCGAGGAAAGCTGGCTCAAGCACAATACTGAGGATACATTCCTTCAGCCCCTTGCTGGAACTCAGGCCTGAGAGTCCTGGCTGACACCAGCTGTCAGTAGAAAAGTTCAGGAGAGAGGGAAACTAATCTGTGAAAAATAAGACCATGATTTTATAGAATGAGAGCTGCAGAAAAGTGAGTGTCAAGGCAACGTGTTTTCTGCCAGCGTACCAGTGAACGACTGGGTTCTGGGTAGTGTTTGGGTGATGGAGAAGAGTATGTGCAATGTTATGTGCCCAGTTATTTTCCATATTAATAGCAGTGCTATCTTTATAGTTGTCCTTTTCTCATAAAACTAACTTCAGAGAATCATTCCCATAGGACTTACTTTCTTTAGCCTGGCTTCTGAACTTTGTAAATATCCCAAATTGACAATAAACCTTGTTACTGGAATTCCTACGGGAGACTGGACTATTGGGGCATTTCCTAAAGCTGGAAGAAAAGACAAGTCATGCCAAAGAAAGGGTCATAGATGTCCCCCATAACCTGGTCTGTTCTTCCCAGCGGAGCAGAAATGAAATTTAATTATTTCAATCTAAAGAAGAAAACCATAAATCTAAGTCTCCTACTAGTGATAAACTATAGTGCTTCTTCATAAAAGCCAGTGCCATCTTTGGCAATCATTAAAAAAGAAAAGGAGATGTGCTCAGCTTTTCTAAAGAATAGGTATAACACACCTACCTTTGGTGCTCTGTATTATAGAAGTACGTGCTTACAGCTGCCCAGCAAGCATCTAATCTCTGGACAAGTACCACCTATTTCATGTTTTCTGAACTCTAAGTAAATATTAGTTTGTATATAGATTTAAAATGTCTTTTTATGAGGTGCAGCTGCCTTCCACACATTGTACTGGAGCATAGTCACTCTGGTCTGACTATTACGATACAGCTACGATACAGCTATCATAGTCATCTTCATGCTTTCTGGCTTGTAATCCCAGCTTTTCCAAACGGGCCTTGTTAGACTTCTGAAATTTTTCCTGGACCTAAGCGTTAACCAGGAGGGAGGGAAATAATGATGTACTATAAAGTTGAAGTTTCAGTTTTGAAGTAATTTATCTCCTTCTCCCAGAATGGACTCCTTTATACCTTTGAAAGCAACTCAGCAACTTACTTGTTCCTGTCACCTGAGTAAAGCATTGTGTTTTGCTTGCTTCATTAAGGAATGACATGTTAAAAACATGTTTTTAACTTTGATCTCTTGCATGGTTGTAATATTTGTTAACCTCACAGGTAATGGCAAAAAAAAAAAAAAGACTGTAAAATGAGCATTCCTAGGTTTTATTAGATATTTTTATCTGAGGGAAAATGATGATGTATGCAACTGTAGTAATTCCCTTCCAAATTTGCTGAGCTTCAAGATTAGATTTGATACTATTTCCTCTTCCTGCTACTGTAGATTTTTGTCATTTGCCTCCATTTTTATTACCGCAATAAATTATGTAAACTGATAATTATCATTATCAGCTGTGTTGAGGCATTGAAAAGCATTATCAGATATGGCATTTGGCCACAAGTTGTATGGCTGAAATCCATTTAATGTGTAAGCACTTAAGTACAGGGGGTTTTAAGGTTCTATGAGCCCTGAGGTTTAGATTTTGACTTTATAAATCTTTGATAGTGTTCATCAAGCACAAATGATTAATACATCTTTCTTGGCTGGAGAAGGATAAAATAAATTACCTGTATGGATAACTGAATATTTAATTTTTATGTCCGTGAAATGGACAGTTCAAAAAACCTGTAATGTTACTTGATCTTCCCTCAGTATTAGACTTGGGAAATTTGGAATCTTGGTATACGATATGATTCTTTTTCCATGCTCTTTCAGTATGACAGTAAGTGTTGTCTTTTCACCGAGATGTCATCTAGAATGGGACTGGAAGAGGATACCAGTTAAGGTTCATGATATGGCATATAACCTGGACATTTGTATTTTATAAGGTTTAAACTTTAAGAGAATGCTTATTTTACAAGATTTTTATTTTATTTTACTTGGAAAGAACACTGGAAATGGTATTTAAAAAATAAAGAGAATAAGCCAAATGTGTGTTGGCATGCCAGCAAGTGTTAAATGACTGCACATTGGTATATATTTAACCCTGGCAAGGAAGAAAAGGTTTCCCCTGTTGAAACACTGGCCTTGAGGTCAGTTTAAGAAGTACACGAGAGATGCATTTAACAAATCTGACTTGCCAAAATGTGCTACTATGTCAACAAGGTAACTGAAAAATAGTGATGTACAAGACAGCCACTCCCAAGCACTCTCTGGATGGTCTTTGTCCCTGTGTTTCCCCTGATTTATCCTTGTTTTTCTCTTTACAAGTACATAAATGAAACAATATATGATCAAAAGGAGAGGAAAGCTAGACTGCTAGCAAAAGTGGCTAAAACTAAAAGTAATCTTTAACTGCTTGGCGCTGTTATCCAAGGCATAAGAGTAGATATGCCTGTTCATTTCAAACATATCCTTGTCTGGAACTATTGCAGAGACCACATATGTACTTCAGCATATTTAGCACTGATTTAGCCAGGTCCTTTAGATGGCTTGGTGACAATAAAATTAATATACTCCCAAACAAAATGACTGTGTTATTTTAAATACATTGTATAGTAGGTGGAAAAATTACCCAACATATCCTATTGGTCTCTTGTCTTTCTTAATCAGAAATACTTGCTGCCCCCTAGGATGTCTTCATTGTGGCAATGTTGTGAACGATTGTAGAGTCTTATTCATTAATAGATATTTTTTCAACTTACATCTTCACCATTGTTAGCCAACTCACAGCTATGAATGTATTGACTACACGAAGATTTACTTACAGTACTTCTAAGGGAATTATTATTGTTGCCTTCCATTTTAGAGAAAGGGAAACTGAGGCACTAAGCAATGAAATGTCTTCTGGCACAGAGTACCACATGCTGTTCCACAGAAAGCCAGTATTTGATTATTAATGTAAAGGTGGCATTAGTATGTATTAGTGTAGGCATGTATTAGTGTAAAGGCAGCAGTAGGCTGGTAGAAGTGACACAGAAGGAGTGTGATGGGGTAAGCTCTCGATTCTGGGCACCTGGATGTCTGACGCAGTGAGGTTTCAGTTGTGGCTGAGATTCCTGGATGAAATTAAACAACATAATTAGGTAGCCTAACAAAAACTCCAGTGTGTTTTCCTGCCTATGGACTGAGCAGCAAGGGATCTTCAGGGATCTCTTACTAGGGCACAGGCATTTGAGCCAGAACGGTATCCAACACTTTACCCTTTACAAAGAAAAGGTAGCAGCCAGTGTGATGCGGCAGAAAAGAGCTTTCACAACAAATGAGTGCACTTCACTGAATGACAGTAAGGTCATCAGTTCTTATCAGTTCTTACTTTGTATCTAAATGATTCGGGTATTTTACTTAAAGAAAAGTAGGGGAAAGAAACAGACAAAGCAACAAAGTTGTGGTCTTTTCCTTCCCCTCTTTCTTTCTGATAATGACTGAAAGAAACCATTTCATAAGAAAAACAGAGTCAAAATGTCAGGTTCTGCTGTGCATAGTGGATAGGCCTCGCCCCCCGAGGAGGTACCTTAGATGCCTGGAAAGTTTCTGTGTGTAAGGAGGTATTACTGGCATTATATTACATTACTTAGAAGTCATTGCAAAACACCTTGTCTGGTTATGCAGATAGAGGGAAAAGGAGGTGACAAAATTTTATCTTGAAAAATATGCTGAGAAGAAGCAGGACATCTTAATGTCCCTACAAATGCAGTAAAAGGCCATTTCTTAGACTTGTCTTCAGCTTAGTTTTGTAACTCCTGTCACCAGCACAGCAAGCTCCACAGACTGCCTGAGCGCCACGCTCAGAGTTAGACTACCTCCAACTACTTCTTCAGCAAGAAAAATTCTGCAGTCTGGCCAAAGATTGAGAGTGAAATTTTCAAAGGTATTTGATGTCTAAGAACCTTAAATTCCTTTTTAAAAACCATTTCTTCAGCTTGTTGCATTTCAGCAGAACTGGATTTCTATATATTTTACTACTTCTGGGCACGAGGACGAGGAGCTGCAGCCAGTTAGGTGTTGATGTACATTACAATATCTGATTTCATATTGCCCCAGAAATAAGACTGCACAGGAATATTTGGAAGAAAAAGCAATTTAATTGGAGAGCGGCAATTCAATAAAGCTTCAGGATGTTTTGTGGTGGTGTATTTTTTTCTGTGAGTAAGTATTAAATAGATACAAACAGATACACTGCCAATGCACTGCACAGGAGCCTTTATTTCCAAATCTCTGCCTCCTGGGCAGCCAACCAGCCCCCAGCAGTGCTAGGGATCTCTGCTTCTGGAGTGCTGCTTTGTAGCACAGAAGTCCCACACGTGCTCAGGGATCTCTGGGACTCTGCCAGGGCATTAGGAACATGGAAGTTTGGGAAGATCTCAGGATGCAGAGGCTCAGTGCCCCAGAACCACATGTGCAGGGCCCCAACCCCCAGCTCTTCTACAGGATGTTAAGCTATTCATTAAGAGTCACTGAAACATGCCCACATCTAATGCTTTATTTCAGAATTATTTGTGTTGGATTTTCCAATCTGGTAGCAATTTTGCAATGCTTATATTTCGCTCTAGAGAAAACTTTCCCTCACTGAGCTTAGTGCTGAGTGAAAATTCTGGCACCCAGAGTGTTTGCTTTATTTTCCCTCCCTGCGCTGGTCAAATCGTCTGAGGATCAGCTATACCACAGTCTTCATAAAACAGTTCACATACCTTCTTTTCATGTCCCCCAAAGTTACCTTTTCTTCAAGTTTTCTCCCCCAACAGGAATGTAAGTTGATATAATCTACCACCCCCAAACTCTGAAGAGAGTAATAATTCTAGTTTGTGTTGCATTCATTTTTAAGCAGTTTTCTAGCCTGCACAGAATACATTTCTTTTCCTACTACCAACCCCTTGTTTATTTTATAGATACTTTTTTTTTCCTTAAAAGAAGAACTTTGAGTTTACAGCTGTTTTTTTCATTCCAGTTTATTTCAACACATGTTAAGAGAGAAATGCTTCTGAGCAGAGTATCTTGGGATGTTAGTCTCTGTTACCTCCTCTCACACAGCCATTCACATGCCGGTTTGTATTCTACCTCCTATCCTCTACCTGCTCTGTCTGTGAGAACATCAAAAATCCATAGCATTGGTGAGAACTTTTAAAAAAAATTCATTGTTGGACAAAATTGGTGCAGGTGTAAAACAGAGAGGCCTAGTGATATTTACAGAATTGCCTAAATGAGTTAGAAGCATTGCAGTGAGATAAAGCTGCTTTTGTGAATTCTGCTGGGAACAAAATTAGCTACTTTTGTAATAACCTTTAAAGCTGGGTCCCTTTTCTTCCTCTAGACTTGCTTACCACTATTCCTGTATGGGTCCGTTTTGAAATCTGTGCTGATTTCTAAAGGCTTTTGTAATATATAGTCACTAACTCCACATGGTCCCATAACATCAGCTGCACCATGTTTGAAAGTAGTAATTGGACAAGTAATCCTTCCAGGGAAAAACAAATCATGTCTGGTTGTACTCGTCTGAACAGCTCTTATTTCCTATTCTGTGCAGTGTTTGAGATACTTCAGTGGAGAGGGGGAAGTAGATCTGCTAAAAGGCAATGCATGAATCAGGCAGAGAAAGATGAAAGATCATCCTGTAGATGAACAGAATGCAAAATCACACTCAGTTTTGTAGCAGGCATAGCCACACAGTATGGGGTGAAGTTACCTGTAGATTTCATCCAAGGGATATACGCCTTTCTATATAAAAGACTTCTATAAAGCTTGTTACAAGACTCACAGGGTGAAATACAATGATTTGTGCTATTCAGAAGCTCCGATTTGATAATATAGTCTGTTTTTCACAGTATTAAATCTATAAAAATCTGAGTTAGATTTTTTTCTTTCTTTCACTCTTTCACTCTTGTCAACTAGTTAGACAAGTGGTAAAAACTGGATCTCACAATTTTGCTGCCACAGATATCTACTTAGAAGTGGTTGATAACTACTTGAATGTGCAAGAACTTGCCCTCTGGGACCATTCCAAGTCTATTGATTATGAAGCAGATTCTTTAAGGGGACTGCAAGTACAGGAATACCAAAATGAATGAAAATATTCCCATGCATAACAATTTGTATAGGAATAACTTTATTTGTTTTTCACAGGAGAATTTGCTCTTAATGAGACTGTGGGGTAATTGTGGACAGTCCTTTGAGAATATCAACTCTCTACTCAGCTGTAGTCTAGAAGACAAATTAAATTATAGGAATTACTAGGAAGGAATTTCAGAGTATAACATGGATCACTGTACCAGGGTCACCTGTGGTCTGTATAATGTTTAGATACTGACATCTACGCATAGTATAATAGAGCTACAAATAATGCAGGGAGTGACTATATGGCTATAGGCTCCACATGATAAACAGGCTTTGAATCTTCAACTTGTGGAAAAGGTGTTTTTAGGGGGAAAAGCTATGTAAAGTCATCAGCACCACAGACATGGTGAATAAAAATGTTGCATCATTATTTCTTATAACACCAGCAGTTCAAAGCACGTAATAAAATATACAAAATCAGACATAAAAAATGAGGTGCTTCCCACATGACTCACAATGATATTGTGAAATGCATTGCCACAGGATGTTGTGAAGGCTAAAAAAATAAATAGGATTAGATAAATTTAGAGAGGGTAAATCCATCAATGATATAATGATCCTACTTCAATCTGTAGCTCAGAAAGTCCCTGTAATTGCAGGCAGAAGCCAAGGGCGGTAAATCAGGAAACAAGAACCCCAAACCTCTGTATTTGCCTTGTTTATAATACTCTTCTCTTACAGCTGCTACCATGCATTGCTGTAGACAGGCTACTGAGGAAACAATGGACTTCTGTCTGGTCAGGTTTTTTAAGAAAATGTTACACATCTGCTTTAAAGTTCTCCTATCACTTTCTGATTATATCAGTCTATGCAATTATTTTCCTTTCAGATTTGAGTGATGGTGGGAAGAAGTATTTTCATTACACGTTATACATTTAAGGTTTTCTGTTGAGTCTAAGAATGGAAACATTTCATAATTGCTCTGGTAAATGGTTTTATAATCTTTATTTTAATTGTTACATAGTTTTTGAATGGACCATAGAGAAGGAAACTTGTCAGAGAAATGGCGAAAGCAGGTAGTAGCTGCTTCAAAAAAGTGATCTGGCCTCAGTAGAAATGCAGGGTTAGACTGCTTTCTTTTGAAATAACCTCTGTGCACACTTATTTTATCTGGCAGCATAAAGACTGATTTGGGTTTAGATTGTGATACAAAAAGAAAAAAGATTATGTATTTCAGAGAGAATGGATTCCTAAAGTATGATGTGGACACATCAGATGTGCATCCATTAGGCACAAGCTCTTGGCACCCCTCATTAGGCAGAAGCCTCTTGGCACGCCTGTGAATGTAATTCCTTTATTCATGTTTTTTATATAGTCTTTTTTCAAGAAAACAGCCACTCAGATTCCAGTTCCTACCTGTTAATTCAGCTTCCAGCTCTAATGTGGCCAAGAGGAAGCAAGATCCTGATTGGTTCCCACAGACTTTGACGTCTTCCTGCATCCTTTCATCTCCTGTAACGCACTCCTTTCCCTTTATTTTCTTTCTTTTTCCCTCTTTCCTTTTTTCCCCCCTCCACTCTCTCCAAACACAAAATGACATATAACTTGATCTGCTAAAGATGCCATGGCAGTATGCATAGCAAAGATGTAACTAAAGTCTAAACACACCTACTGACTGCATGGCTGATAGAGCTCCAGGCCTTCTGCTCAAACACAGAGAGCCTGATACTTGTTTTCTGCATTATGTAAAAATAAAGCAATCTTTGAAATGCCTCATAAAATAATCGCTTTGAAAGGACAGGCTTGCATGTCCTCTAAAGACACTGATCCCGTATTCACATTAAATACTGAGATAAGCACAGGAATTATACAGGCTGTAATTTAATATTAATTGTATAGAGTATGTCACAGTTGCATTTGAAGATAGGAATATATGTGGAAGAAAAGTTTGAAAATAAGCAGGAAATTGGTTCAGAATTTTAAGCCAATATTAAAAGGAGAGTGATAATCCCTTTTTTTAAAAAAAAGAAAACATGTAACAAATCATTATAAATTGAAAGTGCCACTCCTAGGATGACTCCACACAAAATGGATCCCAACAGATCAAAATGAAAAATCTAAATCAGTGATCTGCTCCTGGATTTTCATAATGCGTACTCTGAGAGAATATGAAGCAGCAGGGTGATTTCACAGCTCTGTGCAGTCAAAACAATGGAAAATATTGTGAGTGCTCCTAAGCAGCCGTTGCTCAGCTACAGCAAAACACCTGAGACACATTACCAAAAGTACTAGAGATTCTCATTTAAAACATGGAAAAAATTAAAGACTAAGATGGCAGAGTGCATTTGATCTCTGTAGTCCCTGTCAGAGTGCCCCAAGTGCTGCCCAGGGAGCAGCACTTTTGTGTGACAGGAAGAACTACTTGGCACACTGGTGGCTGCCAAGTACCTGCCTCTGCAGAAGGAGTTTGGTGAGGACTGTTGAGGTGTTGGTACAGTGCCCAGCACACAATGAGATTGTTGTGGAAGGCTGCAACAGTAGGAGTAGTAATAATGATAATGATGATAATAATAATAATAATTAAAAAATAATGATAATGTGCTTATGCTTCAGAAGCCCAGAATACAAATACTTGCAGTTAGTATAAAACAGTACCAACAGCATTACAAATACCATCATCTCTTTTCGATTCTTCTCAGAACACACTTCTGCCTTGAGGATTTTAAAAAAAATGCCAAAACACATGGTGACAAAATAACAAATAGCTCTGATAACCCAGAATAGCAATGGTGATCTTCGGTGAGCGTTTATCTTCCTTTCCTTCTGTAAGGGTCAATTGCTCAAAGGATTGGTCCAAAGACAGCTATCAACTTCAGCTCACATAAGTCAGACTCTGAACAGTTTCCAATAAACAGTCAAGAATTACATTAGAAATTTTTTACCAGACTAGCAGAACTCTAAGAAAAAAAAGCTTGGCAGTTGGTGATGACTTCAGTAGTGATACTGGAATTACCCATGAAACCCCAAGTAGTTCCTCTGGGTATTCCTCTGGGTACTACTCTGGCTGCTAACATCTTACTTACTAAATTGCTCCACAGTCTAGAATTCTGGGCAATGACTGTATCAGTCACATTTCTAGGTCTATTCAAACAGTTGAATTCTCTTCAGAAAGAAGTAGATATCCTGATCATAAAACCAAACAACCTCATACTTTAGAAACATTGCTTCAATTATTTTTTTTTCTGTGCCAGTACTCATTAGCTGCATTAGTATCTAAGCTGCCCGGATTTGTTTCAGTAGTTGAAATTCTTTGCATGTATACAGAATGTAGCATTTCATTTCTCTCTCTCTTCTTTCTTTTTTTTTTTTTTTTTATTTCAATTTAGCTGTGACTCTTTACGTTCCTGTGGAAAGTAGCAATGCAGCATTTCTGCAGGAAAATTCACAGTAGGAGAGAAATGCTGCTAACAAAGTCTGACCATTGGCTGTATTCTGGAATCTGTTTCCTCACTCTGTCCTGTGTGGACCTCAACTGCAAATACCGTAGGCTTTTTCTTCCTTGTGACCCATCAAATCCCCACACATTTATGGACCTTACTGTTAGGCCCTTAGAGTGAGAATTAGCCTGTTCATAAAACCAAACAACCTAAGACTGTAGGTTCTCCTGTCTTGTCTATTATTCCTATCTGGCAGTTTACGTCTGCATTTTTAATATACATCTAAGGCAAGCAAGCGTATTTCTGCCAACACGAACAGCTGCGGGTACATCGTGATTCACTTTTATGATATGAGTCATTGTAAAACGCCCCATTTCTTTAGGCATTATCAGACGCTACCATCAAAAACTATATGGTCTGCTTTGGTATGTATATATACACTCTTTGGCTAAGCATCTACAAAACATCTTATCTCTGGTACTGCTTACTTACCTCTGTAGCACAGTCCATGCTTTATAAATCAGGTTTCTCATTATTATGTTCTGTCGGTACCACTCACTTACACAACAAATCTGGATGTGTCTGTAATGACCTCCAGATTCTTATTGGCATTTTAGCTGCTTTGGTTCCATGGGTCAGTAATGGGTGAACACCACATGCCAATAATGGTTATCTAGCACATAGGTTTTATAATGGGCTATTCTGAAGTCTGTAGTGACAGAACTGATTTTATTTTTTTTTTTACAGATGATTTCAGTCACGATGTTTTTTGCTAACACATGCTGTGTTGTTGTCTACAACCATGTCTACAGCCAGGATGCAATGTTCCAAGCTGTTTTGCAATGCCTAATGTTTAGATACAGTTTATCCTCTGTCTGATACCTTGTGTACTATCATCTCTTGTCCTGGTTTGAGGTAAAACAGAACCAATTTTCCATTCAGTAATTTTATTTTTCAGTTAATTCTCCTCTAACTAACTGAACTCTCTGAAATTAATGGCATATTTTTCATACAGTATCTGTTTCTGGCAGAGATAAGGTCTATGTTTGTAGTTAATACAAAGAAACAGTACACAGAGAGGCTCCTGCTTGTACTTATTGCTATAACAACCAAGGTTAGCTAAATCTATTTGCCCCATTGGAGGGTCAGAAGTAGAAAAGCATAGAGGGGTCACACCTGTGGGGAGGAGCAGACAGGAGAGATGACCCATAACTGACCAACAGGGTATTCCACCTCATCTGCCCCATGCTCAGTATAAAAGCTGAGGGACGAAAGGATCAGCCTCATTCTTCAATGGCCGGTGTGCCTGCCAGTGATGTGATCATCATCCTGGGACCTTAATAATGGTTTTGTGTATATTGTATATATTTCATTATTACCTTTTTTTGATATTATTATCTTTTCTTTTTAGAATTTTATTATTAATAGTTCATTAAAGTAGTTTAGTTTTCTTTTAAACTCATAAGTGTCTTTCTCTCTCATCCTTCTCTCCCTGAAGGGACATACTCTCCCTTCTATGAATGGGAGACAGGTAAGAGAAGGCATCTGTTGTTTGTTTTAGTGGCCAGCCCAGCCCAAACTGCAACATCTCTTGAGATTGAGGGGTGTTTTGGCACTAATGGTGTTTTGCCATTAACTTTGGGCTAGGGATAAGTTCACTGCGGCTTGGGAAGCAACCTGTATCTAATATTGTCCTTTCACGTTTTACATTTTCTCATTGGTGGAGACCTAGAACTTTCTGGGGTTTGTTTCACGATAAGAAAACTGTTACAAGCCAATATTCTAATTAACAAGTCCAGAAAATGTTGTCTGAGCAAAAAAGGGTTATACCACATGCAGCAGTCCAAGGCTTAACTTCTCAGATGTTACAGGCTATATGCACTGCCTTCATTGTACTTTCAAATATGTTACTTAGAACATATTATCTAGCATATTGGCTAATATGCTAATATAATTGGCTGCACTTTTAGGTCTAAAAGACTCTAATTATGGCATTTGTAGCCTTGCTTAAAAAATTCTGTACAGATTTCTATTCTTCTTAAATACTAACTTAACAGCAGCATAAATGATGATGTTTAATAATTAGACAAAGCATTCACTTTGGCACATTTGCAATGGGTAAATTATTCAAAAATCTTTCAAGCAGACTGCTAAAAAAGTGGGCCCCTTGAAAAATCTGTTATCTCTGTCAATACCAGCTAAACCAACACTTACCAAACATGCACCTGTTGGTACAGTGATGAGGAAGGCAACTCAGCTTTTCTGCAATGTGAGAAGTTGCTTCTGTCGTTTGCTTGTATACCATAACGTTTTGGATGGTTACACTGCTTTGAATGGTCATGTGACAATGTTCAAACTGGAGCCTGACCAAAATTGCAGTGTACTATTGCTGCCAGCAATGATCTACTATCCAACCACGTGGGGATGATCAAGCGGGTTTCTGGATCACTGACAGCAGGTCATGTAAATAGAAACTCTGCTGGCTGTGGCAAGTCAGGACTTGCCAGGTATAACCATGTTCATGGCGTGCCCTGTTTGGTGTATCTGTATAGGCAAGTCTTCAGGTAATAATATATCACCAGCTAATAATATATCACTCACTTCTGATGGAAATTGGCAAAATCTGATTTTGTGGGCTACTCCAAACAGTGATCATGTTCATGGCGTTTACTTCAGATATCTCATGTAACAAGTTCTGAGAATGTCCAACTAGCAGGTCTTTTTCGCTTGCTGGTTTTCATAAAAGTATTACTGAGATTTGTGTGATTGCTTCTTAGAAACTCAGCACCACAGTAATGGTGTGACAACAAATCCTGATGCTCCTCTGTGATTTGTCGGCTACTCAAGCTAGCAAAGACACCTGTGATCCTCTCAAACAGGACTTTCTACAATGTAAATGCATTGTCTAAAGTTATTCTGATGTCACGATAGCACTTCATTGCTCACAGTCAGAGAGAGAAGTTTCCATAGATTGATCTCTGTTCTTGTTGAGAAAATCAATTTCTGTGATTATGCAATGTAGTTTACTACAGTCAGAGAGACTTTAGTGAAGTTATTTACAATCCTGGTGTGCCAGTAGATAAATATAACCTATTTATTAAGTTCTGTGAACTGAAAATTGACCTAACCCCTTCCTCTTTCACCATGAATTTTTCTCCCCAAGGGAAACCAGTTTTTGGCTAGTGATTCCAGAAAAAAATGTTCACTTATTTTGCTGGTATTTCTGTCTCTAGAATGTCATCAAAACCCTTTAGCAATTTAGAGTGAGAGAAGAGGAAAAAAGAAATAGTTTAGGCCCTTTGCAAGTTGTTAGACTATTGCAAATGTGTGTGTCTTTTCCACCCTTAGCATTGATAATGTTGGAAACATAATACTTATAGCAGTTTTGAAGATGGCATCCACCACTCGCAAAGATCCCTCACTTCATAGTGGCGCCTTCAGTGATTTTCCACGTGTCATTCCCAAGGCTGACAATGACAAAAGTATTAACTGAGAGTCTCAGAAGGGGTATGAGAATATGTTCTGAAAAAGCTGGAGCAAGCCAGTGAAGATATCAGGACTAAAGACACTCCTCCTTGCACTAAATAATAAGGTTGTGTTTGGTCATTGAGCTGTTTGTTCATTTTGGAGCATGAAGGAAATGTTGACATGTTCCCATGGCACACGGAAAACTGAATTACGATTAGTGCCATCAAAACCAGGGGATTCTAAGAGCCAGGACTGGAAAGGTTTTCCTATAAATTGAGCACTCGTTTTAAGAGGCAGTAAAGAGTGAGACAGTGTGGTGCCATTTGATGCCTCAGGAGGCTGCATTTAAATCTTTTATTTCAGTTTTAATTGCATTATTTCATGCATAATTTGCCTCTAAGAGGCTAGGACATTTCTAGAATAAATACTAAAATTTAGATTGCTTTGTGACAGGAAGGAAAAAATATTCCTATAGCTGGTTATTTATTTCTTTGTTTAGTACTTCACATAATACATCACTTTCCATCTGCATCTGCAGTATATTATAAAGTAAAAGCTTTTTTTTTTGAGAAAATGCCCCTAGTAGATGGTCCCATGTCATAAGAGACCTCCTTAAATAACAAAGATGTTGTCATCTGTCAGGTACTCTGACTACTCACAACATTATTGATCGAGATAAAAGTGTAAGACAGTTACCAGAAAGTAGAAAACTGAATCAGAGGATGGAGAAAAAAGCAAGAATTAGTTTAAAATTATTAAAGTGAATCATTAAGCCTGTGCCATAAAGTATCAGTCTGGGGAACTGTGGCCTATTCAGGGTTATTCCAAGTGTCAGCTATGAAAATAGCAGAACTGATTAATGGCACCAGGTGCTGTCCTATAGTCTGGATTAGGTCTAAGGAATGGTATTTTCAGAGGACTTTTTAAAAATAATGCACTGATGTAGATGTCTACATGTTACTCTGTTCTGCTAAAATTTTAACATAAATTGGGCCAAATTCTTACTGTCATTTTACTCCTCTTTGTCCCAGCAGGCAGAACAAAAACACTACCTGTCACTCCTGCTGGTTGCCCTCAAGTGTGGAGGATGCACCTGAAGGCTGACGCTTCTCAGAGCTCTCCACCATACACTGCTCCAGAGTCCTAGCTCAGTGGTGCTCACAGAATTTTTGAATTTTTATGGCAATAAAACCTAAGTCAAATAATAGGATTTTATCTTCCGGTCTTTTGCGTGTGGGTCTGCTCTGTTTTTTTCAGAAGAGTATCTCCCTGAAGAAAATGCTCTCTATACCAGCTGAGGACATCTGGGAAATCATCTGATTCAAGAATCCCTATTATGGTACTGACCAGCCAGATTAATTCTTACGTTATTGTACAATTCCTGAGGCAATTTCAGGGGGACCTTTATATCAGGTCACTTAATGTGAGTGACATATAAGAGTCAAAGTGATTATCTACTCTCTATTTTCAATGAAAAATGATAAGAACCTCTATAGAATAATTTAACCCATCCTAAATTATGTACATTTAAGAGGATGAGTCAACATCTGGAGGTGCCTATTTCTTTTCCCTGATTAAGAGCTGTTTCCAGGTGGGAATCTAACTGAGCTCCAGGTGGGAGTTCAATGCCTAGGTGAAATTTTCAACTGTATCTAGGCATCTCAATCACATAAACTAAAACAATTAAAAGGCTTCAAAAGAAGTTCGGATACAAGTCTGGTTTACCTCTCTTGAACCCACTGTATACCTCCATGTGCCTAACTATTTTTTAAACTCTGCCTTTGACTTTTCAAATTTTATCTCATAGTTTATTTTTTGAATTGGGCTGGACACTTTACCCTAAATTTTTTTTTAAGCATTTTCATATCCTTCTACGGAAGATGTGACAGAGTGTTAGCAGCATTCTCACTTTCACCTGGGTTCTGGCAGCTTTACTCCCATCTTAAATCCTGTGTCTAGTATTTCTGGTTAGCTGGCTCTAGGTCGTCAGCCAGTGGAGACTACAAGGGTCAGGCAGATCTCAGAGCCAGCTCTTTTGGGTTACTGTATCCTCTGGCTTACTGAGTCACAGAAGTCAATAGCTTCTATGAGGGCTGGAGTAGCTTTTCTTTTTCCCTCTCTGTTTGTTTTTTTTTTTGGAAATTGTAGATTTGAAGTTTTGTCTGGCTTTGTTTTGAAGTTCCTTTTCTTAGATACATCATGTCTATGAAATCGTTACTGAATATTGAGAAAGTTAGAAATTATTATAAAACCTTCAGTAATGATGTGCAGTTTACCTGAGAAATACTTACTGGCTCAAAAGGGACAGACTAAAAAAGGTTCAGAGGTTCAGAGAAATGGGAATAGTTACTTTTTTTTCTTTTCTTTTTTTTCTTTTTTTTTTTTTTTTCTTTTTCTGTCTGGTGGTGGTGTATGAAACCAGTATCTTCTTCAAGAGCACCTTCTTTCCGAAAGCGGTCTCCGCTGCACAGCTTGCTGATCTGCAGCCCACAGTAGATGTCAGGCTCGCACCACTGTGGAAACAGCAGCCTGTGCGAGATGCTCTGCTGAGTCATAATGCAGCAAGTGGTGGCAACCAGCAGGCTCATACTCAGCAGCGTGGCAGGTCTTTTCTTTGTCTCCCTGAAAGTAAGGTAATCTTCGGGTGGAAGAGACAGTCGAGATGAGTTGCTGCTTACTCTGTAATCTTCTTTTGAAGTTCAGCCACTTTCTCACTCGATTATACTTTCTCACGTATTGTACTGGGAGACTTTCTCTGGCTTCACTGTATACCAACAGTTTACTGACACTTTTAATTAAAAAGTAATTTTTGCAGGGATATTCTATACACAAAGACAGTGTGGAAAATGTGCAGACTCATGCCGTGATTTTAATTTTCTTCCAAATATAGTAAAGGAGTAGAACACACATTTTATCTTGCTTTCTATTTGCAGAGTCATTAATATAAAGCAACAAAGCTCCTTCCTTTAAATTCCTTTTTCTGAGTCCTAGACTGTTAACCTCCCTCATTCTCTCGACCAGAAATAGTGGAGGTTTGGGAAGATCCTGTAGAACACTCCTGACTCTTTCCAGCTATAACCACATGAGACCTCAATGAGTCTATTTGCGTAGGTACAATTAAACATATACCTTTGAACTTTGCTAGCTCATGAGTCTGGCATGAATTCAGAGATCAGACTGAAACCAGTAATATTATTGCTTGAGAAAACCTTTATTAAAATCAGCCAGCAGTTAACACTGCAGATACAAAGAATGAAATTATACATGGATTGGAGCTAAATGTTAAAATCAGAGGATTCCTTAATGCATTTAAGCCAGTGCTCTGTATGAATGCCCTATATATTATGCCGAGTAAATGTATTTTGACGTAGAAGTGGATTTATTTTGGTGAATATTTAGTATAATGTTTATCTGTGAGTTAGGCAGCCATGCTGGATGTTATCCTGTGTATACATATTTTGTTTATGAAATAGCAAGGCCTTTCAGAGTTTATTTCAATTTTTCATGTTACTTTCAGAACTAATACAGAAAAACAGAGCCTATACTTGACCAGTGCCTATATAAGATTTTATTTTTTTAAAATACTGCATTTTTAATTACCTTCAACCTCCCCTTGTCTTTGTGCTCCTTTGGTGAAGCTCACACTGTCATGACAGTGGTTGACAATAATAGATAAAGTGTTGTAGATAAGAATGAGGTTGATACATTTTACATGAAAGCCCTAAAGCAACTGGGTTTTTAAATCAACTATCTGACTGGGACTGCTTTCATTTTGCTTTTTAGCACCTCATTAGGATTACTGCAATTTTCCTGCGGTACTAAACTGCTGCCCCAGTCACAGTTCATTTTCCTCTAATGTCCAATTACTCTGTTGTCTACTGAAAATTATCATATTTTCATTCCACAATAATTTAATTAAAATATTTCATTCTAGAATATAAATCAGCAACACAGAGCAGCATCACATGGCATCCTCCTGTTACAGCTCCATGGCATCCTGGGAAGCAGCACAGCTGTCATGGCTTGCAGGGAACACCAGGACAGTTTGTGCCATCAGAGAACACCACCAGGCTGAAGTTGTTAAGCTCTTTATCCCTTCCTTGCTTTTAAGTGTCACTGAGGGCCCAAGGCATTTTTAGGTTTCTTCAGCCTCAAAACAGTAGCAGCACCTCTGCAATGTGCCCAGAAGTCCTGAATGAACTTCCAGGTTCCTCTGCCTATGGCACCGGACACTTCTTTTGGACTGGTCTCCTTTAGGCTTAGAATTCTTGTGCCTCTCTTGGGCACAGACCCTCAGCATACCTCTTCCTACCTGTCCAGACACCAAAGCACAAGAAGTTTCAGCAATCTTCAGGACTAATACCTGGGTTTTGTGAACACTTACTAGCACACTTAGATGCAAAGTCCCACCAAAATCAATGGGTTACAAAAGTTAGTGAAAGTCCTTGTGTTGACATGGAAGTACAGGAGTATTTGCAGGATGAGGAAAGCCATCGTATTTTTTTCTTCCTCAAGGGCTAATACAATTATTATTATTTGAAATACTTTTTCTTGACATTAAAAATTGTTCTTGTGGACCCCTGCCCCTTTGGAAAAAGAACTATTTAAAAGCTGGGATGAGCTAGCAAGCCAAGACCACAGCTTTACACACTCTGGTTCCTGCCATTGAAGCAGAACATATGGTCAGTCCACAGACCTCTCTGCCACCAGGTTTCATAAACACAAGATGAAGAGCTTACATTTGTGAGGCAAATCTCAAATAAGAATCTTTTGAAAAAAATACTTAGGAGAAGCTCAATGCCAAAATATTTCAATAAATAATCTTTTTTTAATGAGATTAAAAAAAAAGTGAACTAGAAAGGTGAGTCCCGTAGTAGGAATATCCATAGGAATCTCTGAAGAGCTTCAGTTCTTGGCTATTATTTCTCATCAAATGTAGCTGAGACATTCATAAAAGAACATGAGAGCATCGGTGTCTCAGAATCTTAATGCTTTTTTCCAACATATTTATTACATTATTTTTCATAATACAAATGGGATAGGTGTTCTTTGACCGTAACTTAAGCTATAATCAGAGTAACACTGCTGGTTCTTAATTGCAGAAACAATAAGCAGGCATAAGCACTAAAATTCTGCATCCAAAGTTCATTTTTGTAAAGGATACCAATACATAGAAAATGTAAATTTTTCAATCATTAATGTCTTGGAGGAAAGAAAACCATTCTTCTAATAAGTAGGGACTTCTTTTTAGAAACAAACCTTCTATTTGATAAAATTGTATTTCCTCATCTATTCATAGTATATATTTATTCATAGTCCAGACTGGAATTGGGGGAGGATCTGTGTTCCTTTTTAACATAGATTATTTTCAGCATTCATTAAATTCAGATTGTGTTGAATACTTTTTACTGGAGATATGAATTTTGATGATTTTTGTCCTCTTTTCCCTTCTCTCTTTTTAGTCTAGGTGGCCACGATGGAAACAAATCCATAAGAATAGGTAGATGATGAATAGAGCTGCTCAGTGATTGACCAAGGCAGTGGTCAAAATCCAGAGTACCAAATCAGCTCACTGCGGTGACGATTAGCACACTATAAAAATGTTGACTGATGAGCACCTTCTATTCTTAGACTCCAACACAACATGACATTTCCTCAGACCAGGGCAATTGAAATATGAGACTGTAGAGTGAACTTGACATGTGAAGGAAGGTGCATACTGGAGAAAAAGGAAAAGAAAGAAGTAACAAGGGGTATTGTGATTAGGCTCATGAGAACTATAGTGCATGATACAGGTAGAGTAAGTGGTAATTTTTGGGTACCCAGAATCAAAGTTAAATGGATGCAATCTGGACCTTAGCAACTCCTAAAACTTCCAGTTGCTTAACTAAGAGAAGAAGTTCTATATATGAAATACCGATGTCTGTAGTCTCTAGTATAAGTAACATTTTACATGCCCCCAAATACTCAAACTCACAGAAGTCATGATTTCATAACTGATTTTCCAAAGGATTATGAAGTACCACAGTACCAGGCAGTTCAGCAATGCTTTAGCCTTGACTTGTACATTAGCAGTCCCAAGAGTACAAGTCTAGCAGCTGGTTCCCTTTTGGAAGATAAGCCCTGGGTCACCAGCAGATCCTGTGCCTTACCACCACTGCACTTCACCTGATAAGTTCATATTGCCTCCAGAATCATCTCAAATAATAATTACCGCTGCTGAAAGAAACACAGTGGAGTGCATTATGTAGTTAGTTACTTGCAGGCTAAATAACATCAGTAAGTGGACAGAATTACAGGAACACCATGACTCTGATATCACCAGTGAGTAAGAGACCTAGGAGAAAACTTTTTTGTAACCGGCATACAAACCTGTGAAGAACCAGATCTTTCCAGTGCTACTAAGCTTGCAATCTCATTCATGTCTGTAAGCGTGCTGCTGCATGTTGAATTGACACTAAATTAAATAATATCCCACATGCAATGAGTTGCAGACCTGTATGCCAAGGTATGGCTGAGGTAGTAATTCATAACAAATAAGTTAGCACTTGAATGTTTAATTTAATCTCACCATCACTCTGGCCCTTCCTCTTCCTTTTTGGCATATAAACCTAGCCTAAAAAAGAGACTGTTTTGATTAAACAGCATGTGCGTTTGGTTTCTATTTTGTTTTGCCAAAGAAGAGGTACATGAGGGGAAACACAAAAACTTACACAAAAGCTGTTGCAAAGAGAAAGATAGTATTCTGTAACTTTTGAGCAGAGGGCAAGTGTTAGTGAGCTCTGATTGCAATAGGAAACATTCAGATTGGACGTTATGGAAACTTTCTAACTATATAAGTAGTGAAGCACTGGACCTTGTGGAGTTTCCATCCTCAGAGGCTGTAAAAAATAAGTTAGCTAAACATCTATCAAAAATAATGGGGGTGTAATTGATTTTACTGTGGGGCACATAGGTGACTAGATGACCTTTCAAAGCCTTTTCATCCCTGTGACATCGTAATTCTATGAAGCTGCTATTTTTAGAAAACACCTCATTGTTCCATTCTATCTTAGCAAGGAAAGCAATCATTTTTTTACAAATACTCTATCCACTATTAGATCAGATGTAAGAACCACAGGGTATGAAACTGATTTCTGTGCTGGAACTTCCAAGACAACTGCAAGTTAACAGCAAAAATAAATCAAATACAAGTTATCAGTGCCACAGAAACACAGTGATTATAAATAAATTACCAAACAAGCATCAGGACCTGCGCAGTACACATGTGGTACCACTTCCAAATGCAAGGTAGAATATTCTTTGTGGTCTGGGCCGAAACCCTTTGGGGTGTAACCATGAAGAAAAATGCTGTGGTGAGCTGAAATGATTGAGCTTCTGCAGATAGGGCCAGGCAGGTTACTGTTGCACCAACCTGTTCCACCCATCCCTTTGGATGAAGGTACCACTCCTGCAGTTCAACAGTTTTTCTGATTGCTATCTATCCTGCAATCTTTAATTATTTACGTAAGTGAAGCTATGACATCAAATATTCCTAAATGATGGGATGAGGGTGTTTCATGTATGGCTATTTTTATTTTAAAGGAGAGGACTCATTTTTTTAACTCCCGAAGTGTGAGATCAATCCTTAAATCACAGCCTCTTTTAGGCTGTCTAATTGTACACTGGACACACAGCTGGACCTGTTAAACTGAAGAGGCAGAAGTACACAAGAAAGTTGAACTTTACAAAAACAAATATGTCTCCTTTAAAGCTCTAACCCAGTAGGATTTGGTTTCCAAGCCTTTGCTAGGCAAAATTTGCCCTGTTATACTTTGATTTATGTTTAAACAGTCAACAGAAAGTATTTGAAATTATGATACAGAGAACGCAAGATTAGAAGTGTTCCACAAAACCTTTAACATTTGGAGAGAAAAGGTCTTTTCTGAGCCAAGATGGCTCTCAAGAAGAAACAAATTATAGCTCTGCACTTGACTTGCTTTCTGTGAAGTATCGTCCAAGCACACACACTTAGGTATAATAATTTGCAATGTAACATACTATTTTATTTAGCAGAAAATAAAATGTGACCTCTTCATTTTAATGAAGAGAGACCTGGAAAACTTCCCATAAATGCATCTTTTCTTATAGACAAATGTGAGGACAATACAGTACCTAGCTAATCAAGTACCTTAAACAATAACTCAAGGCTCCTGGCTTTTAAATCATTCCTACTGCTCTTCTAGTGACATCACAAGAAAGTGCTGCCAACATCACTCCTTAGCAGATAATAAAAAACTGTTAGCCAAGGAGAATTTTGGACATGGTGGATGTAGCCAACATCTACTAAGGCAGGTGGTTTCTGCACGTAGCTACCTGTCCTATTTGTGGAAATTACTCTCACCAGGATGTTAGGAGGTGCTCCTGGATTTGATGACCTCTAGAAAGCTGTCCTGCAGAAGGTTTTTAGGTTGGTCAAGAAGAAATTAAAGGATTCCAGATGTTTGAGAAATGTTTGGTTTGGTGGAGCCGTTTGACGATAACACTATTCACAGCTCTCACACAGGGAAAGGCTAAATGAGGCTACCATATCAAGTACTCAGATTTTGTGCAGTCAGCTTCAGATTGACATTAAAAGAACAATTTTCAGAAAGTACCTGACAGTAGGAAAGAGTGTTAAATAATCAGGAAGACTGCTTTACAACAATATCAGGTGGTGAGCACTTCTTTCTAATTCTTACAGAAGTCTAATAACTGTGTCATGATAACATCGGATTTCGTGCAATTATTCTAGTCCACATTCTCACACAATAGGGAATAGTACTTCATGGATGCTGATAAGTACCAGACATCTTTCCAAAAGTTGGGAATAGCATTTCAGATAATCATCGAAAAGTGCAGATGCTTGTCCAAATGGATGTGAAACTTTACCAGACCATTCTCTCTCACCCTGCTAGATTAGTTAGAGAGATACTCCATTTCTCTTTCTCTTTGAAATCTTGCAGGAGTGAGGCTTCTGTCCCCAGGCAGAGCTTTGAGTTCAAACTGCTTTTGGAAAAAAATCTGCTTATAAAAACCTAGACCAAAGTAAACTCAACCTGTTCTGTAGTCAAAACCAAAAATCAAAATGTCTTTCCATGTTAGAAAACATTAAAATGATCTGAATCTTAAATGTTATGGTGAACGTCATACTCCTGAAATTGCATGACCCTAAGCCTAGCTCCAAATATCCTGACTGAGCTTCATCACAGTTCAAATCTGGATAAGAATCTTGTTTTGAGATTTATAGCTTGGTCTTCTCTCATTAAAAAAAAAAAAAAAAAAAAAAAAAAAAAAAAGTAAATTTTTTATAAAATT
>JAOXNO010000020.1:18744012-18771817 GCA_028565335.1 Limnodromus scolopaceus
CTAAAATACTAAAATAACTTTTAATATGTTGGAAAATAGGTTGAAGTTTTGTTCCTCTGGAACAAATTTTTAATTGAAAAATATATAGATTGATAATTGTGGGGGAGCTATACCTCAAAATTTTCATGTATTTAAAGTTGACATAATGATATACCTTCTGTGACTCTGAAACTCTCTTGACAGATGAAGAAAAGTAATTGAAATTAAAATAACTGAAATATTTGAAATCGAAAGAATGACATAATTGAACAATTAGCAGGAAGTCATTCTCATTTTTCATTAGTTTGTAAAGAGAGTGCTATCTCCTAAAGTTGACATTATAATTTGCAAATGATTATATAAAGTTCAAAATTTTTAATTGTAGTATACATTTTACATTTGCAAATATTTTTAGTGCAGTTTCATGTCTTTAATATAATGAAACAGAAATGGATTATTGCCCTTTTCGCTCTGTAGTAAAAAAGGACTTTCATCAATATTTTTACATTTTTATGTTTTCAAGCATCAGTGACGACAGGAAAAAAATATGTCCTTTTCAATCAACACTTAGATTGCTTCCTTAATTATAGAAAGAATGAATACACTGATGGAAATATAGAAAACTTTAATATGATGAGTCACTTTAGCTACAAGTAAAACTTGGGAAATGCATTTCAATTTGCTGTTGCAGTTAATGAGATAGGACACTTTTGTAGAAGCCATCTTGCTGATCTCTGAATTCCTTAGCATTTAAAATAGTAAACAAAACAATTAGACATTAAAAATAATTTAGTGCTTTTGTTCTTAGATGCTGTGATAGAATTATCTTTATGATTAACTTCATTTTCATATTGCCTTTCATCTGGTAAAGAGACAGGAATTTTTGAGTAATTTATTTTGCATAAACTCCAGTCAGCCTTATGGTAATTATCCATATGGAAATCTTGGTTAACTCATTTCAGAAAATGTAAACCCACTACTTCTGCAGTAGAGAACTTATCTTGTTTATAGGCCGTTATCTAGTGAGTTTTTGTCACTACCGTGATTTATGTAGGACTGCAGCTTAATCACGCTTGTATCGTGATCACTGCTTGGCACTTGTATGCTGGGTACATATTTTCTATATCTGCTTCATATATAATCCATTATAAAGCTGAAGAGATACATGGAATAAACCAATCTTTAAATATCGGATAGCTGTGTATGAAGATAAATCCTGATTGCAAACCTTTTAGATAGACTAAAATAATTCTGAAAATATATTTCAGGATTATACTTCTCATTTCATTAGTATTTTAAGGAATTTCTGTGAAAAGCCTGTACTTCCAGGTTCTTGTGTTTCATGGGCACTGTGTAAACAATTATTCTTTGAGATGTCTACCAATCAGAAGTCTCAGAGAAAATTCCTTCAGCAAAATAAGCTTACATTTACTTCCTTGAAGTCTCTCTGTGTGAGCATTGAATATTCATGGGCATGAATATTTACCCTATCTCATTTAATTGTTCTGGCATTTTTACCTTTCACTACTAGAGCTACTAAGTTTTAAACCCTCATCCTATACACTATGCTTATGTAGCTTTTGCAGTAGGATATACATCTGCCCATATGGCAAGCATTTGTTGTGAACATGAGCATTAATTAATTTTTCAGATATTGAATTCCTCTCTTGTCATATCTGACCTTTCTTCATCTGGGTAACAAGTTAAATAACAAACTTTTGGGTCAACACCATAGTTTAATTAGCAAAATTCAAAAAATGCAATGCATTTGCATGTGCTGGTGATACATTGTGAAAAGAAAAACCTTTTCCACCAGAGCCAGTTGTCTAGGTTTTTCCTACAGTTAATAAATGTATATAGAGAGATCCCTAGCAAGATTTATCCCAGTTGTCCTAGGGATAGATTGAATTGTTCCATGAAGGGTTCACTTTCCTGTTGACTGCAGAGGGTGTTAGACAGTTTAGAGAGATACCTCACGTTTGGAGAGGTAGGCTTAGATATGAGGAGTATGAACCTTAGTTTTTTCAACTTAAAATCTAGGCTGTGAACATGGCATAATCATCAGTTACATTACTTTAACACACCTTCATAAGCTTAACTGATTGATTCAGTTTCATCCTTACACATACTATAAATTAATATATAAAGGATATTTCCTCTGAGATGAAACATGCTATTTTCCAATAAAATGCTTTCTGTTATCAGTGATTATGGTGTGTCCAAAGCAATAGTGTATCAGTCTTCCCTGCAAATGTTTGGTGTTACTCTAATGTAAATAAAATTTCATACTAATGCACGTTCTGTTACTCATATAGGTTTATCCTGAAACAGTTTTTAGATCTGAACAGGTTCTACCATTGCTGCTTTTATGCTGTCAATGGTATGCTCATTGCATTCCTTTACAAAGATTTTTGACATTGCAGTCCTAAGTATTTTACCCTTTACTTTTTAGATTCTTTGTACACATATAGAACTCCTGCCCTACTATACAGATCCACAAGAGCTAGAGAGGAGACATGAAAGCCAGCAGAAAGATCAAGGAGGTATCTGAGTTTGGAGATGAAAGAGAAAACTTCAGAGACTTCATGAGCTATGGACAGTCTTTTGGATAAAGCCTACTAAGTCAATGCAGTCTATCCTCATTTCTGTCTTCCTTCAAAAAAAAACACGAAAAAAACCCAAGCCAAACAACACCTCTCCCCATCACTGTTTTTGGCATTCACTTAAATGGTCAACAGGAGTGGTGACTGACCTGGAAGAGCAATGGGACTTAGTCCAAAAGAAATGTCTTAATTACCACTTTTGCTTACCATCCATGCCTCTATGTGGTTGTGCAGCTTGGGAGAGCAACCTCTGTCACTCTTTCTATTTTAAGCTACTGTCTTTTCCACCAAATAATTAAAGATCTATTGAGAAGGACAGTGGGATGTCTTTTCTCCCATCCCAATGTGTTGGTATTCAGTACATATCTTGTTGCCTATGGAGGGCAGCGTAATCTCTGGGTAAGGAAAGTGAATTGCGTAGGTGCTCAAAGATCATACATACTATCATTTACATGGTGATGATTTTGGAACTGTTAGTGTATATACTCCAAGATCGTGCCTCTTGGCAAGCACAGTGGTAAATACAACACTTATTCTCTTATTTCTATTTTTATTAAAGGAGAAAATGAAGATTAAATAATAAAGATAGGTGCCGTAGAAGGTTGCATAAACTGTCTCTGTGCTCATTTCTGTGATGTCCTCTTAACTGAAAACATGTCCCATGTTGTTTAGGAATCACCAAAGGCAATACTCAACTTTTGGTCTTCTGTTTTGATGGATGTCTTCTCCTTCTATTTAATACCTATTGAATATAGATATTCAATCTGCTCAAATCACCCTAACCAGAGGAAATCTCCCTTAGTAGAGAATTGATTTGCAGTACTCTAAATCATGGGCTTTTATTCCAGAAATTCCGTAGCTTGGGACAAACCTGATCTAAGTCTTAAGGAAGACTATATGGCAACAAGGACATTTCTGAGCTGTGGGACCAGGATCTGCACCATGCACTGGTTGTTGGGGGGCTATAAGTCCTCCAGCGCCTCCTAGGAAATCAGTTGCCAGCTGTGATTTGATGTAGTTTGTAGCCAGCTCCTATGTTATATTACAGTTGATGGAAGCTGTAGTGGTTTGTTTCTTGATTGCGACTGGCTTACAGACCAACTCCTGAGGAGGAGAAATCAACATAGCTCCTGGCAGCTTCCTACACTGAAAGTCAAATTTTTAATTTTTATCACTGAACTTCCATTTTTATTCAAGATACTAAATAGTTTTGATATTTTTGCCTATACGTTCTTTCTGACTTTAAAGAAAACACACTAAAAATTTAATTAATTTTCTTCTTAGAAATGTAAAACCAATAACAATACATCATACATCTAAAAAGCATTTCATTAGAGATAACATCAGAATATATTGCTAGTTATAGATCATTTAATTGTTATGTATTAAAAATAAGATATTCCTAACATTCTTTTCAAGCTTTCATATTCTTGAAATTTATTATGTCAATCGTCAGCTGCTATGACATCACAAGATGAATTCAAAGCAATAATTACTTTAGTATTTAAAATGCTTGGAGTGTACCAATTATTCAGGCTGCTAAGTGAAAGTAAAAATGTCAGCTTAGCTCTCTAGAATCTCATAATGTTTAAAGGTTCATGAATTACACATGGGCCAGACAGAAAGTGAGAAACTAGAGTTTGACTAAAAGACATTTTCTGTGCAAAATATGCTGAAATAATATTTTAATATATTCTAGTGATTAATCAAAGTGATTTAAAACATTTGATTATTTAAGGCCCTGTATTTAAATTTAGCTTCATTGTAAAGCTTTCCTATATTTATTGTAATATGAAAGTAAACAGCAGATGTCTAATGTTTAACAAATATTCCTCTGTAAAATGTAACGATCCAGCTCTTGCATTTTCGCTATTTGAACCAAGTTGAGAAATACAGGCACCAAGGACATGTGTCTGACCCCTGAAATTTTATTAATTTGTTTTTAAATCCTATGTCATGGTGTTCTCCATGAATAGCTTGGCTGAATACTGAAGTACTTCAAAAGTAAGGTTATGTCTCCTTTTCTGGTTCCAGATAACGGAGGTATAAGAAAATAGCCTTGGGAGGAGACTTTTAGTCCAGCAGACCTCTGCAGAAAACTATTGCTACAGGCTAATGAAGAACTAGAGGGCCAAGTGGTACAGTCTGTTTCGTTTTTGAAACAGTAATTTTGTAAAATGTTTTTTTATAAAATAACCAAGAAGAAGGATTGGTTCTTTGTCCTTTTATACCCGCCCTGTTACCAGTGCCAGCTATAACTATAATTAAACTTGTACTTATAGTGACAGGAATAAAAAATATTTAGTATATAGCTATCTTTTTAACTAATTGGAAAACGTTCAGTACCAGTATTCATATTCACTTACAGCTCACATACATCTTTAAAAATTAAGAATGTCCCTTTCTTTCCATGGGTTTGAAAATCCTCTCCTCTCATGCCTACCTCTGCAATGCTTTCTTTTGGAAGCCATAGATTAGCTGTACTGACCATTGCACATAGGGTACTGTCTACCCAAACCAATGAAGAAACAGGTAATGCCTCTATTTTTCAGCTTTGCTCCACTTCTGGTGAGCTTTACTGAAGCAGCACAACTCAAAGTGGATGGAAGAATCTCTCTCTCTGGATATAAACTATAAGGTCTAACTCAATTACAGACAAGGCAAGCCATGCATCAGATATACCAGATATGCAAACTTTAATCTATTAAGGTTTGTTTTAGTTTCTTTTCAGATATATGGACAGTATGGTGTCAGATCTGGTTGATCTTATAAATCTTTAATGAGTGTAATGCATTTGTGGACTGTTCATATTTGTATTTCAATAGTTCAGAAGTTCCATTATAGAAGGATCACACTGTCATTGATTATGAAGGATTAACTTGCCTTCGAGATCTTATCTGGTTACAGAAAGTTCAGTTTGGACTCAGAATGAATTTCTTATTTCTCTTCAAAAAGACTTCACTGGTGAAATGCTGCAGAGGCAAGTCACTATTTTTTAAAGTCTTTGGTTTTAGAAATTCTAAGATGCAAGCAACTGCAGTCACATCCACTCACTGAAGATGCACATAATATTGTGACACACCTGGTTTTCAAGTCTTTCAGAACCTCGAGGAAAACTAAAAACTGTGGTGGGAGTCATGTATTGAATGTGAGCAGAAGCCAAGAAAGATTATTGCACTAGTCTATACTGACTTCCGAGTGTCTTTAAATTAAGACTGATGTTGTGTTTAAACTTATGATGCAAATAATAAAGAATACGTCTAGTGTTTCCTGGGTGAGTATTCACAGTTTTCAGGTGAAAGGGGATCACTGTCCAGAAGATTTCATTGACCAGCAAGGTGTCATCAATTCATATTACCAAGGCTATCAGCGATGATTTTTGAACACTCTTGATGGTTTTCACGTCCAGTTCCTCAGGCATATTCTGAATCTTCTTTGGAGACAGAACAGGAGGTTATGAAAGAGTTTTTTCTCAGGTTATTAGCCACACTCAGCTCATTATCTTCTCTGGTTCAAAGCCAGAAATCAGTGTGACTTCTGGTAAACTAAAATCTTATTATAAATACTCTACTATATAAAAAAATAAACTTTTGCTCTTCAGATCTCTCTGATGGTGATAATCATAATTAAAAATGTGATTCATTTATTCAGAGTTATTATGCTTAATGACTTGCTTGAAATAACTTTCAAAGATCTTATGAAAAATTAAAATCTCAGTTAAATTCTAAAGTGCATTGGTTCTGGCTTAGAACAATTTACACTATATTAATCTATTATAAAATTGTGCTATTCATTCAAATTGTTAACCAGAGACTCCACAGAGTATAACTGTTTAAAATTAGTTGTTAAGGACTGGAATCTGAGACAGAGAAACATTATTTTCAGTACATGTTATTAGCTTTACGTGATGCTGTTAAGTGATGATGAAATAAAAGCATTACTATGACGCCAGCATAATTATGATGTATACTAGGAAGACAGATTTAGCTTATTCTTAAAACCTTATAAAGTGTAGAACCATATAAATGCCAATGCATAGGCTAAAACTTTACCATATTTGAAGGCGTAGCTATGTTAAACATGCAAATATCATGGATTGTACAAAGCATATTGTATGTATATTGATCAGAAAATCAATAAGAAAATTTATGATTAAATACTAGAATTATTGGTACAAACATATGTGAATAATGGAAACCTGAGGAGAAATACTCAACGGTATCATTACAATGGCATTACATAATTTATAAGTTTGCAACATAGTATGACAAAAAAAACAGAGAAAAGATTAAATTTCAATTTCTTGGTGTAGAACTGCATCCAAACTTTTTCAGAAGATAAGTTAGGGTTTTTTTCCTCCATATGCCAGGGAAGGAGATAATAGGACCAGGTTATTCTGATCCAAAAGCCCATGTAGGCAAAGAGGAAGATCTTGCAGCTGACTTCATTGCACTTTTACTGCAGATATTGCAATCTGATCAGATTATGGTGTCTGATATCAGTCATAGGAATTACACAATGTTTTTAAAGTATTTTATTTTATTATTATAATATTTAAATATTATAAAATATTTAAAGTATTTTATAATAAAGTAATTATTTATTTTTAAAGCCCTCAGTCAACTCCATAGATGGTATCCATCACCATTACAAGACATGTTACTAGGAAATACTGAAAAAAGTAGAAAATTTAGAAGAAGATTTAAAACATGAGGTTGAAGATACCTTCTGAGATTAGGTAATAGTTGATATTATAATTATTGAGTAGTAAAAGAGTGAGGATGACCTATAAGTAAACTGTAAACATATGAAAACTTTATGAAAAAAGTTTAGAATGCATTATTTAATGAATAAATAAAAGCAGTCTGTATTGAGGAAAGAATGCAATTAAACTTAATTTCAGGAATACAAGAGCAAATATAACCTATGACTATAGTTTTGCAGACAAATAGGTAAGAAAAACTAATTAAGCGGTTTAAAAGGAAATTAGAAACCAATGTATCTCTCTGGAGGGAGGTAGGTGGTATAAAAAGTGTCTGCCACCTTGAATTTGGCAGCAAATCCATGCAATAGGCAGAAATAGACCTCACACTTTATTGAACTGTTTTGTGATTTAATGTTTTTTAACCTAAGTCTTTGTCCTTTGCTGCACTTCTCCTTCAGTAACATGATGCTACATTCCACAATAAATATTTTTTCACCTAAAATCAAAAAGAGAGGTGTCAGATAAACCTCTAAGAGCAAGAAAGCTAGAAATATAATGACACTAAAGACTGAAAGATATGAAAACATTATGAGTTAATAGAATGGCATCTTTCTGCGTTCAACAGAGCTGTAAAAAGTGAAACACAATCTGTGTGCTGTTCCTGTGTAAATCATAATCAATACCTGTAATTTTTAAATGTATACTTGGGTTTTGGGGTCATCATTAATAGTGTGATATTTTATCTGTTTTAGCACGAATACATAAAAGCACTGTGTTCTGATGAGGTGGAAACAATTTTACTGTACTGTATTGTTAGCAAATTTAGTAGGTGCAATAATTATGTAACTATTTAAAGCATACTGATGCACACTTAAAGCACAAAGTTACATTTGATACATTTTTTGCTTACAGTAGACTTAAAGCATAATGTAATACTGTAATATATTTCTTATTCTGTGACCATTATTGGTATCTCAAGGCATTATGATAAAACATTGTATTTTACTTTAAAAAAGTTAAGGGAGAAAACCAAACCAAAATATTTCTATACGTAATAGTGTTGTGCAGTAGTGCCTCCTGCTAGGCAAAGGAAACCTTATACTTAGTACCAACACAGAAGTTGAATTTAGCTATTCATTTAAACACAAGGGAAAAGCACATCAAGTTTTTTTCAGGTTGGATGGAAGCTGAGTTGGAAGTGACTTCAAGGCCCAGAGTACTTGTGAGGATAAGTAGAAGGACACCAATTCAGATGACTTTTTTGAATATTTTGTTTTGGTTTTAATCAAGGAATTTAAAGCAGGTATTTCCCACGGCAGCTGTGTGGATCTCACTAGTATTTATATTGACCTCTTAATTGTTATAAAAACATGTATTTTGGTACAATTATCATTAACCTGCAAGCAATAACCTTTTACATGTTTAAAGTGGTTGCAGTGCTTGTTATTACAGCCCACTTTCAATGCTGTTCATTTAGTATGCTGTGTTTTTAACACAAATGTAATCCACTCTGCATTTTCCATTTAAAATGCATAAGGCAAAGTGCATCATAACAGGATGTAACTACGTATTAATCAAATTAGCACAACACTTCAAAGGCCCTGGCTTTTTACTAGGCTACTGTTAGATCACAATTCATGATGGAAAGAAGCAGTGTAATGAAAGGCTTGGCAAGGGAGCTGTTTATTTTTTTTCCAGAAAGATATATTGGGGGTTAATTTTCATGACGGGAAAAAATGTGGAGGAAAGTAACAGTAAGCATTAAGCTAAAGCACAATAAATGGAATTTAAAATACTACTGCGGCTTTGCTATTGACAAACATAAATGTAGTAATTAGTTGATGACACAACAGAGCTCAAATGACCTATTGTTTAATTATTCAAACTTCATGACCCAAACAAAGAAGAGTCAGATTATTCAATATTCACATTGTGAAACAGGAACAGCTGGGAAGATTCATCCCTCATTGTACATTTAACTTACTACATATACATGAGACCCTTCAGCTAATACTTTTTCACTTCTATTTCTCAATACTTTCAAGTATATGCTACCCATTTTCAGTTTATGACCATTTAAAATTATGTTTCAGAAAATGAAGTGAAGCCTGGTGGCATATTGATTTCTATGAGGAATAGTCATGATTTAGGAAACCCAATCTAAGATGCTTTCAGTGGAGTACAGCAAAGCATCAGGAGTGGATAAGGGAATGGTCTCTGCATTCCTCTCCTTGTAATGTAAGGGCTTGCCATAAAACGTGAAAATAGTTTTCCTGCTTGGATGTATATTCTAACATCGCTAGACTTTCAGCTGAAATGAAAAGGGTTTACGCTAAACTTTGGAATTACTTTTAAAATTTATCTATTTGTATTTGTCTCAATAATCTATTTCCATTTTCTTAATTTATGTTTTTAGACTGTAGGGTAGGGTAATTTGGAAGTCAGTCTGAAAGTCAGTGTTGAAACTCTCATTGACTTCAGCTGCAGCAAGACTGAATTAATGTGTTCAACCAAGCCTTCCTTAAATTAGCAATAACTTCCTTGTCTTCCACATTCTGCCACCCACTTTTTTGCTACTTACTTGCTTATTTATGCAAACTTCTATGCATGCAACCTATTAATGTTGTTTTCTAAATCAGTATGTAGTCATTGCACCCACTACTCTTTTCTGTTTATTCCCAGTAGATGGAGGAAATAGTACTCAATCCTCTAGTTTGTGTTTTGTGAAACATATAAAAGATCTTTATGGTGATATCTCTGTTTTTGTTATTGAAGTGCATTAGTAAAACCAAAACCTGGATGAGCACCTTTTTTGAGAAGCTGAAAACAACTTAAATTTATCTTATGGAAACCTGCTTTGACATACTTGATTTGACATGCACATAGGCTCTTGCTAGAGAAAATCACTGAGGAAATGTTATCTTAAGTTATGATGGTAATGCTTCCAAAAGGAAGATTGAAGGTGACAGGCTAAATCTTTAGGAACCTTTCAATTATGTAAGAATGCAGTCACTGAAAATGCAGAAACTGTTCAGAGATTAAAAATATTAAAAATAGAATCTACCTCTAAAATACACACATTGTTTTATGTGATATCTATATTACAGACATAGCACATATACAAGAATTTTATGTGAATAATAACATAAATCTGTATTAGTTGTCCTTATATAGGGGATCTGGGGATTAGACAACACAGATTTAAAATGGTACTGGGACCATCTAGTGCTTCAAACCCAACTCAAGACATGTTTTGAGGAAGAAGTTCAGCATTTAAATATGTCTTCTTCCTCTGTTAAAAAAAAATGAGACTGAACTGGAAACCTAAAGCAACTAGATTAATATTCCTTGATGTTCAATAGTTTAGTGTGATATTTTTAACTATTTTAGTCTCGAGTTTTTTTCCTTTTTGGGAGAAGCTAGATTACTGACAAAACTCCCATACATATTGATATAGATAAATACAGTCACATAAAAAACAGCTGTTATTACTGATTGCAATATGAGAACTGTACACACACACACAAATTTCCTTTGCTTTTAAAAATCTCAACAATTTAAGTCAAATCGTACTATAAGATTTCATTGCACCTGAAGAGTTGGCATCTAATAATAATTACATACACAGTTATTACAGTATTCATAGTTAGTTCTGAGTCTGCCATGTGCTGGATAAGAAATATTTTATTCAGAAAATTTCCAGCTAACTTCCAGTTTGAGCTTACAGGTTAAATTACCTTTTTTGTATCATGTAGTCACAACGGGCTCATAGAAACTTCTTACACAACTATTAATGGTATCATGTTGTCTTTGTGAATGACCAGGATGAAATATGGGGCTAAATTTTGACCTTAATAATGAAAAACTCTCAACAGAAATAGCTGAATAAGAATTGGTTAATTAAAGAAAGACAAATTTGAGATGGCAATAAATATAATGTCATTTACCTATCTCTTCATATAATTCGCCATGGTATGATCTTCCTGTGTTCCCTCAAGATGAGTTTTAAATGATTCAAATCATTCCATCATATTACTAGAGAGAGTCTTTTTCATATCTGACAGACCTTGCATCTTGAGAATACCTCTTTGTTTCAGTTGTTTCCTCGATTTTATCTTTTTACTTCTACGCTGAATTTTAACTTAATATACCGTTTATCAAAACAAGGCAAATAATTTTTTTTCTGTTCCATACTTTGTCTAGGGGATCAGGTTGCCTAAACTGGGCTCTTTTGGACCACTGAAATTCCCCTTATACCACTACAACAAGGACAGAGAATATGAAGTTACTGAGCTGCTCTAGATGAGGGTGCAGAAGGATTCAAGAGATAACTCCTGGCAGGGAGTTTTCAAAGCTATTTGTCTCTCATATCACCATTTAGACAGCATAGGTCAGAAGACTATAAGTACAACACCTCAGGGAGAATTATATTGTTTTAATGGAAGGTAGAAACATGTTTTTAAATTAATTTTAAAAGAGGGGGAAGAATTGTACTAGTAATGAACAGAGTGCTTTTTAGAGAAAAGACTATCTTTTCTCTAAAGGGTGGTGGGAAGAATGGTATTGTGTTTTACTTATGTAGCTCTCCTTTGGAAATATGACCACAGGAACTCTTCCAAAAACAAGAAGCAGATAATGTGGTGAGAGTTCAGGTATCTCTCTGAGAAAAGCTCTCATGCCTAGGAGGAGTTTTCTTTAGATACTTCAGATAAAATGAATCTTTCAAACTCTTGAAATGCATTCATCTTGAATCAAGTACTCCATTTTGCCAAGGCTTTTAGCAGCATTTTTAACAATATTTAATACTGAAACAAATTTTGGTTTTTATATCTATTTTTAGTTCCCTCTTAATTAATTTAATTCCTCTCTGCAATAAAGTAATCTTGGTTGAAATTCGTCAGCCCTTGTTTATGCATAAAAAGAAGCTACCCTATGTTTCAAGAAGATTTTTGTTTGCCATTCATTTCCTCATAGGCTAAAAGCAAGCCACCTCTTCGCACTCCTGAGATGATTTTCAAGGCGTGGATAGCCATTGGATCTTAGGTACAAATGTATCTGGTTTATATATTCTGTCCATTGTTTTGTTTAAAAATAGCCCAAAAAAATAAGTTATTTAATGAATAAGAGTAGAACTTTCAGGGTTTTTTCAAAATCATTACTTAGGATATGGGATACATATGCCGGAAATTGCACTATTTATTTTTATACTGCAAACCACTCAAGTTCAAGTATTAGAGATAAGAATAAATAAACGAATTTAAAATAAAATCCCATGTGTCACTGAAAAGTTTTTATTACCCTAGGCTTGGAATTATCTCAGACTCCAGACAATTGTATTTCAAATATTCACACAGTTTGTCATCTAGAAACAATATTCTTGTTCAATTCTTTGTCAGTCTTTCAAGGTGTGTAGATCTCCATAAAATCAAGCCAGCGAATGACAGAGATTGCAGTCCAACTACATTTTTTAATATTTGCTATTTTTAAGGATATTTTCTCAAGGTATAAGCTGAAAGGGATACAGTTAAGATTCAGTCAACATTTCTGGGATACAGTTAAGATTCAGTCAACATTTCTGTGTTGATATTTCAAGAGTTCAATCATGAAGTTATTCTAAAATTTTAAGACATTTAATATAAAGCTGTAACTTTATCACATTCTGTTAACAGACTTAATTGTTACTTCTTTAATTAACTATCCAGAATGTGAGGTTTTCAATAAGTGCTTGCATAGAAATGTGCTAACATCTCCTCACCCTAAAAATATCAAAATGGTACTTGTTTTATTAAATGTAAAACTTTTCCTTTGACACATGCTTCTGTTTCTGTGCATGTTATGAAAGTTCTACCAGGATCCATTAAAACAGAGGATACAGTTTTTTAGAGTTTGGTGAAAGCAGAGATAAAAAACCCTACTATACCTAGTCTGACACTTCAAAAGTCCACCAAGTAGCAAATGTTTTTCTGATCTGTTTTGTGATAGCTGAAAAGCAAATTCTGATTTACTTGGTCTGAATATTAATTTTAGTTACAAAGTAAGCAGAAGAAAAAGTGCAGTCATATACTGAATGAAGCCTTTGTTCAACAAAACCAAAAAGGCTTTGTTAAAGAACTATTTCCCATATATCTTTTAGCAAAAACCCCCAGTCTTTTGGTGAAGAAGTTTTTCCTTTTCAAACTTTAGCAGCACTTTTTGCACCACAATTTAGTATTTCAAAAATGTTATCAACCAAAATGTCAAATTATGTCAAATGATGCTAGAGTATGCAATCATTGCAAAGTTTTGCTCTTAGCCCTATCTGTATCTAATGTTTACCTTTGGTATCTCTCTGTTGGCTTTTTGTCTTCCAACCAACACTTGCTGCCACCCATACATATTAGCCATTTGGCGGCCTGAAGACTTACTAAATGTGGTTGCTGTTGTCTTTGTCATTCTGCCCTGAGCTGTGATAAGCCTGGTACCTATGACCCATCTAAACAATTTGCTACTCATGGCTGGGAAGGAGCTCTGAAAAAAATTCCTTGCACTCCTTTCTTCTTTATCCACAGTGCATAATGATGTGTTAGCTATCTTTCACTTGCGTTCAGTCTTGGTAGAGCAGGACAGTACTGGTAACATAACTAGAAGCCTTACTTGTGAGATTTCAAACCCAATTCCCAGAGCAGAAGGCTTAGATAACGTCTGGTGTCCATCCAAAATGAAATGAATCTCCTAAACTTTTGGATAGCTTTGTTCATTGTGAATATAAATGTGCTGTAGTCAACCAGTTAATATCCTACTTAAACAAAGTTTACTTAATAAAAAAAGGCTTTAATTATATACAGCTGTATACCATTAATATTCTTGGACAGAGCTTTCTGCATACAGGAAGATATAAAGTAAATTAACAAGACATGACCTAAGACGATACATAACTGTTTCCTTAGTTCCAAAAATGCATTTATTGATTTTGTTTTCAACATGGTCAGAATAATACAAACATTTGTCAGCTGCATCCTTTAGCACTCAGCCCAGGCAGAACTATTAAAAGTTACCCTTATAGATTCCACCACAAATAAAATGTTGTTGCAGTATATACCATTACATCTCTTCTTCATATATGCAAATAAATATAATCTTCACAGAGTAGTGTTAGCAGTGTTAGGATACTTCAGTTGCTATTGGTAACAATAGGGATGATAATACTTTCGGGATGAATTATGTATTAATTGTTTTGTTGAAAAAATGGAGATGAACTTTATTTATGGCTGGGTTTCTCTAAAAGGGTTACAAGGGTTGCTCTTTTATTGTGCATGCCAGGTTTTCAAATCAATATTTATACATTTTCCCCAATGCTAATGCAACCCTATCCATTTGTTAAAATAAACAATAAAACCTGACCTATTTACAGTGCTCTATGTATGTTATACCAGCCAGTCTATAAACATCATTGTACAGAATTAACACTATGGATTCGGCAGCATAATTTATCAAATACGCTATCTGAAAATTAAAGGCCTTGTTCTATGGTCCTTTCACGTATGTAACACTCTGAAGTGTTGTGGAGGTCTCTGCATGAAAATGGGTTTCTGGACTGTGCAGCATAATTGTGGTCCAGAGAAATTTGGAAACTTATTGGAAACTTGAAAATCCAGAGTTTCAAGGATCAGGCCAGATTTTCTGCTAATTTCCAGGAAAATTAGCTCTTTTGAACACAAATTTATACCTTCTGAAGATGTAATTACTGCCTGTGAGAATATATCTCCATTCTAAATTGCTAGATTTCTCAATACTCTTCCCATCACTTCTCAACTTTGACCCTATAGAATCACTGTCTACTGAAAGGAGAGGGTTTTTAGCCTATATGGCTCATCCATCTTTAAATCTTTTCTTCGATCTTCTTTTCTTTTTAAAACCAAGACTGCTGACAACTACACCGAGTGTTAGCTGAGTGAGTAGCCTTAATTTATCTTATTAGAATCTGAGCCCCGACCACCAACCTCATTTCACCTCAGACCTTTTCCCCACATTTATTAAAAATGACTTATGTCTCTCTAGGACAATTTGCATAGAAAAGATATGTCAAGTGCATAAGTGCAATAGATCCTATATTCACTACACCCATATCACAATTTTCACCAGCTCATAATATTAAAAATTAATTTTAGATATATAATGAGAAAAGTGCTTATAAATACGAACAAACTATAAGTAGCTGTATTGGGAAATTCCATTTTGCACAATGAAAGAATATGCAGGCATGTAACAGTGAGAATAACTGATTCTTCTGTCATGTCTTGGTGCAAAATAAGAGCAGTTTCACTGACCACAACTAAATCTAGAGCAGATTTTGATTGATATATTTGAAATTATAGACTCAAGGCTTGAAAATTAATTTCCAGAACCAGATATAACTTTGGAAATAGGTACACATCTGTCTCATAGGCCATGAATTTAGCATCACATTATCCTTAAAGGAACTTTAAATACATTTTTTTTAAGAAAATCAGCTGCTGACTGTTGCACAAGTAAAACATATATAATCTTATCTTTCTCTGTTGAAGTTAACGGGAGTCTCACTTCAACAGGGAGCGTTGACCTATATTCTTCAGAGATTTTCTCCAAGGAACATAAAACTGGCAACTGAAAAATACTGGTAAAAGTCAAAAGACATCTTTCCAATAGTCAAGACTGAGCTTCATCCCACCTAACTTTAGTTGTTGCAAGTTGGCCTAAGTCACCATAGAAATCAGTATGCCTGGACAGAGGTTCACCTTTCATAACATCAGTGTCAAAGATAGACAGATAGATTGCCCTTTGGCTGCTCGAGTCTCCCCATTGACTATCAAAGAGCACAAACAGATCTGGTCATACTAGTTTAAGATAACTGAAACTAGGTGATTAATCCAGCTCTGACCCTGATCTCCTGAATATTGAAAGCTCTGGAGCTTTACAAACTTATTCCAATAGAGGGAATTATTCTTTTACTGCAGGAACACTAGCCAATAACGTATGGTTGAACTAAAGATGACTTGTCAAACATACAATATTTCCATCATGATGCTCCAAGTCTGTAAGTAAAGACTTGACTGCTCTCATCAAAGATCACGTGCTCTCTCATGCAGAACTCTCTCTAAGCCCAGAAGCAGCTGGCTGCTCAACATGAGGAATGGCACAAGCAGCTCCCGTCCTGCAGCAACACCATCAGTTATGGATTAAACTAGTAGCAGACCTGCATGGGTAGATGCAAGACAACTGATATTGAAGGAGCAGATGTTTAAAGATACTGAACACCTCCATTCCTCTGATAAAAAGTAGCTACTGATAAGGATTTAATGAAGACTGAATGGTTTTGATATGTACATAGGCACAGTTTCCATTACAAGTGAATAAAAAATTATTTGTTTGCTTTTTCTTCTTGAATATCTAATATGGTCATGAGGAAAAGACCACTATCCTCAAACATAATTACTTTTATTGCTAGTATCTACAAAAGATGAGGAGAATAAACAACAAAAAGAGTTCTTTCAGTTCTTATTGCTCTCATTGTATTTACTTTTCTTAAAAAAAACAAAAAGAAACATTCATTCATTCAACATTCTGGCTAAAGTTAAATTTAAGATTAGTTTTAGGGAAAGTAAAGTGCTTAACTTATTTTAACTGATTGCTGATAAAAATCCCTTCAATATCACTTAGTATGCACTCTAAACAACTTGACAGGCAGGAGAAGATACAAGTGCTCCCTCACTACATCAAGAAGAGGCTGGATGCGCTCTGATGCTGCTGTCCCACATCCTACAGTTGACAAGATCCCAGTATTATCTGTTCTGTAAGTGGAGCACTCACATTTATCATTGCAGGAGCTGTCACCGTTACTTTTTCCCATATCATATTTAAGGCGACTGCTTAAGGTATCCTCTTCTTCCTCCAATTTAAATGTGGAATTAAGCATGGTTATTTGCATTCACAATTGACATAGATGAAATAGAGAAAGATAAAATGATTTGTAATGTTTGCTGCTGAACCTCTTTCTGATTTGCTGTGCGGTAGCAACATCATCAGGTTTTATATACTTATGTATAAAACGTATATATATGCCATTAGCCAAATTTGGAACAGCCCGTTTCTTTCTGTAATCAAAAAAAACTGCAAAAAAAAAAATGTACATGGAAAGTGGAAGAAAGGAATCACAGGAGTATCCAGCAGCCTTTACAGTTTCGATGATGTGGTTTCTCTAGCTATAGAAAATGGAGTTATACTTAGCTAGTTAAGAAATATTTAATAATATCATTCTCAAAAATGTTTCTGACAAACAACTGAATAAGGGTAAATGAGCGGGTAGGGCTGTCTGTATTATTTAGGACTTTCTATTACAGTTACAGTCCTTACTGGTCTATTCCAAACATTTGAATTAACGCAGAAATACAGATGTGTCAAGGCAAATGCAATTAAGTATAAAACAATCACAGAAATGAAATACTCTGTCTCTTCCAGTTCCTTTAAAGGCTATTACAAAACATGCTTGTCTGAAATTTTATTTAGCTATCTGAAAGACTTTTGCATCAATGGAATTGCTCAAAAATTAGAAACCTGACAAATAATTCTGTGTAAATCTAGGGAGTTCATAGTTTTTGCTTTACCTGATAATTTTTGTGAAAATTTTGACTGTATGAATAGTTTGCATTTGGTCATCATTCAGCACTACACCCTTTTTTTGGTTTTGTTTTTGTTTATTTTTTTTCACCTTTAATTTTTCTTGTCTTTCTTTTTTTCCTGGTGATTTCTGTGTGGGTTTATTTATTTATTTAATATGTTTTGTCACTGAGAAAATGGAAAGTCTTTGTTTCTTGAAAATCTAGGAAGTTCAGAATAATGTAAAACTGCAAGTAAAAAAGGCCATCCAATTTATTTGAAAAAATGGAAAATCTCAGAAGTTTTTAATTTTGGGCCTAAAGTATATTTTTTTAATTTCTATTTATTTTTTTTTTTTTTTTTTTTTTTGTGGACACAATTTTTTAGGCAGTATTCTGTTTTTTCATAGGAATTTTGACACTATATCATAATTAATAGCTGAAAGTATTAAGAAAAAAATTTCCCTGGCCAGTTATTTACAGTGCGTGAATTGTAGCACCTTGTTTATACACGTGAATGTAAAGCTGATAACTGAAAACAGGAAGTAATTTACTATAGGGTAACTTGAAATTCACATTGACCTCATTTTAGATCTCAAAACAGGCAGTTCTAAAAATTTATTCAGTTTCCCTCCACAGATGTGAAGGGCCGTGCAATCTGCCTCATGTACAGATGAGAAAGCGCATGAAGCCGAGCACAGGTGCGTTTTACCCTGGGGAGAACCAGCAGGAAACCAGCACATGGCTCCACATGCTGCTCCTCTGCAAGGCTCAGCCTGCTTGTGCCGTGCCACCTCTGCCTCGGGTACCGAAACACCGGCGGGCGTGTGGCCACAGCTGTGCCCGTGGCCAGCTCCCCCAGCGCGGTTCAAGGGATTTGAAACTAATGTTGGCTCGGCATTAGCCGTACAGCTATCTAAAATCCCACAGCTTTGGAAAGGGAATGCATCCTCTAGGATGGATGGCTGCAACTATTCCCCACTTGCCCCTCCGTCCTCTCCTGCAGCGGATTGCTAACCCTTGCAGTGGTAGGAAGGAGCAGGTGGCAGCTATCTAATGCCTTGCTACGAAGACACATGGATGCATTTCTCCTGCAGGCACACACCCCAGGGTCTTCCGCCTCTAACACAGGCCCATCTGCTGCTCTCCACTGCACATGCTGGAGAGGATACTAGCACTTAAAGAAATGGGCAGTAAAACTGTGACACACATACCTGGGACCAAAAATGTTGGCTGACATAAACCATTAGAAGCTGAGGGGACTGTGACCTTTCTCAGTATTTTTAGGGTCTGTCCCAGATTATGAACATGGCTTTAAACTATACTAGAAGTGCCAGGATTTTTAAAAAAATTATTTAAATGATGTTTTGATGATTTTCTTGGAGATGCGTTGTATGTGAAAGCACCATGCTATAACACTGAACTCATTACACCTTCTCTGATGCTTCAGTTTCTTCATCAAATTTAAGTATAAACTCTGTATTTCTTTCCTCCTCTAGATGACTAAATCAAAACTGACTAATGAAATGAAGGAGAAATCTGCCAGGTATGTTGCAAGTGTGGTTCTATTAAATATAGAAAGACTGCATTTCAGCTAATATGTTACAGTGCTACTTTGCTTCAGATCAGTTTAGGCTTAAATAATTCAAGACAGAAAACAAAGACCAGTATTTAAGTTAGGTCCTCTAATCTTCCAGGTCATGATCCTGCACTTGTGAAGTTGGACACTGATTTTAGCTGGCCATGGGTCTGGCCTCCAGGAAAGAAGTTCATTGTGAAGACTTCATGTCCTTAACCATCTCCATGGTGTCCAAAGAATGGATCTATGGGAAGAACCACGTGCTCTTTGCCACCAGTGAAAAGGCAGAAGACAATATGCGTGTGTGTTTGTACATGAATGTGGAAGTACCAAACCCAATGCAAGTTCAGCAAATAGAAACGAGATCTGTCTACTTTCTTGGCTTTTTAAAATAACATTAAGCTGAGTCAACGACACTCCTCTAGAAGTTCTGAAGGTCACAAACTCAGCCTTGGTATCATCAGTCAGCTAGAAGAAAATGTGAAACAAACGTTACCATACATTAACTACTAGGTTTCCCATAATAGGAAACTTCTTGAGCTGATCTGTTGGCATCTATGGTTTTGGCTAATATTTTTCCATTTCTTGCATGTAGACATTTATTGCATTTGAGTTTATCTTTTTCCTTTCTTCCTTTCTTTCTTTCTGTCTGTCTTTCTTCTTTTTCCATTGGAGGAATAATTGCAGTTCTTTTCAAATCTCCTAGGAAATTTTTCAGCTATGTAAAGTTATAACAAGATGTGACATCCAGTCCTAGCTAATCAGTGTTCAACACAGACCCACTACTGCAGTGCAGGGGGTGGCACTTTCAATTTGCCCGTGACACTGACCAGGTTTTTAAGGAACAGTGAGTGAAGGGAGAAAATAGCATAAAAATGCTTAAATTTTTATAGAAAAGGTATAACTTTGTAAGAAAGCGCTATCATAAATTCCAAAAAAGTATATCTTAATGATACACTTAGAGTAAATCATTTGCCTTGAGAGACAGGAGGTCTCTGGTGACCTGTATGGCAGCCACAAGAGACTACCAGACTAGCTACTTTCAGCTAAATGTACTCTCATATTAATATTTTAAAATGCCATAATGCCTCTCTGAAAACCTCAGAGGACAGATACATCAATTTGCGAGGTCTTCACTCCAGGAAATAGAAACAGGGATAATCTGCCATTAAAAGAAATAGTTCATTATGTCTGCTTCTTGGGAGCACATAAACTATGTCCCTCACATACTTATGTTGCAAATCCTCACTTTAATGTGAAGGGAAACACCATGCCCCAGAGCTTTATTGTCCCACTGTTTATTAGTACAAAAAGGTTTGTTGTGGTACGAAATCTTAAGCTTGTTACAGTAATCAATCAGCTTCAAAGAGTCTCTTCCCTGAGCCAGAATCATTACAAATAAATCAATTAAACATAAAGTTTCTATTTTCAGGAGGATCACAATACAGAAAACCAGCAGTGTATCATAGTTAGAGAAAGGGATTTTACTAGGTTGGGGCTTCTAATACAAGACCTCCTTTCCTCTTTTTTTTTTTTTTTATTGCAAATGGTGAGAGATTTATTTTTTATTCCAGTTAAATCCAGAGTATTCCTCTTCTAAATGTCCATTTCAACATGAGAAATTTATACTCCATGAGAAAAATAAAGACTACTACTTAACACTACTCTAGCTGTAGAAAGGAATAAGAAAGTAATTTGCATTGTTTGGGCCGTTAAGGATACAAAATCAGGGACGAATGCTGCAGAATGGAATGTGTGTGTAAAAATTTTTATTTTATTGGTTTATCTGCTGGGGGAGGTACAAGATATTAGGACATATATGGATTTTTTTTCCTTAAGAATTTCTGCCTTATTGTTGTTTAAATATGTTCCTGAAATTTCCCATAGTATTAAACAAATATCAACAATGGCAACAACTATTCTATTTTATTCTGTTCTATTCTATTTTATTCTGTTTAGCAGTTTGATAATACCTACGCCTTTCTTTAGTGGGTAAACTGGATACTCACTATAATGCCTTGTTTAGCTGGATTGTAATTTATTTTCTGGGAAAGGAATGGGTGTGTGGCTCTTTAAAAACACGTACACACTGCTTATGCTTATTTTTGTCAATTACATGTCAAAGAAGGAGGCTTTTTGTCTTGATACGGGAGGTGATGTTCTGATGCTGAGATGTGTGATGATCTTAAGTTTCAAATTTATATGATCATATACTGAGTGCTTACTGCAAAAAACTCTGACATGTATTCTACATGCCAGTGTTATGGGAAAAAAGATGGTTTTAAGTGAAAATGGAGCTGCTGCCTTTAAGCCTCTGCTTCTGCTGTACAGGTTTGACGCTATGTTGTAAAGGAGGCAGAGAAATACAACAGAGAAAGCACGGCCTTTGATGGAAACAGTCCCCTGGAAAACTACATCCAGTTGCTATTTCTGGCACATAGCTGTACTGTGGACAAAGCAGGTGCATGGTCGTATATGGCTGCTGGGCATAGTCTTGTTTTTCCGTGTACACAACCTGAGATTTTCTACATAGAGCCTCAGTCTGATTTATAACAATGATGAAGGATTGCAAGAGAACTGAAAACAGAACAGTGCTCCAAGAATCAGGCTGAAGTCTTGCTGAATCAGGTGTCTAAATAAATCAATCCATTTTTGTTTGATTTCTCTTGCAGATTAAACTCAATTTTGTCAATTTTCTCCATGAACAAATTCAAAACAAATATTTTGTTTTGGATCAGCTCAAACAAAATTGGCATACTTATTTACTGAACTGATGCCAAGCATTTTGTTCCGATAAACCAGCCAGCTGTATTTTTCATCTGAGCACAGTATTGTGGAAGTTTTAGCCTAAGCTTACAGGCTGAGGTCCTTGAAGAGCTATATCTTTCATTGCAAAAAGGAGTTTTCTCCTGATGCAGTATCAGTTCACATCACTGCTGGTGCACCGTAGGAGACAGGTTTTGACATGGCAAAAGGGACAAACGGATTCAACTGCAACATTCATTCATCACATTTACTTTCGTTTTGAACAATAATCACCCTTACCTTCCAAAGGTAATTTTTAAGCCTACATAAACCTCAACCATTTTCTAGTGGTGTTCCTATTTTCCACTGGCTATAGGTGGAGATCAGGATGTGTAGGTTGTTCAGTTAAACTGCTCAGTTCATTGCTGGTGTTATGTGGAATTAATGAGTATTAGAGAAACAGATCCTCAAGTTCTTAATTTTTGACTTTTTTTCCAATTAAGGTAGTCTCCAGCTGAGTTGCATTCTGCCTGTAACAAAATAAAAAATCAGGTTACCAATATCATCTAGATGGTCAGGCATGGATGATAACATCCATTCAAACTCAGTCTGTGGCATTTTTACCTTTTAATCCTACACACACATATATTTCAGAGAGATAGAGAAGAGCTGACTAAATTCTGAGACCATATATTCTTGTGGGGAGGGAGAAAAACTGTTTAGGTTCTGTAACAGTAATCTTGAAAATACATGCTCTTGTCTATATGGAAAAAAAGCCCTCCTGAACAGAAAGCAAAAACCGTATTTCTCTTCTCCTTTTACCTGATGGAGAATTACCAGGGAAAACCAGTATATTTCTAATGATGGAGCTCATCATCCTTGCAGAATTCAGTATCGAGAACGTTTGCAGCGTAAGCTACTGGTCTTGCTCTGCTGGAAAGAAGGATTTCCTAGAGCCAGCAAATGATGCCTGAAGGGATGAATTTGTATTTCCAATGGAATCCCTCCACAGAGGATCACATTCATTCGCTGCCATCTTACATATTGGAACAAGATCTCCAGAGTGGCTGGGGAACATCCATCCTTGAAGGTTTCAAGACCAGACTGAACAAAGCCCTGAACAACCTGGTCTGGATTCAGTATTGACCTTTCTTTAGGCAGGAGGTGGGACCAGGTGTCTTCCCGAGGTCCCTTCCAGCCAGAAAATTTTGGTGATTTTACACTTCTGGCACCTGCCCCAGAGAAACCCCACAAAGACATCCAGGGATATTCCAGGAATCTGATGTGGAGTATTTACCTAAATTTCTTCTTTTTAGTGTGCTGGTTTGCTGTTGCTGGCAAGGCAGTGCAGTCTACTGTGAATAAAAAGATTGCTACAAATTAGCACAATCAATCAATCAATTAATTAATCAGTTCTGCAATGATGAAGAGTAGAAACAAAGAAAGATGAGGCAATATTTGTGCAAAACATGTGCGTCATGTAAAGAGCAAAAAATATTTAATCTTCTTACAGCTGCCACCATTCATCAGTTTACCTAGTCATATATCCATGATTGCAATGCTTGTAAAATGGCAGTGCTGTAAATAGCTGGCCCCAGAGGGCTTTCTAGGCTAGTGATGCCAAAGAATTAATTTGCACTGAGATATGAAATTAAGGTTTTGTTCCACGGCAAAAGGAGAATAAAAGAACATATTGGTAAAACTGTGTGAAAGGAACCAGCATCAGCAAAACTATCTTCTCTTTTGAAAAAGAAAACCAGCTAAAACCCTTTAGTAATATCCACTGGTTCCTTGATACATAATACAGTGTGCATATGGTGAAATGTCAAAGTGCTCTTCCAGACCTACAAAAGAAACAAAGGTACAGAAAACCCACTTAATATAACATTAATACTTCCAGAGCGGTGGCACTAATTCTGTCACTCTATTCAGAAGAGTATGAAGCATTCAGCTACATTTTCTTTTGAGTTACCAGATGGTCCTTCTAAGAGAGACAAAATATCCTCTATTAATTGATAGTGTACTTGCTCTATTTGCTTACCTCTCTGAGATAAGGTTGCATCAGAACCTCTAATTGTTATAAAACACCTGCTCTGATAATAAACAAAACAAGTTAGGGATAGAAAGAAAATAGTCTTGTGATCCTGTTAGAAGGCTTGTTGAACATGCTTTATCTGAACACCTGAAAGGCTTCCACAGATGTATCACCTTTGGAATGTTGGATCTTCTGACCTCACCACTACAAAAAATCATCTCTGTGAAACCAAGAGATAAGAGAGCATTTTATTAATGAATACAAGATACCGTTCATCTTTCAGGGCCAGATATTTTACTTATTAATAGGTACCATTTTATTTGCACCTATAGACTGTACTTCTCATTTTGTTTAAGCTAAGAAGTGTAGTATATTTACAAGCTGAGAACTCCTATTTCCAGAGGTCTGAAGAATATACCTTATTCATGTGTGTATTAAGATCTGTATTTCTAAAATAAACGCTTATTTCTTAAAGGTGGTTTTGACATTGTTGATGAAGAATTGCTGATCTTCTCTGAACGCTCTAAGAACTGTGCAGTAGATGAATGTTAATTTAGACAAACTTTAGGAAATTATTGCCTTCACTAATTGCCATGGCAAACCCTCTATATTTGAATGTTTTCAGATCCAGAAGATATGGCTTCTGCTACATACATTTCTACCTGGATGACTGAATGGTATAACATTAGATTAAATAACATTTCTGCTCCTTTAAGTCTTGCCTATGAAGATAGTATCTCTCTAACTTCACTGCGTACATTTTACCACTTTTGATGATATAGATTTTTAGTGCACTGCAGTCAAGTGAAAACCTTCCATTAATTTCTGAACCTTTTAAACCAACCTCAATCAGATTACTCGTAAAACAAAACATGCTTTTCTTTGGAATAGTAGGGAAAAAATTTCACAAGGACTGTTACTATGACATTCTTCCTGTGACTGTTGTAGTTCAGTCACGTACCCCAAGGTCTTACTGCATACCAGAGAGCCTTTAATTTCATCAACAGCCATTTCCAGATGTTTCTGCCTTTTGTCTATTAACTTTGGTACTGTTTTCCTGCACTTGGCCCATGCACCTCAAAGACGCACTCACTCTCTTAGAGAGGAACATAGGCAGAGGACAGGGGGCACATGTTATGGTATCTCAGGAGTCCCAGCACCTGAGTTTGCTGGGTCAGGAATGCTTGCTGGTAACTGTTACTCAGTTACCCTGAATTTCAGTTACCTTAACGAAAGCTGACCATATAAATCTATTCATTTGTCATACTCAGAATAACAAAGTTACATCTTTTTAGAAAAGACATAAATGAAGGCAAAGCGAAATTGTACTTAATTTACACAAGCATTAGATCAGAATGCCCCTTTCTCCGTCAGCCTGGCAACAACCTTTGCACGGTGCTCCTGTCCTTAGCAAAGGGTGTTAGAAGAGCATCCTAGCCAAAGATGTTCTTACAACCAAACCATGTTTTCAGTTTTTCTAGGAGATCTAAGACCTGTTTAATCTTTCTTTCTGTAACCCCCTCTCAATTCACTTTCGTATTAGGAGACTGGCTTTTAATTAGCTAAAGGTTCTTTCCTTCTCATATTTATGTAGGTATCTCTCTTCTCATCACCCCTCGCCCTGCTGCACCTAACTAGTTAGTAAACAACGCTCTGTTTAAACAAAGTCTAAAACTACCCCCCTATCTGTGCTGTCATTTTGACATTCTTCAGTCTAGCATCTGGCTGTCACTGTACATATATACCTGTTACAATTATATGCACGTTAACATGATGCATAATTCAAACTGCTAAACAGGCTAATTTAATATAGTTTATTATTCGGTGCTGACAGAGGCCATACCTGTTGTCAGACAAACACTTTGGGGTGACAACTGAATTGACATGGTTGATTCCCAAACTATTTTCAAATAATCACATTTATTCTACTTCAATGTAAAGATACATTAAGGAGAAATATAGCCAGACCATGTTCTTTTAAACACAGTAATCAACTTAGGTTTTTTACTAAAATGTTACTAATGCCTTAATACAGGCAGACTCTTCAGTTGCATCCACCAAAATACAACAATTTGTTATCTGAGAAGTTAATTAGAAAGTTCGATTTTTTAGACATTATCTGGAGTAAATAGATGCACAACAGGAAAGATCACTAAGGGCCACATTGCTGTGAAACTATATCCTTATGGAATAAAGGGTACTTAGTGTCTGTAAAAGTATCAGCATCTGGTGCACAACATGAAGTGGAAAAGGTGGATCATTTGGCACTGTATTGTGAACTACCCTGGCAGCCTTTGGAAAAATAATACAGACGTTTCTAAAATGGCTTGTGGCAAGGGTCCAAATGGCGACATTTTTCACACAGCTGGACCTACCACTTAACCCAATGAAGTTCTGTATGCATTTCAGTACAGGGCATGAATCTATCGGTTTATTGTATATTCATTTTAATAACCTGGTTGACCTTGTACTTTCTAAGCTTTGAATAAAATCTATTCGACTCCCTGAAAAGCTAAGCTTAGTACAGACATATTATGAAGTTTGGTAGTAGTCAATGCTGTCTTCATTTTGCTGCATATAATGGTCCTATTCTTCACTGTTCATGAATTATGTAGGTCAGTACATACTCATGCCAGGAAAACCTTTCTAGCACCCCACACAATCATGTATTTTGTATATGTATTGACATACGTTATTGTGATCCTTTCAGAAATATTTCGGGGAAATACTAGAATGTTAAAATGACTACTTTTGTTTGTCTCCATCTATAATGTCAAGTGAAGTAGTTGTCATGAATGCAAATGTGCAGAGATCGAGATGGAGAAAAATAAAAAAATGGAGAAAGGTTTAAAAGTAGATGCTTGGCCAAAACCAGCTTTGCTATACATAAAACATACTGCTGTGTTATTGTTTGATTTTACAGGTCTACAGGTTTATATATTTGAGGCCAAGAATATTGTTCACTGTAAAGATAGAAATGTAAGAGTTATCCTTTACATTGACATTTTCCTGTGCAATGGTTAACTGAATAAAGAAAATTCACTTATGCTCAGCCCTTGTCATGGACTCACTGATTTTTTTCCAAATCTCAAGCATGGTTCTCAAGCATGTTACTAGTAGTCCAGTTCAGACTAAGAATCCAGCATTTTTGGGATGTGGGATGGTAAACTATTGCTGCCACTGAGACTGAGCCAAAGCTGGGGATCAATTACTCTCAGAGATAGGAAAACATTTTGGATCATAACTGCTATTTGCCCATATTCCAAAATTTCAAATTTTGTGGAATTTTGATGATCTCACTTCATACCTTAACTCATAAGCCCAGAAAAATTGTCTAGCTGCTGATCTTATTTATTGTCTCTGAAATGCTAGTCTCTCAAGTGAATTCATTGAAGAGATAGCTTAATATTTCTTTGATAAATGTTTTATTAATTAGGGAATAAAAGAGAAATTTTCAAAGCTAGAGAAAGGGATAGACATTGATTTCTTAACTTTTCAAGCTGGTTCAAAGAAATCAGGAATCTTCTGAAGCTGGATTTTAGAGGTAGT
>JAOXNO010000020.1:18771825-18791398 GCA_028565335.1 Limnodromus scolopaceus
GGTAGTTCTTGAAGTAACATATGGATGGATAAAAGTATCCTTTATTACTTCAAGGCATAGATAATATAGTTGATAAATTCTTGCCTGAAACAGGTATAAAATAGCATTTGGTGCATACACTAATATTTTTAAATGTTTGGTTTGACATATCATTTTAGCATTTATCAAGAAAAACTTTTCAAAGTTTTGAAAACCTACAAATCAGTGCTTTAGAGACGGAGCTCTGAAACAGACCTGTGACACATTTGCACACAAGAAAAAAGTTTTTGGGGATCATTTGGTTGTTTAATCTAACACCACTAAACAGGGGAACTGTAAGTATTCAAGTTTATTCTTGTTAGCATGATTCATGCAAGAAAGATTTCCTAGCTGATTGTGGCCACCAGAACACAATTTCTGATGCTATTATGAGATATCAGTCATTATCAGCTTTCAAGCCATTATGTACAGTTAACAAAGAGACACAGCACAACATCTGAATATACAGTCCAGACAAGTTTGAAAATCTCATTTTTTACTAATCATTATAACAAAGAAATAGACCACCTTTTCTGTCTGTTGCCTTAACAGACTTATTAAACCAATTAAAAACCAAGCTGAACTATTTACTTACAATCCCAAACAGATAACCTTCTTACCATCTTGAGACAAATAAAGGTGGCAGAAGGAGAAGAAAAACATATTTCATTTACCTATGCAAAACCTAGAGGGTTTACCTCCCTCCCTACTCTTCTCTCTGCTTACCTGTAGAAAAGAAATGGATTTTGGACATAAAACCATATACACAATGTGAAAACCTTAAAGTTTGAACCTTATAGTTCATTTAGATATGCAGATTGTCAATCATTTTACACACAAGTGAATTGAGTGAATACCTGCATTTCTTTACTGATTCATCTTTGAGTGATAACAGCATTTGAATATTTATGATCTCATTGAGTTTGGAGTACACAATCCTCCTGTCCAGTCTTTGAGGGATCCTGCAACACGTATTTATTCTTTTGATCATTAAGTAGTTTTTCTGCAGTTCAAAATACTTGGAAGATTCACCACAACTTTCAATGTCTGTAACTACTGTTTTCTAAGTCTAAGTGGTTGCATTTGTTTTCAGCAAGTAATTTTATTAACAGGAGACAACATTCAACCAGCAATCCAACACTGGTCATTAGCTACTTTCATATATAACTGTACAGTCATGGGATACAACATTCAGCCTCTGTCAGTGTTGAATCATAGAGCTCTCTCTCTCTTTCTCTCTTTTAAGCTTAAAAATTTCAGAAAATCACTATTAGAACCTTTTCCTTCATGCTTTCATACCTGTCATATTGCATCAAGATCAGTTTTAAAGGCAGCTGTGCACCAGTGAAAATCAAAGCCGTACCAAGACTAGTCGTGAGGACTGCCAGTCTCTTAGAAAAAACAGACTGATCAATCTCTGCATGAAAAAGAGAAGTCAATAAGTAGATCTAGTTATTTTATGATTTCACACCTAAAACTGTGTGCATCTGTAAATAAACAGAGACAGATACATGCTCTCGCAAATATGTTTATACTTAGACTATAGAAAGAAGGAATATTTTTTTAAAAAAATACAATTGTTCTAACAAAACTGAAATCTATTAAAAGATCACAAATTTGACCTTTTAGTGTAGTTTACTGTTTGTAAAATGTGCTGACTGTAAGAGCACCTTAGATCCTCAGTGCAGTTCCTAGCTATTATGAGATTTGATCTCAAGCAGCTAATAGTATCACAAAGCAGCTATAGGTCGTTATGTACGACATACCTGAAATAGGGGAAAAAAACTCTTTATATTAAATTTAGTCATCTAAGATAATGGTGAAATTTTATTTCACAAAATGACTTTGGGAAAAAGAGATATCTGGCATTTATTTTGTCACCTCTGATGGTCCATCCTATGTGGTTTTCTGTCTTTTGCACCAAGCAGTGATTCAGTTTAGAAGAATGTAAAGTTATATTTATATGCTAAGTACAGGCTTTTATTAGAAATTTACCTGAGTCCAGTTTAAATGAGCCTTCCCTGTCAGTCATGACACTTTATAGTCCTACAATTGGCCTTTTCCCAAGGGCATTCTACCACACGGCATGATGAAAGGTACCTGTTTCTAGAAATGAAATAAGACTATTCTAGTGAGAACAAGGAAAACGGTCTTGCTTCTAGAAATACTTCATATCTCCTTTTACTTCTGTATATATTTCACCTTGATTTTTGACCCAATTTTTGTGCTGCATTTTTAATGAAATAACACACAATTCCTTCATTTCTTTTTCAGTGGTATAAGCAATCGTTCAGTATAATTAGAATTTATGCTTCAGCTGAATAAAAATTTTTAGGCTCATTCCTAGTATCACAGCAAACAGGGATAATTATGCCTTTTCCATTCTCCAACAGTCAGCTGAGCTTCCCACTCACAGTTTTTGTTTTTCAGCTTTCTGACCTTGTGGGTCTCTCTATCCTTTCTCTGAGGTAGGCTGGATAATCTTTCCTCAAAGGAAGAGTTAGAAAATGAAAAAGTCTCCAAGTTCCTCTGAGCAGGAGTTTTTATTGTCTGCTTGAAAGGCCTTTATTCATTTCCCAAGTTATGAACCCTGCTTTTCTTCTTTTCATTTTCTTTTTGTCTTCTCTTCCTGGGTGTAAGTGTGGTTGTTTTTACCCTTCTTCATCAACCAGTTACAAGGGAGCAACCCTGTTAACAAGGAGACTTCTGTGATAGTAGACAGAGAATATCACTGACTGAAAATTATTAGCCTCTGACACACAGGAGGTCAGTCCAAATGATCTATTAGTCCCCTTGGACTTAAGCTTTATAAGTCTATTATTTTAACACAAATTATACATAAACCTCAATCACTATCTTTCATACTTTTCCTAGGAGGGGAGGGGTTATTCAATTGATTCATTTAAAGTAGGCCTACAATATGGATTGGAAAGAAATTGTTAGATTTTGTTTGGACTCCCATCCATGGCTCCTACAGGACACGAACAATTTGTATGGTAATCACTGGCAAATTGCATGGATAAGGAAAACTGCACACTGGACTTTATCAGGAGTGTAGCTAGCAGACTGAAGGTTGGTGTTCTCTGCTCAGCACCAATGAGGCCACACCTGGAATACTGTGTCCACTTCTGGGGCTCTCAGCTCAAAAGATATTTTGGAAAATGGCAGGAATCCAATGGAGGGGTCCCAACATTGCTAAGGGCCTGTGGGGTGACGGTTTTAGGCAGCTGGACTTGCTTAATCTGGTGAAGAGAAGTCTGAGGACAAAGCTTTTTACTATTACCTGAAAGGTTCCCAGTCAAGCTCTTCTGGTAGTAAAAAACTGCAAGAATAAAAGAAGTTTACATCAGGAGACAGTGGAGTCTCTATCTGGAAGTTTTTATGAGATTCAGCTAGAGAAAAGCGTTACTAACCTGAACTACCATTAACAGTAGTCCTGCTCCACATGGGAGGCTGGATCTTCAGTGGTTCTTTCCAGGCAAAGTTTGTGCTCCTCCTTTGAAAAATCTTTGGAAATGCGTGATGCTACCAGATACCAGTCGTCTCCACCATAAACAGTGAAGTATCAGGGATTAATGCAGTACTGGTCTAAACAGGAGATGTGCATCCATGAATGTGTCAGGCTTTGTGGGAATATGTACAATGATCAAGGGGGCTACAGTCCCTCAGTTAGCTCCCTGGTATATCTGCACACAAAGTTTTAGTATTTCAAGGAAACTGAATACCAAGACTTTGCCAAATTATCAGTCCTTCAGCAATTAAGAAATTTGCTTATACATACAATATGTATGTAAGAGAATGAATTTCTCATGCAAAAATGTTTTCAGTTAAAAAGCCAATTTATATGACCAATGAATCATAATTCATTTAGCGCATTTGGATGATTCTATGCCTCAAAAATTTGAAGCTAATCTTTTTATTATTACAAACTCAGGTTTCAGTCCCCAGTCACAGAAATTTACATATGTGAGACATTCTCAAAGAATAACACAGAACTGTTCCTATTTCTAAGCATCTGTAGGATCAGGCCCTAATGGATATGGATAGGTAGGAGCAAGAGAAGATACAAAATTTTAGCTTTTATAATGTCAACCTTTTACCATGATTTGGCACACAAAGAATACTACACAAAGCAACTGCAAATAGAAAAATGTGTCAATGTGTAGTAAGATTTCTATGTCAAAACAACATCAAAACATTCAAAGGAGCCATTTATGATGTCAATGAAAGAACTACAATGCTACTAATTCACATTGCTTCTCTTTTCCTTACTTAATTGTTTATGTGCTTTAAAGGAACGCAGGTTTCTCAATAGATGGTGCTGTCTTGGAACAATTCAATTTCAGCTATTGCCCCCTAAAAGGCCAAGTGCATGTAATATACATCTGCATATTTTTAAAAAGCAGTTCAATTGTGAAATTCTAGGTGTGACAACTCATGTTATCTTCTGAAACCCACAGGATCAAAAGGAAGCATGTTCTTTGAAATATGTGCTCTATAGGAAGCTTGATTTTATTTTGAATTATGTGTCACAGCCTCCAGGAAGAACCTCGAGATACAATCAGAATCAAATGACAAGAAGTGAAAATATTATTGTAATTTATGACAATAAAATATTTCTCCTCCAGTCTCCACATCAAATAGAATATTCTCTGACAATACATTAGAACATAATTAAATTTTATATAGTCACATAATTATCAATATTTCATTTTGAATTCCATTTTCATAGCAGTGAATTTTTGAACCACTATTTGACATAATTGAACACAATGTGGTGGTCTGTGGACCTTTCAAACAGTGGTTGCATTCAATGCAAAGGCCTGTCAGAAATTTGGTGCATGATTTTATACCGTATGCCTCCAGTTTTTCTTGAAGTAATTTTGTGCTATTAATCTCTGTCATGGTTTAGCCCCAGTGAGCAACAAAGAACCACATAGTCATCGCTCACCCCCAACCCCCGGCCCCCAGCTGGGATGGGAGGGGAATTGGAAGAAAAAAGCAAAACTCGTGGGCTGAGATAAAGGCAGTTTAACAGAACAGCAAAGAAAAGAGGAAAATAACACCAATAATACCGATAAAGGAAGATACAAAACATGATTAATGTACCACCAGTCACTGACCGAATCTGGGAAACCCCCAGCCTGCTGCCCCAACCCCTGACCAGTTCCCCCAGCTTTTCCCTGATATATTCCTCATGTCCACTACAGTACCCGGTTCTATGGTACATGGAAGTTTTGACTGGGCGGGGACAGCTTGATTGGTAGGTCCCCTGGTGTTAAGTAACCAGGTGACTTTTGATAAATGCGTATTCCAATGTTTTAAGGTCCCGCCACCCATTGCTCTAAGTGTAGTTTTTAGCAGTCTGTTGTATCATTCGATCTTCCCAGCAGCTGGTGCATGACAGGGGGTGTGATATACCCACTCAATGCCATGTTCTCAATGCCAAGTGTCTATAAGGTTGTTTCAGAAATGAGTCCCATTGTCTCTGGGGTGCCACGTTGCCATAAAACTTATTTTTCTAGGCCTAGGATAGTGTTCCAGGTGGTGGCAAGGGGCACAGGGTATGTTTCCAACCATCCGGGAATGGATGCTTCCACCATTGTGAGTACGTGGCACTTGCCCTGACAGATTTGTAGGAGTGTGATATAACCAATCTGCCAGGTCTCCCCATATTCATATTTCACCCATCCTCCTCCATACCAAAGAGACTTTAACCGCTTGGCTTGCTTGACTGCAGTGCATGTTTCACATTCATGGAAACCTGTGCAACAGTGTCCATGGTCAAGTCCACCCCTCAGCCAGAAGCCCATCTATATTTGCATTTCTTCCTTGGTGGCCTGAGGTATCACAAGGCCATTGAGCTAGGAATAATTCACCCTTATGTTGCCAGCCCAGATCCACCTGAGCCACTTCAATCTTAGCAGCCTGATCCACCTGCTGCTTGTTTTGATGTTCCTCAGTGGCCTGACTCTTGGGCACACGGGTATCTATGTGATATACTTTCACAACCAGATTCTATATCCAGGTAGGAATATCTTGTCACAATGAGGCAGTCCAGATGGGTTTGCCTCTGCGCTGCCTGTTGCTCTGCTTCTACTGCTGTAAGCACTCCACAGAGCATTTGCCACCATCCATGAGTATAAAGATAAATTACTGGCCATTTTTCTTGTTCAGCAGTGTCTAAAGCCAGCTGGATGACTTTCACCTCTGCTAACTGGCTTGATTCCCCTTGTCCTTCAGCAGTTTCTTCAACTCATTGTGTAGGACACCACACAGCAGCATTTCCTACAGTCTGGCAGGACCCATCAGTGGACAGGGCATACTTCTTCTAATTTTCTGGTACTTTACTATATGGTGGGGCCTCTTCCACACGTCACCTCCTCCTCTGGTGATATTCCAAAATCTTTGGCTTCTGGCCAGTCCATGATCACTTTCAGAATTCCTGGGTGACTGGGGTTTCCCATTGGAGTTCACTGTGTGATCAGTGTGATCCACTTACTCCACATAGCATCAGTCATATGGATGTGTAATGGGGACCCTTTCTTTGAACATCCAGCCCAGTGCTGGCAGTTGGGATGCCAAGAGGAGCTATGCTTCCATATCAACCACTTTCGAAGCACCTCAAACCCTTTCATATGCTTCCAATATCTCTTTTTCAGTTGGAGTGACCAGTGACTATTTAACTAATAATATAACTTTGCATAAAAAATTCATTTTAACATGCTCTGGTCAGATCTGTAATTATCTCAACCCTTCAAGCCCCACCCTGGGCACCAGAAAGGACTGTCTTGGTTTAGCCCCAAGACGGTAACAAAGAGCCACGCTGTCGTGGCTCACCCCCGCCCTCCCCCTCCTGGCTGGGATAGGAGGAGGAGAATCCGAAGAAAAAGGCAAAACTTGTGGGTTGAGATAAAGGCACTTTAACATAACAGGGAGAAGAAAAAAAAAGTAAAAGAACAACATAAATACTGATAAAAGAATATACAAAACGTATTAATGAACCAGCACTCACTGCCAAAAGCCGGGAAGCCCTCACCCACCGCCCCCTCCCCGGGCTATATACTGGGAGGTTCACACGGTATTGCTTGCAGAGTTTGGGTCAGCAGACCTGGCCGTCCCGTCCCAGAGCCTTGTGAAAATTAACCCTATCCCTGCCAGAACCAGGACAATGTCTTCTTTTAAACATACTTAAAATTCAGGATCATGGTTATGAGGAAGCCCTACACATTAAATAAAGAATATTCTCTAGAAGCTTCAGAGGAGTTGATTTAAGCAAAGAAAACCTAATTGATACTAATACGGAAAGCTTCAGCCTTGCTGCTATGTCTAACTATATTAGCAAGATCCTGGGTGAATCAATTCGTAATGTTTAATATTTTTCCAAATGTATTACAACCATTTCACTTCATGAACAGCAATTCAAACCAGCTATGGAAACTGAAGACTTTAAATCCCAGCTGCAATCAGGAATGGAAATTTGTTTCTTCCCTCCAAATATAGACAGTGTTGTTATTGTGTACTCACTATAAACAAGTGTAAATCAGAAAAAAATAGCCCATTTTATGATAGTCTTGCTAGTAGCATTTGACTAATTACATTCTGCCTTTCTCCAGCAGTTTCAGCAGAATATATTTTGTCCATGTCACCTGCCTTAAACACCAGTGACTTCCCCAGACGATTCTTCCTTCCTCTTTCCTCACCTTGTTCAGATTCACACAAAAGCAAAAAGCTGAGAGAATAAATGGTCTTGTACCATGTTCTGAAGGTCAACAGATACAGGATTTGTAAGTCCAGTTGAGAAAAAAATTCTGAAGTCAAGAGCTTTGGTAAAGTGTGCAACAGCACTTTAAATTGAACTTTGGCTCTATTTTAGCGTATATAGAATGGGTTCTGTTAAACTACAGTTTTCTGGAAGAGAATGCTTTTTTCCCCATAAGCAGCAGTATTAAGAGCCTTGAACTCACGTCCTTTCTTTTAACACTGCTGTCAGAACCTCTTCAAACTGGAACCCGAATGTTTTGAAAAGGCTGTGACTTACGTGGGCTAGCATTTAGACATTTTAAAAAACAGTTCAAAAACCCACGGATATATAAGACATGTTCATTTCAACTGCAATTCTGCAATTTTTTTTTTTACTTTCCACCTCCAGCTCTTCATGCTTTTTCTCTTTGTGGCAACAAAAATATATGTTTTGTGTTACTACATTTTGGCACTGGGGAGTTAGAATTTCACTGTGATCTGTAAGAGATGTTTCTGAAAGTGGCTCTTCACTGGTTTGGTGAAGTTGCTAAACTGCTTGGATTTGAAATGATGCAGCTAATTAAATTAATTAAAATTCAAAATACTCACAACTATTAGTATTAGGAGGGAAAGAAATAAGAATGAAAGCTTATCCCACGAATATTCATAATAAATGAAAATAAATTTCAGTTTAAATGAGGAAAAAATAAAATTATTTCCATTTTTGGAAAATATATTTTCATGTCATATTTTTATTTTCAGGTACTGAATTTTGGCAAAAAAGCCTGGCCTTGGTTTGCTTTCCTAATTAACCATGGATATGGTATTAAGAGAATGAAAGTAATTCTAGAAATACATGTTTTGAAAAGTACATTTTGATTCTGTGAATCATTTAAAAACACATGCTTAAGAAACGTGCTGAAAAAACAGTCCAAAGAGAAACAATCAACAGAGATTTTAATAATATTCTATCTGAATATCCCCTGCAAATACAAAATACAAATACAAAAATATTTTGTATTTCTTTGACTGACTGAGATATTTAAGCTCAGTAACCATGAGAACATACTATATTTATGATATAGTTATTAAGGCAATATGAATCCTCACTGGAAAGATTAGCTGTATTATTTTAATCAGTGAAACTTACTGTTCATTTCTTCCAGTGGTTTTCCTGACCACTTGGCTTACCCTGGTGAGCAAAGTTTTGTACATGTGCATAGGCAGAGAAATTAAAAATTATAATAAAGAATTTAAGTGCTTTTCTACATTAAAAGCATTAGAAATAACAAATAATGCTTCATGTGAATGTCTCTCTCATTTATCTGAGGATTTCCACCACAAAGTTTTGTGTCTTTCATACTTCTTTTTTTCTTCCCTCTTTTTTCCCACCTTCTCTGTGCCAGGTCTGTCTCCAGTACTTCAGGTTTTGCCTTGCTTTTAGTTCTTTATTTCTCAATCTGTTCCTTAAATATCCCTCTTGCTCTACACAGTCATCTTTTTCTTTAAATAGCTCACTGAACTGTAACTGTGTAGGAATTGATTGGGAGTACATCAATGGCTCAGTGCTCCGCAGGGAACTACTGAGGGCCAAGTTATCACTATGCTCCGACACAGCTGGTTCCTGTTAAGTTGAGCCTGAGATGCTGTATAGGTAACATTAGGGTAGGTAAGCAATAAGCAGGGCTACGAGACCTTTGCATCGTATGGCTTTTGTTAGTGTAAGGGCAACACTAGATAAAAATACATGGATAAAACCAAGACAAAAGCTACTATGGCTCATCTGTCTATAAGGACTGTGTAAATTAGCATACGGAGTATGCTACTTTGCATCTTGAGGCCTTAAGGCTACCAACCAGACCACAGCGTGTGCTGCAACTTGGCTGTAGGAGCAGCTTGAGCCTGCCTGTGCCGAAGTATCCCTGTGTTTGGAAAATTAGTGTGTGATGGAGTATTCATACACGCCTCACAAGTGCAGACATGATCACCACTCCTTTGTGTAGACAATCACACCAGCATTTAGTTCTGGCAAAAGAACTCATTGATTTTGTCGGATTAGTGGGGAAAAGACAAGACTTTTATAGCTGGATAGTAATTTCTATTTTTTATAGAAAGTTTTTTCAGTATAGTGTAGTGTAGTGTACTCTAGTGTGCAGTATAGTATAGTACAGTATAGTTTAGAATTACAGATTATGGAGCGAAATGGAGAAGCAAATAATAATGCTAAACCCATCACTCTGTAGTTTTCACTAGCTAATAAAAACCTGGGCTGTGGATGTTAAATCTAGATTTCAATCCATAGATCATTAATTTTTTGGTTTACCAAACATGCCATTTCAGTGGCAAGTGAAAAAAATCAAATACAATTCAGTTTCAGTGACCTCCAAAGATATCATTAGCACCACATTCAGAAATGAACTTGATTGAGTCAAAAAAAAAAGAGTGGATAATCTCAGATTAGATTTATTAAGTGAGCAGCACAGACTCTTTTATTCTATGGCAGTTGTTACACTATGGTGCAATCCATGGAGTTGGGAAGAGACACGTGATTGGAGGATAATATTTAGACATTTCATATGATTTCTGGTGGCAGTAAACACATCTACTGTCTTTAAAAAATCCGCTCCTGAAATGGAAGAAAAAATGACCTATTAATACAGTAAATGTTATTTTCAAAAACATTACACCTATTATGGATTATTTAAATTAAACCACAAGCTAAAGGCAGGAAGGAAAGAAAGGGGAATATTTGGCAGAAACCAGGTTACAGTGAATGAAGGTTTATCACTGTTTGCAAATTGTGTGTGGAGGATGACCACTCTTCTTCAGAACATGCCATAGGTGTTCAAGGTTATTCTACAGCTGTGGGGAACATGCTGCTCATTTGACTAATTCTGGCTAAACTTGGTGGCTTGTTCTAAGACTATTTTTAATTTGCTGTGATTTATCCTGCTTTATTCCTGCTGAGGATGCAGGCATGTATTCATGTGGAGCTCAGCAGGCAGACCTTTCCTTATCTTCCAGCTTACTGGTGCTGCTTGAGTTGTGGAGATCCTCAGGAAGGCAGCGGAGAAGGAAATTGTAGTTCAGAGAGAGACCAAGTGAACCATCACACTTAGGCAGATGAAACTTGGGAGCGCTTTCACATGTGTTTTGTAATGATGTAAGAGAGTGAACTAGGCTAATTTTATTTGCAGAACAAGCTCTTGATAGTTAAGACTAAAAAGTTGCAAAGTGTCTACTTGCATTTGTCTGTTATCTGTGCTTGTGCTTATCTTGGTCTCAGTCATTCAGTCTGCGTTGTAGCTGTCTTTCACTAATAGCTATGCCAGTATGCAGCCTCATGCCTTCGTAAAATATGGTAAACTCTATTTCCTGCATTTCATGTCAGAGAAAACATATGAGGAGAGAGACATTTCTCTCATTCTGGAATTTGCATTTTTTCCTTAATGAGAGTTATCTTTGTCTTTACTGAAGGGAAAAAATTATAGAGATTAACAGAAATTTAATCTTAAAAATAAATGTTAGAATATCAGCCTATCATGACAATCTCAAAGTGGAAAAGGGGATTTGAAGAATAATTTCTGAATTTTTCATTCACATGAAACAAGCAAGAAAAAATGGGGTTGAAAAAAGGGTAAGGAATTCCAGGAAATCATCTGATTTTTCTTTAGAAATGTTCTTGCACATTTACATTTTCTTGCTTTGTAAGATGCAATTGCCCATGTAAAACAATTTGTTATGAACATATGGCAGTAGAAGGACAGAAAACCCACTAGAATAATTCTCTGTGTCACCAGGGGGATTGTTTGAAATGACATAATGGTTAACACCTAAGAATGCAGGAAGAAAATGAAAGAATTCTGACAGACCTGGAAAATCCATCGTGCTGTCTGTGCAGAATCATTAACTTAAGTTGCTAACTTGCAAAAGTGTCTCTAGATTTTAGTTAAGGTAAAAAATTGTGACTGTCTCAGGCTGTGAGAACACAGTTTTACATAATGAAATGACTTAGAGACAGCTTTTAAGCTGAGCTCAGCTGCATAACTCTCTACACATACTTTCCTATCCATTCCAGCCAGGAAATGAAATTCATTAGCTTAAAATTCAGATAAGTAAAGGAACCAGCAGCTAGCATGTTGTGGTCCACAATTGGGAATCATTTAGAAAACAAAGTGTGTCTACGGTTCTTAGGTGTTTCAGTGAAACAATGAGTATCTTGGTTTAACTTTTCTTTTGACTGTCGGGATGAAACTGGTAGATGTTGCACTGAAGTGCTCAGGTTCCGTTCTGGCAGTTCTGATATGTAGTAACTCCTGGACGAGACTGATGACAAATAAGCTAGAGGAAGTATCATCCTAAACTGCCAGAGTTGTTTGGTAAGTGCGTAAGTGTCAAAGTCCTAACATCATTCACAAGAATGTTTGTGTCAGCTGAATCACAGCAGCTCAGCTGATGGGTAGTACCCTGTGTGACTCTCGTGTTTCATTTGGATTTGGTCATGCGCCAATATACTTATATATACAGAGATATACCTCAAGGATAATCATTGTTATCAAGAATAATCATTACTATTAAGGATAATAAGATGGGCTTAAACAGGCAGAGACAAGTTTCACACATAACATTTTCAATATACTTGTCCCAGAGAATTTTTATTTCCTTGCCTGCTGGAGATAGCTGTCCTGATTTACTGCATGTTTAAAAGAAGTGAACTTAATTGCATTCAGTAATTCTTATTTATACTGACGCTATTCATAAGTTACGTAAGACACTGCTAGGATTTGAACAGGCTGTCTTGTCATTAAATTCAATGAGAAATGGAGGTACAGAACACCTTTAAAAAGGAGCACAGCAATTCACTGACTAAGGATTTTGTCTCATGGGAATTTATAAAAATAAAAACAATTATGTTATTGTTTGAATCCATCTTTTGCTGCTGAACATTTAGGCCAATGAAGCAGTGCTATTCTTTAAACTCAGTGTTGCAGTGTTTGAGTTCTGCCTCACAGCATGTGAATGAATATTAAAATATTTTTAGTTTGTAGCATTGCAATAGACCTTCACTGCAGTTTAAACTCATCCATTGTAGGACAAAGAAAAAGCATAATTTGAAGGCAATATTAAAGACGAATTAGGGCATGTTGGCAGAGGCAAAGGGAGCTCCTAGCTCCTAGGATTGTGCTGAACACCTGGTTAGTTTTTGGGAAGAGCATATGGTTATGGTCGTGGTCCCTGAAGAAGGGTGAAGCCACACCTTATAGACTGTGTCTGTACAAAATACAATACAAAATGTAACTCTAGTAATAAGCTAAGTGGCAACAGAATCAAACCTATAGCTAGGTATTTAAAGATAGAGTTTTTAGAATGGCTAAAAAACTGGATTATTATTTCACATTTTCCTGGGATTTTGTAAGTTGCATTAATAAGGTTTAATTAGAAACCTATTAAACAAGGGCTATAAGTGAAAATCCATAAAAATAAAAAAAAAAAAACCCTTTGAGATTTTTGGAAATACTTCTAATAATCTGTCCACAGATGTTATAGAAACTCTTACAGCATTTTTCATTCTCTTTTCCAGTTAATTTTTTCTACTGAGTCAAATGCTGAAGTTTCAGTAAGCTTATGGAGATGGCTATGCTGTGTGTTCACTTACAATTGCATCCAGCATACTGCAGTTTCCTACCATAAAGCCATCCATGATATGAATTTTCTCTGAAAAGAAAAGTGTTGATCTCTAGGGATTACAATTCTTGTAACTGTCAAGAAGTTTAAAATGTTTCTTAGATGAAAGCAGATGTTCACTTACACTTGAGGATGGTTGAATTTTGATGGATTAAAATATGTATTTTTACCATTTTCTGAAAAAAACCAAAACCAACCTCTGGGTATATGTGATTGTCTTTGTTGTGTATGTATGGGCATTTGTGTGTATAGTTTGTGCGCTGTGCTCTCATTAAGAAATCATAGACTAGATATTGCAATGCCCAGCAGGAGTTTAGTTTTCACAAAAGCTTTAAATCATTTGAACAAAAATTATTGAACAATGAAGCATTGTGAACTTTTTTTTGATACAATGTTCATAATATAGAACAATGAGTTGGATCAATAACATTTTAATTCTGTAAATAAATATGAACATGTAAATCCTTCAATTTACTGCTGCTTCAGTGGAAAAAAAGGTCACATGAAACATCATATTCCTTATAGCGAAGGGCTACTAGCCTTCTATGGTCTCTTTCAAAACTTTGCTTTTTTCTTTTGCAAATTTGCGTACTCTTTCTAATTTTAGGGAAGCTTATTTCACATGGTTCATGGTATTTAATGCTTCAGCTTTTCTTTTGATGACTGGACCAGATCCTGTAGTTGTTAGCAAAACATGGATGGTTTCATGAGCTTGTACACCACTGCTAGCCACAGATCGTGCTAGTAGGTTTTAGATTAGCTACTTGGGATATATTTGTGCCAGGTTGTTCTAAACATAAATTTTATAAAATATCAAGCTATGACCAAATTTTCTGGACTAGTTTTTATCTTTCTAAAAGGCTCTCTATCAAGGGGCACATTGTTCAGTGTATTTCTTGATGCTACAGCTTTGCATGTATCATACAAAGGTCTCATTGTTCCTTGTTATCCTATACATACAATTTTTTTAAACTTTTTTTTTTTTTTTAAAATAAAGAGGTGTGGAAAAAGTGGTCTCATCTTTTATTATCTGTAACTGTTATTGCATGGATGGTTACATTTTTGTATCTTCTGCAAACACTACCCCTTTCATTCATACATATTTTGTTACCCAGTTTATTTTGAAAGAAATTTTGAAATTCAATTGACCTTATTAAACTGAAATGAAAATCTGATAACTTAAATCCTAAAACTGTACAAGAATTCAGCTTGCCTAATTCTAATCTCAAAATTCATGTTATGGATGATTCAGACTTTGTGAGGTGGACAAAGCACACAAAAAAAGCAAAAATATTTCTTAATGCTGCTGCTGAATCCTGACGTACTTAAAAACATCGCATCAACATTTTACATCCCTCATAATGGTAGATTATTCTGAAACTTTTCTCATCTTCTAATCTTAGAATCTTCATTTTTCTGACTCTTTACTGTCTTTTAACATCAAGCTGTTAATAAACTCAACTGTTGTACTTCCAAGACATATTAAAAAATATAACTACCTAACAATTACCTGTGCCAAAATCCTGAACTAACTGGATTTGAAATTTCAGGCCATATCAGTAACAAAAATAGGCTATAACTTTTTAATGGAGTTTAATCTAAACATTTCTCAGTAGAAAAATCTGTTTCTGGAGAGTAAAAACTGTTTCTGGCTTGGAGTCATATTTATTTCCTTCCATGCAATGTAGAATTTGTTTGGCTGTAGGTTAAATTGTCCTAAGAGAAAGAGAAAATGAGAGCTTGTCTGTCTAGTAAAGACTAAATTTGGATCCATAAATGAAGACTCTATCATAAGAGATGTCTTGATATTTTCAATATTTTAGTAGAAATACTAGTCTCTGGACAAGAAGAAGGGTCTCAGCTGATGTTCTCAGCACTTGTGTCATTCTGCTGTAGTTCATCTCTAAGTTGTTATTGTACATGACAATGATTGCACCTGAGCAGAAAGTGAATAAGCCTTCCCCAGTTGTCGGAGTCCAGAAGTGCAAGGATTACTTCTATGATGCAGTTATTATGGTCATCCAGGCAGGTGAAGTGAGAGATTGGATATGGCAGTAATGTAATATGACAGCTCTTTTCCTCTTATAAGCTTCAGTGAGATGCAGAAGGTCTGGCGTAATGGTGGAGCCACTCCAGCTTTACTGAAAATATTGGGGGAGACTGAATGTGACAGATTTAAAAATTGTGTCAGTTAACTAGTGGACGACATAAAAATCATACAGACAGAAAGATACCTAAACCACTATCATCTTAGGAAGAATTCATTTTGATGTTTCAAGAAGAAACAAATAATCTCAGAGCAAATGATTACAGTGTTAATTAAGTGGAGTGTTTCAAAGCAGGGTTAAAAGGAAGAGGAGAAAAATAAAAGTTGGCATCAAGTGATGCTACTAGTTGACACGAACTCTGAGATTCATTAAAAACATTGTTTAAAGAATTCAGAAATTTGCAGTCAGAAACAGAAATTGGAATGGGCAGTAGTAGAATATTTAAAATCAGAAATAAGAATAGTCCTGGAATAAATGTCTGCAGTGAAATTCTTTCCAAGTTTCTGATTTAGGACAAGGAAGAGCTATTGATTCAGGATGCTTGTAAATGGGGTATCAGACAGCAATAGCTACGGTGGGCCTGAAATGCTCTTAGCTTAAACAATAAATGCAAGTCTACTAGGACCAAAAAAGAATTCTAAGAAAAATTTTATCAACAGTTTGAGAAAAGACATATTGAATTAATGGAAGAAACTCCTTTCTACGATAGATTTCTGTCACATTTTGGACAATACAGCTTGCTTTCTTCTTCAGTAACTTATGTGACATCTTTGGAGCTGCAAAATGCGAGTAAGACTGCTTCCCTATTCTGGATACTGTCAGGAAATATCCACTGGCCTATAAAATCCTTGACTAGATGCAACCTATATCAAAGCATGAATGATGGATAGATGGACAGATGGATGGACGGATAAACAGGTGGGTAGATAAGTATGTGTATTACACAGAAGCAGGAAATAATTCAGTAGACAATAGTGTAAACTTGTAGGTGTTATACGGATGCTGGTAAGCAAAGTGAGGTGACTATTAAAGAATGTTGAAGCAGTGACGCAGGAAGAATTCAGCATCAGTGAAGAACTGGCATCTGTGAAGGCCTGTAAGAGTGCCTTTTGATTAGTGATATCCGTTTGCAAAAAGTAACAGGGGGATAGTATTTTGGGGTAGTTCCAGATTACCAACATGGAACCAACCAAGCAGATCACTTGCAGAGTATTTTTTTTCTTCAAATAATTTTATAAAGGTTAGCTAACCCTTCCAGTGTCCTCAGTCTGGGAAGTGGATGATGTGAATTTGTGCAGGCAGAAGAGAATGACTTTCTGAGCTGTAGGGTACTTAAAAACCAGAAACATCGATAGTCACATGACTCTTGATCCTTTCTTTTTTTTTTTTTTCCCCCAAAGTAAATGTAGGCTCCAATCTCTACAAGGAAAAGACACATTTCCCCACAGCCTTGAGATTGTCCTCCACAGTTCTGGTCCAGGGAGGTGAAACAGGTCATGAAGTTTACTTGAATCTGATAGGAGGACTAAGTCCTGGAGAGAAGTGGGTTTAAGATGCAGTCTCATTCACAGTTTCTTTTTTGGGTACTTCTAAGCAATTGCTCTTTACTCACTCTTGTAGATCCCCCTCTGAGACCAGTATCCCTCTGCAATGTCTCCCCACTTGTTTGTTGCTTGTAGAGTCTATGTCTTTGCTCCAGGGTAAACCCTTAATGAAGGTCAGCATCATGACTCCCAGTGCAATGGCTCTGAAGTTACTTTTCTGTATGCAGCTCCAAATCACAGGCTTAGTCTCAGAGCTAGGCTAGTTGTCTAGGTTATTATTTTTTTTGCCTCCGTATCTGCTGTCCTAGAGTATAAGTGGACCAAGAGGTAGTTTTATGTTCTGTGACTGCACAATTCCTATGTTCTGGTTCACCTATATAATGTGTTATTCTAGCACTACAGCTCCTATTAGTACTACCACTATTTTTACAGATACAGCTACTACTACTATTTTTAGTACTAAATATGACAGCTCTGAGAATCTAGTCAGAAATATGTGTCCCTTTCCTCAGTATCCTAAATCCAACTCTAACAAAAGCAAATCACACACGGAAGTTAAAGGAAAGGAAAGGAACAGGGCATGTGTGTTTCAAAGGTAAGGTACAGTTACAGCAGAGTATAGTAATGAATATAATGAATAGTCCATACAATCACAGTAATTTTGCATTACCTATTACACACCTACTGGTATATTTGTTTTATTGAGTCCTCTTGCACTGTGGCAGCAATGATGTCATATACAGCGCTGGATTGCTTAACAGTGTACCCGTCCGTATCTGTTCTGGATTGAGAGTCTTCTGTTACATTTAGACTGCCATGTGCTGATACAAAATAGAGAGTTGCAGTGATAATTACATGGTCCTAATGCTGCTCTTTGAATTGTCACAGCTCAGTCAGGTCTAATGCTCTAAGTCTCAAAAATTTGCTTCTGTGTCATACTTCCAAGCAGGCAGGATCTGAATATGTGTTTAAAGAGCGGCACTATGGCAATCTCCTCTTCTCTGATACCATGTTCTCGGGATTGATCTGAGAGAGAAGCTGTGGTGCTGCCTTGGGCCATCCCTCACAGCGTCCCTGCTGGAAGGCACATTTCCCAGCCAAAGCCACAACCAGACCCCTGCTGTGTGGCTAGGTGCCACAGTCCCATGTGTTTTGTAAGTTCATTGTAGTAAATGAACTTAATTTTTGATACAGTTAAAGGGAACTAAAAGCCCTGTGAAAATAAAACCTTTTTAGTTAGATATTTAGATGTGTTACTTACAGTACTTAAATATGCTTAAATTGTGACACTTAAATGCTTTACTTTAAGCATCTACTTAAAAAAAACATTGACTGTAACTAGAGGAAAACTAAGAAAAAATTTTTGGTCATTTTGTCACAGGTCAAGAGCTGTGAAATTCAATAAAATCAGAATGTACTGATCTATTTCAAGTTAAAATCTTATGAGATGTCAAGTTATGGTACATACAGAGCTCTTAATTATGACATCTGAGTACTTCCTTGTCTTCAGCAATTCACTGTTGCTGTTCTAGAGACAGCAACAACTGTCCAAAAATATTCTAGTCCTTTTCAAGAGCAGGTCACTTTACATTTCCACAAAAAATTCTTGACACAGTGTAAAAAAAAAATAAATTCTTCAGCAGTAGAAAACTATTTAAACATGTTATTAACACTTTACTATCCAGATTAATGAACTGATCTGTAGTTCTTTGTTACCATTTCAGAAGGGAATCCTTGGCACAGGATTTGCTCTGTATTGTTTCAGAAATTCACAGAATCACAGAATCTTCATTGTTGGAAAGGACCTTTGAGATCATTGAGTCCAACCACAAAGGAAAAATCAAAACAAAAACAACCAAAAAAAAAACAACTACAAGCAGACACAAACCAGCGATCTTGGGCACTAGAGCATGCCCTGAAGTGCCATGTCTACATGTTTCTTAAATACCTCCAGGGATGGTGACTCCACCACCTCCCTGGGCAGGTTGTTCCAGTGCCTTACCACTCTCTCAGTAAAGTAATTCTTCCTAATATCTAATCTAATCCTCCCCTGCCACAACTTCAGACCATTTCCTCTGGTCCTGTCATTATTCCCTTGGGTGAAGAGCCCAACACCCACCTCTCTACAGTCTCCTTTCAGGTAGTTGTAGAGGCAGTGAGGTCTCTCCTCAACTTTCTCTTCTCCAAACTAAACATGCCCAGTTCCCTCAGCCTCTCCTCATATGACTTGTTCTCCAGACCCTTCACCAGCTTGGTGGCTCTCCTCTGGACACGCTCCAGCCGCTCAATGTCCTTCCTGTAGTGAGGGGCCCAGAACTGAACACAGTACTCAAGGTGAGGCCTCACCAGCGCCGAGTACAGAGGCATGACGACTTCCTTACTCCTGCTGGCCACGCTATTCCTGATACAGGCCAGGATGCTGTTGGCCTTCTTGGCCACCTGGGCACACTGCTGCCTCATGTTAAGCCAGCTGTCCACCAACACCCCCAGGTCCTTTTCTGCTGGGCAGCTCTCCAGCCACTCTTCCCCAAGCCT
>JAOXNO010000020.1:18791498-18821733 GCA_028565335.1 Limnodromus scolopaceus
TCCAGCCAGATTTTTACCCAGTGAAGAGTACACTTGTCTATGCCATGATTCACCAGCTTCTACAGGAGAATGCTGGGGGGGACGGTGTCAAAGACCTTACCAAAGTCCAGGTAGAAACGTCCACAGCCTTCCCTGCATTGAGAAGGTGGGTCACATGGTCATAGAAAGAGATCAAGTTGGTTAAGCAGGAAATTGCTCTAAAATGTGCAGTTTAACTTTCTTGCTATCAGTTTACCAAATCACTATGCATCATTCAGAAATTGTAGGAAAAAAAACCCAAAAAACCCAAAACATACCTAGTGTTTTTCTACTTTCCTAGTGTTCAGAAAGTAGTTACGGTGTCCGAAACAGTGGAAAGGGTACAAGAAGAGTTATCAGGTACCATCAAAACAGTTTGAATCTTCTACTGTAATGACTGAAAAATATGTAATAAATATAACAAAGTACTTTACAGACACTTATCAGAAACCTAAGTCATTTAATAAATAGGTAAAGGACAAACAAGGGTTGCTTCACATGTGTGCTCATTAAAATATAAATATGTGTGTATGTACTTATGTATATATGAAGACACATAGAAGTAAAGCAAGCTCTAGAACTGAGTGAAGCAATTGTCTGACAGGCAGCTCTATGCAACAATAGGAAATCCTCACATATCATATATATGTAAAATTGATGAGGACTTTTAATTAGACAGAACGTAATTATTTGCTTTGGAGTTCAGCGAATAAACTGGTGTTAACAACTTTGCTCTCAGAACTAAACGAGCTCAGGTAGGGATGTCTCCGGTAGAAAAGAAAGCTGCAGTGCAGGCTAGATGCCAAGGCGTACCACTTCCAATAAGCATGGATCAGGCAGATGGGCCATCTACTAGAACTCTATTTAGGTTTATTTTTTCCTTGTTGCTAACATTTTGTTGCTCTGTACAGGAACAAAGAAAAAGCAATCCTGACCATTAGTGACAGAGCCTTGTTTCCTATTGGGTGTTTTGTAACTGCCTTTGGTGACAAACAATATGCTCTAGTCCAGGGCTTCAGCAGAGTGGACAGAGCCTTAAAGGCAAAAATAATTGTGAAATTTCACACTCAGCTTTATGTTTTTTTCAAGTTGAGACTGAGTCTTGAAGGATTGGGAAAAGATGGAGGGAGTAAATTTTGTTTTGCAAAATGGCAAATACTAATTTGACATCATAAAAAGAATATTTTTTCTTGGGTATGACTGTACACTGTGCTTTCTCACTTTATAAAAAGACATATTTCCTTTGCTTTTCAAATACTTTTCAGTTACATTTAAAATTTTGCTTTGTTAGACAAAAGGAAATAAAACTGAGCATGCAATTCCATCAGATCACATTCTGACCTTCACATTACATGTCCTTGGCAGTCAGTGATGTGTCATGATCCTTTCCCACCTTGTCATCTGCTCCAACTTCAGAAGAAGAAAGCCATCAGACTTCTCAGATTTGCTCTTCCTACTCTGTCAAACACTGTGCCATATACCAACATTTTCCATTTGCAGATATACCACCATTTCCACAGAATTACATGTAGGTTATGTCGTTCTGATCAGAAACCCTACTGGCTTGCACTCTGTGGTTCCCTTCTCATGGGATGCATACTTCCATCTTTGGACACTTCACACTGAAGGAAGAAAATACTGTACAATGTCTCCTACTGCACAATTGACTTGCATGTCTTATTTTATAATTACACTACCCAGGAAATAAATAAATGTCTTGCATGTTTTCTATAGCTCTTCTCTCTGAAAATAATTCATTAGTATCTTTTTCAATACTTGTCTTAGCCTCTGCTTGTTGCTGTTCATTTGGGCAGTTCAGGACCATGAGATTTGCTCCCTGATAAGATCTGAGATTTGGAAGAGCATATGACAGAACTGCATTTTTCAGAAGAATAGTCCCCTTTACAACTCTGCCTTCCTCAGGCGTGGTTTCTGACTCTGAGCTAAAACTTAAAAGTCCTAGGAAATAGGTTAAGTGGAAATCGTTGCTCAGCAGGAATAAAGGTTGTTTCCAGCAGCAAAGCATGGATGCATGGCTGTCCTGGTTTGAGGTAAAACAGAACTAATTTTCTGCTCAGTAATTTTACTTTTTTAGCTGGGCCTCTTTTAACTAACTAAGCTCTGAAATTAACAGCATTTTGTTCAGAAACTCTTCACTCCTACAGTAATAAGACCTGATTATACAAAGGAATGGTATGCAGAGAGGCTCTTGCATATACTTACTGCTATAACAACCAAGGTCAGACAATTTTCGTTATTTGCCTCATTACAGGGTCAGAAAGGGAAAAGCGGAGAGCGGTCACTCCTGTGGGGAGGAGCCGACAGGAGAGGTGACCCAAACCTGACCAACTGGGGTATTGCATCCCACCTGCCCCATGCTCAGTATAAAAGCTGAGGGATCAAAGAGTCAACTTTTTTCCTCAATGGCCGATGTCCGAATAGGACTCTGTTCATCTGCCTTTGATCCCAATCCGTGTTTTCCTGACTCCAGAGTTGGAACCCAGTTCCTATCTGTCACTGAGTCCAGTCTGGGACTCCCCCAGTGCCGGCCAGTGATATCATCCTGGGAGCTTGATACAGTTTTGTGTATATTGTATCTATTTAATTATTTTCTTCTTTTTATTTTTAATAATTAATTTTTCATTAAAGTAGTTTAGTTCATTCTAAACTTCAAAATCTCCTTATCTCTTCCTCTCCTCTGTTTTGAGGGGGCGGGGGAGAAGGGTCATCTGTCAGTCTGGTTTTGGTAAATTCGGCCGAAATCACGACAATGGCATGTCTTGAAAGAAGTGAGTCAGGCTTTCCTGTCAGAGCAGCTCCCAGGGCTCACCTCTTCCTTTCATATATTCATGCTTTATGACAATTCCTGCCCTTGGAGCTCCACACAGATGATGACTATGACAGCAGTTGCTTTAACCTGAGATATGCACAGAGAAACCATTTCCTAATAGATAACTATCACTTCATCCTGCCGTGACCTCCTGTTGCAATGTGCATTGCTCAGCACCAACATTGTTGAACAAAGACATTGAAAACAAATAAAAGTTCACCTGGTATGGATTCTGCAATTCCCTGTCCTCTGTGTCCAGTGACTACCTAACAGCTGACCACCACTGCTTAACCCCAATAAGAAATGCTAATTCAAAATAATTACTTCTAGGTATGCCCCCACACAAAACCTGTTTGTGAGACATTGTTTGCTACCCAACTTCAGGCAGAGCAGTCCTTGGCTACCTCTGACAAAGCTCGTTGGCTCTGAAGGGGATATTGGTTGTACAGCACTCAGATAATTAGTCCATTTTTAGAGACGATACAGGGGTTACATGTAAAACAGGGTCCAACTTTATTCACATTACAGCCAACAAGAGCTTTGGTTTTGCCTTCAAAAGGGACAAAATGCTATCTATGCATCCACAACACCACCTTCTGTGTAAACAATTGTAAACTTTCCCTGCTGCTTGAAAAAGGAAAAGGAACAGGAAAAGGAAAAGGAAAAATAAAAACAGAAAAGAAAAAGGAAAAGGAGGAAAAAAAGGGGGATCCTCAATGGACCCAGTTTCTATCATTGGATCCCGACATTGCCTTAGTCATGCCTGGTAGCAGATAGTAGAAAGGGCATGAGAAACAGATTTAGACCTTTCCAAGCTTCAATTTTTCATTTCAGAGTAATTTAACTTTTTATCTGGTGATTGAAAAAATTATTGATGGACTAAGGAATCTAGAGTCTGGTGCAGAACCTCTTGGACTCTGTTCAGGTTCCTTCCCCAGCCCACGGGGTTTGCATCAGGCCCTCGGATGCTGTGCATGTAAAAGCCATTGTTGGTTTGGCATTTTACATTGTTTTCCTACTTAGCACTGAATTTTCAGAAACAAAGGATTAAAGATTAGGAACAATGCTGAGGAAAAATAGATTGTACAAATGACAAGGATTGTAAATCATGTCAGAGTGTGTTGTAAAGCTCCTCACAGCTCTCATATAAGCTACAGAGATGCAGCCTGCATATCCAGAAAGCAGACGTTCCCTGCCACAATTTTAAAAAGAGGCACTTATCAAGCTACACATTGTTCAATCACACAAATACTTCTCTTTTTTTCTCAGTTTCCAGAAAGATATTTTGCTCATGCCATATTAGAATGACAATGGCATCTAAGTCAAGGCTAAACCCACAGCAGAATGATGAGCATCCTATCTGAATGTAGTGTACATGTACGCCCATAGCACAAAGCACCATTTTATCTTTTTACATCCCCTGGATGTTTGCTGTAATCATCCAGCAATACTATTTTCAACAGCAAAACGAAGCAAAAGAAACACTTGTAGATTGGAACATCACATTTAAAAAAAAAAAAGACGAAGAAGGATTAAACGCTTTCTTGCATGTGTTGTAGATTTTCTACATGTGCACACATGGACACAGACACCCACACCAGGCATTGAATAGGCTTTTTGATATTTAATCTGAATGCAGCTGTTTAGATATTTGCTTGGTCTGTCTCTGGATTTTTCATTAAAAATATGTGGTTAACAGCAGCCAACCTGATTTGCATGTGTGTGTGTCTGATTTGTTCACCGCTATGCCTCCTGTGTCCTACATCTTAATCACATCCAGGCACCCGCCCCATTACATTACCAGAAGGGAAGTGATGGACATCCCTTGACTCTCTTCATGACCCCCTGATAATCCTGTTTCACACACAGGCTCCCTGCTGTATGAAACACAAAAGCTGCCACTGTAGTTCTTTACTTCCAGTCGATATTCTGACAGACTTGATCTAGCAAATTAGTATGCTGTGGTAGGGGCACGACAAAAGACCCTTTTGACACACTCTGAATCGATACAAAGGCCAACAGAGAGCCATTTCACCGTAGTTCTGTTATTTTTCCCCTTTTGATGACCCTTCTTCTTCTTCTTTTTTTTTTAGCTTGTATGACCTTGTCAGATTTAAAAACATAATGTTAGAAAAGTCATCCTTGCACAGGGGAAGAAAAATCTAAACATGCAGAAATGCAAGAATACCAATGTAAAATTAAAATACAGCTGGAACAGAGGAGTAGAGATTTTCTTGTGTGAATTTGTTTGTCCTTCACACTGCTGAAATCCCCACATGCTTCAAATGTCAGAGTGTAGAATTAAACAGACTGTTCTGGCCATGAGTGCCGCGTTACATCTGAATATTGTTATTCTTCCTTTTTAAAAAGATGAACAGTTCATCTTAGAGTATTAAAAATGTGTGTCTTAGTCATATTTCTTGGAATGAAGGATCTTGTAATAGCATGATATATTTTACAATTCAAAAATTGTAGTCACATTTACTTAATTTCTAAGTGCTTATGCTGTGAAATTTAACTGAATTTATGCTGATATTGATCATAACACGCAAAGAAAAATATTTTTCAGGATGTGCTATATCTATAAAACTTAATTTGTCTCAGAAAGTTTATCTGAAAACATTGAACTTGTTCAAAATTATGACATTCATAGAGCAACTACAGACTTAATTGATTTGTATCTTTAAGCAATATTATTGTATGTATTTCTCTACTTCTGCAAGAATTACTCATTTTTTTCAGAGTTTAGGCTTACATCTCTACCAATTTAATTGGTTTTATGTTGGCCAAATCTATGTAATAGATTACATCTTAGTCTTTAGGAAACATACATAAATGAGGATGACAACTATTTATCTCATAATAGATACTGACGTATTACTAAATCCAGGTACACATAGACACTACAGCTTTGCCTTACCACCATTTTAAAGGTGCAATTATGTCATAATAAGGCCTAATTATTGTAATTTACATGCTTTCATGTTGTTCTTAAAGAATGATCCATCCTCTTAAATGAAAAACAAGCACTCAGATAATCTATATTTTCTTTCTCATACTAACAAACTGAAAAATACCTACTCAAAGTCACTTTCTAAACCTAATCTTCAAATTTTAAGTTTTCAAGCTGAACGAAAACTTAAGTCAATAAAAAATGAGACATTCCCAGCTTGAGAAAGCACTTTACTGTAACTCACAAGAAGCATTTTCCAAAAATACAGGTGAACAAATTACTCCTAGTATTTGTTGTACAGTATGTACATTTGACCTCTGCCGCACTTTGGCATTTTTCAACACATAAACCTTGTTCTCTCAAATAGAACTACTATATAGACACAAGGGATAAAGCATATTGTGTAAGAAATTCAGGCCACTTCAGACAACTCAACTTGAGAACAGAGGCAAAATTACACTAGCTGTTCCAATTCCTCTAGCAGTTTTATCTAGCCCAAGATTCTCAACCCCCTCCCCCAAAGCCTCCAAAGCACAGGGTGACATATTCAGCTACCAGAAACCAGGGTCCCACAAAAGAATTTTTGCCATTTACACCAACTCTAGTCGACATTGAGAGATCATTTTATTGAGAAATATATCATCTTTCACTGAGACAGAGCACGCTGTCTTGAGATAAATATAACGTAAATCTGTACAAAGCAAGAACTACCCTTACTCTTATCATAGCATATATATTCACACAATCTTTATCAAGTCCATATTTGCAGAGCAATAGATTGCATTGTAACTTCAAGCTGTTAAGACAGAAAACTCTTAATATGTACAGCACTTCTGTGACATCTATTAATATTCCCCTTACAAGGAAAAAAGCTGCATGTTGCATGGCAAGTATGTGTCTCAAATAAAACACTTCTACTGGTAAAAATGACTAATGACTTTTAAAAACCTTGTTTTACATTTGCATCTGCTTTTTTTCAGGCCAAGCAAAACCTATGTTTATGGACAGCTCAGTTCTGAGGCTCGCAGCGTGACAGGTGCAGGACTGGAGGTTGCCAGGATCTGGATGGAGGGAAGGAAGAAAACAAAAGGAGGAGGGGTTGCCCTGGCATGGCTTCTTCTCAGTCATGCATGTTAGTGCAGACTTTGTTACATAAAGCTAATAAGGGACCAGTTACCACCACTGGTAACCTTCTTTGCTCACTGCTTAACCTTCTTCCTCAAACTTTGCCTCTAGCGGGGTATTCTCTCAGGGGAACCGGTGTTATCCTGATTTCCAGATTTACAATTCCAAATGCTTCCTTTAGCCATCTTTATTTCTCACTGTTAGTGGTGTCAACATACAATACTAATGTGCTAAAACTATATAGCTACCAGGATATTGCCCAATATCTGCTCTATGCTTGTGCATCCTCATGGACTCATCCTACCACAAAACCCCATAGCCTGGATTTTCTTTTAGCTGTGATTTTGTAGCACAAAAAAACCTTTTAGCTCTGTGTTTGACAAATTCTATCACTCCAAACTCTGCCTCCTTCTTCAGACGGGACAGTGTCATGGTTTCTGCCGGTGAAGTGGGACCAAGCATCCTATCAACCAGAGGACTAAGCCAAAAATCCCTATGTCTCTCACTCAGTTCTCTCTTTTTGAGATGCAGAGGGGCGGGCTCTTTCTCTGCAAATCAGGTGGGCTGGGCACAGTAGGAGCAGCAGTCTTGCATTTTCTGACAAGCTTTTATGAGAAAAAGGATGCAATAACCCAAAGAGACAACATCAAACTATGGAGAAAAAGGCAACATGACTATCGGTAAACCTCATCGTTTTAAAGATTATGTTACAAGTTTCTGTTTGTGCCAAATACTTCCTATGTGGTGTGTGCAAGTTTATTAATGTCTATTCCTTTTTCTACAAATGCCTGAAATTCTTCATAAATGCATAAAATACAATAGCTATATCTGTACAGTAAGGAAGGATACAAGAATACTAGTAACTTAAGTATATCCAGAACTTTTTCCTGGAACTGGCACCAGCTACCACTACAATGTTCAGTCCTCCTATTCACTGGAATAGGAAGATAACATCCAGACTGTCTTCTGGGAAAGCTGTCTGGCCCTTCCTTCCATGTCAAGGAATTGTGAGATATTTTGTTGCCATGGGCCAGAAGTATAGGAAGGGACTGTTGCAATGCATTGCCAGTATGAGTCCTAATGAGTTCCTGTGCCTGCAAGTATACCTAGGCACTGTTTGATAGTGTAGATATCATCTGCTGCTCCCATAACTCAACTGATCCTAGTCTTTTCAAATAATACTTCCCAGGTGGCTCTCAGTGTCTATTCTTCCATGTTTCAGAATAAAAAAAGAGGAAATCTGCCTGGTTAAAAATGCATCTGTAGGTCTCACTGTGATTTAACAGGAGTTTCACATCTCAGTAGCTCCGCTCACTGCAGCACAGTCAGTTCTGATTTGTGTTCGCTTGAAATCAGAATCAGCTTGCTATGCATTGACTAATACCTACCGCAAGAACATCAATTTTTAACTTCTGCAAAGCAAACAGTAGGCTATTTTTGAGTTTGCCTTCTCTTAGACTAGTCACTGACCTCAGAGAGAGCTTCATCAAAATAAAGACAGAAGGATTAGCCCAGGAAAAGTGAAACCTTTTATTACATATACTGGATAAAGGCAATGTGGTGTGCTTATCACCCACATATGTATTTTCAAATTAGTGTTATTTATTTGCACTTACTATTTGCCTCATCTACTATACTATTACTACAATTGTCTATCTGTATGTTTATATTGCACTCATATCTACCTCCCCTAAGCACATCATAGTTTACCTTTAGCAAGCTGCCTGCAAAAAAAGAAGGGAAATAATTCCAGCTTAAATTTTTTGCTTATTGCAAGACTTTTTTCTACAGCTTCAGTAAATGAATCATGGGGTTTATTTTATTCTCATCCAAGAATCTCAAGCAACTGACACAGTATGTAGTCAGCTAAATGTCAGCCTATATTAATAGGAACATGTAAACATAATCCAATATTTAAAAAACAAACACTCAAGAGCTGGTGTCTTGCTACACCTCTAGAATCATCTCCTCAGCTTGTATGAATCCACATGGCAGAAGTGCCAAACTGTGGCACATAACATATGCCTCTACAAGGATGGCAGAATTCAGATTTCTAACTGACAGAGGACCCAGTGTGCTTTATCAGAGCATGCAGATGAAAGCCTCAGGCTGGCCAGATGAAAGCAGGAAGATATACAGTCAGAGCATCTTAAAAAAGTTAAAGTGTCTAGTCCCTTCTGCTTATCACTGGGTGTGAAATTTAGGTAGGATGAAAGGATGAAATAGAATGACATATAGTAAGGAAAGGGAAGACAACAGTGATGATTTCTTCACAGTATTCTCAAGAATTCTTGGCTGGTTTTCCATAGTTCATGCTCCAATTGCCTTCTTGCCGTTATCTAACTGTATCAGACTACAATTTTGACACTGGTAGCACGTAAAACTCTTTTTCTAACATTATTGTACTACCCTATAATAAAATAAAAAAACTCTCCTTGTCCATTCTAGAGAAACTGTTGAGTTCTACCAGGAAATGTCAGGAGTCAACATACAATTTTTCTCCCTAAAGTGACTACACACCATGCCGCTGGGCTGGCTGAATGTGCACTGATCTGTACTGCACCTGTGCCAAAATCCAGACCAGCAGGACTTTGGGGGGAAATTTCAGTGGCCCACCTCTCACCACCAAACAGCCAGAGGTGACAAGTCTGAGGGAGGCATCAAGGAAAAAGCTTTGTGCGAACAAGGCTGGGGAAGAAAATGGAAGATGAGTTCAAGAAAAGGAAGGATTTTTTAGACAAAATTCTTTCTCTGCATTTATCTGGTTAAATTAAACTTTTTTTAAAGGATGATTTCATTAAAAATGTTACATCCTTCTCCCTTCACAATATCTTCCTGTCAATTGCTGTCAAAGCCATCCCTGCACCCTCCAGTCCCCCCAACAAAATGGAAAAATATATGCTACAGGCTTCACATACATTATTTCCTCAAGAGTAATAAGAGAGACAGAAATCCAAGATTTGTTTTCACATTCTCAAAAACAGAGGGAGAAAATAAATAAATAAATAAATAACCTCAAGACTCGTTTCAGGGAAAATAAACAAATCAACATTCCTTGCAGGTCACCTTTAAAACTTCAGACTGCCTTTTATACTGAGTTGTACTTATATTCGCTTACTAATCTCCTCACATATTACAGATTTCACAAGTGACTTGTGATGCTGAATTGCTATAGCTGTTTGTACAATTCGCATGTTATTCATTGTTTGTCCGTTTCCTTTATCCAAATTGGAGAGAATGCACTTTTAAAGTAGCTGTCAAAGTGTGACTCATCTGGCAAGTCAGTAATTACTTTTCATAAAGTAATATGCCAGAACACACAGAATTCATAAGAATTGTAGAAGGTACTGGGACATATGAACATGGATTCCTACCTACCACTTTTCACAGTTCAAATAATCATAAAAAACCCTTAAAGTATAGAACCAAATGCATAAATTCCCCCGCTTAAATGCAAAAGGAAAAATACAGTTTTCAGAATATGTATTTTTTTAAAGGGATTTCAAGGACATATTGGAGAAAAAAGCCTACACTTTTAAGCACATTTGGAAGTGTATAATATTAAAATAATTTCTTAAACCTTGTTTTGCTTTAGTTTTATGCATCCCTGTGTATTAGAAACATAACTGCTCATTGCTGATATTGAGACAATATTGGAATAATTTGGACAGTGATGACATCAAGAGAACAGAGAATTAATAGCTTTAGTCCTTATCTTTTAGCTAAAGCATTCACAGTTTCCGTTTGTAACAGCTTCTTAGCTCTATAGCTCAGCCATAGACCACAAAGCCTTATTGCATGTATTATTAGGGAGCTACACAGCCTTGTTTCCAAAGTGAACAACAAATATATGAGTGTTCTCTTCATATCTGTGCCTTAAAACACAATCTTGGGCTAGAGATGGTAAACTATTCCAATAATTGGTTTTAGAAAGAAATAGAAAATAAAATACATATGTTTACTCTTAAGCAAAAATGAACAGTTTTTTTAAATTTTGCCTCAGTAAACAAACAAATCGCATTTTGCCTCAGTGGACTGGCAATGGGAAAGTGGAGCTGCTCAGTTACACACTTGTTGTGACACGTAATATGCATCACAAGGGGAAGTGTTAATGGGTATTTAAGGGGACATGACAACCCCATTAGCTTCCCTGATAAATCTACCCTGGAGTAAATGACGATCCTCACCATGGAGATTTCACTGCTGGGCAGAATAGCAAGGAGAAGAGAAAGTTGTGAACCAGGCCAGTATTGGTGAAGGTTATACCAAACCAGAGATTCTGATTGTAAAGAGGTGGGAAGCCCACTGAAAATTAACAGCTTTTAATTTTCCTTTCCGTTAAAATTGATCAGACTCTGACAATGGTCCTAAAATTCTCATCAGTTCCTTGGGCATGATTTTCACCTTTGAATTTTTTCTAATTTAGAATCGTTTGAGATAGTAAATATTCTTAAGCATGCAGCAGTGAAAGCCTGCAGTGAAACCCTGTAGAATATAACCAAGGGCCAGGTACTTTCCAAAAACAGTAATTTTTTTCATTCATCTACACTATGTTAAATCTCTTTAAACATGGTTGTATTTGTATAATTATACAGCCTTTATTTCCCAGAAGAGGATCTTTAGCGCCTATGGGCAATGCGTCTGTTCATGTATCTACATGGATGCTTCTGATCTTTAAATCTCTATCACTGGCTTATATTGCTTCTTTTCTTCTTCCTTTCTGTCCTTGAGCAATCAGGTCAATAGCTACAGCCAAACTTGGCAGCTGTTAGAGCAAGATGTCAAATGTTGAAATATATATTCTTCCTGCAGTGGCATCATGGCCTGTGGCTAGTCCTTTGTATGGATTCACTGCCAGCACCGTGGCTGTGTTCTGTGCTGACTGCTTGCGGGTGTAGAACTGCCTGTAGGGTTATATCAAAGTCATACTGTTATGTAGCTGACTATGTTGCTTTCACTCCTTAGATGGCATCATTTTCTGGCACTGATTTAGCTGCATGATATTTTCCCACATCCATTTTTAGACTGTCTGCCAGACCATCTCACAAACCCCATCAGTGTATCTATTTGAATTAGTCTTGCATTATTCCATTCCCTGCCTATAGAAAAAATGTTATTAAACCTGGAATGATATCAATAAAACCAGGGGAACAAAGAATCTCTGTTTTAAAGGCTCATTTTTAAAAATGGATATGTGTACTTCTGATTTTTAGCCATTGTCTTCACACAGATCCCCATTTCTTTTGTTCAAATATTTTCTACTTTGATGTATAATTAAGCAGCCAATATTGCTTGCTTTAGTCATGCAAAAATGATGCATCCATCCAGACTGCTGAAATAAGGTGCACAAAGCCTAATCCTCGTTTTTTAAACTTCTTGGAGCAAGACTGTATTTGAAGTGTCATGAATACCCCAGGAGCATATTAGTAATTGACAATAATCTTCATAGAAACTAATAGATGGCATTGAAAAATTAACTAAAATCTACTACATTTTGCACAAAACCTATAAAAAAATCATGTTATTTTTCCTCAGAATTTTTCAGAAAGGATGTAAATACTAATAGAGCCAAAGTTTGTCTGAATTCTGTTTGGAAAAAAATTTCTTTGGAAATGTTTTTATGCCTGGGGTCTATTTGTGGCCTGGAGACATCATCAGAGTTTGGTCAAAGACACAGAATAAGAGCAGCCACATAGCACAGGGCACTTAAGGAACACTAGAGATGGAAGGTAACACTCCTAAAGAAGAAGCAAAAAGTAGGAAATCTCTTAGTCTCTCCAAAGTTATTTTCATTGCTGCCGTGCTTTTGAGACATGCATGCACGTAAGATAACAATAAGATGTGTGCATGCATGCACTCATCTTCTGAGTAGGCCCTAAAATCAATTTTTACAGGCTTACATTCTGCTTATGTGGTGATGCCAGAGTTTGTTCCCTACCAAGAAAAAGATTTTGGGGGATAAAAGTAGCACAATTTTCATCCCTTTAAAAAACACTTTAAAAATACATTTTAGGAACCTTAAACAGTAGGAAATCCAGATAATCCCATAGACCATACAGGGACAGAACATGATAAGTAGATGAGGGTCCTAGATTGGATAAGAAAAACATGGCCATTGGTCTCAGTCCTGAAGTTTCTCTTGAAAAAAATTCATCTTCATGGCAATAAACAATTGAGAAAGGAATGCAGAAGAGAAACTATGATGTGAAAGATTAAGCCTAACGGGAGTTGAATTTGTGAGCTAGTTAACATACTTCAGTTGGGTCCTCTGGTAACAGTTGGTCTTTTTAAAATAATTTTCTTTGAAAGTATTGCCTGCATGCCAGGTGTTTCTCAGTACTGCGGCTGTTGCTGGTAAAATCAGGAACATTTGTTACAATATAGGAACTGGATTTGTGAATACAGATTAGAAAACCAAAACCTGACATGCAACTTGTAGATACAATTTCTGTAGGCAAACTCTTTCTTCAAGATGAGTTCTGAAATTATAGCTCTGAAAGTGAGGTCTCGCTGAATAGACTTGATCACCACTTGCTTTGTTGGGAAAGAAGTTTTCAAAAACTGAATGGGGAAAGTACAGGCAGAAGTGCTCTTCCTTTCCACAGACCATGTCTGTCTTCTGGGTACAGCGGGCAGATGGAGAGCTTCAGACCCGGATTCTCTTGCCTCCCACTGTATCCATATCTCTTAAAGGTCACTAACTACCAGGGGAAAAGGAAAGCTCAATGAAATATTCAGTTTACTACCGTACTTCTAAAATCTTCATTTGGGCACATGGACATGTTACTAGGAAATAGAATAAGAAAGATACATCACTAAAAAGAAATACTCCCAAGTTTGCTTCTATTTTGGTCAAATTCAACCCTGAGTAGGCAGAACAGCATTTTTATTATCCAAATATTTTACCCATGTCAAGAATTTGAACCAATGTAAACCTTTGATACAGACAGTTGCATTATATTCTTTCACTCTCTAGTAAATTCAGGAATGCATTGTGTGAAATCTGGTATATGAACTCTACAATGTGTCGTAATGTTAATACTTGCTATTTTTTATTCATTTTAATTTTTTTATACATATATTTTGTTCTGTTTGAACTATCAGCATTCTCCCTGTGGGCACTTACATTCAATCCAAATTTGGCCCCTTGTTGCTTTGTTGTTTTGGTGTTGGTGTTGGTCTGTGTTGGTGTATCCCTATGTTGAGGTTGCTATACACATCTCATTAACAGGGGCAACAGAGGAAAGCAAATGTCCAACAAAAAATTTGCTAATAATATATTCATTTAACATGTACATGAATTTTAAAACTGCTGAGAGCAACTAATTTACAAAAGAAAATGCAAAATGTCATAGTGAACTATTTTACTCTCTTCTAGAAGCAAAAATAAGATGGACATTTTAATATTTTGTCTCAATATGCTACCATAGGGATCTGACCGAGATTTAAACTCATATCTCCAGAGATGTAAGATCGCCACATTAATCTACTGTTGCTCAAGCATGTGGCTTTACATATATCAAGAGGGGGACAGCTCATGAAGTTGAACTTCAGTTGCTTATCTTTTGTTCTTCACTAGAGCAGAGCAGTGACATGATCCCTCTCCTTTCTCCTCCCCTCCCCCAGTACAGGAAAAGAAAAGAAAGAAGCTTTAATCCTCTCTGGTACAAATTTCCCTAATATTCAATAATCACTCCCTGTCTCCTTCCCTGTGGGAGACGTCTGGTAGCATCTGTGCCAGCATATGTTAGACATCTCTGAGTGGGTCACTACCTCATTTTGTCACCGACTCCTCTATCACCTAGAGAGACAGCAACATCCCTCCACAACACAGTGCTCCGCAAGACACAGCACTGTCACGTCTCTCTCAATAAACTTGGTTCAGTACACTTTAGCCCGCTCTCTGTACACTTTAACCCACTAACTGTGGTTAACCCACTCTTAACTGAATCCTTTTCACAGTGGGGTTAATATGAGTGAAAGAAGCGTTATCACATGTGTTGCATTAAAACAAGCAAGTCCTCCAATGCTAATTTCAGAGCTGTACCTGAGAAAAAAGGAAGGAAAAATAGGTCCGTATAGGTCACTTAATATGCTTTAAATGCTTTGTAAAATACATGTGTAATTTGTAAATAGGTAATATTTCAAATCTTACTTGTGGTTCATTTCTATGACTGTAGATTTTAGTAATGGCTGTGATAAAGTCTGCTTTTTCTTTCCTTAATTCAACAAAATTAGACTGAAACATCTGGCTGCGTTAGCTCTTGGAAGTTAATTTGAGAGTTGCTTTTCTTCTTCAGTTTGTGGAGCAATGATGTATTGTAGGACTGTTTTCAGCAGAGGTGCCATTTCTGAAGTGTGCACCCAGGTTTTTCCAAGCTAATGACTGTTACATCTGCTATTTATTTCAAGCCTATCTCTATTTTTCTGTAATCATGGCTGGTCCTCAGAAAGTTTCCAATATAAATTCCCAGAAACAAATGTGAAATTAATACACAAACCCGTTTTTAAAAGCCTCAAAATAGTCAGCCTATTATTAGGATTGATCTCTCATTATTTCTTGTATATAACTGAGGCGGGATAAGAAAACGTAAAATATGGTATCTGATGATATGGTATGACAGAATTTATTGGTTTGGGTTTTTTTGCCACTGCCTGCCCTTTCAAAGGACTGAAAAATGCTAAATGATGAACCTGTTAAAATTTCATTAAAGTCAGTTTAATTTTGGGTTCACTTAGATATTGTTAGGAAGAAGTTATTTACCATCAATTTCATGAGAACAAAACTAAATAACTATTAAAGTTCTCTCCTACAGGTTTAGATCCTGATTCAAAGGGAATTGAAATAAATAGGTGTATCTTGATCCTCCTTTTGTAAGGAAGCACTAGGCTAGCTTAAAGTTTTACTTTTTCTTTTCACACTGATCAGAAAAAAATGTCAAATTGCTGAATATGGCATCCAACAGTCAGTTCAGATTTATCACCCTGAATATTGAAAATACTTTCCCTACGCTGGCTGACCTAGAACTATAACATTATCTAAAATGGGGGTTTCTAGACTTTGAAAGATGATTTCCTAATTAGAAAAATGAAACCAAATACACCTCCTCCCATCCCACTGAAACCATACCATATGTTGCTAAATCTCCATCCACTTCATACATCATCAGTGTCTCTCTGCAAGAGCTAGCTCTTCACTGCCATTTGAACAAATTATCTGGCAGATGAAGTAATGCTGATCTGGAGAACTCAGTTCTCTTCTATATGATGATGCAGTATAAAATGCCTAGTAATTTTTTATAAGAGTCATAAAAACTCCTCTGGCACACTTACAGACATGACAATAATCAAAAAGTTTTTCAAATGTAATATGTTCACCCTATAGAGTTTAAACATAATCCAATCATTACTATAATAAGGGGCATTGTAATACTTTCTCTCTGAAATCTCCAGATTACTAATGTGTATTAGGAGACTAGAAATGTTGATTTCATGCATCATTTTTGAACAGAATTATTCCTAAAAGATGGAAAAATCTGGGATGGAAAGATTGTGCTTGTGAACTATGTTGTGAGTCCAGATTTATAGCAGAATAATTAAGAACAGACAATAGCGAAAAGTGTCTTAAATACATAATCTTTTTTAGGATCCAGAAGTTGGGTGCTGAGTTTAGAAATCTGTCACAATAGGGATTAATGCTAGAAAACCTGATAGACTTGTAAGTATATTAGCATGAATAGCGCTGCTGTAATTGAAGTTTTCTTTCTTTCCTGTCAAAAAGAAATGAATCAATATCCAAGGAGAAGCAGAATAAGAAATTTTCAATAATTTGTACTGCTCTTTGACAGAGATATGAATTTTTTGACCCTTCAGTCAATTGTGTGATTCAAAATTATTACTAGACTATTTTCTAAAGTATGAATTAAAATTTATCTGAGAAGGTATTGTCAAGCAAAGGATATTTCATAGTGTTTTCAGAGGCATGTTTCAATAATTATGCAGAATTTCTTTTTGCTCCTGAGTACCTTAATAAAGAATCAATACTACAGCAGGCCTCAGAGGAGTGAATCTCCACACAATCTTTTGCTTGGTTCAGTTGACACTGAGAATATCATGCAAAGATGTGCACAAGCATTTCAGCTGGCTTGTCCTCTTACTGATTAGACCTAAGGAGATATTTGATTACAGAATAGATGGGCAACATGCTTTGCCATCCCTTCCCAATTTAATTTGCAATTTTGCTACTCTGTGGGATATGACTGACAAGTTATTAGAGTTTTGCATTTGGAGGATAAAGTATGAGGTGAAATAAAATAAAAAATTAGGGAAGAATGAAATGCCAGAGAATAATATCCTCTTATCTTCACAATTGTAGAGTACTGTAGTGGCAATCATATCTGATGAGAAGAGGTTATGAGCGAAGACATGTCCTGAATGTTATCATAAATAGATTGGAATTGCCATTTATCTACAAGAACTTGTTTATGTCTGTGCTCTGCACTTGCATAAGTCCATACAAACTCCTCAATGGGAGTACTTGAGGATAAATTATAGAAAATTAATTTACATACTTTTATCTATTTCTTGTCTTCTCTACCTTGCAAACCCTAAATTGCATATTTGTCCGAACGTATTAGTGTTTGCAGTTTTATGAGAGTGAGAGGTGTATGTTCTCAGGACTAAACAGAGAGTAGAGGGTGACATGTCAGAATATGAAATAAAATAGAAAAAGTTTTAATTCTATTAGTCTTTAAACGATCCTTCTTTTCTCTAAGATTAAACACACAGAAGAACATAGGTTGCAGCAGGGAAAAAGTGGAGAGATGATATAGGAAAGAAGGTATGTTTTGATATGGTCAATTTAGTGTGATAGAAACACAGGCTGTGGCTCATTGCTCTGACTCCAAGGGACACCTATGGAGAACACAGGGAGCTAGGGCAAACACTGATGTGGCTGAACACTGATTTCACACAAAGAGTACTAAATGCAGGTTGGAGTAAACAGTGAGAAGAATTTGGTTGTGAACAGTATTTCCCCAACATGGGGGGAGATGAAACAGATAATCTGATACAACTTCTCTGTGTGGAATTGCGGAATTCTGCAAATGCTCAGGTAGATAAGCTCTGCATGCACCTAACTCTTTATTGAATTTTCCATTAGCAGCACATCACATAATTTACCCAATTTACCTAACATAGTTTTCTTTTTCCTCCTCTTTAGAAAACTAGGTATACTAAGCAATTCATTTTTGTCACATTTTCCCATGCTCTCTTAAATACAAGATTCTGTGTATGAAGATGATCTCCATGTTAACTTTTTGTTAACAATAGTGGTATTGCTTTTGTTGGTCATAAGTATGTTTTCATGTATTTCAGGACCACTTTCTATCTGGCCCTTGCAAACTATAAGCTCTTCAACTTACAGATAAATTAGCTTATAAAAATTTATTGTTTGGTTTAGAAGTCAAAGAAAAGGATTACTGTTATGATTGCTTCCTTTCGGGACACTGTAGTTGAAGATTTCTACACAATGTCTATGTAATGTACTGTGTTTTCAAGATGCTGCTTTAAAAGCATATTGTGCACTAAATAATTGCAAAGAGCATAGAATTAGAAAATTGAGAGCATTCCTTTTCCTCACATTTTTTTATGAAATATTCCACTAACTGCAGAAATATATTAAAAGTATGTTGAGTACTCATTATATCTGCAAACAAATGAGATTTTTCTTTTAATCCCTGAAGAAGATTTTCTTTGAAAGTTTCCATACATTTATCATCCACTCCAGAACATTATGGTTTAGAATTGAATTTTCCATCTGCCTCCCACCCAGCAGAAGAATTTTGTCTCTTGTGATTTACACTCATTAAGAGAGAAGACTGATCATTCTCTCTCTGTGATGGCATTACAGTAACCACAACCCTTATGACACATTATTTTAACTCTGGGGGCTGGGAGGGAAACATTATATTCAGAAGAAAAATGGGATTTGTTAATTTAGTACATAAATTTCAAAAAACTTAAACTAAAATATAAGTTATTATGTTACCATGTTATTTTTACTATTGGACCATTGCATGATACAATATTATCATAATAAAGGGTATATAATTCAAATTATCCTTATAATATATCCTTAATTCTCCTCATTGTAGACTCCTTGGAGGGGCAGAGGGGAAACAAAAAACAAACCCAAACCTATAAAAAACAAAAATACCATGTCCATTCCTGTTAACAAGTTATCTCGCTTTATTAGTCTGTGTCAATATTTACAGAAAACAAAAATCCTTCTTAGTATTATAGATACTCTTTAAGTCCAATGAATGTTTTTTCAAAACATTTCAAAGGAGGTAGCTGCCTACCAAACAAGAACTAAAAACAGTCTCATGTCCTAGAATAAGTTACTTTATTCTGGTTTGCATTATTTACATAAAACAGAATTTAAAAACCCTACAACTGCAGGTGGTGAGGATGAAGACCTCAGCATAAGAACTATGGGTAGGTTCTTTACAATATTACTTACACCACTTATTTGCACAAAGAAATGCCCCTTCTAGAACTGGCTCTCTGTGTACGGGATGTCCTTGCTCACCAAGTATTTGCCATTGAAAAGGTTACACAGTAGTTGTAGCAGAAAAGGAAAGAAAATGTAAAAAGAATATGAGGGTAACAGTATTTGAACACACGGTACCAGCTGTTACCACATTATCAAGGGTGGTAGAGTGCCCCTGAAATCCGTAGGAAAACTCACATGAATTTTGAGACAGATATATGGAATCTTAAATGCACAGTTCCCAACCATGAGAGAAACAGTTGAGGGCTAGAGGCAGTTAAATGTGGCTAGGCAGAAGCGGCTGTTGAAGGCAACTGCCAGCACTTGCCACCTCCTGGATTCCCAGGAATCTCACTGATCAATAGATCACGGATCTTTGCACACTCCCTATCTTGCATACCACCATCCACTCCTGCTCACGTCCTTACCTTCTGTCTTAGACCTCAATTTCAGCTCAGCTCCCACATTCACAACCCTAGCCAAGGGCTGGCTATTATTAATTTGTGGGTTGTCTACAAATAGGGAATTGGTGAGAACATCCCTGTGCCACATCTCTATGGTCTCCTTTAAAGCACCATAACATTGGCAAATGCAGCACCCTGCTGTTTTCACGGCAGAGCTCTGCAGAGCTTTACACCACCTGCAAGTTCCCTGCTGTGACTCATACTCTGCCCGTGGCGACCACACTGCACTGCAAGGTTCCATCTCATAAAGGTCCATAAATCACCATAAAGTCAAGTGATTCAGGTTAATAATAATTAAAAAGTTATGTCCATGTGTAGAAGAGGGTTCACGGGTTTTTAGAGTATGGTTTGAGGTCTGGCTTGATTTTAAGACTGTTTGAAAGCTTATTGAGTGAAATTTGAGTGGAAGATCCCCAACACTAGGATGTAGTCATTTTTGATTACCTGTAAATTCCAACTATGAAACAATAAGGCTTTCAGCTTAGCAAATAGTGAAAATTTACACTCAACTCACCAGCCTGAAAATGCGTCATATTTTTCTCATTAAGGCCATGCTGTTTTGTCAGAGGAGTTTTTCCATTTCTGCTGCCACTTTTAAAACTGCACTGCAATGCTACACCATGCCTCAAGATGACTGATCTGAGAACTAAGTAAGAGCAGACCTTCTTAGAAAAAATTATTTCCAATAAATGCATTGATTTACCCTAAAACTCTCAAAATAAGAGAGAGAAAGATATTTCTCAGAAGCCAAATGGTTCAGGATACTGGGATAGATTCTTCCATACTATGTCAGTGAATTCAGAGACTATAGATATTATTTTCTAATCAAGTTTGTGCCATTGTGTTCTCATGTGCCCTATACTGGATAAATTGTGTCAGAGTTCTTAGCTATGTATATGTGTATATGTATGTATATACGCATATATTTATATATGTATATGTACAGTTAAGGGTGTTCCATGCTTTCTATTTATCATTTTCATGTCTGTGCTCATGTATTTTCATCTAAGCAGCTTTAATTTCTCTGTCCAGCAGGTAAACAGAGAGTTTTCTGAGGAATTGCAGTCTTGCCATAATTGTAGAAGGGTGACAAGAATCTTTTGTTTGTCTGTGGTAAGTTATGGTAAATTTATTAACTTGTGCGGTTCCTACTCAGGTATGTGCAGAACTATGCAACTTCTATGTAATATGCAACACTAAGCCCATGCTAACTCTGAATATGCATCCTGTAATGGTACCTCTTACACCAGATTACTACCCAGTTACCAGGAACATCCATAACGTTGAGAAATGCTGAACAAAAATCATCACTGCTGCCTATATAACGCTTCTTAGAAGATTTTTCATTTTTCCAAATATGAAATAAATAAATAAATAAACCACAAAAGCAGAAAAGGCCTAATTGTGCAAGCTCACCACACAAGATCTTCCTGACAAAATGGTTCAATATGACACAGCTCCACTTCAGTAGTATTGACAAAACAGTGCATTCGTCAATAAATATGTCATCTCCTGTGCTCTGTGATTCTGCCTTGCCTGTAAGCATTCAGTCTCCTGGATGAGCATAGCTACTAAGAGACTGTATTAATGTTCTGCATTCAGAAGGTAACATTAATCATGGGTTGTAAAAATTGCTTAGAAATGCATAATGTGTTAAGATTAATACTGAAGTGAAGCTTAAAATTTAGATCAAACTGATGTCATCAGGTAATACATATTAAAATTATAATTGCTATTATATTCTATTTCTTTATTTATCATTAATACCACAAAATGCTAGCCATCTTCCATACAGAGGAGAAGCCAGTTCTTCTACCAGGTCTTCCCAGTCTGAAAGAAAACCAATTGTGAACAAGGTAGAGCAGCAATGTACGTGTTAAAGGAATAATGGATTGAGAGTGCTTTCTTCCATTGCAAACGTGTTCTGCAGCAGGATATGTAGCATCCATTATCCATCAAATTTCTTCATCATCAGAAGTAAGTTTGGAGGAAGAAGCTGAGTAATGAGTGCTTTGCAGTCAGATGGAGGCTGGTCAAAGGTACCATTTCTATGGAAGGTACATGAAATATGGAATTGGCATCACTGACAAAGCAAGGGCCCAGAATTAAGTCCAAACTGTACCCTGTATTTCATATGTAAATGTCAGATAATCCTCATTCTTGGTTGGTCTTATTAATGTCAGAATGAGGGATTTGGGAAGTTTATTCTTCCATTTAGTAATTCCAATTTTTATTATAATAGTAATATAACTCACACTGAAACCCAGAATTGACATTTCCCTCATTTCTACATAGCTAACTTGTATTCATGGAAATAATGCATGTAAATAAGTTTACATGGACTAAAATTAATTTTCTTAAACATGAAGGTAGACCATTTTCATTAATGTTAGTCGTGTATCACTTTCTCATATAAAAATAAACTGACTAAGAAATATCCCAGATGTGGCTTAGCCTTTGAAAAAACACACATAAACTATAGATTTGCTAAATTTAACAGGAGAGATTTTATAATTATAAATATCTAATACTTTAGATTTTCTCCCCTAGTTATATATATGCGTATAGTAACACATAACAGAGAAGGAGAAAGAAAGAACAAAGAGGAAAGAGGAACAGACAAAAGGAGAAAACACGATTTACTATCTTGGTCAACATGTAGAAATTTGCCACTACACAGTACTCAGTCAGCACAAGTACGACCTTGTCTTTAATGCCAAAATTTTTCCATTCATTTTTCATAGCAAAGGATCTGACTGACTAATGGACTTGTCTGCCAAGTCTCTGGGACAACACTTAAATTTCCTTTGAGAGTGTTTGTAATGGTGATGGAAGATGACAATGAAGCTTTATAGATGGATTTGAACTTCCTGGAACGGGTGAATAAGAGCTACACAGAGACATCCCATAAAATTGTGTTGCCCAAGTCACAGAGAATAGGTAAAAAAGTCTATTTTACCTCGCAGGGAAGTTCTATTTTTGATATGACTTATTTGAAGTCTAACTAACTAGCAATTAGTAAAATCAAGGTTTCCCTGTAAACAAAGAAGGATGAACTATGAAAATGGGGGACTGTAATTATCTGCTGATAATTCCCAAGTTAAAAATGTAGCTGGTGATTTAAGGTAGGGCTAGTCATATTTTGATTTATGTTTCAATTGGAGACAATTTTTAAAACCAAACCCACAATATCAGTACCTTTTGGAAGTTTGATTTTGCTGTATGCTATGTGCTCCCTTCCTTCTTAGAGAATATCACAGTCTTAAAATTTGCATTGTCAGGACAGAATGAAAGAGCTTTAGAGTAAAAGCAGACAAGGCTATTCTCTCAGAAGTACATTACTAACAAGATGATAGTAAAGAAAGAGACTATGAACTCAACTGTTAGTCTACTTACACATTTTCACAGGTAGATTAGAAGATGTAAAGAGCATCTTCTCTTTGAGTTACTAAAATCTGTTGAGCATGTTTGTAGCTCACAGTAGAAAACCAGCTGCCACACAGTTACATCTCCTTTCACCTTGTCCATGCCACATGACAGAAAGTAGGCAAAGGCTGAGGAAGGACAATCTTGGCATTGTCAAGACTAAGTGGAGCTGCTAGAAGCTGGCAATCAGCATTTCTTTCCTTTTCAAAGCTCAGACAAGAAGCATGTGTTGTTGTTGGGTTTGTGGCAACCAGGCATTGCTGGGATGATAATTTCTATTTGCGGACTGTTGCTGACTTTGGTCAGTCAGTGGTGCCTGTGGCAGTGGAGCTTGGGAATAAGGGAATGATGCTTGAGCAATAGGTGCTGCAGAAGCTGTGTCCACACTTGGTGACTTGTCCATTGCAAGCTCCGACTGCTAGCAATGCCCAGGGTAGTTAGGTTATAGTTAACTTAGAAATACCAGCATAAATGGTAGTATCCAAAGACACCAAGAGAGAAGTTGCACTTGCTCCACAGAGCTGTGACACCCTCAGAAGCTGGCTCAGGGGGTGCCAGGCTGTCTGCGCATGTCCATGAAAACCTGCTCCGAGGAAACCCCAGCCTCCTGAGTGGGACAGGGGCAGGTGCAGGGAAGCAGGAGACGTGGAAAGGGGTGTACTCTCCATGGCATTTCTCCCCCTACACCTCTGTGCAATTTCAGACAGAAAAGAAGTGCTGACCCCCTACTTTTGGAAATACAGTTAGTTACTTCAGAGCAAGCCAGGATTTTGAATCCCACGTTTCTATTTTTTTTCCCTTGTGGCAAAAGACTTACTTTTGAATAGCAATAATGGTTCTTTTATAACAGCTTCAGCAATTGCTTTTTGGAAGAGGATATGAAAATGTAAGGCTGGTACAATTTGGGCAGAAAAATTTTCAGGAACTACATAAAATAAATGCAGCAATATCAATGAAAAGAGAAAAGAAGCAGTGAGATTTACATCCCAGGTAGAAGCACGGGCTTGAGGCTGGGGGCTGAGGAGGGAAAGTTTTGTGTGCCAACATCTTTCAGGATCAGGCCTGAACTTGGCCTACAGCAAATCTTGTTGTAAAACTGACTTTGTAACAAGCTTTTGTAACTCTACCATTTCCAGCAATTGCCTTAGGGTAATTTGAACATTTCAGCTCCTGAAAAAATAGCTAACATGATATAATATATATTTATTAGCAGACAAACACTGTAAATTGTTGATATTTCCACCTTTCAAGACAATTGTTAAAAGTGAAATAACAAGGCAGTCTTGTCTTAGGTGTGACAGTTTCAGCTCCTGGCACACTAAGCTCTTGTTTGATAAGCTATGCTCATTTCATATTTGTGTAATACCCTGGAAGAAACTAGGTTGCAATAAAGTCCATTTTTGTCACTGCATGTAGCAATGAATATCACACCCAGCAGGGTACAGTGGCACCTGGCTGTCCAGACCCAGTGTAGCACAAAGCCATCTGGGGGTAATTACAACAAGGTATTCTTTAAAGACCAGATGGGACCAAGGAACAGAAGCCCCTACCCCTCCCAGTCATTTACAACATAATTCCTTTCAATGATATACTTAATCCTCCCACCAGCTACGCTTTTCAGCTTGCTGTTGTCACTGTTCCTTTATGTTAATTCAGTTGAGACACACAGAAAAAGAGAGAGAGCGGAGAGCGAGCCACCGGTGCCTCAAGGGACTAAAAGAAATTATTCATCCTTAAATTGTTTCCACTACACCAAGTACAGTAACAATTTTTTTTTTTAAAGAGGGCTGAAATTATCCTAAAGAAGGTCAATGCTATAGCCCTGTGCAACACCAGCTGAGTTTTATTCAGCCACCTGTTAGCTAGGAGGGCTCTGCACACGCTCATGATGCATTTAACCAGTTTAAAGGGTCTTTTTATTGACTGGCAGCCTCCCTACATTCAGAGTGCTCAAGACATGGCCCTGCTTTGTGATCATATGTGGCACACAAGACTTAATTCAATTATGTTGTAAGCCTATCCAGTTTGTATCAGTGCCCTTTCACTTTTGTGTCATTTGTCTTGTATCTTGTAAAGAGTTGTGTTTCTTTTTTTTTTTTTTTTTTTTTTTGAGGAAAAGACATGCACTAGAAGAAAACTGCCTTTATTTCGTCATTCAGATTTGCACTGCAGATGTACAGGCTACACTTATAAAAAAAAAACACAAAAAAGTATTTTTATTAATACAAAAGTGGCAAAACAAAAGCAGTTCTACAATTTTAAAATCAAAGATACACCCACACATTTAATTTTGAAATAAGGCCAGGTGGACAGCCCAGACATATTTCAAATAAGAAACAAATAGAGAGATAAGTAAAGAGAGAAAAATAAGCGAATGTATTTAATAGTTTGAAAATTACAAACCATGAAGGACTCGATGTTGCTATTCTTTCTTCAGAAGTAGTTTATTTGTTTTAAAGAAACTGTACAGCAAGTGACTTCTCAGTAGGAGTAAGCTTGAAAATATTTGGGTCTTGGTTATATTGATATGTAGCCCCTGAATTTATGATAAAAATGCAAATAAATAACAAATTTTCAAATAAAGTGGGGTTTTTTAAACTGCAGCAAAGTATTGCTACTATTCAATAAATCTGTATGAATACTACAAATGAGAAAGCAAGATGCCTTTTGACCTTGAGTTATCTGAGACGGTCCTGAAGTTCAAAATCATGTTATGATCTATTTTACTTCCAGTCACTGTTCCAAGATTCTTACCAAACATTTGAGGAAGTACCAATCCTGCCATTTCAACAAGCCACCAACCATGTCCTTATGGTTATTTAAAGTAGCTTCAAATGCATAACAATTTGTCTCTCACAGAAAAAGCTGTGAAGGAGGAAGTTTACTGCATACAGAGACTACAAACTCAAGCTGAAATCACACTGTGAATACAGTTCCAATAAGAGTGGAACAGGCAGAAGGGAGATGGAGCTGTTTTTTAAATTTGATTTATAAAGACTAAATTAATTTATGCTGGAAGCTGAAATCAATAAAAATAAAATGTGCTATGGTGAAATGCATCTTTTACCTTTTATAATACCTTTTACACCAAACACTAATGGTGTGAAATCACAGTTATAAAATCTCACCTCTGCTCAGGGGGTGTGTGTGAATTCCATCATAGTAATAGATAAACACATCTTTGTTTTACTGGGATAAATATTCATTGATATTTCTTCCCTCTCCTTTTTCCTCAGAGCAAAGTCAGAGAAAGGGCAGTAGTGCCAAGTTACTTACCAGTCTGCATGGCAAACAGGTATCAGTTGCTGATGTATCAGCCTCAACACTGAAACACCCTGACCATGAAAGACATTTTATTTTCTGCCTTCATGTTGTTTTCCCTCAGAGTGCTTAAAAGAGCTTGCTGTAACTGTGAACAGCTTATATCTTGCATTTGGTACTTTTCTGGCTAACATTTTCCACAAACAGATAGTTGTCTTGGTCATTTTGACCCAACAGTCTAAAAGATTTGAGAAAGATTTTGGAAGGATTCCCAAAAATCTTAACTGAATTAGAAATAGGGGTAAATACATATGCATCCCACAGACAGAGTCCACATAACAGTATTTCCGGTTCCTCATCAAACAATTTAACAGTTTCTATGGAAAAGAGCTCCTGAAGGAAGAACTGGAGTGTTTAATTTTTCACAAAGAATGAAGAGAGAATTACTGGGGAGAGCTACAGCAAAGCTTTAAAAATGTAATTTTACATATGTGAAGACACATGTGGATCTCAGCTTTAGAATGAAGCCGATCCTTCCTGTCCCTCAACAGTGACTGACATGAAACTCTCAGATTCTGATTTCAGCCTAATCGCCTCCCCAGCAAGTAAATGTGTATATATATATATATATATATATTTACTTCCTGTATAGATAGGCTTTTTATATATAAAGTATGTGTATATATATATATATAAAGTACAGAGAATCTGGGTACATGAAGTTGTACAGAAATCAGCTTATTAATATGCAAATACCAATACTAGATGCTTTAACTGAGGTCCTCAGGGAAGTCAATGAAAAACAGGGACTTTCCTGAGAGCTTCCCACCTTGTTTCCATTCTACCATATCACTTCTCTAATTATGGACTACTAATTAGGTCACATTTATGCACACAATCCCCTGCAATACCTCTGAACTAGACAGTTCATGTATATAAGTAAATTTTTTGCAGATAAAAACGTGGTCTTGATCACAATAAGCTGTTATATCTCACAAATACTTACTTTTTAACAAATTGCAAAGAAGAGCAATACTTCTGTGATCTTAAGCCAAAAATCACTGATAGATATAAATGACAGAGCAATATAAAAAGCTTTCTTATCATCTTCCCAATTCCTAAAGGCTCCCAGGAATCATTTGATTTTTTTTTTTTTGTTTAGGTGTAAGGATGTGCTAACTGATTTAATTCAAATAAGACTTATTCTAGAATCTTTCATAGTCTCACAGCATAACTCAGTTCACTTTAAAATGCAAAGTATTCCAGTGCAACCTCTTACTTCTACATATACCCTGACATTCACTTCCTGCTTTTTCTACTTTTTGATAATGCCAGTTTAGTTTCCTATGACCTTCGGTTTGCCTAGAAGTGCCTTCATAAAGCTCAGTGTTGGTGAAAGCCTCTAAATCATGTGACATCTGGGACTTATACTGTTGTGGTACTGGAAAATTGTGTGCTGAGATGTGATGCCCTTGCACCATAGGGGACTGGTGCTACAAAGCTCCATTTTCACACATCATAGAAAAACTCATAGGAAAACTCATAGGAAAACTCATAGAAAAACGTAGAAAGACAGTCATCAAATAATGAAGGGAAAAAAATGAGGAAGTTCAGAAATCCCGAAAAAAGAAGACCATGTTCAGTCCCATGCAAGAAACCAACCCTTTATCTTTTGAATTTAGATGGAAACTGTATTTAAATAAAATCCCTGAAATTAGAATGGGGTCCTTCCCGCTTCATACCAACAGAGAGCTTTTCTCTCCTCTCTGTTGAAAAGGCATGCAGACAAAAGGGGCTGTGAATCCCTTTTCCTCCGTCATCACTTCCTTCTTCTCTTGTAAGGGAATGGTGGTTTTTAAAACAGTTTTCCTCAGAAAACTCATTACTGTTGTTGCACAACAAAGAAATGAACATTTCTTCCATCAAAAAAAAAATTTGCAAGATTCACAATAAGACATCCTTTCGGGTGGGGTTGAATGTAGAAATATTAAAAAAACGTGCTATATAAATTCACTTTTAATCCCCCGCACCTTATTTAGTCTTTTGAAGCCTTTACATCACCTTCATCTTTACAGAGCCAAGGAGTTACCTTGCTACAGTGAGAGGAAGGATGTTAAAAGTTGAGTAAGGCATGAAGCTATTGGGCAGATTAATTAAAAACAAAAGTCAATAATGGTTATTAAGTACAGAGACACTATCAGTGGCTCAGGAAGTCCGTGAGACAGGTCTTTGGCAGAGCATTCTACTTGAATACCAAGATATATGCTTTGTAGTATTTTCTTATTGGACATTCTTACTGCCCTTGTTGCCTGCTGCTTACTTGTTCTTCTGCTAAGGAAAACAGCAGCAACAGTATCTATAAACCCCCTCTGAGCAGATCTGTGATTAGGTCCAAACAAAGAAAAGAAAGTGGAAGTGGTCGAAGGATTAAACAAAAGAACAGGTAACTGCAGAAGGACACTGAGCAGAGCAACCCTGAGAGCACCCACCACTCCCTGTTAAGTGCAAGCAGTCCATCACTACATTGTGCAGTCTGAAGTCATCACAGAACACGAAGATAGAAGTAGGCTCCATCATTGACTGGCTCACCTTCATCAAGCTTCCTTCTCCTAATGCTGTGGATGACCATACGGACATCAATATGGAGGTCTCTGACCTGTTGAGGCCTCAGATGGGGAGGGTGAAATGCACCCAGAACCTCAGTGAGAATTTCTGAACTCCTTCAGCAGTCTAGCAAGTGGATGGTACAGAGAGCATTTCCTTCTTGCTGCAGCACAGACACATGGTGGATTGTCTTTCTACAATATCTGAAGTAAGCGTTCACCTTGAGTCCTGTTTTTACAACTATCTTTGAAGAAATTGTGTGTCCTTTTTTTTTAAGAAAATTATAGCTTGTGAATGAAGCTGATGATAGTACCAGGGCTGTGCAAAGTGGGTGTCAGTTTGGTGGTTGTTCCCAGGACATCTGGAATGATTCTGACCTTTACTCATATTACTCTTTTCACATTTTAAAAGGCAAGTGTGAGAGGCAGCTGCTCCAATGACCATGTAACATGGGAGATAAGGAGGAAGGTTACTGATAGCTCTTTTCCACGTGGTCCTATGCAGGAGAGTTTTGTCTGGGTTCTTTTTTCTAGACTGGGGGCTATCTCCTTAGTTTAATATGGAGAAAATTGGTTTTTATTTTCAGTGACTAGAATCATCAGTTTAGGAATTGCCAGAATAATTCCATTTCTCCAGCTTGTTGTGTTTTTTTCAGATGCTTTTTAGCAGTAGAAACGTTTAGATTTGAAGATGTAGGCCCTATGTAAAGAAATGCTTTTAGTCTGAGATGTGTTGAGATTTTTGGATGTCATGGAGAAAAACTGAGAAGTCATAAAGACAGCAGTTTGTTATAGAGTTATATTTGACCTGCAGTGAAAATGCACACAGGTTTATCTGGGCAGAGGGAAAAACATACAAGAGAAGAGAGAGAAAAAATAAGTCAGTAGTTTCTTTTCTGACTTGAGTGAGGCCTTCTTGACATTAGCTGGTGTCCCCTGAATTGAATGTAAGTTCTGCTTGCTTTGATGGCTCTTTGTCCAGGGGAAACCTTTCACATTTTT
>JAOXNO010000020.1:18844573-18859965 GCA_028565335.1 Limnodromus scolopaceus
ATACACACACACACACACATATATATATACACACACATATACATATATGTATGTAGTCAGTATATATATGTATGTGTATACATTATATGTGCGTGTATGTATATATACATCTATACGTATGTATGGTTTAATTACACGGCCACTGTAAAGTAAGTCAGCTGGAGAATATTTTAAAGCAACCCCCAAGTTTTACCTCATATGCTGAGGTCTACAAGTGGGTAGAGTTTGGGAAAAGATTGTGAGATGCTGTCGAAGGACTTTGGGGGTTGGGGCAAGACTTAACATTTGTGTAACTGCCAGGGCAGGCTGGAAGATGGGACACAGGCAAAAAGAATGTTTTTTGCCTGTTTACACAATTTCTGTCTACATGAGATTACAATCATAATGAAGTTGTGAACCACGACAAGAGCTCCTAGCTGCTGCCACTGTACAAATAATAGTACTTTAGAGAAAATTAGAAGCAAAGATGGACTCAGGGCCAATTTACTGTAGAGAGAAGAGAACATTTTGTGTCTGACTGAAAAGGCAGAGGATGGGCTCAAAACCAAGTGTTTTTAACTTACAGCTCATCAATTATTTTACGATAACTGTCCATGTTCACACATTTTCTCTGTTGAAAATGCTTGCTAGGTTGCTGTTTTTCCATGGACAGAGAAACTATTCTTCATAACTTCAGTTTACTGCGGTAAAAGGCTGTGCACACAGATGGTACTGCAGAATAATGAAAACAATGTACATCTTAACATAATTCTGATGGTAGAGGATGGAGGATGTGCAACTGAGACTGCCCTGAGACACCTTAACCGATCCAAAATCTCAGCTTGTGGGAGATCAGTGGGATATAAATCCAGAACTAATTATATTTTGCATGGAAAGAACATGTCCATGGAATGAAAGGCCGTTTTCTGTAACTGGCCTGGTATTACTGTCCTCTGCAAACAGTGATCTCTCACCATTTTTGCTGATTTCCTGCATTTCTGTTATTTCTATAAATAACAATTCCATGTAATAATTTTGTTTCATCTCTGAAAAAAATTGTTACATCCCTTTAAAAAATTGAAGCAGCGGGTAGATTGTTCGAAGAAGTTAATATCATGCTAAGGCTTAAGCACATAATAAAATTTGCTGTATTCCTTTTAGAAAAGTGCATGAGTTTTCCTGAATTAAATGGGATTTGAACACTACGGTCTTTCCTGATTTGGAGTCTTTCTGAGATTTATTCAATCAAATGCAAAATCTTTATTCATGCATCTATAAAACACATCTATTTTAGAGCCAAAATGAGCCACTAGAACATATAGTCCAACCTGCTCTATAATAAACCCAAGATATGCCGATGTAAGGTAAAACATACTATATAAACTACTAGAATAAAAGAAGTAAAGCACTTAAGCAGCTGAGGAAGCAGAATCTCATTTTAACATGATACATTAAGGCAATATGATATTGATATAAAACACAAACTATATATGAAGCTCTTACTCAAGTAGCAAGGCATTTTCAAACAGTGGATAGTAATAATTCCTGGCTAAATGGAATCTCTTTGCACTTTTTAAGCATTAGGAAAGAAAAGAACAGAGAATGAAATAGCCTAAAAGCCTTTGGTGGAGAGATTTCTCTCCAGATGTCACTGCAACTTGCTTTGGGATCAAAAAATTCCCAACTGGTGCAGTATTATTTGATGAGCATTTCTTTTTTCTTCGGATTCTTCTAGAGACCTCTGTATGCATTGTTATAGGATGAGATCAGCTTCCAGTTGTGCAATTAGGAATGTGAATAACATCTGCCACATTTGGTTTGTTCACTCATGTGAACACCCGAGGGAGTGAAATGCATAGAAGATTGCTTTGTTTGGAGAAGGAGCAAGATAACATATTTTATAATTTTATCATTTCATTGGCTAAGGCTATATGTTTATATTAGAGAAGGCAGGGTGAATAAACATACTTTGCACCTGATGAGAGAACGATACAGCTTATGAGATCCTCTGTTCCTGTAGGTTCTTATGTCTCAACCTCAGATCAGTCCTCTTCATCACCACTTCATCAGAATAAATGAGAAACTTTTTGAAGCGGTTGGAAATTTGTCCCAGTGCCAGTATCACCTGCTTTTTGGTTGGGTTTTTTTCTGCTGTGCTGTAAAAGCCTTGTGGAGGTAATTCAAATTTCCATAAAAGAAAGAAATGAGGGAGGTAATGAGTTGAAGTTATAGACAACAATTTCAGAACTATTAGCAATGCTGGCACCCTGTGCCCTTTCCACAGAGTCAGTAAACAGAGAGGTTGCATGCCATTAGGATCCACGGCTTTTCAATTAGTGCCAGACCTTCCATTGTTTCAGGAAACGAGGCAAACACAATAACTCCACCAGAATATGTATCCTTCATACCCACTAATTAATGGAGAAGAAAAATGAAGGTGAAGGTATTCCCACATGCAACTGAACATTACTTCTTCTTTTTTCTTTTTTTTTTAACCAACAAAAGTCTTCTAGCTTCTAATATTTTTTTTTCTGTATACTGTCACATTGTCACTGCAAAACTCTAGTCAAACGAGCCCTAAATTTTTACCAGCAAATCTTTTCAAAACTTTATTTCATTTCCAGTGATGAGTACTCAGTTATTAAAGTGCAACACTCAGATCTAATCAAAGACATCAACCTTTGACAAGAAGACAAGCTCCTGAAATACTTTCCATGCTTGGCCTGTGCAGCTACAGCACTGAGAGGCCCGCCCTCCACTCAAGTACAGACAGACAGTGCGGACTCAAACACTGCATGTACTTCTCATGCTGGAATACGAAAGTGTAAAGAAAGAGGTAGGCAACACACTGTTAGATCATCTCTGTGCCTTGGGTAAGGACAACGTCAAGGTCTTCATTCATCACATCACAGGCATGGGGAAGCCCCTGTTAAAGGGGTCTTCTCTAAATCTGACAAAAGCCAATCTCTGTTTTTACCATGACACTATTAACGCAATCATTTAGGTCATAGCAACAATTCTTTTCTACCAAACCAATAGCTGCTAAAGTCAGGTATACCTAAAAGTATTTTTTCCCATTTACTGGTAATTTAGTTCTATGTTGGTATCCTAGGTGAGATTATATTTCTCATGGTGCTGTGATTTCTGTGTGATTTTCAGGTACCCTTCATATTTTGATCAGACAGGGAAAAGCCTAAAGGACCATTTGGCCATTGATAAAACAGAGAAATAGAAACACTAGTTCCAGCTTAAAATAGAAACAATTTATGACAATTACCATTTTTTTAAAATGTGAAGGTTAACAAATTTTGTTCAATATATAACTGAGCTGATAGTTTCTGGGTGTGCAGAAAGTCAAGAGATATAAGTTCCATATATATTTATGCAGTGGTCAAATATCATTTGTTGTGGAATATTTGGCTCTCCCTCTGTTGTAGCTCAGAGTGTGCATATGCATATGTGTCAATGTTAGATGAAGAATAAAAAGGCATCAAAAGCTAGTTATACATAGTCCTTTGAGTTTTTTGAGCACTCACAATGTACACTGTGACAAATTTTAATCAAATTTCTATGTGGAATTTTGAAAGTATGATGTGCAAATATGATTCCATAATAAACAATTTTGGGTAAATTCTACCTGTAGTCTAACATTTTCATGATAGTCTCCTCTGTGTGGGTAGAATTTAAAGGCCTTTGTTTCAAGATTTTTTGTATTTGTTCCTAATATTTCAGCTAATGATATCATCAAAGGTTTTCCCTGCAATGATATTTTATTCTGCAATGCTGAGCTCTACCTTTTAGTTGTAGGCTACTTGATTTCACTGGATGTGCTCTCTAGCCTTTCAAGTTTATTTGTATTGGGCAAGAAGCCAATGGTGTTAATGCATGGAAACCAGGTAGCTGTCAGGACTACTGCAGCAGCATGTCTAATTTTGTTGTATTAAAGCTGTCACAAAACATTAAGTAAGAGATTATATGAAGTATGTGTAGGGCAAATAGTTTATAATGTAATAAACTAATAAAATTTTGAACAAGCTAAAACATGATCCCTTTTATGTTTCCTCCCCTCCCCCTCCCGACCCCGTTATTCCTGGTTTGCTCATATTATTCCCTGTTCTTTTCTAAATCACTGCTGCAAATCCAAGTGGAGTGGTGAACATGTGTCTGTTTGTCTATCTATTTAAATATAATTATATTTAACGTTGTTCATGAATGCCACAAAGGTCCTTTATGTATTTCTGTTCCCCTGGTTATCTTTCTAATGCTCAAGGGGAAGAAAATAACTCTGACAACCTCAGTGTACTATGCCGACAACAGTGAAGTTTTAATCTTGCTTGGATCCTCCAGATGTTACAGCAATACAATAAAATCATAAATGGAGATATTTCTTTGGCCCTAGAGTGGTACAAATACATTTTTAGCTCCACTTTATGAATAAAATATTCATCAGTAATAGAGTGTTATGCCATGTCCATTTCAGAAAATAGAAGCTACAAGAAACAGTACATTCTGTCTGAAGAAATGTGGAAATGGAAAGTGCTGACTTGATAGCAAAGATGAGACTGCTGTACAGATTCCCTAAGATGTCTCAAGAGGTGGCACTTCACTGTGGAGCAATAAAAACCAAGACTTAGAGTAAGTAGTTGCAGAAGTATCTATATGAGAGAATAGAGCTAGATATCAATGAATTTACCTATTGAGCTGATTTGGCCATCATTTTGTACTCTTCCCGCCATCTGGTCGTTCACATCTCACATATATTCATTCTTCTGCAGGAGGTCTGGAGTGAAGCCTAAAGGAAAAACCAGCTGCAGGTCTGAAGACTGTCAAGATCCCATACACTTTCATCTCTGGGTCTGGTCCAGTGCTTCACCATTAAAAACAGAGATACCCTCAATGCAGAAGGTGGTTCACAGCACCCACCTCTCTGCTGACTACAACTCCCTCCATCTTAATAAATTTAGTTATTTAGACATTGTGAATAAACTTTCTTCCCTTCCATAAAAGCTAAATGAAATAGGGACTGTAGTAGAGTGTTTGCTTCAGACTCACTACTGTTATGTTTTGCTTTTGAATTTAACATGCAGATTTAGCCTGATTAACCATGATCTGAGGGTCAAAGACATATGGTGGCACATGAAACGACAGCTGTCTACACAGTTTCAGTGAGACAATGTTTGCAGGAAATAACTCAACTGTGGCAGTGCTGCAGATCTTTCAAGGAGGCTTCTGCTTTTCTGTTCTCTGAAAGGCTTTCTCTGCAAATTTCTGTAACTCTCACAGTTATTGTTAACGCAAACAGTATTGTTCTTTCCTTAATTCACTGACACTTTCTTCACAGGTTCTCTTATATTTCAGTTCAAAAAGGAAGAAAGCTAGTGCTGTTCTGCCTTACAACATGGGTCGGGGGGTGAGGTGGGAATGGTTTTTGCCTGTCTTGTAAACCGTAGTTAAGAAAAAACAAAAAATGCTAGCTACCACTTGTTTTTTGGCTGAACATTGAATCTGAAAATGTCTGTTGCATGTACTATGAGAGAAAGGAGACCAAAACCATGTTGTAATGTAAAGAATAGTTTGCATAAATGTTATTTTAAGTTGGGCTCTCTTCACTGAAAGGATTTCGGAGACCAGGAAACAGAAGGGATGGAGAGGTGGGAAAGAGGAATTCCCGTCCTTCATCCTTCCTCAGTTCCCTGATAACAGTATTGACTGAGTGGCAGCAGCTCACAATGGAGGAGCGGTTATCAACTGTAATTTGCCCTAATTCTTCTGCCTTGAAGAAGCGAGACAAGCCAGGCTGCCAAAATGTGGCCCTTGAGTTCCCCAGGGAACGTCAAGCTGGAAATACTGTAGTGTAGAGCTGGGCTTTAAAAGTGTGAAGGAGACGCAAGATGAGACTCAAGTAGAGGTTTCTGACCTTCAGCTTCAGTCTCGATTAGACTTGGCACAGCTATGGCTCCAAGCCACTCATACAGATTGTCAGTAACGTAAATGCACAAAACCAGACAATCAGAAAAAAGCTAGTAAAAATAGGTGTCTATAAAAATTTAGTCACCTGTAGGACTGCTAAACAAGGTTCTTAAAAACATTGTTACTGGCTCAGTGCATTTTAGTTCAACCTCTGCACAAGTCCTCACTAAGAGTGCAGAATTTAAAACATCCATTACTGGAGTTAGTTTCTCATGTAGGATTTCTGGGAAAGCCTAGAATCTGGTTAGTTCCAATTATAGCCTCCCAACAGTGTTATCTAAGCCATAATTAATTACATGTACATATAGATATATGTTTAATTATTTTTACACAAACTTTTAATAAACACTGGAGATTTGGAAATTGTAACTACAGGCTTGGAAAACATACTCAGCTGTACTTATTTAGGTGAGTGATTGGCTTTTGAACTGAAATCAGCAACAGAAAAATGCTTCTGATAATGCAGATTTCAGAAATTAGAGACATGAAAGCATCTGTCAAGGCTATGACAAGCCTGGTATAAAGAATCATTGTATCCTGTTGCTGAAATAGTTAACAAGTAATTTGGCACACCACTGGGAAGTAATTTCTCCTATTTGAGTGGGGCTAGTGCTAGCATTCAACCTTGAAAAAATATTTAATTCAAAAATCTGTTCATAGAGTTTTTATATTTAAAGGAATTCATAAACTGTAACAAAGCTATTTCAGCAGAAGTATTGAAATGGAAAAAGAGATTTTTCATCCTGCATTCATCTGCCATTGTCGAAATTCAGAAAATTCTTTACATTTTACTATCAAGAAAACTACATAAGTACTAGCCTTGTTTAGAAGAAGAGGACTCTATGAGTATTATACAAGACTATTGACAGTTTGTTTCCTTCAGGTACCATGATTTTACATTTGAATTTGACCCAAGTGATGTGCTGAGAAGTGTTCAGCTGATAAAAAGAGTCTTCTGTGAAACTGTCATATTTTTGGCTTATTTTAATAGTCAATGGTTTCATGTCAAAGAGACACTTCACATTTGTTACAATTGGCAGCTTTTTTGCTTTTTTTTTTTTTTTTTTTTTTTTTCTCCAGGAAGCTATAAAGCCCTGATTGGAGCTGCAGCAAAGCCCTCTGCAATTTGCTTGGCAGGAAACTGGCATGAAAATTGTGCCACTGAACTAACAAGAAAGAAAAACTCCTTGAAGCCAGTGGAATTTTGGACACCCTCATGTTAACTGTTCAGACTGAGACCACTGCATGACCTTCCTTATTTCATATGGGGTTTTTAGTCTGATTCTCCTCAGAAATGTGGTTTACTTATTTGTGTTTTTTACCTGCTGGTTGCCCTATCCTAATACTTCCTTTTTTTTTTTTTAATTGGCCGTATTCAAACAAATTCAAAAGGCAGTAGGTGTGGAAAACTTAAGGGAAATTATGTTTCTGTAAATTTCATGAAAATCGATGTAAGTAGAGGAAAGATCCAAATCAGTGCTCCTACTGGGGAACAAATATTATACACCGTTCTCAGCAGCAGGCTGCTTGCCAATTGGCACTGGAGTGCTGGCCAGCTAATCAGCCCGCACACAGCTCGGGCACTAGCTGTAGCATGAGCTGCTACTTGTGAGCGAAGGCATCCTAGGGACTAGGGAGGGGAAAGGAGTTAGTGTGGTTTGAGGCTAGAAGTGAAGGGTTTTGTGGGACAAAGGATAGAAATCCATAAGAAATCCGGCTTTGTTAAATGCATTGCTCACCAACAACTTTGTTTTATCTAGCCTTAAATGTATTACAGTAGAAGGAAGTTAAACACTGTAATAAAAGAAGTGTGCAAGCTGAAATATTTTGGGTATAACTGAAAGAGGGAAAAGAACTCAAAACCACTCTCCCCCCATTTCTACGAGAATGTGCTTAATTAAAAGGGAGAAACAAAATAAACTGAAGGTTAGTCTCCTTTGAAGCTTGCTGTCTTCATGCCATAGTTTTATCTGCTGGGTAAGCAGCGGGTAGTAAGGGGTAAAATTATATTAAGATAAAAATATTTTTGTGTATTACTAATAGTTCCTATATACAGGTATTATTTCTAAAAGTACATTTAAAAATCTCATAGGTAAAACTCTATCTGAAGCCACCCATACAGAGATATAAGCTACACAGCACAGTACAGGGCTTAAAAGTATTTTTATTTGTTAGATATTATGAAGACAAACAAACAGCTTCGTTTGGAAAAATAAGTGGGGGTGAAATACACTGAGAGGATGGTGGTAAAAACCTCCAGAGGCAACACACTCAAATATTCCTGCATTAGCAAGTATTCCTTGCAAGCCCTTTTCCTGCAGAGTCATTGCCTCTCTTGGAGGCTGTTTTGGCACATCGCTCAGGCAGAATCACTGCAAGTCACTGCCCCTTGGCAAGGCACAAAGGTCTAGTTGGATGGCAGAAATTTACCTACACTGCAGCTTTTGGAAAGGACATACTATCAGCCTTTCTTGAATGCCTAACTAAAGTACTTCATAGCTTATTAGAAAACAGAATTTGGTCCCCAATCCTCTTTCCACCATTCGTTCTGATGGCTGAAGTAAAATCTCACAAAACTCAGAAGTCATAGCCATGAACTTCAAGGCATTAGTCTGTATAAACTTTTACCAAAACTCTAGAACATATTTATGTGCATTAATTGCTATCATACATTCTGTGATGGTAATCCATTACACAAATTTATCCTCTCCATTAAAGAAATAGGACTTTTTAATGTTAATATAAACGTTAGGCTTTATTAACATTTAATGTTAAATGCTGTTAGAAGGCTGTTAGAATCACCTACACATCTGCATGAAATCACTAGGAGTCTTTTCATTATCTTCCAGGATGAGATGATGAACTGCTGAAAGAGGAGGAAAGGGTTGTTATGGATCTCAAATTTCACTACACATTTTTTAAAAAATCCCACCACCAAATATGTAAAAAACCAATGAAAAGTTAGTAGATTGGCTGATCTGCTGATCTGATAAAGCTTTATTGTGAGTTTTGACTGAATTGATTTCAGGACTAACATTTGCAGGATACAAACCATAAACTGTTAATGACAAATTGAGAAATTTCACTTTGTTATTTAAACAGCACGTGACTCAGTTTTCATTAGTGAGATAGCTGTTTCACTTCAAAAGTCCTAAATGCAGTAAATGGGTATTTTAATCTTATTCAAATTTTTTGAAAATCCTAATTCATTTACCCACTAATTACTTAACAAGTAGTATGCTGTGAAATGAAGAATGGGTGTTAAAACAAAATGGTTTATAATAACTGGCACAATTCCCAGAAATCAAGCTATTTCACATTCTTGGTGCACTGCCAAATATGTTTTTGTTGTCTTCCTCTGTCAGTGTAAACAAACATGGTGGTGGCGGCTGCGGGAAAGGCGGAAGGGCTTGAGGTCGGACTGGCTTTGTCCTTGTCTTACAGCACATCTCCACCCCCTGCTACTCCCAGACACTTCTGCAGATCTGATTTCCCACATTACTGCAGCATAAAGGAAGTTTAAAAGAGCTGCAAGTATACTTCATAGGAAGGTAATAAGGCATTGCAAGACTAACTTCACACTTCGCTCGTCTGTCAAGGGGGTCTCCCCTTCCCAACAATACCCCAATGTTTTGGTAGGCAGGCTCCAGCCCACTTAGCCAGCAAGGAGGCACGGGTGGAATGCCAGGTATGTCTACAGAGCAAAGTAGTGCAGGCAGCCTGACGCCAGGAGAGAATAGGCAGGTACCTATTGAGTTACAGGATTTCTACAAATCTAATCCACGTGTAATGTGAGACTTATTACAGAGTCAGCCTCTGCCAGGGCTGTGAAAAGTCTGGGGATATGAACAGCCCCAGAAACAATGATCCCAGTTAACTCATTGCAACCCAACATCAGTTGACCAAAACTAATGCTGTCTTATCCTTGTAATTCATTTCTTTAACAGCGATTACAAGCTGTATCTTATCAAGTATTTAATAGCAAATGCAAGAAATTACTGATAAGACTGTGGGTGACATTGTGTCTACTGCAACCATGTGTATTTCTAATGAAGTTTATATTTATTGACTGATATGTGTAATGTATGCAAATTAAGGAAACGCTTTTAACATGACAAGCATTTTCATACATTTGAAACAGTAAAACTATTCTCAACAGCTAATAATACAAAGAAAAATATTCACAAGTTTCCAAATCCTATTACAATTGAAAGACTCCTTGTTGATTTTTTGGGCATATTGGGAATAAACCGCAGCATTTAAAAATGGCTATCTGCTACAAATCTGCAAATTTCTTCAGTCACTATAAGGTTGGATGAGAGCTCTGCTAACCCATTTGGTATCTAATCATTAGGCATCATTTTAATCAGGCACCTATGGTACTGTATATTCTCAGCTAATGAAATCTTTCCTTCACTTGATATCTTACCTGACTTTGTCAAATAATTTAGTACAGCCTTTCTCAAACAATTAACATTTAATTTGGATGCCATTCACCATAAAGAATAAGTTGATTTTATATTGTGGTTAATGAATGCCCACATTTCTAGAAATGGTCTGCAGTTGTTCAGGTTATATTTGAAAGCCAGAAACTCAGAAATGGTAATAAATGTTGTTGAATCCACACTCAGAGTTGCACCTTGCAACAGACTAGTGATTTTGTTCCTTTCCTCAGGCTGTTTAATGGCTACATGACACCTTCAGAAAAGGTCAACTGCTATGGGGTCTGATATTATCAGTTCATCAGTGATACCCATCTGGCTATTTACTGACACATATATTCTAGTCTAGCAACCAAAAGCAAACAAGGCTTTGGAAGAACAGCGGCCCAGCCATGACAGAATTTGAAAGTTTGTTCAGGCTACATTAAGAATGATTATTTTGCCCAATTTGTAACCATTTTGTGACTGATAAAATCAGAACTTCAGAGATCATTTACAATTATGAGTTTCTCCTTTCTAATAGAATTGCAATGCAGAAATACTTTGCTGATTGGTACCTGGAATGGGAATATGGAGGATACATTTTATATTTGATATATTTGACCCAAGTGATGTGGAAAATTTATGTCTCTTATTTTTCATGGCTCCCATAATCTGAGAATGTCCTGTGCATAAAATTGGAGGAAATGGACAGAACATAAGGACTTCAACATGTCTAATGATAAAATATAAAACCTCAAAATTGCTTTAGGTACCTAAGTGCCTAATGAGGGCACCCTCTTGGGCTAGATCAAAAAAGAGCTTAAAATCTTCAGAAGCTAACATTGCAGGGCGGTGTCTTGAGTGTGGATGCAAGCAATGCTCACTGTTTGATATTTGAGGAAGACAAAGTATTTCCTAGCAGGTTTCACAGGAGTTACCATGCTGTGGAGGATGCCGTGTAAACCAGCCAGTTGGAAAACATTAAAGATGAGTTTACTAAGTACCTGTCTAGGATAAATCTTTGCTTAGCACTAGGTGGAAAACCAACTTGTTCTGTACAGCTTGGAAACATACTTTCATAGAAATTTTTCCACCTTGTTAAAAAGGTGGAACAAGGATTATCCCTTTCTTCATTCAGCTTCTTGGACCTGCCATTCAAACTAAGGATTTCAAAACCATCCCTTACATGTAGAAGCCTCCCATGGTCTTCCACGGTAAGTGGTAACATCCAAAGCCTGACCAGATTTGACATTTTGGAACACTATTTTCCCTGTTAACATACAGTTCCAATATTTCATTTGTCACAACCAGCAAGAATAAAGCTACTTATTTCCTCCTGACCAAAAAAAGCCCCAGTAATAAAAGAGCAAAGCAGTGCTGCTTCTTGATACTTATATGGTAGTTGCAAATGCTTATATATTTGCCTCTTGCAATTTTCTACATTACCTCAGTAGAAACTTTTAACCCCATTTGCTGGAGATCTGGGTAAAAGTTGATGCTTAACATTTAGGTTGTCACATGAAGTCTCAGCTTGCCTAGCGTTCTTTACTCCTCCTTTTGATTAGTCTTATCCCTGCTTAACCTCTGTGGTAGGTAAAAAGACATTGTTAATCAATGCTTACATTGTGTAGGCCCCTTAGAAATAGCATTCAAAACTTGAAAAAGCAAGAATGTACAGGGTAATCTACAGTAATCTTCTCAACCCTAGGAACGCTTTTGATTGGAATGATAATGCAACTGAAAAGGTAGCAACTTTTAAGACAGTCTTCCTGAAGCAATAAGGACATTAAACCAATGAGAGTGTGGTTGTCTTTTTTATTTTAAAGCAGCAAATGGAGAGTTTCAGTAACCTTACCTAATAGGCTCCACCAAATATTACAAAATGTTATGTAAACTGTTGACCTCTGTTGGATTTATTGCAGATTTGCATTTCTGTTATTTGATGGATGGAATACATGAAATAGAATGATCATATCTTTGCAACTAAATGACTAAAAAAATTCTGGATATATTACTCTTTAACACATACAAAAAAAGTTAGCTTATTAACACATGCTTATTTTCCACTAAAGTCTAGAATTATAGCTTTCCCAGAAATCACTTACATTTGTGTAAGACATAGAAACATAGAATCATAGAATAGTTTGAGTTGGAATATTCTTCCTCTCTAAATAAAATGATAAAGCTAATCTAAGATTCACAATGTTTGGTATTTTGGTGGGGGTTTTTTGGGGGGGTGGGGAAGTGGGTTTTGCTGAAAAACAACCTTGTAATATTTTCATATTGACTTAGCATCGGGCTTTTGAATTTGGTAAAGTATAATTTCACTAAAATTAAGGTGTGTAAATGTGTTTAGCCACCTTCCTTCAACCTTATAATTCACATATGCAATAGTTCATAAAGTTCTGCAAAATAAAGCTAAGAAATAGTGGAAGTCTCTCCTTTTTAAATCACAATTCTTGAAATACTGAAAACATTGTTTTCATACCTACATTTAAATTATTCTAGTTCTAGTCTAAATTAAATTTTGCTTGTAAGAGATTTTCTTTTTTTCTTTAAGATCCCTAAAAGAGATTTAAAAACCTGATTTCATATTCCTAAGCCTTTTGCAAAGGCAGAAATGATAAATCTCTTGCATGTTAATTTCCAACCCACACACATTCTCTTTCCTGAAAGCCTCTGGAACCTTTCAGATATGTACAACATAATTTATAAATAACTCATCTAAATACTATTTAAAACACACAGGCGGAATTTGGCTCAGTGACTATTATATACTATTGAGAGTGTATGTGAATGCATTGTTTGGAAGAGGTGCAGGTCTGTGTAGCCCTTGTGAAGACACAAGAAGGGCAAGCATCACTGTGTTGGTGAGTTCAATTAGCTGACTAACAACAAAGTAGTACTGCTAAAAGTGAAAACTGGGTTAGAGTAGTCATCAGAGCTGTTTAATAGCTGACCAATTCTTTTTTTGTGCTTGCCAGGAAATGTAATGAATATATCAATGTAAAAAATATGCAGGCTGAACACTTAATGCACTGGTACAGAAGGTAGGAATCTTGCTGCATATTTTTCACCCATCAGTCTTTAGAGGCCTTTGAAAGACAACTAAGAAACATAAGACATTTGTAAGTTTATTGATGAATTTGTTAATGGGATGCCTGTACTTCAGTAGAAAATTCTTATGTGTCTGAAATACAGAAGATTTAAAAACTTTTAAAAGTTACAGACATTGTTACTATTTCCCATATTTGTACTGTCTTTATAAGTTTACAGGATTAATTAATTACTTTGCAAAGAAGGTAGCTAGCTGGAAAATCTTCCTCAATTCCTCACCAATGTCCTCAAGGTCAAGGCTCAAGCCTTACTTTGGACATGGTTTGGAAGCTAACGGACACAAACCAGCTGGTCCCACAGTCGCCTCTGCTATCCAGTCTCTTTGCTGGGCTCACGCTTGTAAGAACAGAGCTCTGGACACCTACTGACAAACTGGGCTTGTGGCACAGCCCATGATCAGTTGATGCTGAAAGTTGAGACAAGTGAAGACATTTCCAGGTCAACTAGCGAAGTCTGGTGTCCCCAGTTCTGTGCTCTGGAGTTCAGGTTCATGGAGGCCTGGTGGACCATGAGAAAGGGTGGCTAGTTTATTTATGAGACTGGCTTTGACCTTCCTGGCTTTAGCTGCATAACTGTACACAGTAGCTAATATTCATCCCTGGAGGTGTTGGCTGGACTGGGCTTTCAGCAACGTCGCCTAGTGGAAGGTGTCCCTGCCCATGGCAGGGGGCTTGGAACTAGATGATCTTTAAGGTCTCTTCCAACCCAAACCATTCTATGATTCTATGTTTTAATGTCTTGATTTACAAGTCTGCTGTTGTTAACAATTCTGCCTTACTGTTGGCAGAAATTTAGGCTCTCTGGGAGTTTTTCTCCCAGCAATGAAACTAAAGACTGAGGATCAGTGCCAATGTTCATGAAAGTAAGCTGTTCTGTTTTGTGTGATTCTATGAAGTTGCTTTTGAAATTCCTGAGAAATGTGTGTTTCCTACAATATGCTACACATGGCTTTAATTAAAAAACCAAAACAACTCTCCTGAAAAACTATTTTCTGTCAAAAATGCTAAAACAGGAGCAGAATGTGGTAACCCCGGCTATGAATTGCTTTAAGCCACATTGCTTGTAGCTTCAGGAAAGCTGTGTTGTTTGAACTCTGTGCTGGTCTTTGGCCACATTGTATTTGGAACGGGTTCTACGAACAAAAAAGGCAAAAAAGGGCTCCACAGTGCTGCCGCTTGCTTAGGAGACCATCAAGTCTCTTCACTACTTTGGACATGATAAATTCTTAGACACAAGAATTTTCTCCATTTTGTTCTCAGTGATACTCTGAGAGGTCTGTCTTCTTCAGCTCATCCCATGGATGGTCTCCTCCAGCCTCAGAGACAAGCTGGCATTGCTTTTATCTGCACTCATGGTCCCTCCTCAGGCGTGCAGAAGGGTCTCTGTCACATCTCTGTGACACCCTTCACTTGCAGGATGGTGCTGATATTCACTTTCAGCTCTCATGAGGAGCAATGGGTGCCAGGCTTACTGTTTTAGAGAAACAAATGCCTAATCCATCCTTTTGTGTGTGTTGGGCTGCATGCAGGCTCAGGCATTGATTGTTGCTGCCTCATATCATCTGATTTCTGTTTTCAAGCTTTGCTTTGCAACTGTTGTCACTTAGCCCTCTTTTGGTTTTGTTGCAGGCAGAGATTATAGCAGGATCAAATGATTCAAGGAGCTGCGGATCTCAGCAGAAGTTAAAATGACTTTGCCTTAATCTAGTTGTGCTTTCTCTTAACCCTGGCCATTTTGCACAGACCCCGAGTCAGCTAATGCTCAGCTGTCATGTCAAGAGCGCTGCCACCTGCCCAGCCCTGGCATCCTGAGCTGATGAATGTCACCAATTGCCTCCAGCATAAACGAAAGGGCCACCTCCCAAATTATTAGCCTGGGAACCAGCTGATGTATTTTAGTGGC
>JAOXNO010000020.1:18888650-18899613 GCA_028565335.1 Limnodromus scolopaceus
ATTTCTAATGCAGCGAGTGGTTTAAAAACCTGCCAGAAAAAAGATTGGTCAAGAAGGATCCAAAAGCTGGCATCTTTTCCCACAAATGCAGTAAATATCTCTCTGTCTTCTATATTAAGATGGGAAGGGCAGAGAGGGGCGGAGGGAACCACATAACAGTCTTTACAACAATTTTCCCTTTTCTTTTTTTTTTTCCACCAGTAAAAATATGTCTTAACCAGTTGATCAATGGCAGCAAAATTTTTCTTTTCCAATATAATTTTTTCTCCTTTAGTTCTGCTTGTGTTTTTATAGGAAATCGTTAGCTATGTGTGATTTACACTCTGGTGGTTACACAGATCCTTTTTCCTACCTGTTTTGTTCTTAAATTGAGCAATAAATAGATTAACTTTCTTCTAATTCCATTATCAACATAATTAAAATAATGGGTTTCAGAATGCACATCTACCAGAAAATATTACCTACTGCCTTTGTATGTACTGCCACAATAGTTTGGCAAAATGGATTTTATGCCGTGTAATGACTTTCTTGACTTTGCTCTTGGAGAGTTCACTTTCTGAGTAACATGACAATAAAACCTTTTTAACTCTACGTACTTACTGATTTGACAGGGAGTAGATAAAGTGATGCAGGAGAACTGGATATTTGTAATTATAATAAATACAGGTACCTTTTATTTTTCCATCAAACTTTTCTTAATTTTTAAATATGCCGGTTAGCCAACACTGAAGCAAAGCCATTGCAGTGAGTTTCCTCCGTGCAGAAAAAGAAAACCCCTCATAATTCCTCATTTAATAAACATTTATGATAATGAAGAAATTTCACCTGTCATGCCATCAAACTACTTTTATATTCTGACATTACTTCTGAGATTACTGCTTTGCAAATTGGCTTCGAGCATGATTTGCTATGTGGATAAAAGAATGGATAGTCACTATGTGGTCAATAAAGTCTCTTCTGTCACATTAAACTCCACTTGAAGTAACCCAAATATCTTCTGAGTATTCACTATATAACTCAGGAACTATTATTGTCACAATCACTTTATCTTTTATGATCTAATTGACTTATGTTCTTGATGGGAAGGCAGGTTTCCAGCAGCTTCTTTCTAGAATTGCCTCTGCTTACTCAGCAAATACAGGTTACGCAGAGATGACCCAGTACCCAAAATTTCTCTTCCTTGTTTTCCTTCCTGTTTCCCTCTCAACCAACAGAGAAGGAAATAAAAACACTGACTTGTTCTCTCAGCAGTTAATTTATGCTTCTTATATGCTTTTTTCAGTTCACATACCAATTGTTTGAATAAGATTTGAAAGAGCTCTCTTATTAGGCCTTCTGAAGAAAATTGCATTGTTTCAGAAGCTCTGCTCATTCCGAGATCCAAATTGGCATGTGAAATTTTCTGATAGCTCGGTAGGTAAACAGTACTCGGGGTTTTATGTTAACTGTTCATGAGACAGTACTATTTTGCTCACAACTTTTAAATCTTGGTTCCAAAGCTTATTAAACATGCAAAGCTCTACTGAACTGTTCATTGTGGCTCCAGTTACAGTTCTAGAGCTATAAAGCTCTAGTTATTGTATTTTTGCTCTCTAAACAATCCTTGAAGTTTTATTAATATAGTGTAAATCCTTTTACGGATCTTTAAAGCTACCTCTTGATTATTTTCTCTGTGTTTATTTCTCCTACAAAAAGGTTAGTTAAAATGGAAATGTGAGTTGGAAAGATAATTCAGTTTTAATTTCTAAAGCCTAGCAGTTTTAAATTACTGTATTTTTGCATTGCAGCACTTTTAAGGCAGAAGAAAAGAAACGATAGTATGCTTGTGTCACTGATGTTGAAAATATTTTAGCAAAAAAAAGGAGGGGGAAGGGAGAAAGAGGGAAACAGGACTTTAGGCCAGGTGTTTTACTTGAGACTGACAACTGTTTTTAAAACACTGCTGACCCTTTAAGCCTGTATCCTAGCATAATATATGTTTATGTGATACATTGCAAATAGAAAAAGAGAAGATTCTCTAAATATTAGACTAAAATGGGAACTTACTTAGACAGAAATATTATAGCAAGATTTACCAAACAGTGTCTGAAAAAAGTACAGTGACTACTACAATGTCATGACAGAAGTGGAATAGTTTTATTTAGAGCGGCATATTTTCCGTATGGACTTGAACTGAAGCTTACTCAAGTCAATGGAAAGACTCACTTGAATTTTAAATATGATTTGCACGAGGTGCTTTTAACAACTTAAAATATTCTGGATTAAATAGCTTGGTTCCTTTATTTTTGCTGTAAGCCACAGTGCTAAATTTCTGTATTTGCTAATTGTCTAATTACCAAAGTAGAGTGAAATATGGGGGTTTGAGATATTTTTAAACGTTATTTCTGTGCTCAGAGAGGAAAAATAGTATCTAATTGCTTAGAACTTGAAAAAGCAATTTTGATTAAGAATAAAATGTCCATGGAGTGAAAATATTGGTCTTTATTCTGCACAAAACAGTTTGATTTACCAAAAGTTGTTTATGTACAAAGATTAATTCTGAGTACTATCAACCTAAATTTCCCTGCAGTTGAGATGAAGATGACCATTATTCAAAGAGTGACATTTACAGGAAAGTCTACTTAGGTATGGCAATTCTGTGTCTTGTAAATGGCTTCACTAACCCTTTGTGGGGTTACTCCTGGAATGAATTATGCTGGTTGTGGTTGTGCTGATCACTTAGAAGAAAACAGAATTTCATCCCCTCAGCAACTGCTAAAAGAAACAGGACTAAGGAGGGAACTATCCATTGCAAAAAAAAAATCTGTTAATGTAACTTAATGAAAACATAATAAGAAATTGTTTTCTTTCTCCAAAACAGTCTGTCACATATTCAGCCAGTTAAAATGTTACAATACTCAGCAAAATTTCTTTTGTGAGCTTTTAGTGACTCCAGTGTTTTTTCTCTGGAACTTTGCTCCTAGAATATGCTATAAACATGCTAGATCTGTGCTGAGGAAATCAAAAAAAAATCAAGCACATGAAAAATGTGGTTTGGGACCAAGAAATAATGTCATCAAGTAAGTGTGAGAGAGATGGAATGAATAAAGAAATCCTAGCTTGAGTTTGCTGCATGTTCCGTGGAACAAGGGGTTTGCCCACCATACTGTGGCAACCAACTGATGAAATTACTGAAAATTAATAATAATTAGTGCTTTAGAAAGTCACTGTACAGAAGACAAAAGAAAAATTCTGTTAATTATCCCATAACATAACTAACATATGATATTGCATATGTACAGATGCATAGATTTAAATACACCAGGTATTTTTTCTCTTTGGTCAGTAAAAAATTCTTTGGTGTAGATACACACACAAATAGAAAAACCAACATGATTCTTGTGGCCAAATTTATACTATTGTTGAAGTTTCAGCTTCTACAATCCTCAATTTTTGAGGTTTTTAGGTTTGTAAGTTTGATGGTGCATAAATACATTTTTGCATTCACTTTCTTATGTTTATTGTTTTAAGTCTGTGGATTAAAAGAGGGGCAAGACAGGGGTTGATACGTTGCATCATTTCACTCATAGTCAATATAATGTATGTAGAAAGTCCAAAGGATGAAGTGCTCTACTCATTCTGAGTTGGTACATCAGGCTAGCATGTATCTGGTGTGCCAGTTTTTGTCATGAGTGGTATACAAGAGAGAGATCTGGCTGACACTTATAGCCCAATCCCAGGAAAACAGATAGCCATTTACACCTGGATCAACAGGTGGCACCTTTAGGATAAGTCCTATAGAGGCTGAGATGCAAAGCATGTATCTCTGTAGCAAGGTATTTTACATATGGAAAGCCAAAGTCAAATGGAAATGTACGCTTGGATATGGCATAGACTAAACCGGGTTTTTGAAACACAGCATTTCTGCATCAATGTATTCCAGGTGCCAGTCTCTGGAATGAGATTGTCATTTGCTTCAGGACTATCCTCACATATACTACATATACTCACTTTGTATCTGCAATGAAGCCCCTTAGATGCAAAACCAACACACTGAAGTAGGTTTGCCTTGCAAGGCAAACTGACTGAGAAATGAAACAGTCATTCACTCTGTAACGCACCCCGTCTTAGGTAGGCACTGCAATCCACGCAGTACCTTCAGGCCGTGTAACAGAAAACTTCCAGAAGCCCAAACCAGATGGAGAGAACCACTGACTGGGCTGTGGGTAGGAGGAAGTCTGTTTGCCTGAAACAGAGCCAGGTTCAGAACCACTGCCTTGAAACTCACGTTAAAGCAGCGAGTAAGAAAAACCTGGAAAGATTTGTTTTGACTCAAGTCAGCATTAAGTCAAGGGAAATAAGTGAGTAAAAGACGCTTCCCAGAAAAAAAGCAAGTGTCAAAAAGAAAAATAGTTGCACACACCAAAAAATTTCAAGCCTCATAACTGGCTTCCTCCTTGATTTCTCATTTCATTCAGTAGAAATCCTGGTGATGGTTTTGGGCTTTCATTCAACACATTCCAGAGTTTATGTGCTCTGATGAATGACTACACATTTCCTAGGGTGCACTATGTCTTTTATAAAAAGATAAATAAAAATATATAACTGGAAGTCAGCCTGAAACCTCAGAGGTGAATTTCACCTCTGAGTAGGAGAGCTTGCCCAGGGTTTAACACCCTGTAGAAGCTTCATATCGTGTCCACGGCATCATCTCTGTGAGAGTGCTCTTCATATTGTACCATTGACCACATGCTTGCCCCAAAGAGCTGAAGGATGCCCACTTATATAAACCCAGGGTATAAGTGAAACAGAGAAGAGGCAAATATTTCTCTCAATGGCTTGTTCAATAGTGGGAAAACAATGGGGGAAAAAGAGACATTAGCCCTGCTCCTCTCCTTTATCATTGCTATTTTTTCCCCTGTGGAACTCATCTGTCTCACTGCTTTATACATCTAAATTACTCTAGGTTTATGTGGGAGAACTGGAGTTAACTGTAGTTCATCAAAAGTCTCCTGAGGATCTGACAGCAAAAAATATTTTAAGATAACTCTGCAGGTTATGTGCCTAGATAATTACGGATTTTATAGTTATGATTTGAGAGGGAAGGCAGGCATGGAAACTTTTAAATTATCTAAATATTTTGCATTTCAAGAGTTAAAATGGAAAAAGTTAGAAAAATATTTGTAGAATAAATTTTTCCAATGGAAGTACCAGTGGGACTTAACTACTCTGTTAATTTTGGTGTGGAATCAGACAAACAATAAAAAATTTATTTTTCCCTCTTCGCACAATAATCCGTTACCATTACTTACAATCAAGAGCTAAATGGAAGCTCTTTCCTTTTTCCTGAAAAGCTTAAGAGGAGCTCTTAAACGTAATTTGCTATTTAAATACAGAATTTACTAATTCCATAATTGTATGTTGTATACAACTACTGTTCAAATGTAAGCAGATACAATATACAATGTTCAATTTTGTTTACAAAATTTTTTGCATTATTTTCAGATGTACCTTTCTGGGTCACTTCAGACTTACTAGAAACGCTCGCTTCTGTTGGGGTTTGTCAAAACCAGAAGTATTCCCTTTCAATATCTTATCAGACATGTTCACTGCCAAATTTTTATTACACTTACATACCCTACTATGAAGATATGCTTTTTCCCTTCCCTCTCCTAGCTATCTAGTTACCACACCTCTGTCACCATCATGGAGACCTTAACAAAAATGACCTAGAGAAACTCAGTAGAATTTTCCTCCTTGTGAAGTAGTCCTCCCATTTGTGCAGCCAGCTTTGATATTCTGTCAGACACACAAACCAATTCTAATAGCCAACTGACCGTTCAAGATGTTCCCTTTTACCACCACATTTTGACAAGCTAAAAACAGAGCTGAGCTTTCAGTTTCAAGAAAAAAATTTTATCCCACCTGATAAGTCACTAAGGAGTCCCTGTTAGTGTTTCAGGGATGAACATTCTGAACAATATTAAGAAAGAATTCTATTTTTCTACAGATCATCTGACCCATTCCATTACAGTTACAATTTTAGTTGTTTGGAATTTTAATTAGAAAATATTAATTTCATAAGGGTAGTGATTATTTCCATGGAATACATTGCTGCTTCTGCTCTCTAGTGAAAGTCTGAGTTCAAATGTTCTGTGAAAGTTTCTTCAGAGATTCTATGTTTTATACTGAAATATTCCTGCTTCTCTACAGTGTATTCTAGAATAGACTTTAAGAATAGGCTCTTATGTTCCCAGACAACATTGTAAATGGAAGCAGTGTGTGGAAGTTCCACAAATTTTATTTGTGCAGCAGATTTCTATCAGTGGAGAAACGATACCTTGCATACAAGGAACTGGAATGCTGCCACTGAATTTAGTGGAGACAGGATTTTAATTTTCATATATTTTATGGGAACTTCAAGGTAGTGAATGCTATTTTCTCAAAGAAGTTGAAGAGAACTGAGAGAACATAATACTTTAAAGGATCAGAACTGGGCAGAAAATGCAATACGTGTGTAAAAGAGAAAATGTAGTCGTATAAGGATTCGGTCTTGAAAATCTTGTCTACATCATTCTTAATGTGTCTTAGTACACATGGTGGTAGTCATGGTGGTAATGCACTCAGAAATAAGTGTTAGCTGGACTAGGGAAAAAAATAACCTTATATTGGTCGTTTATTCCTGCAAGAATGGATTTTAAAATCTTTCAATATGCACTGGATAGCTTCTACATGTACTGCTGAAGCAATGTATGCTTTCTTGCTACTAGATGATTTGTAAAGCCTTATTATTTGTACTCTGTGCAACATCCTCTTTGCTTTTTTGGAGTGGTGAATACTGAAAACTGAAAGCGGATGGAAGCAAGCATACTTTATTTTACTTACAGAATCTGACATGTAATTATTTTTGTAGGGCACAATTTTATCTTTACCAAGAAAGTCACACTAACTTTTACTGACCAGTAAGCCTTAACGTGGGCATCATTCTCTGTACTTATCCAAGAACATATTCAAATGTATAATAGCCTCTCTGTCCCTCCAGATTTTACGATAATGAGCAAAGTAGAAAGTAGAAAGCATTAGGCATATCTTGCCCAAACAATCAATAATCTACTGTGTACATATAGACTCAGGAAAAGAGGCACATGGAAGCATCATACATAAAATATGATACTGGGGATAGAAAAAAAGCCCCCTTTGTTTTCGATAGTGAAACAAGTCACACATTTTAAAATACGCATTTGTCTTCTATTTCTTATTAATGCACGGTTTGCTCCAGTGTACTTTCTCCTTGATTGCATGAATGATATGGAAAGACTGCTATTTTGTAGTATAGTTCCACTGCAGCTGTCCTTGTAGGTGTTCAAGCCTGAGTTGCTACTGAAGGAAAAAAAGAAAGAACTTGTTTAGGATGACAAGTATACGGCAAATAAATCCAAGAAAGCAATAGATCTGATATAGAAATGTAACACCTGCCAGGCAGCTTACGCACAGTATAAACAAGGATTAACACCAGCAGTGGTGCAGCAGATACTGGTCTTAGCACACATATGTTTAAAAGTATTGCAACCTGTGTACAAGAAAAATCACTTCACACACTTGGTATTTCAAATTGCTTTCGGATTCAATACCTACTCCTAGATTGATAACAATACTTGATACAGGGGCAGTGAACAGATTCAGTCCAGAAAGCAAATAAGCTAGAAAATGAGTTTTCCTGCCATCTCCTTGGTTTTAGCTTAGAATACAGTTCTAGACAAGAAGAAATACGGGGCTACTACAACCTAAGCAGTTATTTAGAATACTCTGTTTTACCATTTGCCTCCAGGCAACTCAAACATGAGTTTCACAGATTTTCCTAAGACAATTGCTATCTTTCTCAGGAGAATTTATTCTTCCCTAGGGTGAACAGGTTACAAATAAACATTTTAAAAATCAGCTCCCTATCCAGTTTAAAATCAGCTCAAGCTCAGTAGATTGTGGTTGAGGATCAGATACGACTTGGGGAGTGGATGGTCTCATTGCTGACTTACAGCTCAGGCTGCAGGCATATGGCAACAGATGATCACCGTTAGGGGCGTTAATATAAGGTTAATTGTCTGGGTCAGGCCTCTGCTGGCAGGCACTGGCTACATACAGCTGTGTATGCTATCATCAGCTGAACAGGAGCCGACTGAAACAATCTGTATTCTCTGCTCTGACTACCTGTCCTCCCTAGCACAGAAGGAAAACAAGTCGATGAATGATTATTGAATTTGAAAGCACTAAAGCAAAAACCTTTTGGTATTTGTATCCTCAACTGGCAAGTCAAAGAGACATTTTTTTTGCCTTTTGACAACCTAGTTTTTAATCCATGATAAGGGATCTCAAGGCATCATTCCCATAACTTCTGCCTCTTTCTGGACTGAGAGCAATAAATAGTACCCTTAAGGTTATCTTTTCCCCCTTCTCCCACTAGTGAGCAAGCAGGATGGAAAAGCATCTTCTGAACAGATGGCTCTGCTGGTGACCAAATGATCCCTTTGTACTAGGAGTGATGATAAAGCTTTAACCCTCCCTCACATAGAGAAAACTGGCAATGGAAGTGGATTTAAGGGGCAGTATTCAAGTACTAAGTGAGGGAATGGAACAGAATTCAAGTACTTTTGTTGTCTAACCCTTTTAGCCCTATTAAAGGTCACAGAGACAAACCTTATGGCAATATTTAAGGAAAGAACCCAGATTCATAGCATTCACATTACTATGCACAGCTTTCAGGTGTGTTGATAGGGTTGCCAGCTATTCCACAAACATTTCCCGTGACTAGCTTTTCTTCCCATATTTCTGGAATGCTCTTGCAAGGGCATAGTTGAGCACAGGAATATAATAGCCATCTGAAATACTACCCCAGATCCCCAGTATGACATCCAAAAAGGTCTCAATTCTGAATGTCGTTTCCTGAAAGGAAGCATGGAGAGAGAAGACTGCAGTACTCTGGAGAAAATTGGTTTGAGATCATCAGTGACTGCAAGTAAGTTAGGATAGAACCACAGAAATGGCAGTAATATTTTTCAAAAATGGTGGAAAATCAGGAATGTCCTTCACCACATAGGTGAAATGTCGCTAGTCCTAAGGCTAAGGCGAATATATTGCTCCAACTCAATGAGGATGCAAGTCAAAAAGTTGTCATATTAGAATAAGAGAAAGTAACCAATGATAATAATTAACAGGGCTTCCTTTTCCTAAAGAAAAAAAAAAAAAACACAAGAAGAAATCTTGAGGTTTAATTAATTGTGTTGTTAACTTATCAAAGTCAATGAATTTTATCAAAGTGTAGTCTGGCTTATTAGAAACACATAGGCAGAGTGAATCCTACCATCCTGTCAAGAATAAGGATGCAATAAACGCTACCTATATAGCTTCTGCATTCAAAGTCTATCTGTGTAACATGCTGAGGGTTCTTTGGTGGGGGTACAAGTTACGTGCTATTGCTTTAGCCTTTTAGAATTTCAGCTAGAGAGAATTATATTTATTTACTATTGTATGATCTCAGCTACACTTCAGTTGTAAGGCTGAATTTTATGTATATCTAGTCAGTCTATTCCAGCAAAGAGATAAGTTTAAGGGGGAAATAACTGTGACGCTTTATTTTTCTTTTCTTTATTTCCAAATATTTTTGACACAAACATTAGCCTCTTTTTGTCTGGCTCTTTATAAAATCTTTGATCTCTCCTTGGTGTAGACAGAGTATTGACTTTTTTGCTCCATGCAAACCTGAGTAGTGTTGCTAAACATTTTAGTCATGCTTACATAAAATCTCCCAGAAACCCTAACCTGAGCCCCTTGAGTTCAGGTGATGCCTCTTCTCCCTGACCTCTTCTGCCAAACAAAGGAGAAGGGGGAGGGATCCCTTAAAGGAGTAATAACCACTTTTTGCAAGCCTAACAGGAAAATGTACCTGGTGTTTTAGGCTGTGAAATATGCACTGCCAACCCAAAACCATAACACACTGAGGAGAATTCCGGAAAAGGATCCTGCACACACACATGTTGTCTGCAATAATGGGAACTCAACAACATTCAGTGAGGACACATTATTAGAATCTGGATTTAAACTAAACACAGTAATGGGAATAAAACAAACAGGGAAAGAAGAAGAAAAGGAGAGAGACAGTAACAGCAAGACAACTGTCTGATTCCACATCTCGGGCAGTAACTCACTTGTTAGGTAAAAGATGCAAGTGATTTCAGTAATCTCTTGCAGATGCCATTATAAACTGACATTTTGCTACAGGTATCACTGTAGTCCAAAGAGTTAAACAGCCCCAAAACTAACAAAATCCATCAAATTCTCCCAAGGAGCATAATATTGTTCTTCTGTGTAAACAGTCCTCTTACTCCTTAGGTTATGAGCCAGGTGACTCTCATTAAGTCAATCATCAACTGGTCTTGACCAGCAAGTAGAAAGGAGAAGGCGATCTACCATTATGTAGGCATTGAGTCTAGACTGAACTATTATCTTCAACACCCTGTAGCTCAAAACATAACTACTTAGATTGCTCAGATAATAACCATGGCCAGCCAGCCATTTGCAGCGGCTGTAGCTGCTGGCTTCAGAAGGCAGATAAATATATTAAATCTCTATTAGAGCATTCCATCATAAAGTGCACTCAGCTGCAATACCTTGCTTTTTCTTTTAACACCTCTAAAGAGATATATGAATGCCAGACTGCACTGTGGCATGGATGGCATTGTCATTTCATTATTTGCAGCCGGACCATAATGATATGTAATTTATATCAGCTACTGAAAAAAGAACAATACAAATAAAGATAATCACTAAATGCCTAAGAATCACACTGCTTGTAGAGCTGCTGTTGAGCATAAGTATATAGTTTCATTGCTCCTTAACACCCTGGGATGTTTAATACTGTATTCTCTGCAGGGTGACCTCTCTGTATTTAGTATGACTAATTTCAACTGGACAAAATCACTGTTTTCTAAGC
>JAOXNO010000020.1:18918969-18933034 GCA_028565335.1 Limnodromus scolopaceus
TTTTGGAACATTTGGGGTGCACTAGGTAATTGGCTTTCAGGTGTGTGGAAAAACCCCATTCCCTGCTGTTACAGTGGAGGTTCTTTCAAACGAATGAAGTTCAAAGTATGGTATTCACTCTGACCCTTGCTTTACCCATGGAAACTGGCAGGATTTACATGCATTTATGGTCTCCTTGCTGTACCCATGCGGACTAAGCAGGATGAGCTTTAGCCCTGGAATGCCAGCTTGTGTGTTACTGCTGCTGAATAGCGCAGCACATACTTTAACTTGGAACATAAACACTGATATGTGCTGTTAAATGAAGCTATCCTGGTTACGTACTGGGATGGGGCAAATGCAATGTCTAATCTGTGCCATGTGCAAGACGTGCATCCCTGGAGCCTGAAGCCCCCTGCTCGCAAATGGTATATTCAGGGACCAGCAGCAACGCCGGCTGCTTCGGGCTGGGAGACCACTGGAGCATCACGGCTCCTTCTCGGTGATGATTCACGGTTTGTTTACAGACAACAAGCTTGTGTTCAGAAACAAGGAACCTGTTTCTGAGATGCTCTGAAAAGGTTGAAGAACAGAGCTCAGGCTCCTCAGAAGCTTGCAGATTAATGCTGCTTTGGGGTCTGAGAAGAACGTGCGTGAGGGGTGCTTATCCACTTGGGAAAAGAGCGTGTTTAACCCCAGCCGACAACTAGAATCACACAGCTGCTTGTTCACCCTCAAGAAGGGAGGGGGAGAAAGAGGAAATAAAAAAGGAGGGGCAAGGGAGAGAAAAAAACCTTGTGGGCTAAGATAAAGACAGTTTAATAGAAATAATAACTGAAAAGGAAAAGTAACAATAATAATAGCAACGATAATAATGACACGGATCACTCTCACCTCCAGTGAATTGGCGCCGTCCCAAGCAGTGATTGCAAATTCCCACCCCCCGGCCGACCCCCATTTCTATACTGAACATGATGTCTATGGTATGGAATATTCCTTTGGCCTTTCCATCCTTCTGTCTGTGCTTCTATGGGAAGCTGAAAAAAGTCCTTGAATAGTGTAAATATCACTTAGCAACAACTAAAAACAATAGTTATTATTGACATTCCTTTCACAACAATCACTACAAAGAAAATTAACTCTTTCTCAGCTGAAACCAGATCAGTGATAGATCCAATGAAGATATTCAGATAGATCACCGAATGTCCTGACACTGTGAGCCTGTGATCCTTTAGACACACATTACCACTCAAGGACAGATTTTGAACTCATGGACAATGTGATGATACCAGCTGGAATAATTTGCAGACCCAAAGTCCCTGAGCCCTTCTTTTGGCGATAGAGGCATTACAGGAATTATTCCCCTTCAACAGCATCTGAAACAGATCATCTTCAGGGAACTGATGAGAGAACAAGATTGTTTAAAAAGTTTAACTTAAAGCTAAAATTTCAGCAGTTCTGAAATGATCCTAAATATGAAGCACAGGAAACAGAATAATTCTATTATTCCGTTCAATGTTTTATTCTCTATGCAAGAAGATATGCATTATTCGTAATTCACATTATTCGTAATGACATATATTATGCCACACTATACCAAACGTCAAAGGGAATTCTGTAGTATTTGGTAAGACCTTAGCTCCTTTGGTAGTGGGCACAACATAGCTAGAAATATATACATGTAAACAAAATGACCAGTCTTTGCTCTACTGGCATAAATCTTAAGTAAATACACTAAACAAAATAGCTAAAGAAAGTTAGAAATAACCAAGGTCAAGCAGTGAATGAATCAGGTTGTTTAAAATCTGCCTCTGTTAGAAATTTGGCTACATCACAGATTTTAAAAAACCCTTCATTTTGGCTAAGCTGCAAAGAGATTTCAGGCTTTGGCAACACGAATTAGTGAACAACTCACACCCAGGGACAAAGACCATCCTGAGAACATGACCAGTGACTTCTTGGATTTTGCTTGACCGAATGACTGTGCTCTTACATCGACACTGTGAAATCTAGCACGGCAGCCATTGCAGAGGCTCCAAGACAATCCAGGTTAATAAAGCAACAGTTGTAGGCAGAGGTAAAAATGTGAGGCTGTGATAAAGGCCCATCTATCCCCATGCTCTCTGCCATCCTGAAACCATAAGCCCATTTTTGTGGAAGAGTAAGAATTTGGCAAATGTATACAGAACTACCCTCTTGTATTATGCTAGCTCTAGCATCTTCCAACTCAGATGTGTTTTCTACAGAAGACAGAAATAGCAAAGATTGCAGAGACCACAGGCTCCCTTTTGCCCCCACCGTCCGTGACGAAGTTCATGTTTGGGAGACTTTGTTCAAGGTAAGTATGAGGTCAGATTATACCATCTACTCTCATAAGTAGAAAGAATGCACAGTTATGGCACAGCTTTTATGAATAAACAAACAAGCAAATAAAAGATAAATAACATGCCAGAACCTCTGAAAAAACATTTCCAGGAGCCTTCTGATGACTAAATGTGACTGGTACTCCCTGCTCCCCACCCCTGGCAATGTGGTTAGCATAACTAAAGCCATTCTATGAGGCAAACAGCCATTCTCTGTGACTGAGCAGGTCACATATTTGTTCCCTTTTCCTCATTATCAGCCCTGAAGATCCTGTGAACCAAGTAGACAAACCAAACAGACTTCTTCTTCGCCTTCCTACCAGCCTCAAGGTTCCTGGGCGCCAAGCTGATTACTCCCTCCTCACTGGCCTTGAAGGTCCCAGGCACCCAGCCAGCCAGATGGTGTTGATGACCCCTCACAGAACAGGGACGCGTAACAGCACACAGAGCAGTGTCCGTAAAATCAAATACTTACAAGTCCTAAGTAGAAACCTGGACCAGAACTGCTGCTGGACAATGAGACCCGTGACCCCCCACAGCCAGGGACACCTCCATTGTCCTCTGCTTCCTCCCAGGATTGAGTGAGAAACTCATATTCTTCCATATGATTTTCGAGTCTACATTGAGATTGTTATATTCATACAGTATACCATGTATTAAGATCAGACCCAATCTGCAGAGGGTCTGGGTGATTAGCAATCATAAATTAAGTTGTATTATAAATTCTGTATTACATTACTTACAGATTTTACAAGATTGATTCTGCTCGTAGAAATCCTGTATCATTCTAATCATAAATTCTGTGCTATACAAATCATAAAATCCTGTTAAGAAAATAAAGCTTTAATTGTAACTACAATTTAGTGCTATCATCATTCTGCCAAGGATCCCTAAAAGAAGCTGTCTTTCCCCTCAGTGTCGGATAACACTAAAACCGTGGAATTTCCAGCTGGAAATACAAGAGCAAAAACAAAGAGCTATTTCCTCATCAAAAGATAAATCCTGCAGGAGTCACATTTCACAGGAAGAATCCAGAAAAACATCACAATATGGTCACTTCCCTGCAGCAACAGGACTCTGTTTGCTGAAGATTCTCATTATACTTAATTGCAGATGTGAGGTGGGATCCAGGACCTCATTCCAGGGTCCTTCTGACTCCATGTTGGGTGACAAGGTTCAGACATTAACTGTCTGTATATCAAACTGTGATTCCACACAAAGCAGAACTGTTACACAAGGCAGCAAGACCCTGTGGCATGTTTTTAACAGGCTTCTTGATCTGGACCATTGGAATTCAGGCCTGGTAGGCATGTCCTTTTCCCACAGCAAACATGACTCATGAAACTAACCATCTCTTTCATGATCAGGTGATACACTTCCCCCAAAACACATATGCAGAGAGAGAAGCAGTTTGGCACGTAAGAATTAATGCCATTTTTGGGATTAATGCCACTTTTGAAGCAACTTTGAAGCAGGAGGAAACATGATTTGGCCCTTGCTAAAGTGCAAGGGGAGAAACAAGAGACTCGTCAGCTGTAGTAAAATTGATAAAGCAAAACCTTTACTTAATAATTCCCTATTGGGAATGACAGAGGAGCAAAATGATAAACAGATGACCAGAAACTTTGATGCAGACCAGAAAACACTCTTCAAACTCTACTGTCCCATGGGAAACTGCATATTGCAAATAACATTCTCTGGGCAATATCGTGTTTTGCTCTCCACTTGCCTCAGCTTTAACCTTTTATTTCTGGTGGCATTAAGCCACATCAACATGTCATGTCTTAAAAAGTTGCGTACAGGTAATAGAGATCACTGCACGGGTGCCTCAGGAGAGGACCTCTTGAAATCCACGTAAGAGCGCAATGGGATAATTTAGACCTCAGAATATATTTTTTGGTATATGCAAGAAAACAGGCAGGAACATTTTGCATTCCAGAAACTTTGAGAAAAACAATAATGAAGGATAAAACCAATTAGATTTACAGAAATAGGTCTGAAGCAGTTTCATGGAGGGGGCATAGTGTCTGGGTGACTAGTCAGCCATAAGCCTCCTGAAATACGAGACAAGAGACACTCACACTGTGAAGCAAATCTGTGAATGGCAGCCATGAAAGCAAATGGGAGAAAAAAGAAAAGGAGAGTAAAAGGTAACTTTTTAAAACTAATTTTTTACTTTTCCTAAAAAACACTTGTGTCTCAGATGTTTTAACTTCAAGAAGCTAAGAAAAAAACATAAGTCCTAGTTAAGACAGAATGAAAAGATTACCTGTATGTATCAAAAGGTATGTTCAGCTATGTTTTATCAAAGTGAACATACTACAGGTTATTAAATGAATTAACTATTTGGACTATTTTCATAAGAAAAGAGATGTGAATTTAACTTTTAGGACTTCATAGATAGTTCTAATTCTTAAAGCTGCAGCAATTCCACTGATATAAGTCAAACTGAGCAAACCTAGCTAGATGATGTTTGGTCCCATATGCCTACAAGAATAATGTGCAAAGTGGCAGATCTGAAGTAGATTCTTTATAATTGAAATTAACTTCCACTGTATTTTAACAATGAAGAACATTTAAACTTACTAAATAAAGTCATATTCTTCTCCCATAAAAAAATGTGGATATATTCCACTGAAAGTACATGCTCCTACAGATTTATTTTTGGTGTTGTATGTGTTAAATTTATGCTCTTATTAATGTCGTCCTTTTAAGACGCTGTCCTTAAGACACCAAACCTGTAAACATTCGGACTGCTAGTACAATGTCACCTAATTAGGAATAACTAGTTGTCTCATCCATGATGCAAAATTAAAAGAAACAATAGTACAGGGAGACCAGAATTGCCTGCAGAAGCCATACGGAACTTGGAATAAGCATGAGGAAGTGGAAAGAGGAGTTTTCTATGAAGTGCTCTGCACCAGCCTTCCAAGTTGACGGCACTACTCTGTAGAGGTGCTGGAAATGTGCCACCTTTTCTGCACATTGCTATATCCATGTTTTATACATGAGCCAACTCAAAGCCTCATTTTCAAAGATCTGTGAAAACATATTTTCACATTTGCAGGGCTGAAAAACTCTCTACACCTTTAAGCAGATCATACAAAGGGACCAAAGCATTAGGATGCTTATCTTTAGGATGTGCTTAACCTTTGAGCCCTGGTAGCATTTCACTGCAGAATTCTGGGCTGTGGCTTCATGGGTCATACTTCCCACCCTGCTGTACTCTGACAGATGTGGCCATTGCATGAACAGCCCACTCTCATTGAAGGGTACCCATACTCCTTCAGATTCATCTAACTGTATGGACAGCTGTGGCACTGTAGAAATGTAATGGAAGCTAGAACCTAGCCCTAGATGGAGGCTATAGTATAATAACCTAAATCTGCATACAAATTTTCCTGTTTAACCATGTTTTTAGAAAAGTTTCAGCACCATGAAGGTGTCATCTTTCATATAATAAGATTGTTGCATTTATTTATTTTTTGGAAAGCTTGTGACCATAAGTTTAGGATGAGATAGTTTTAAGCAGAGAAAGGTGGGAGTTGTTTGAACAGTGCCATTTTTCTAAGATCCCAAGGCCAAACCGCATAAAAAATAACAATATAAAATGTGTAAATGATGGCTTGATCAAGCAGCCTGGAAAACGTAACACTGAAATGAAAGAGGCAACAAAATGTTTCATCTCTTGTTAAAAAGCTAAAGAATTTTAATTTAAACTTATTTAGAATTACAAGTAAATTATTTCACATTATCCAGTCACAAGGGAACATGCAAAATAGGGCTATTCTGGAGGAAGTTAGTTTGATTTAGTTCTGTAAAGGTGCCAGCTGTCAAAATTAAGTAAACATTTTCTTAAGGAACCAGCATGCCCATGAATGAAAATATACAGCAGCAGAAACAAAAATGAGGATGAGAATGGAGTGGCATAGGAAAAGTCCTCTCAAATCTAGCTATAATTTGTCTGGGTGGCTGGTAGGTTTTATCCCTACTACAGTAATAAAAAATAAAAATAAAAATTAAAAGAGTCAAGAAAAGAAAAGTTATGAGGTTTCTTTTTAAATATATCACATCTCTACTGGAATTGTGAGGCCTTTTGCCAAATCAATTCTAACATATTCACTTGAGACACTCGTGTCTAACTGTCCTTACCTTTCTGGTACATTTATTTGTGTCTCCCTTGAGGTCAGAGGCAGAAACAGAGCACCTGCCCCCGCTTTGGTGGGATGATTCACATGGGCGCATCCTGAAGTCTCCTTCTTCTCTCTCTATGTGAGGGAGGAAAGAAAAGCCCATGCCCACGTGGGGCTCAGCCTGTGTAAATCACAGAACATGGCTCAGACGTCCACCTCTCAGTGTGTACTTTGTCATCTGTCAGACTTCCTAGGTTTCTATAACACACCTAAAACTCCAGTGTTTAGGCACTTAATGGTGGAAAACCACTAATGCAAACTGTTGCTCATGAGATGCAGTGAGAATTAGGTTTAATTAAGCTATGCTGATTTTGGCTGCAGTACAGAATTTCTGAGTTAACCTTACTGCCAGGTCTCAGGATTTTACTGGCACACAATATTTCACTTAGGTACTAACTCCTGGAATCAATGTTAGAGAAGGATCTTGGCTTTCCCATACAGAGAGATTTTAATTTTCTCAGTTGTAGACGGAAGTTTAAAACCACAAGCTCTTAAAGTCTGAAATACCAAAGGTGAACAGAAGGACCAAAGTTTATTCTGTTAAAATCTAATTTTTGACACCCCATTTAACAATTGTGGCTCCTTGGTAATTGGCCAAAAGCAACATCAAAACTAAAGGTAAGCTTAAGCAACCCTTTCTTATTACACTATGCTATATACTAAAGGTAAGCTTAAGCAACCCTTTCTTATTTTGCTATGCTATATACAATATATAACCCACACATGGTGATGCTGCCTTAATTTAAAGTCAGAGTGGACTCCAAATATTTATCAGCTTATCAGGTTGACTTTATGGAACAAAGGTTAAAAAATTTTAAAAAAAAAGGAATTTGATCTTTAGACAAGGATACTGCTGTGACGGATGTCCCCACTCTGAGTGAGTTTAGGCATCAATGGCAAGAGGCCTGACAGAAATCAGCCCTGCAAACCTTGAGAGCTGTGCTAGACCACATCTCCTCAGAAATCAAGAAGCCTAAGCTGTGTCTTGTCAGGAGGCAACAGTACCAGGCTGAGCTGGGACTAGACAAATCTAAGCCTGTTATAGCTGCACACCCACACACACACCAAAGATGGGGTTGATTACAGGTCAATCACTTTATGCTATAGATATTTACAGATAATTATAGATATTTATAGCCCCCAAAGCTCATTGGGCCCTCCTTTACAGCAGTGGGCTGCACAGTGGTGATGTCCCCTTGAGCAGTTATGCCTCTCAAGGTTACTCCTCAAGGTTGAGAGACCCCTTATTCAGTATCTGCTGTCTGTAATGGGATATGTGACATTTTACATAGGCCTAAAAGTATATATTGTATGCTAGTGACATTTGTATATACAGCTCTAGCTTAATTATTAGAAATGTAGTAAGTAGTGGAGTGTTAGACTGCCATCTAATCACCATCTGAATTATTGTTTAAATGATCATTTAAATCATTGTCAAATAATTGTTAAAACACTGTTTAATTACCATTCAACTATTGCTTAATCACCATTTGATGATCATTCAATCATCAATTAATTATAATTGGATCATCATTTAATCATTACTAAAACCCTCTTAGTTAATCCTACAGTATGACTTCTTCTAATAATTCACCTGTGACAGATATCAAAAGAAAATGAGTCTTCTTTTGTGTTTCCTGACTTACTGAACTGGCAAGGAACTTCAGGAGAAAATGGCAAAACTTTAGGTGAAAAACATAAATACAAGCTTTGAGTGCTACAAAAAAAGCTGAACCTTACCAAAGCCATACCACACAAATATCAGATCCATAACATTTGGCTGAAGAAAGTATCAGGTTAAACATTCAAGCTAAATAAAAACAAGGACATAAATGTGAATATAGACTTGATGTTCCTCAGCTCATTCCTGCTGTAACTGAAGTAGTCTTCTAATAACTTATTGTTTTATGGGTTATCTTCTTCTCATTTACTTGTTACTTCACCAGTTCCATTTTTCTTCTTTATATTACAGGCTTGAACATAACCTGTTTAAGACACTACAGTGTTTATTGATTAAGCAACATGTTATTAAGAAACTAATAAATAATCCAAACATAGCAATGTTAGTAATTTATTGTTATATTATTTTTCACATTTCCTTGCACAGTAATACACAATACTATACACAATAATATTTTTTGTCACTCTTTAAGTTGATGATGGTTATACTTTTCTGAAGCAACCCTTCTTTGAGGCATAAGGCAGTACTGCCATCTACTTCCAGTTGCTGCCCCCAGCCGCCTCCAATCATCTCCGTACTCCTGGCTTGGACTATTAATCCTCTATTCATATATTGTTCAAAATAGTGCCACTTGCTAGTTTCATTATCATTGCAATTTCATTATCATTGTTCTGGAATATTCAGGGTAAATAGAGTCACCTACGCTATACAGGTTTATTCTGACAAATATTTGCGCACTGAGAGAATGTGATCTGCTCTATTACTCATACTGTTTTTTGAAACAAATGTAAAATCTACTAAAACTTCCTGCTTAGAATTAATTTGTAGTTTTGTGTGTACCAGATAGTTTCTACTTTATAATGCATGTACACAAACACACAGAAGTCTAAGAATCTGTGTTTAAAAAATTTATCTCACTGGGTTACTCTAGCAGTGGAAGTTACTACAGCCTGCCATCCCATTCAGCTTTGGTGATAAACTGGAGCAGCATGATGGGCTAAACGTGGCACAGCTGGGACCTCCATGAGAAGTGTCCCCAGGATTGTAGCCCAGACACACTCATTGCAGAACGGATGTGCAGAAATTGTTAATTTGCTGTCAAGATTCACCAGCTCCAGAAAATGTAGAGAAGGCAATTAGTGGCAACAAATCTGGACAGATTATACCAGGAAACAGAGATCAGAGCTAGTTAATGTGCCACTGCTGATTTAGCCTGGGCTGCACAGAAGCATTTGTGAATTTAAAGAACAAGCCTGACACAATAAGTTTAACATTAAATGTGCAGATCTAGACTTAACCTGAAAACTTCGACCTTCAGACTGTGAGGCATCACAGAATATGAGTGGAGGAGTCCCTGTTACATACATTGACTGTTGTCCCCTTGAGAATCAGAGTGGAGAGATTATTTGGGTTCTCCTGACTGGGCTTGTGGTCTCCTGTCTCCAGCTGTTCATTGGAATGGATGAGAAACAGGAATAGGGAGGCCTTTGAAGCAGATTCCAGTTATACACACACACACACACAGAGATGTGCACACCATTAGGAAGGGAGCTAAACTTAAAACCTGTGGAAACAGAAAGGAGTCAGTATAGGACAGAGTCCTATACTACAAACTCTGGAATAGCATGAAAGAGACAATATGGCCATAGTGCCTTATTGTGTGGACGTGCTTTGAGGAGAGCCTATACCATGGACAAGGGGAATGGTGAGTCCCACCACATACCAGAAGAGGACAGCTGTGCCACACACAGTGGCAAGAAGGCTAACAAGCTCAATGCTATTGAAATTGCACTAGGGACAGATTTTGTTTCCCATGTACAATTGGCTCCGACCATGTAGGAATTTATAGATTAATGGTGGCATCACAAACGGACCTGCAAGCAAACTAGAAGTCTGTGGGAAAAGACATAACGTACTCCTTATAGACAGCAATGTTAATAATGAGATGAGAAATTGTGCTCTGAAGTACTTGCATACTGTCAGTGGACTTCAAAGCAGTCTTGGAAAGAAAGCTCTGAAATCATCCAGTGGAATTTATAATGGGATAAATAAATGCACAAAACCCATATCAGAGCAATAAGAATAAAGGCTACAATCTCTCAAACAAATGGAAGTGACCGGAAATCTCTACTACTTTATAATCCAGGAACCACTGTGTTTTGCTAATTCTGAAATTCAGGGTGGTCATATGCCTTCAAAAGAAAGAAAAAAAAATTACAGGGTCTTCTAGATGTATTCAGTTGATATACATCTAATATTAGGTGTGAATTTACTTCCATTCACTGCTCATAGCATGTTCAGTCCTAGAAACTATTAAGTGCAGATAAAAACAGTTACAGAATCAGGCCCCAAATGTCTCTGATGACTTACAAAGTCAATACTGGTTGTGAAATACTCTAAATGTGAAAGTTAATCTAAGCATCCATGGCAAGTAGGAGGTCCTTTTTCTTTAGAGAGACATAGTTGAAAATATGAGCCAGTACAGTCAATGTAGACTGATAATCCAATTAAAATTTGTCACTTTTTTTTTTTTCCCTTGAAATTCATGGGTTGTAAGACTAGTCTTTATGAGGCTGTGAAACTCCTAACAGTTCCTCCATTATCTGAGGGAAAAGGGAAGGCTAGAAGAGACAAAAAGAAGAGCTGAGGAGCAGAACACCAGACTAATTGGTGTTTGCAAAGGAACTGAGATGTACAGGAAGCCATTAATGATGTCGAGGCCAATGTGTCCCCTCTCATTTAGCAGGCTGCAGCTGAGCAACACATTTCCCTTCCTCAAATATAAAGGGGAAAGTTTCATTCTGAGAGAAGTGCAGACCAGGAGCAAATGTGGCTACTCTGTAGTTCCTCTCCCATTCCCTTCTAGCAATTCACTACTTCCTCCACTGCCAGAAAGACAGAAAGCAGAATGAAATGTAGGAATGCTCTGAAGATACAGTGAGAGATTGATGGGGGCAGAGAAGAATAATTGAAAGGAAAAGGAATTGATAGTGCACACATGATGATGGAAGATGTGAGCAGACCAGGAGTGTGTAAATGGCAGAGAAAGACCAGGAGGCAGGAAAAGGACACTTTTCAGAAAGAAGGATAAGGACAGGAAATAATGATCTGTCTTATAAAAACGTCCATTAGCTGGGTCCCTCCATCAGCACAAGAGAGCTGTGGAGTAATACTAACACCATCCACAGCCGATGTTTCTGCTCCGTTTAAGGGCTTGGTGGAGAATGGAAAGAGATGCAGTCATGGGATTTCTCCACTGTCTATTCATTGCTTGCTTCAGTTTCCAAGTATTCGTTAATATAAAACAGATTCTTATGAAAAAATCTGCATACAATCATACCAAAGATGCTTATTTGTTCCACAAGTCACATTGAAAGTACTTTGTTGTTGGTTGTTCACTATGCATTTGTGTTCTCTTCACTTACAAATAAGGAGAAACAATGCTATGTGTCACTAATAAACAATTAGTTCTTGGAAATATCTGACAGTAAATAAGCAAACAAGTAATAGAAACCTTTAAGTTTTAAAGCATTCTTTTAATCCTCTGTGGTGTTCTTACTGATACATAACTGGAAGTTGGTATATGGCACTCTTACAAATACTTAATTAAGCACACAGATGATGAGCCTTTAGTCTATGTCCACCCCAGCTCCATGTGGTGTCACCTGAGCTCACTCTGGGCACAGCGCTGTGCTAATGTGTGCACAATGTTTCTGATACTTTAACTGCCTTCTTTAGAGATCAGAAAAGAATTTAAGATTTATAGGACCAAAAGATGAGAACCAGAGGAACATGATTCTTTAACTGCTGGTTGAAGAGCAGAGAAGATGATATTTCTAGCTCCTTGTCCAACAACTTTATGAAGCATCCACAAACTAAATGTGTCTATTTTTTCTTCATCCAGGTCAGTGATCCGTCATTGAACTTCAAAATCATGTTTCTTCCTAGTCTTGCTTTCTGGTTCGGCACATCTCTTTTTCACAGTTGTACATATTCAGTACAGTGGCTGGAAGATGTCTGTGCTTTTCCCTGTCCCCTGCTCCCACCACAATAATAATAGTGAGGTGATAGGAGTTCTCTGACGGGACATAGAAGATGTCATCTTGAGTCTTCTCAGTCACATCTGGGCCGAGCCCAGCAATGCCTAGGTTATACTACGTAACAGGTGCCTGACAGCAGCATGTTGTGGTTTGCTTTGTTTTCTGTTGCTTTTGTTTGCTTGGAGGGGTGTGTGTGTTATTTTGTTTTATTTTGTTTGTTTCATTTTTTTAATAGGGACTTCTACTCTGCTTTTGCATAAAAGATCTGTGACATCACTGAGTTATTACTCCCACCAGACTAAAGCGCTTTTTCACAGCCAGGCTAAGTAGTTGAAGCTATGAACAGGGAAAGAAGTGAAGACCTACTAGTTTTAAGGTGCTTCCCACTCAGGAGTTCTGTGCATCTCTTTGATTAGCATGCTGACTGCAGGCAAACTTCATTATGGTGGACATGCATTTGGGATCACGCACTTTACACCATCCCAGCAAGCTGAGAAAACTAACCCAGGGCTCCAGATTTTCCTCACAAAAACATCAATGTTTCAGAGGACAAGACATAAATCTGCTGTAATTACACCCTTTTTCTTGTATCTAGCCCTCACAGTACTTAGGATCATGCATATTCAGCACGCAGTATCTAGAGATATTCAATAACATGGAACTCGGGAAACCTGCATTTCATTCCATGTTCTTTTCATGCATGCCGTTTAATCTTCAAAACCTAACTCTTTGTGCTGTTTCCCCTCCTTCTTATTACCGGTATTACACATTCTAAAAGGTTTGAGGCACACATTTTTTACTATTATGTTTTTATGGTGGCAAACATCCTATGCCTTGATTCCCACTGGGGACTGTAACGCTAATAGTATCTTTGGTGATGTTCAAGGCAACCAGAACCACAGCTCTTAAAGAATGGACAACAAATATTGCCTTAATACCTTTCTGTGTCCATCATGAATGTACTGAGACATACCCTGAGGGCCACTCTGGCACTGTTATGTCAGTGACGCAGAGAAGCCGTTAAGCTTTTTATTCACCCAGATGCACAGAAAACTGAGTAGCAGCTGGCTCTAAGAGAAGCTTAAGAGACGCTCTGTGGTCAGAGCTTCACTGTGCTCCAGTGCAACACACACCACGCAACCGTCCTGGAAAAGAAGGCCATGCATTCTCACATCATCTCTTAGGACTCCAAGATATATGAAGGATGGTCTCAAAGTCATAAACCACTCCCAGTGGGTGCACTGAACAAAGGTTCTTCACAGGAATCTGTATAAAGCAATATCTGCCAATCCCTCAATGTTTTTATGAAGTCTTTTTATACCTACTTCTAAATGGATACAAAAACGTGTATTTCAACAGGTTATAGGTCACATATAGTCAACATTTAGGCATTTCTTCACCAGGAAAATGACATATTCATATCGGGCTTCTAATCACCTTTGCAACATAATCAATATCAATAGTAATTTTTAAGCTAAGCTGTAGGACTGGTCTTGGTATTCAGTTTTTGTAAAAGTAGGTCCCAAAAACACAGTTTGGTTTTTTTTTTTGCCATGGCTCAGTGACAGGAATCATGAACTGCAGATATTTACCTTTTTCTTAACTAATTGAATTGATAACAAGGAAATGAATAGTCATAGCAATTAGTTTGCCTGTTTCTGCTTCAGAGTCTGTCTGTATGTCCCTGCATTACCTAAGCAAAACAAAGCACATATTGTCTCAGATATTCAACATTTCATACCCAACAAAAGCTTGCCATGGTTTTAAGTTAGTTTCACAAGCTTAATGTTGTATTAGCACACTCTTTTG
>JAOXNO010000020.1:18975582-19005435 GCA_028565335.1 Limnodromus scolopaceus
CCCTTTCCATACTTCTAGTGCTATTTTTCTTATCAAATGGATTGATTATTCATTATTAATTTTCTGCTTTTACTTAGTTTGTTCTGCTTTTTTTGTGTGAAAATCAGAATCTGAATTCATTGTATGCTACAGGAAAAGGATGTCATGCTTTCTCTATATGCTACCAGAGAAGCAGTTTCAGATGGCTTCAGCAAATGCTAGTGAGATTCAGGAGTGTCTGGCACCAGCTGTGTCGCAGCCTGGCAAGGAGACACCTTAGTCCTTCTGGTTTTCCTTAAGTAGCTGCATCGTTCCTTTTGTGTTCCGCAACACACAGTGAAGAGGCAACCTTGTTTTCCGGATAAATATTATATCCCACACTTAGTGATGCAAGTTAGCCTGCACTGGACAGCTTCTAGGTCCCAGCCTGGCCTCTCTCAAAAGATACCACCTCACTTCAACATAAATCTAGGACTCTTCTCTTGTCATCTCCTAACACACCAGTTTTAATTGGCCTCCCTGGACTCCAGGATGGTTTTGATAAGATGTGCAAGTTTCAGACAGCTAATGCATAGTGAGGCCTGTGGAAGTTACAGAACCACGGTATTACCTGAGGCAACTGTTTTCTGGCTTCTGTTTAAGAATATGGTCGAAGTATGGCTTGAGTATAACTTACCCTAATAACTTTAAGACGTGTGTCATTGATGTGTCTTTATTCCTGGCTTTGGATTCTATTCTCACCTTCCCAAGCTGTAGCCCTAGGCTGAGGCTATGGAGGCACGCAGTTCTTAAAAGGTGGTAGTGAAATCACTTGGCTAAAGAGCTACAGGAATGTGTCTCTGGAAAAAACATAATCTGTAATAGGAATCATTTCTGTACAATAGCTTTAATACAAGTTTACGTGGGTTACCTGCATTTACATTTTTCATTTAGAGCAAATCTCTACTCTATTGCTAGTTTGATTCTCCTACCCCTTCCCCTTCTTCCTCTTATTTCCATGACACAGTGGTCTGTAGCATGGCCATGAGTGAGGTTGCAGTGTGCACTCTCTCTGGGGGCTGGGGGGCTCCTGGCAGCACAGCCAAAGCTCCCCAGTCTCGGGTGACAGGCAGCTGCACTTCCCATCGCGTGATTCGTTCTGTCAGCATTGCTTAAATGGCCACATCACATGGACAATATACCCAGAGCCTCTGCATGTGATGGTGTCTTTTAGATCAGATGAGCTGGTCCTAGACAGAAGATAGATTGGAGAGAAGTATTCCAGCCAGCCGTTTGTGTTTCTACTGATAGTTTTTACCTTCCTTTCCACGTGACTGTGCTTCAGCTACTCATGATACAATTTATTAGCACTCTGGCAAATTGCTGGTGTGAATTAATATTGTTGAACTTATATTCCTGTACAGACATTGATGAAATTTACTGCAAAGTCTGTCTGGTCTATTCCAAATGAAGGATCCATATTGTAGGTCATCTTAAAATCTCCTTTACATACATAAAACTTTAAAAAACAATCTTCATTACAGTTTTGTTATACTTGATAACTTATATGAAAACAGAAATGCATAGACGAGTGAAAAAAGTCCTCCAAAACAAAGAAAAAGGGAAACATTGACTTTTAAAGCTGCAAGAATTGAAATAGAAGGATATAAAGGATCTCTGGACACAGCCTGACTCTGCAGGTGCTGTAGTGATGGAGGTGAGATAAACACTTCAACAAGCAGAGAAATTGTAAGCTCTTTGAGAAGAGAATCTCACCTTGCAGAATCTCACCTTCACTTTTCAGTGTCTCTTACTGTAGGTTTGCTGTATTTTGTAGCAGTTACAAGAGGGTGAAAGTGAATCCAGTATAGAAGAAAGATTTACTTCTGAATGCGGTGCAGTACATCATGGGCCCATTTAAAGCTCTGTTGCTTGCCATCAACAATAAAGTGGCTGTTTAAAAATGAGATGCTCATGGTTAGTCTAGGCTTGGATTTTTCACATCTGCTCCATGTCACAAAGGCGCTCTACCCCTGGTTACACCTGAGTATCCCCATTGAAATCACTGTGACAGTCACATGTGGGTAATTGAGAGTAGAATTTGGCCCCCTGTGTTGAAGTTGCTCCTTTGAAAGCTGTTCCACCTCCTTTGGCTTAATCCTGCCCCATTAGGGGAATGTAATCCCACTCTTGTGTAAGTGTAATGTGACTCGAGTTGCAGCCTGATAACTGGAGGGGGAACCCAGAGGCAGTGTAGCTTAAATTCAAAGCCTCATTATATGTCTCTCCTGTGGAAATTACATGAACAGTTGAGTCAGATAAAGAGCACATTCTCATTTTTCTTTCACATATCCCTTTCATGCTCTTGCAAATCCAGCAGAGGGTCCGAGCATCAATACACCATACGCATTTTCTTGCTCGTGTACTTTAAATACTTTTTGATTTTAGGAAGTAAGTGTAATTTTAGGAAAAAGATAAGATCTTCAAAAGAATACCAAAGCAAAAGAAAAACTGAATCATTCAAAAGTCATTAAAAGATTGGAAGGGACCTCTGGAAATCATCTGGTCCAACCTTGTGTTGAAAGCAAAGCTTTAGATTAGGTTTTCCAGGGTCCTGTTAAGCCACGTCTTCAATACTTCTGGCAAGGGAGTTTCCACCACTTCTTTGGGCAGCCTACTCCATAGCTTAATTGTTCTCACAGTGAGGAATATTTTTCTTATATCCAGAGAAAATTTCTCCTGAAGCAACTTGTTCCTGTTTTCTTGTCACTATGCTTCCTTGTAAAGAAAGTACCTCCATCTTCTCTATAAATATTCTTAAGGTATTGGTGGAGTGTGATTAGGTTCCCCATGAACCTTCTGTTCTCTAGGTGAACAAATTCAATTCCATCAATATTTCTTCATATGTCAAGTTCTCCAGTTCTGTAACCATCTTGCTGGCCCTCCACTGGACCCTTGCTATTTTTTCAATGTCTCTCTTGAATCTGGGGATGAACTGAACACTTTTCCAAAGAGAACTCCTAACAGGCGCAGAGTGGAGTGGAATAATCATCTCCCTTGATCTGGTGATTCTCTTGCTGATGCACCACAGGATGCTGCTGGCCTTCACTGCTGCCAAGCCCACAGTGGCTCCAAGGCAGCTTGCTGTCTCCAAGCTATTTGATGTACTAAATTTCTAGACCTCTTTTCTATTCTTTTGCAAATATGTGAATCATATAACCTGTGTTGACCATACCAACCATGAGATCAGATTTTAGTTCAGTTGAGATTTACATCTAATTAGGTGTTTGAATCTGGTTGAAAAAATTAATTCCTTTTGTTCAACCCTGCTTAAACTAGCATTACTGAAAAAGATAAATAAAAATAATACTTAAATAACTCATAAGGGATGTAATTTTCCTATGATTTAGAGGCATTAGACATTTCAGTACTGGGGAACAATAAGAATTAAAACAGGAAGAGTGAATGTGAGTTAAAACTGGCTGCTTCTGTCTACAAAAACATGGTGAAAATTGCATCATGGTGGCTGGGTTGTCTTATGCAGCTACTTTTTGCAACTGAACATTCAATCTCTGCATTTATTTTTGTATACAGATTGTCTGCAAGGAAATAATTTGGTATAATATTTAAGGCAAAATGCACCTGGGCTGAGGACAGGGAAATGAAACGTCAATGACCCAATAACTAGGGCTGAATACTCCAATGAGTAGGTATCAACATAAAGTACCATGCATAAGTTTGCAAAAAATTTTAAATATTCCCTTGCAATGACAGTGCATGAAGGAGAACAGGAGCCACATGGTTCAGAGGCAGGAACTTACATCTCACCCCACCTTCGTGCCACTTGCTTTTTACCAGTTTACCCCCTTATGAAGAACCATTTTGTTGCTGAATCAGAGGTGGTAGGGCACAATGCCAGTTGTTTCACTTTTTTCTCTTCCATTTGCTACAGAAATTTCCCTTACCTGCTTTGGCCCACCCAGCTGTTTAGGCTCAGGGGAGAACTTTTGACTCCTTCTTCTTCTTTTTCCTTTTACTAAATCCTGTTGAACACATTTCTGAATGAGGCAAGAGTGGAGAATCAGGAAACCTTGGTTGCTTATATTTTTCTTATGCGTTTTTCTTACAAGTCTCAGGTGAATTAAAGAAGAAAAACATATTTGTGAGAAAAGTTAACCCAGCAACCATCCCTTTTAGAAAAAGTATGTCATGATTATTTGCTGCTTTCACTTTTGCACTGTAGAAGACTTTTTAAAAGATATTAATTTTGCTAGATTAAGTGATTGTTTTCTTTCTCCTTTTTTTTTTTTTTTTGAAAAAAAATGTTTACTTTATGACACAAATCACCATAAAGAACTTGTGTAAAGGTAGGGTTATGACAGGTTATCTTAGTAGAGTCAAGCTGTGAAAGAAAAGGAACTTCTGTATTTGAATAAATTTGGAGGTATTTCTTCCTTTGCTTTCTTTGGTTCCTCTGAGTTTTTTTCTTGGAAAAGGACTACGAGTCTATCTTATCTTATCTGACTAAATTTTTTAAGGAGGAATTTATCTGTCTGGGAGATTTTTTCAAGGTGTTACATTTAACTCTTGCACAAAGCCAGGTAGATTTTGTGACAGTCCTTTGCTTGAAACAGAATTTCACTCCAGGCTTCAGTGACTGTGTATGAAGGAGAGTACCTCAGTGGTGGCATTAGACAGAGTCTGCCAAAAGACCCGAGCCCTGGGCTGGAGAATCCACTGTTTGTATTAGATTCACCTTGACCCAGTTATACCACTGGACCTCTTTTCAGTCTCTCTGCAGACCCTCCTAACTTTATCTTGAAGACTGGCATATTTACCATTACTTGATTATCAAAGCACTATCAGCCCAGTTTTAATATTTTGTCAGTTTAAAATCTTATCAGTTAGGACAATAAAATGCGGCACTTAAGTGAATGTAAGTTTTAGGAACTTCAGGGGTGGATTTCACTAATCAGTGGTATCATGCCTTGCAAGATTCAAAGTTTTTTCTTAAACCTCCAGGTGCTTTATACAATTTCCCAGAGTATTTGTCATTCGGTTGAGCAAATACTCATAACACCTTTCAGTTTCTAGTACTTATGGCTGTAGAAAAAAACCAAAACAAAACAATATGTCATAGGGACATTGCCTAATGATTTAGAAACCAGAAAATGAACACAAAGAAACTAACTGTATTCACAGAAAAAAAATATCTTGTGTTTTTCAACAGTAAGTCAAGACTTGAAACACTTAGATTCATGTTTCCTGAAGGTTTGGAGTTGGATTAGGTTAAACATTAATTGTATCCTGGATTAAACTTCAGATAAATGCGCTCCAGAACTTGATATTTTGTGTATCTGAGTTCTTGAGTAATGTCAATGTATACAGAACACCCTACTTTGGTTGTGAACAGGTTGTATCAGTGTTCTCTCCCATATACCTACCCACATGCATGTTGTTCCTCTCCTCTTTGTTTTGTTCTTCACAAAACTCCTATTAGCAAATACTGTGTGTAGTTAAAAACAAGAAAATCTGCAAACAAATTAAACCATTTTTTTTAAAGGTAAGAGAACTGACAGAACTCCTTGCGTGTTTCTTTGTGGAAGTAGTGACATCGTTAAAAACTTCAGCTTTTGGAATCATGTATTCCAGGGGAAATCACAGGGCCAGAAAGCACAGAGGAAAGGGTAGCTGTATGTAACTTTAAAAGTCCAATGAGGTTGTGAAGCATCGCAGGAGAGATGAAAAAATCTGGCTCTCAAAAAAGACTTTGAAAAGGTAAACAGCCTTCTATCTTCTGATTGCTCTACTGTGTCGGCAGGCAGGAGACAGTCCTTAGAGCATTCATTGTCTCCTACTGTTCACATGTATGTTCTGAACAGTAGGAAACTCACTCATTTCCAATGCACACTTTATGGTAAAAAGAGGATTTTGCTCCATTTTTGTATTCTTGCTCCCATAATTTCCTTTCTTATGATTTGAAAAATGTCTAAGCAAATGTTGGCAAAGGGATGTTAGTTTTTGTAGTGCAGACAAAAAGAGAGCAGTTTAGATGGAAATCATTGTAGCTCTTCAGCTCACTTCCTTACTATTATGAAACACAGAATTGGAAAAAAATCTTCAGTGATGATGGAACACAAAATAACCAAAGGAGATGAAGAGGTGTGTGCACAATATCAGCATGCCTGATACTTCAGCTTGCCAAATTAACAGCTATATTATGTATGAATTATCAGCACAGCGAGTGAAATGAACTGCCTATTATAGTCTCATAATGCCTGAATTTTAAAACAGGGGAAGGTTAGGCTCATTTAGAAGGAACTGTCAGATTCTACACTGAATAGTTATTTCTTGGTTATGGCAGAAATCCAGCACTCTACAGCTGCCCTGCTGCTTAGGGCAATACCCACATGGGGAAATAACTACCCACTTTTATTTTGTTTGTGCTCTGCCCTCTTATATGGACAATTGCCCCTAGCCTGTGACTAGAAGTATTTCTGTTTTGGGATAATAGTGAGGGATACCTGTATTTGGTTATATGATGGATGTGAGATATAATTCAGTCATTTGACAAAAGAAAGATATGTAAACCATTTGGCACAAAACCAACAGAGGGTGGATGTCCAGGACACACTGTTAAAGAAGGCAACCAAGGGGAGAACCACAGTCTGGGTAGACTTGTTGGATTCAGACCCTAAGTCAGAAGTTCACCACTCTGCTATTGTAATTTAATATGCAGCTTTCTTTTTCACATCAGTAAATTCAAGTTCAATTTATATCTTTGAAAAAAAAATATGAATACTTCTTGTGAGGCCTTTATTATTATTTTTTTTTCCTATCCTCTCTTCTTTTCCTTCCATGATTTTGTGAATCTCCATTTTTTTTAATAAAAAAATCCCTCGATGGAAAAATTTTTAATTCTTCATCCTCCAATTTACTCCCAGGCCAGTCTAGGCACAAAACAAACAGTCAGTCAACAATTATGGGGACACAGAGGTGTAACAGTTGTGCCTCGAGACTAGTAGAAGCATCCTAAAGGTTCACTGCTAGATAAGGACATCGTTTGAGAACAAAACTAGAAGACTGAAGGGAAATAGAAATATGCAATGAGTACTGTTTGATAATAATGGTTCTAGTTATTAAAAGATGGTGTACTGTTTTCTCTCTAGGAGATAACTGTAGGTGAAGAGACTCAGGGGAACAATCCTCCCCTATATCCATCAGTCTTGTAGCAGGATGGAGACATCTTTTGGTTCATATTTTATTAAACACTATAACAATTGAACTAGTTCCCAGAAAACTGGTCTGGATTACTCTAACAGACAGTAAAAGGAAAACCATAAGAAGTTATTGATACAGAAAAACTCAGGAGCTCTCCCCAAATGAAGATACTTGCAACCACAGGAAGGAATGTGTACAAGTAAGACTGGAAGGGCCCAGTGATTAGATCTTCTTAATCATAGAAAAAATTAAAGAAAAAGTGAAAAGAAATCTGACCCATATATATCCCTAAGAGTTGCCTGCATAAGAAGGACCTGCAATGGCGTAGGACTGTAATGACTCCAGACTCACACTCCCCCTTTGTCATGGTTTGGGCTGGCTACCAAAACAAACAACAGATCCTCTCTTTTACTTCTCTCCCCTTACTCTGTTATAGAAGGTCATACAGAAAGAATCAAACTTCCTGTTCTCCCAAACATTTCTACCTGTTGCATCTAGGCTGTCCTCTAAAGATAAAAACTCAGATATTGAAGAAGGACTGATGGGTAGAATTTTGGAGATACATATTATTAATGCCATATTATAACATTACATATACAAGCCCAAACAAGCTCCCAAGTGAAGCATACAGGTAAATTTTCAGGCATAAAGTCTCTGTGCTGTCTGTTAAGCTTTCTTCTAGGGAGCCTCAGATGCTTGAGCTTAATACAGAAATGAACAGGCTTAACAGGTACCCAGCACAAAGCAATGATTCATTGGTATTAAGAAACATCAGGAAACAGCAGAAAGTAGTTGTAAAATATGAATATATGGATTACAAACAAATGAACAGCCTGTCCTGAGCATAAATAATCTAAAAGTAGGCTCTATTTCTTAAAACTAAATTTCTGTCTCCCATGAAATGCAGCCGTTTATTTCCACACAGTCAGGATGTGCAGCTGAGAGGCCATTGTGAGAGGCTGTGTACATACCGCACCTATTACCTTGTCCTGATGTCTGCCTGCACTGCTCAGAGTTGGCTGGGAAACAGAGTGACAAAGAGGAAGAGGCAGACCTTGTTTCATCACTGTGAATAGCCTACAGAGTCCATACAAGAGACACAAGTAATGAGAATTGTCTAGTGCACAGGAGACAGCTTAAAGGCTGAAGAACAGGACTTAACAAAAAAGGGAAGAAAGAATAAATTGTGTATGAAAAGCAAGGTTCTTAGCATCATTATTCTGGTTTTATGCTTTTATTAAGATTATTCCAGGGCAAGACTGAATGGGGATAAGGGTTTTGTCAGGTATGTTTCCTTCCTGGTGCCTGAAGAATTCCACGTTCAGCACTCATCAAGTTGATGAGTACCTTCTGATAAAACCTTGTTTCATCAAATCAAGGTTCCAAACCTGAAAAATAATAATTAAAAGCTTGAGTGGTTCCATTTCTGTTCAATACAGTATGTGAACACCTGTCTGTGTTTGTGGTTAGAGTTGAGGTGAGTCCTGTGGTCTGGCAGCTCCCCACAAATCACTTCTCCCTTTCCCAGGCATTGCTTGGGAGCCAGGCATCATTGTCTGAAAGCACTAGAATTTCACTGTCTTCTGTGGGACAATGCTATGAAAAACAATGTTTCCCACACTTCTGAGCCAAGTCTGCTCAAGCCCTGTGGGAGGCTGATCGGTGGGGAAGCCATTGCTGACATGGTGATCTTGGGAAAGGTGGCTTAGTCATGTTTTAGTGTCCCTTCCCCAAGTGGGTCTTAGATTTACTATCCTCACCCTGATGCTATGTAAAGCAGAGTCGTTACAAGTCTGAATTTGCAAAAAAGAGAACCATTAATATTCTGTCTGTTAGGAAAATGGATGAAGATACACAGTCCTGCATAGTAAGGGTCTCTAGTTTCACAGAAAATAATTATGTTTTTACAACCCATTTACTGTACACAGAGAACTAAAAAAACTCCAACGAGCTTTAGAACACCCAAGAGGCAACAATTAGTTTGACGAGGGAAATCTGGTCATTTGGATTTTGTCTTGTCTTGTTAAGCTTCGAAGAAGGATGAGCCTATACTTTACTGAAGACATGTTAGAATGTGGCCAGAACCATTGAACTTTCAAAACTGTTGGGTTTGTGGTAGCTTCTCATGCTACAATGCCGTAGCTGCTAGCACCAATGATTCTTTAAACAGATTTTTCGAAAGGAAAGGTCCCTGTGCAAGAAAACAGACCTCTATGGATCTTTTGTCCAGCGGCATATGGGGTTGCACTGAGAATCTCTACTTTACATATACAATAAAAATGGGAATGTTTGTATTTTGTCTGGAGTAAACATATTTTAAAATTATTTTACTTTAAAACAAAAGAATTTTAACTTTTTGTAAGTTGAAAAATGCTATTTTGCCTACCCAAAGATGCTAGTGTTACCTCTTTTAGAATGTTTATATTTCTGACAAGTATCATTATATTGGCTGCACCAAGGCATTAAAGTAGGACGGGCCAGTGTTGGTCTAGGTGTGTATTCAGAGAGAGTGAAGTTGTGTGTTTTTCCCTGAAGTCTGGCTGCTTCTTTCCTGCTGCTGTGAACATTTGATGCTTCATGCCTTTGACTTAATTTGTAGCTGCCTGCTGCAGAGATGAAGGAGGCTGTGGATATTAGTGGTGAAGAACCTGCTATCCCAACATGTTCTAAGAGAAAGACATTTGCTAGTGGAAGGCATGTAGATGTGGAGTAAACTGTGATGCCTTCAAATTGGTCCTGCTGGTTGCTGGTTTAGACAGAGGTTTGACTCATTTTCTAGTTAATGAGCTTTACAGGAAACTGAGAGCCAACGCAGCCAATTTTACTGATGGTTGTTAGACAAAAGGGACCCAAGGAAAACCACTGTCTCCTGGACAGTGATAAATATCTGGTAGACACCATGCTAAATGGCACGTAGCAGTGAAGAAGCAGGAGAATCTGGAAGGTGCGTCTCCACGGGAGTCACTGCTGGACATAGGACTCTCCCTCCTGGAAAGCCTCTCTGCAGTGTGTCCATCAGCCACCAGATGTCTCTGTGTTATGTTGGGTAGCGCAGACTCTTCTCTGGCTGGTAAACAAAGGAGACAAGGCTGGAACTCAAGTTCATGTCTCTAGGTTTTAGTCTAAGTGGATTTAATTTTATTGAAAACACTTGGTCTTCAATAAAAGCTTACATTGTATGAATGATACACCATTGTAATAATGGTGGGTTGCAAGTAAGGAAGCAAGGATAGTAGGCCAAAAGACTTTTCAAATCCCAAACAGTGTTGACATTGTTAAAACTAGTTTCCATGGCTCTTTTACCACAGGCTTTTGTTCAGGATTTTTCTTAATCACAGTCTAAAGTATCAATATTATGGTAAGAGAATTTTTATCTCATTCTACATTGTATATTTAAAATATATTATTGAAAAGGTGAGAGACGCTTAATGTCAAAAACAAGCTGCAGGTACTAAAAATCCTTATATTTCAAAACTCACAAGTTACTACAAATTTTATTTCAATGACTTTTGCATAAAATGCAGGATATTACTTATAGTTTTGGTTTTGAAACATCAGCTTCTTTTTTTTTCCTTTTCTATTGGTGCAAAGCCAGAATTGTAGAAGGGATGCAAATTGGCAACAAGCCTAAATACCAGTGGGAATACATCGTCTGTGTTGGATTTGTATTCTTAAATGCTACCTTAAAAGCTCTGTGTAGTGATTATTGCAATGATCTTGAAAATATCAATCAGAAAAAGAGCTAATAATTACTAAGCCTGTAACAGAACATGAACTAATTAGACTTAACTGCAGATTTTGTGTGTATGTTTGTGTAATTGATGAAAACACTTTTCAGTGGCTTGCCTGGCATGAAGAAAAGCTGCTTGTTTCTGTTAATAAGCTCTTTAATGGAATACAGAAAGGAAGAGAAAAACAAAAAGTGAATAAGACCAATTAGTTGTTTACATTTTGGAATCTATACCTAGCATTGATTTCTTCTATGGGCAGAACACTTTCAGATGCATGCAGCTGTCCAGGAATATAAGACTGTTCCTCTCACATCAATCAGGATTAGGATAAAGTTATTTTTGAATGAGTGAGTATGAATTTCCCCCCCCCAAAAAACTATATTTTCTATACAGTGTTTTCCACTGTTATGTAGAACAATATATGTAATTCTCAAGTTAGGTTATACGTTTTGCCTCATATTTTGATAGAAATACTTCCAGTTTTGGTGGTAAAATTATGGTCTCAATCACATCAATGCTTTACCTTATTCCTGGATTGTGTATTTGGTGACACGTACAGAGACTCACAGAAAGCTTGCCTATCATTAGAAATGTGGAAAGGAAGTGATCCAGCTTGTTCTCTGCTGTGCATGCTCTGCAAGACTAAAAGAAGGAAAACACAGTAAGGCTTAAAAATTTTTTTCTGCAGGCAGCAGATATGACTCCAACTCTGAATGCACACAAAGAACAGATGTGCAGAATAAGAAGGTGTAATTTTTACATCACCTCCTTTCAGAACTGAATGGCACTTTAGGAATATTTAAAGACCTGTTGGTAGAAGAATGTCCTAGATCCTCCATGCCCTCTGGTTGTTTTGGATACAATATCAAAAGTAACACCCAGTAAATGTCCTGTAACATCAAAAGAGTGATGTGAATTCTTTTTGGCTCATTTTCTGATGTCATGCTAGGAGATGGTGCCAAACGTGCAGGTGATGTGTAAGTCCATGTAAGTTAAGTTTTCTTGAGTTTACTCAGACTATCCCTCACTTTTCTAGGCCTAGTGAGCCTAGAAGGTATGAGGGGGTGGATATAATAACAAACTGGCAGTTGGAGGTGAGTCCTTGTGCATGTTGGTTAGTGAGTATGCAGACAATATGCAGAGCAGAGACGTTGTAGAGAAGGTCAGATTTCCAGAAATACCTGGTCAGCGTCTGTAGAAATGATACGCAGTTTTGAGTTTATCGTTACCTGAACACAGTTTATACACAGAGTACTGAGATTCTAGCTTCTATCCTAAATATGATTTCAGCCTCAGATATTGCTCCACACTGTGTAAGATGTAGCTTGAGGTTACTTAAAAATAATGCTTAGTACCAAGATTGAATTAACAGCGTGACAAATTAACATGGCATGAAAAAGTTATCTCCTGTTGTCATTGTTTTGTACAGCCAAATTAAACACATGGTAATCAAACCAGCTTTGACCTGAAGACATCTTGTGTATCAGATTGGATGCAAGGAACACTGTCCCTCTGTCTTTACTGTAAAAAAATATAGTCCAGAAGTAATCTGCCACTGTGTTCAGCTGGGTACTTTTGTACGTGCCAGGCATTACCAGTCACAGAGCAGCACAGTTAATAGACTAAACTCACAATTCCTCAATTTTAGGTAGGATTGGCTGGCAGTGTGAAGTCTCAGACAAGGAAAATAATTTATGCCAACATTTCAAACTAGGAGCCACAAGTGAGACGCTTAAATCTTCATTTAGATGCCGAACTAAACATAGTCTGATTTCAGGTATTCAGTGAGGTTCTAGCATCTTTTGAAATGAAGTTTGAAGGTAGGTTTTCCTAGATACCTATAGCTGAACACTTTAAGCTTGGCTAATTTTAGTGTTTCCACCAGTAAAATGTTTTAAAATATTAAATTGAATTTCATAGATCACAGATGGGTTCTTATAAGGCATTATAGATTTATTTGGGAAAAACAACAAAGAGAAGAGCACAGAAGTAATAAGTCTTTTCATAGTATATATATCCTAACTTTCATAGTATATATATCCTAACTATTATTTACCATAGGAATAATGAAACTAAGAGAAATGCAATTTATTTAGTTGTAGAATTCTATTTATGGGCAACATATGTACTGTGATATTTAAAAAATATTTTGTAGCTGATATGCTAAAGATCTTCTTTAAGAAATGGGTGCAATTTTGCTGATATTTTTATTTTAAGATTGTTCTAAGCTAGTCTTGTGCTGCTGGAAAATTGTTTTTTCTCTGATAAGATTTTTGAGACTGATTCAAATCAGCCTGAAAAGATTTCACAGGACAAGCTGTTTATTGTGTGTTCTCTGTTCAAAACACATAAAAAGATAAAATGTCTTCCTATACTCTTATTGGTAGAAATGCCAGGAACAGTCAGCTGAGATAAAAATGAAACAAATGCACCATCGATATAGGTGCATTTACTTTTATTGCACGTGGTACAGTAAATCAAACCCATAAGTCTTGTATATGCTCCACAAAATATTAACTAGTTCTATTTTATGAAAATATGCAAAAATCACACTCATGAACAACTGGAAATAGCCTCTCATCAACACATTGATCTTAAGTAGTGGTAGGCTTATACCATGAAACCAGAGTACTTATATGTATTATAATATTTTTTTTTTCCTGTCTGGTATAGCTACAGAAATTTTCATTATCCTTATAAATGTCTAATCCTCTATGGCTCCTACTTAGATATTTTTTTTGGTAGCATCTTACAGAAATAGTTTCTTTGAATTTCTCCTAATTCACCCTTTTATATGCTTATTTATGATAATCTAGATCATTCATTGTTGATTTATTTGTAAGAAAAGCTTTGTAATTTCTCCCTATGGCATTGTCTGTGCTGTCATGCACAAATTATGACTGTTATTTTTATTACATTATTTCCTCTCCTAATTCAACCGTCCTAATCTCTGAACTTCTTATAGCTGAACATTCCTTAATTTTATTTTTTGTGAATAAAACTTGGAATCACTCCACTGAATTTTAGCTCCTAACTGAAGCTCTTGATTAGGACCCTAATTCTAGACTCCTGTGATGTCAGGGGAAGATCTTCAGAGGTACAGTTTTGTGTATGCTGACTATCAAGACAGCATGTGATGACAAGGCTCCAATCTAAGTGTCTCAAATAAGCATCTAAAGTTATGGATATGGTCTTGAAGGGTGAGAAATCCCCCCTTTTTTTTAAAACTGATCAATTATCAGCAATGTTTGATAACCTGTTTCTCTAACATAAGTGTTGCTGTGCTAATAACCAGCACAGCACTCTGAGCAGGGTTGTTGTGGAGCTGTTTGCAGAGACACCAAACTACACTGATCAGAAACTCTAGTGCTTACTTTGATCTCTAAGGAAACTTATCACCAAATTTTGGTGAACTATATACGTGCTGAAAATCTGGGAAAAACTGCTCGAGATACAGGACCCTTAAATTCTGTTAACTTCTTTAGATTTTGGTTCTTCCTGAGCTCCTTTGAAATGCTCAGGAACTTTTGTTGGGATGAGTTCCACATCTGCAAACAGCTCTGGCTAATTCACCATGTCTTTCATAATGTTAAATGGAGCCTGCTTGAACAAGTTACATTTTGCATCTTAATTATAAAATGACATGAATAGAGTTTCCATTAGAACTTAATACCAATTATTTCTGTCTGATTTAACTTGGAATCTTTATTGACACTGGTGGTCTATTCTTGGTATTATTTCTTATGGTGTTAGTATTACAATGTCAATAATTTGCTCAGTACTGGTCAGGGCAAGTTTTTAAAATGAAGGTATAAATGCTTCTTACGACACCTACTTTCTTATTAAGCCTGCAGCAATTCCTGTTAGGGAAAATTAATGATGCCAGCTGAGAAACTAGCCCTTAAAGATTAAATATCTGATTAATATACAAAAAGAGATCCAGGAACTTCTACTGGAAGAGCAGTGCAAGAAGCAGGCACTAAAAACTGCATGCTTTTTTTGGTCTGTTTGTATTCACATAACTCCCTTGGGAGGCAAGAAACTATTTTTTTAGTTTTAGGGATGCCAGCATTTTCAAGCTGAATGCAAAAAAGTATTCAAATCCACATACATCCACATAGGAATATTTTACTCCTCAGAGGCACTCACAATTTTTAATGAAACCACATAGAGTTCCTAAAAGTTTGGGGAAAATACTTGTTACGGATTTATGCACCTCTCTAGATATTTTGTAGCAACTCAAAGGTTTTAAAGACAATTTTAAATTAAAACTTTGCCATTCAAAAAAAAAGCTTTTCATTTTTTATCAATGCCGAAGACTTTTTAGTGTATGCTTGCTGTTTTGATTTTGTTCTTTATTTAATACATTTTCATGCTTTCATTTGCTTTAGGCATACCTGGCATGTAAATTTTAATTATATCTATTCATTTTACCTGTCTCTTTAAATACTTTTCAATCAGCATATACTTCCTCTGGAAGAATATCGTGTTCAGATTTTTTTTAATCACTTTTATTGCCAAATCCTGTTTGCCTTACTCATGCAAGTATTCCTGCAGAAATCAATTGGACTACTTGTATGAGAAAAGCAAGCAGTTCTTGCCTTTATTTGGTAAAGCAACAGACTTGAACAAAAGCAGTACTGTACCTGCTATGGGCAGCCAGAAACAATGACGAGCTCCTTGATAAGATTAGATGTAATTTTAAATGCAACTGGGACAAAGAATCCCTCCCACCAACCCCGACTCCTAACTCTCTACAGTAATTCCACCGCAGTGAAGCAGTTGAAGAATTACTGACAAGAGCCAGACTGCCCGGTAAGCACCACCTAACAGACATAGAAACATGATCCGCATCATTTTTAAGCTTGGCAGACATTTTGTGCTTCTTTCAAAAAAGAAAAAAATAAAAAAGCAATCTTTTAAACGAGGCACACATAAAACTTATACATTCCTGGTTTTACTGTTACAGAAAGACCTTAAATTTGAAACACCCTTACAGATACGCACTGAAAATACTTCTGTGAACCAGCTACTTGTGGCTGATTGTTTCAAAATAAACATATGTTTTGCATTGTCATTGTGTTTGAGCAAATTGGTTTAACTTTAGAACAAAAAGGTGCTCTCCAGTCCCAAGCTATTCACCAACCTTTCACTCACAAAATTTATTCCAGCAAAGCTGACAACTGAGTCTGCAACTATGAAATGGGTGCAGGGCGACATGCAACACAGATTCCCTGGCTGACTTCCTATTTGTTCTTTGAAGTCATGTATTTGAGTAATTCCATCTTTAACAACCCAGAGAAACCTCCAGCGTAATGTCTACTTATACCTTTATTTACATGCCTGAGATAAGCACTATGCAAATCCACACACAGTGAGATGCAGACATGATTTTCTTTTCAGCATAAATCCTTTTTTTTTTTTTTTTTTTACTTTTGTCTGTTTGAACATACTGTTTTATATATGGGTCAAATGTATTCAAATTGTAACCTTAAGGCAAATAGCGTTTATTTAGATGACAATTCAGCAGCTTGATGCAGAGGCTGTTGAAGCCAGTGGAATAATACCCATAGGTTTTGGATCAAACCCAGGCAGAGGACAACAGAGCTAGATTAGGGAGTTCAAACAGCACAGGCAGTGTTTCTGAATATCTGACAAAGGTGACTAAGCAGAGCAGGACAAGGTGTTAAACAAAGTGTCACCAATATCTTGCTCCAGAAACTAACCTTTTTGTTAAAGAAGAAATAAAACATTTTTGTCCTATTCGCTAAAGAATATGAAGAAGCGTCCTCTGCAGCTAGCCGGCAACAATGACTGTTGGTCAGCCTGCAGAGAACTTCCTGGGGAGCAAATGGTGAAACATTAAAAGTGAATTAGCGTGGCTGTTAACTGACTCGGTGACAGTTAGCTGGTGGCCCCATGGGTTGGAAAGCACCAGCCTCCATCCTCCACCACCTTCTGAGAGCAGATGTGCTCCAAGGCCATAGCAGAAAACGGCCAGTTTTACTGACTAGAAGAAGTCAGGAAGTGTTGTATCATTGTGTTAATGGCAGTGGCTTTTTCATAGTAGAGTTTTCCTGCATTTCCTAACAATTTTCAGGCCTTGGATTTATCTGGAAGTATGTTATCCTTGACCAAGAAGGCTTTGTCCTTGGTTGTCACATACTTTGTCCTAGACTTTGTGATCTGTGCTGTTCTGAGAAGCACAAGAGCCCTCACTAGATAGATGGTCTTGGCATGCATCTGTGACACGTTTGACTCGGGCACAATTGTGTGATGTGACTCTGTTCTCAGTTAACCTGGACCTCACTTCTCCACCTGAATAACGGAGATAACACCAATCCTTCCCTATCTCCGAGAGGTAGTGGGAGGATAAAAACCATTAGTGATTGCTAAGTGCTAAGACATAATCGCGATGAGGGCCGTGTAAGTGCCTCCACAGATAGCAGGTCTTGGAAGTGTTCAAGGCAAATATGACTCTGTTTCAGTTGTAACTAATTTTGCTGCTTTTCATTTTAGGAAACTTAAGAAATTCACATCAGTTGAGAACAGTGGAGAGTAAATTTGTTAGAAGAGAGATTAATAAAAACTATTAAGCAATGTTAATTGAGTTAATGCAATTTGTAAAGTACTTTATAAAACACAGTATTTTTATCCTCTGCAAAAAAAAGGAAACTGAGCAACAAAGACATTAAGTGGCATGAGTGAGGTCAGAGAATTAGATGTTAGCAGGGCTGGGACACATTGATGGGACTGAAATACATCCCAGAATTCGTCTTTTCTCTTTTCATTTTAAGAAAGCATAGGATTTCCGGATGGGCCATGACAAGAGAGTTTTCATACAACATTAATGACATAGAAGCTTCCCAGTTCCCACATTTGAATCACAGAGTGATTCTTTTGAAAGATACGCTTTTCATCATAACATCAAATTGTGTGAATAAATTTTTGATGCATAAAGCATAATCTAAAATCCGAAAGCAGTATGAAAATCTGTTTTTATTGGTTTATGTTTCTTGGCCTGGAAAATGTACTAGTATGCAAGGGGGAATTAAGACACGTAAATATTCAATACCTGGCTTTTCTACCTTTATGAGGGCTCTGACAGAGGAAATTCTGCCCTCCATGCTCTGAATTGTTTACTCTGAATTGTTCATTCTGGAGGTATCTGCTTTTTTTCATCGACTGTCCGCTGAACAGAGCCTTGTTTCCAAAAAAAGGACTGCCGTCTGCTATAAAACTTCTGGGAACTTTGTGTAGTAAGACAGAGCTGTGGTAGACATGTCTTGGTTGCCTTCAGTAGCGCGCTTGCCATCACAGAAGCCTAGCTCTGGTTGCTAGCAGGTTGCTAGAACAACCTGCTGTGTTTCAGACTGGAGGAAAAGCAAGAAAGTACCTGTAAATAACATGAGCGATCCTTCAGTGCCTCTTGTAAGGTAAAATGACCAAACTACTAAAATGACCGTAAGGATGTAGCCTGTCTACCTCAGTGACATCAATTTTTGTCACCCAGGTTCAACTAAACTTATAGGAATAATGAAAATTTTTCAGTATGGCTTTGGATGCCCAACATCAGATGTTTTATAGTGGGCTGTTTTCAGAGGAAGGGCGCTCAGCACGTGCTGATAGTTAGCACATGCCTTTTTGTGGTAACAAAACCCAAAGGCACCTAAGACCATGAGTCACTCTAAAAGCATGAACTTGATCCCTTTTCCCCTGGAGATAGGCAAACTCTTATTTGTGATAAATCTATATTTTGCACGCAGGCAATCTAGACTGCAGCAGTTACCACGAGTTAAAACAGGGAGCAAAACTTAAAGTGCCAATGGCTTAAAAGTCGCGCATTTCTGAGACATGCCTCGTCCTCCCGTATCATTCTCCGACAGGGTTATCAGAGGAACTTTCTGCATTCAAAAGAGCTGTGCTTCACAGCTCAGCTAAAGTGACCGCAGCACAGTGTGAGGTGACATGTCGCTCCTTCGCTTCTTTTTTTTTTTTTTTCTTTTCTTTTCCCTTTAAGCCTCCCTCGACCAATTTGAGTTGCCTGTCATCAGCTGGGAGCCCAGCTCTGCCAGGCGCAGCTGCCCGGGACGTGTCGATGAAGGGGACGCTGCAGGCAGCCCCCTGGGCCTGTCGACTGACGGGGTGTGAAGGCGAACGCTGAGAGCCCCCAGCGCCCCTGCCGCCATGGGCCCCCGCCGGGGAGAGGCGGGCGGCCCTGCTGGGAATGAGTCCTGGTGCTGAAAGGGTGCACTTCAACCTTTCAGTTTGTACACAAGCCTCCCTGTAACGGCATTATCTGGCAATTGGCCTTCTTAGGCCTAATTTTCAATCCACAAGTAGGAGTTAGGTCATTGAGGATATCCTCACCATTAGAGTTATTCAGTTTGCATAAAGGCTCTACTTAGCACTCGAGGAAGGAGTGCTGATTTTCAGAGTGTTGATTTGATCCCCAGCCACTGCTGCGTGCACGGCAAGGCAGCGCGGCACCGGCGACTGAAGGGTTGTTTATGATTGACAAAAGGCAAAGTCCATCTAGAAGTGTCCAGGATGGTGGGCAAAATTCCAAAAACTTCCCTAGACGGGGATGTGACACCTGCCTCACAGCTGAAGATTGTGTTCAGCCTAATAGTACAAAGAGCGCAGAGGGCATCTTGTAGTGGTCACTGAAGACACCAGCTATAAATGTGGGGGGGAAAAAAGCAAATGTAGATATTAAAAAATTAACTTGAAGAATGAAATTATCAGACAAAGTTTGTCGTGCATATTTATAAAGTACAATTATGTTTGACATTCTAAATACTCCTTGCACTTTAAAGGTCCTAACTTAGTTTTTTTTAAGAGAGCTGTAGTAGTTAAAAGGGATCAAGGAAAGTTATTAGAGCTCTAAGAAAGTTAGTAATGATGCTGAAGCTGAAAGCTTACAAGATTTAGATATATCTCGCCTGGCTCCCCTTTCTTCCCAAAGTTACAGCTCAATTCAGTTAGTCTAAATATTCAAAATTCAGAAAAATACCTTTTTTTGCCTCAAATACATTTTCATTTTTGAAGTTATTGATATGACAACAGGAGAAACACTTGAATTTTGTTTGTGGTTGGATTTATGATTTTCAGGCTTGCTCAAAAATAAAGGAGGTGCAATTAAATCTGGAAAAATTCACTGTTAGAGAATACCATAGAAGTTTTACTCAGTCCAGGAGATCCAGTCTTGAACACCAAAGGGGAAGTGCTTCACAATCTTAATGTTAACAGAAAAGGGCACAAAACAAAATGTAATTTATGATCACTCAACAGCACAGAATATTTTTATCCCAGATTCAGATCTACATGTTGTGCCTGATGTCTTCCACGGTAATCAAACAACTGTACCCCACACTAGACCTCAGTATTTATCAGTTGTGAAGAAGTCCAGCTCTGTTCCAGGTTCAGCTCAGGCTTATTGCTGATGGCTAATAGGCAGCCTGCTGTTAACACTGCATTTTTACTTGCTGGAGAATATCTAACTGCTATGAGAGCAAGCACTGCTACCCTTAAAAGGACACCTTTTGCTTACCTAAAAATAGATGTGGTATGATTCCACCACATTTGTAAATTCCTGCTATTGACTGAAATGTCTGACATTCAAGAAACAGCATGGATCTTGCCACTTTTCTATATATTATTAGACTATTGCAAACCAAGATGACCTTGAATTCTTGAGTTACTGGTCTACACAGAAGTCTCGATGTGCAGAAAGAGACCAGTGCTGGAAGTCCTGTAGATTCCTGGTTTATTTCATGGTTGTTTCTTTGCTCAGAAGATTCAGCATAGGCAAAAAAACCATTACCCATGAAGTTCTGACAAAAAAGGATAGATTTTCAAATCAAACAAAAAAGCTGTGATTCCTCTGTATTTGTAAGAACTATTATGTTTAGTTTCTTCAATACAGCTGTGGAAGTCTTAATCCAGTTCATTCATTTAAGAACAGAAATTCCATCTAAATTTATTTTTTTTTTCCTGAGAATGCCCTCAACAGCCAACCATATGAAGGGAGGGACTACACTGTTATTATTGAATTCTGTAGTGTGAAGCAGAGGACTAATGGGTTGGTACTAATAACAGAAGACAGTTTTGAGTCTTTCTGAGATGTTCTCCCCTTTTCCAAGCATCTAGGAAGTCTGCAGTAAGTACCAATGTATAGCAGGGATACGCCAGGAATATTACATTTCAATACGCTGCTTTCAAGCATAGTATTTCTAATACAGAAGAAAAGTCAGGAAAACTTCTTGAACTATTCTGATTTGGATAATGTAAATTTTTCCATTGAAATACTAAAAACCAATTTCTGCTTTTGGTTCTTTAGAATTGCTTCGTAGGTCACCACAGATCCTCCCACCATGTAACCACAAACAGTTTAAAATCCAGAGAAACTGTAAACTTGCTGCCTCACAAACATGATTAACCCGACAAGCCCTGAAATTCTTTGCTTTTTTTTTTTTTCCTCCATTATTATCTGAATCTATTTTAAGATGTACATATCTACAGTCTATAGCAAATGTCAGGCCATCAATCTATTTTGCACATTCATTAACAGTAACAAAAATAATATTTTGCTCTCACCCACACGTTTCTCACTCAAGAAAGCAAAACTGCGAAGACTGCGTAGGTGTTTTGTTACTGTTCTTTACTAATCCACCTGCGTGGTTAGCTGATACAGCTACATTTGAGGCTAAGCATTGACCAGACTCACTCTAACAGCACAACGGATTTGTTGCTAGGATAGTTTAAAAGTTATTAATGAACTTTTAGTAAAGTCATATAGTATTAACATGTAGCACAAAGTCTTGTTCAGAGATATAACCTGTTTTGTGGTATCAGACTGATTGTGCTCCCAGCTGGTGTCATCAAGAATTTTTGCACTGACTTCTCCCCTCTGGTCACTCTCCAGCAAGGTGTCTGCGTGTTGTCAGAGATGGGAGGGATGAAGGAGACAAAGTTCCACTCCAAGGTTTTTGACTCGGGCCACTCTCTTGATTCTGACAGCTGGATGATTCTTGTACATTGACTGTTAGCAGGCAGAGACTTTGTGATGCATGTTCATGCTGCCCAGGTACGGGGATGGATGAGGGATTTGACCTTGTTAAATGCAGAGAGCTTTCTGAAAGGTTCTTGGTGGTCTTTGAGAAATGTGTGTCCCTCGCACCTTGCATTTAACTGAATTTCTTAAATCACAATGTTACCATTGTATCTGCACAAGTGCCAACAACAATGGTAATAATAATAATAGGCAGATTGAAAGGCACTGCTTGAGGACTACCATTTCAATAGCACTTACAGAAAAACAAAAGGTCTGTGAGGACTTCTGAACATGCTATGTTTAGTGTTCACTATGAAGTTTATTCTGATGAAGTTATTAAAATGTTTATTCCTGTGTTTTTGGAGAGGGTATGATTTTCTTTTTCTTATGTCCTCAAAGAGACTAAAAATTGTTCTTATCTGACCTTGAAATACGCAAACTTGAACTGCCAGGAGCTTCTGATGTGCAGCCTGTTGGAGTCTGTACACATAGTTAAAAAGTCATGGTGGTTGTTGATGAAATACTACAAAATTCAAATGCTTCAGTTTATTGTTATTCTGTAAGGACCTAATGAAACCTTGTTTGAAATAATGGGAAATCCCCAAGTGATTTCACTCAAAAGGCCTTACTATACAGACCTTACTATACAGAAAATTTCTAGTCTCTCTTTACAGTCATCATCTGCAGAGTTCTGCAATTGCATAGGAATAATACAATCAGTTTATTTGCATGGAAACACAGCCCAGATGTTTGTAACTGCCACAGTAGGCAAAGCAGCTTCTTCCTGTGAAGTCAATTCAAAATAATTTTTAAATTGAGAGTTTTGATAAATTAACTGCTTTGAGTTATATTTGTCCCTTGAATTCCATTAAACCTGTTGATACACTGTAACAAATACTACTTTCATCAGTAATTACTTTACTTTTAAAAATTTATGGAAAAATATGATCATGTAAATGTATATAATATCTGAACTGTTTTTCACAGCAGTGACAGATTCCAAAGAGATCTTAAAATCTTCCTGACACCCAGTCCTATGAATAGGCGACAAGACCAGTGATTGTGAAACTGATTTGGTTCCTGACTGCAGTGTTGTTGTTGATATGTTTCTAATGCTTGGGAATAATATCTAGAATTCAACAGAAACTCTTTTCTTGGAAAACAATTCTTGTTTCTCCAGGCTGTCATCATTTATAAAGGCTTTAATAGAAGTTGACATCATGTGCCATTTATGTGTCAGACTGGTTAGCAAAATCTTTTGATACGTAGACTTATTTGTCAGGTAGCAGATTCCCCATACTCCTTTTCACCTTTAAACTGTTATATCCTTCTTTGGTCAAAAATATCTGAAAACACTGCTTCAGCATGAATCTTGTCACATGAAGTTGGCATTTTCCTCTTCTTCATTTTTTTTTATCAAGCAATTTATTTTTAAATACCTGTCATGTTCAGCTTGTTACTGCTGCTCTACTTCACCAGGAAAAAAAAAATCACTAGATGCTTGTAATTCATAAAGCAATGTAGTAACTGGCTGTGGGTTTTTAAAAGGAAATTAACTGCAATGATTGGTTTATGTTAAAAAAATAATATTTGAAATGGGTTTTTTGCTATGAAAAGGATTGTTGGTCATGGCATATCTTTAATTCTTTGCTTTTTCAGTTTTATAGTGCTAATAAAATAAAGCCTTTGTGAATAAGAACTATGTTAATATGGCTAAGCATGGCACAGAACACAGAGTTTAGCCCTATATGATCACATTAGAGAGCAAAATAACAGGTAATTTCTGAATGCAAATGGTTCAGATTGTTCAGTCACAATACATCATACAAGCACTGCAGTCCTATGGCCTTATCCTGAATATCCAGAACATGGACTTGATTTTCTCTACGTGGATACTCCCCATGATTCTCTCACTGTGACAATGCAGCATGTGTGGTTATCAAGGTTAGCAAGGAGGAAAAGCAGTTTGAGTCTGAGAAATTGACCTTTTGCTGCATTGGGTCTTAGTTTTGTAAAGTTGTGACTGTACAGACATCCTGCTCAAAGAGGAAACAAATAGTGAGACAATCTTATTTCTAGTACTAACATCAGTCAATATTATCCTTGGCATCTGTCTTTGGAGACAAAAATACAATGTATAATTCTATAATTCAAAGCTGTGCTGCTACCTACATGCATTTTATCAACAATAAATGTGTTTTAAATGGTTATCTCCTCTCTGGAAAGACATGCAGTAATTTCATCTTGCTGTATATTAATTTTAGTGGGGTTTAATATTTTTTTTCCCAAGAGTACATCACAGCAGTAATTTTTGCTTTAGGTTTTCTTTTTCTTTGGCTGGATTTGAATTTTCCATTTGGAACATACTAGCTAGCAGGAAAACTAAGAATTATGAAGATTTTTGAATTTAGAGTTAATGAGATGATCAACAAATCACCAGACAATCAAATACCAAGATAGTCACACAAAAGTAAATACCTTTCTGTATTTTAAGATGGAAAAAAATCAAGATTTACTTATTCACCCAGACATAAGACATACAGAAAAGAAAAATGCTCTGTCAATAAAAACACAAATAAATATGTATCTGTGAAAACTCCACTGATCTGAAGCAACTTCCATCTGTTAAGCCAGAAACAGCTGAGTAAAAATTAGGCTAAGGCTTGAGAGAGTATTTATAAAGTTTCTTCATTATTTCTGTTCTATTGTTCTCAACAAGACTCTTTTCACCGACATAAGAGACTGGCTGGTAAAGGGTTACTAAATCAGAGGAGTTCAGAGACAGATTAGGGTTTCCCAGCGGCACATATCTCTAGCAGTAAGTGTGGAAGCCAACTCGGAAGAAACACGTTTGAAGTGGCAGAACTAATCATGCAGAAGCAATTTGCGATTTTCTCTCTCTCAGCCTAGATAAAGCAGAGCATTATGACATTGGCTGCACGGAACAAGGTCAATTTACTGTGAAAAGGCAGCTATAGACTCCAACTTCAAATAAACTTTCATCCTGCATGATGAAAAAGAGGATTTACTCTATTGCTTATACCACAGAACAGGCAAAACCAAATGTACAATTCAATTAGGACATGCTAATTTTCATCTGGTTTTTTTTTTTCACCACTGAGTCCCTGATTGTTTTAGCTATTCGTAATGTAATTATATCTCAAGGTATTTCTCTTGACGTAACAAAAAGGGAACTGCTCAATCGCTGATGGTTTTGACCTCAACTGAAGCTGTGGGCTGTTCTGAAAGTAAAAGGATTAAAGTGCAAAATTTCACATGGTTACTTCAAAAGGGGTTGGGCTTTTTGTTCATGTTTCAGATTTTTAAAATGACACAGGAAGCAAACTAGCCAAGACATCATGTGAAACAGTTCTTGTAGCTATTCTTTTAATTTTCACTATTTTTCTGTTGTGACCTGAAATTTTCATAGTCTAAGATCAGCTGTCTGCGTGAGTGACGTTTCTGCATGCTGAAGCCTCAAAGCTGCATCACTTGAACAAGGTGTGATTCCTTCCCTGCCCCTCCTTGCTTCAAGCCAGCGAGTACATGCCCTTCAGTAGGGATAAGGATACAACACACTTGCTGTAATGCACCAACTCACATCTGCTTCCTGGAGCATGGAGAATCAAAGCCAATATTTCAGTTGTTTCCCATTTTCCTTACCAATGGTTGGCCCATAGATGTAATTTCTCCTTCTCATCTCTCTCTTAGGCCACAAATGTACCTCTTACACAATCCTCTTCTATTTCCTCTGTGTCACAGTGCTGGTACCAATCATACCTTATTCCCCAGCACATAGAGAATAGATGCTCGCCCCAATAAAAATATCATCTTACCTATAATACCTATTCTGTTAGTGAGACCAAAAAGTTATGCTTAATAATTTTGGAAGTAGTTATGTTCAGAGAATGGTCAAAGAATTTTTTTGATGAGTTCTGTGACTAAGCACAAACTATCCTCTACGCAATGGAAAAAACACACTTACCTATTGCTGGCAGATAGCCAAAGAGATCATTCTTGGGAAAAATTAAGCAAGGCTTTACTTTAATTAGTTATTCAGGGATCCAGCCAGCTGGGAGGTTCATGTTTTAGTGCTTTTATGTTTATTAGTTGCATCCAAAAGTCTTCCTCTTTCCTCCCTTGCCCTTCTTGCAGTAGTTTATATTTATATTGATGGCAATAATCAGGGTATGGAGATTTTTATATGCATTCTGAAATCATACTTGGAAAGTAAATGAAGATATGATTGAATGTCATTGCTGCTATAGTTCATGTTAAAAAACGCACAACCAGTCCAAGGGCAGAGAGGCTCAATGAATTAATGCATTAGTCTATTAGTCTTCCTGTGCCAGACTCTAGGACTTCAGATTGAGTTCTGGTGAGCAACGGACCTCCACAGGGCTGACATTTGCTCCTGGAAAGGAGTAGAAAACAGTCCATTAACCTTAGCATTGGTGTAAAATCAGCACTATGACTACCATTTCCATGGGCAGTACAATTAATATGGTTGGTTTTCCAGGAGAAAACACTAAAACATTCCCTGTAGTTCAAATAACTTTTAATCAAAAGACAATCCTTACAGACTTACTGTATTTCTGCATAAGCTAACAGCAATTTTATACCTTTCGGTGTGCAGATTTCCAATTGGCATTACATCTTTCCAAAACGATCTTTCCTAATTTTGGGCTTGGAAAAGCAGGGATGTGAGACATTAAAAGACTTATCAGAGAGAAAAGATACAACTGCCTTGGTCTTCAGTTAGTGTAGTTCCTATGGAATAACTCTTCAGTGTTGATCTCAACCCTGAAATGGAGAAGCCTTGCACTGGTTTCCTTTGAATTTTGCAGAGGGAAGAACCTAAAAAAGCTTGGCCACTGCTGTTCCATCTGAAAACCTGACAAATTCACAGCCCTTGCCAAGAGGCTCTTGGCAAGAGGCTCTTGGCAAGGACTGGGAAGTGAAGTGGGAACGTGCTATGAAGGGCTTCCACCCGCATTTCATGCTCACCGCGCACAGACTCATGGGCACAGGAGCTTCCACACACAAAGAACAGAGTAATATTAGGTGCTGGCTGAAAAGCATGCCAGGCTATTAGGATTTCTAGGGATGCTGAGAAAATTTTGACTCACTCTGTAAAAGGTGATAGGAAAAAACAAATCTGCATGAAACATACCTAACGTTTCAAAAGTAACAAAAGAATTGCAGTTGTTTGAAAAAAAATGAAGCATCATAGACATGCCCTGGCTTAAGGCGGGTTTAAGACTGGGATTTCTTCAGGACTAAGCCTCCCTTTTGACTGCTTTCAAGCATTTTAAATTAACATAAAACACATAAATGTTCCCTTTCAGGGGCTTACTGCAGAGCTTTTACAGCTGTATAGAAATGAGAGGCTACTTTAGATTTGTTGCAGGTTTCTTCAGTTCTTATTTTGAGTGCTCTCTTTATGCCATGCTCAGGGAGTGCTTTGCCCAGAGCACACTGTGGGATTCAGCTGAGATGAGCATACCTCTTCACTACTAAGAATTAAAGCTGTACTTATATTTTCATTTGCTTATTATTTGGAACTGGAAGATTCCTGCTTGGAAACTGAGGAACTGCTAGGCAGATCCGACTTTTCACCTTAGGGTACTGACTGCTGGCTCACATCCATTTCTTAGCCATAAAGTATTGCTTTGTTCCATTTCTGGAAATGCAACAAGATATGTCTAGGTTTCCTTTTGAAATGGATAATTTGTGACAGATTTCTCATACATGCAAGCTGTCATGAGCAACTTGTTTGTCCCAGGAACTCCTGTACTATGTGCAAGCCATATTAAGTTTCTGATAAGTATGTTTGGTACATTCCAAATGTCACTATTCTTGTCATAAAACAGATACTGCATGATAAATGGGCAGATATACAGACGGACATACACAGGGTTGTGTATTTTAGGGACAAAATGAGACTAATGCAATGCTCTAAAATGAAATTGCATATAGGGGACTCAGAGTCATTAGCTCTAGCTTATAATTTTAACTGATCACTAAGATCGTTGTACCAGCTTTCACAGAATACAACCTTATAGACTTAAGAAACTTAACGCCAAGTCACCCTTCTCATACATCCAAGAGAGAAAATGACAAGCGTTAGAAAATATGATGAGTTTTCTTTTTACAGATTTTCTTGTAAACTGATATCACTGACTTCAGATATATAGGCAAAATGAAGAAAATATTGCTTGCTTACCTAAAACACATCAGGCTAAATCCCTTGGTTTGTGCTCGCTGCTCAGGTTTTACACCTTTACTCACAAGTAGTTCCATTGTTCAAAGAACAAGGTGTTAATAAACTGGAATAAAGGCAGGATCTTGTCTTACCCTTCTGGCAAACTCACACTTGATGTCTGAGTGAGAGTTACAGAAGGATAGATGGTGCAAGAAAGCTAAACCTCCACAGTTTTCAGTTCTGCTATATTCTCAAAGATTTAAGAACTGTTGTTGAAATGACAAACTGGAATGTGAATGATGGAAATTCATCTTGTTGTTCACAATACTTTTGCACAGGATCCTAATTCTGATAGTTATACAAAGGCATTCAGGGAACAACAACATTTGACATTTTGTGTCTAAAAAGTGTTCCACCCTAATTTATCAGGATGAGTTTTCTAAAACCAATGCACGCTGGGTCTGTATAAAAGCTTGCACTGGCTTAATGGAAGATTATTTTATTTTAATACCATTCCATACACTGACATACTGGCTTAAAGCTGATGTGTCCTGGTTTTGACTGCGTCCTTAAGTTTAGGTCTCTCACTTTGACAGCAGATCAATATTAAAAGGCTGAAATTGTTACTTCCTCAGGCATTGATCTTCGCCCTTTAATGATCCTGTAACACAGTCAGCAGAAAGGAATATGGACCTGCACCTCAGCACCATAGCTTGTCTATTTGGCATATTTGTGCAAACCCAATGTCATTATTGCTCTCAATTTCTACCAAGCAAATGCAAGTAGCAAATGAAGCAGGACGCTGTGAGGTAGTAACATCTTCAGACTGCCCCATCTGGATTCAGCATGGTTTTTCTATCAAAACCTGAAGGAGTCTTCATTCAATTTCCACTTAAAGGTATACTCATTGGACAGGTAATCCATTTAATAAACGTTACTTGGGGCTGTGGCTGACAGGTAGGACTGGTTGGTGAAGTTACCAATTATCTGCCCCAATTCATGGATGCATAGGGAGCTGGTAGGCACATGCATGGCTATAACAGGTAACAGCACGGTAATTTTTTGATGATTCAAATGTCAAAAATTCAGAAAGTAATTGTATCACTTGCCATGGTGTAGAGTGGAGTCAGACACCTGGGGAAGCTACCCCAGCTAAGCCATCTTTGAGTGGCCTTGGCACAGTATAAAGACAGTATCTAGGTTATTTTCATATTGTCCATCAGAAAAGAACTCAATTAAACTAAGGTTAAGTAAGCAGTTTGATAGAATACAAACTAGTATTCTTCATCTTGATGATTATTCATATAGGTTTAAAAAAACACATGCTTTTTGCTGTTTCATTTCTAGTTTGTGTGCAGCCTTAATCAATAGAGTTTGAATGTTTGTATTGTTTATTTAATTCTTCTTAAGTTTTAATAAGTTTCAATGTCAAAATCTCACATGAGAACACACTTCTACCTCCAGGATAAAAATCTGTTCAGAATCAAGCAGACTCCTAAACTTTTCCTTGGCTATTAGACTACTTTGGATATTAGACTGGGAAATGGGTGCAGACGTGCTGATAACAATCTTGCTTTAGTGGCTTTAGCAGTATTCCCGGCCAACTATATTATGGCCTGTGAATAGGCCCAGTAATTGGAGGGGGGGGGGGGCAGGGGCACGATTCTTTTAGAATAAAATAA
>JAOXNO010000020.1:19012382-19023537 GCA_028565335.1 Limnodromus scolopaceus
CAGTGTCTCACCACCCTCACTGTAAAGAATTTCTTTCTGGTGTTTAATCTAAATCTCCCCTCTTCCAATTTAAAACCCTTAAAATACCTGATTAAATCATTGTATCACATCTTAAAAATTAAAAGTACCTTACTTAGAACTTCTGGGATAATTTTCTTGTAATTTTTAATAGTTCCTATTTCTGATCATACATGGTTTTTACAGGTTTTACAGTTTTACAGTCAAGGTATAGAAGCTATTATCTGATTTGGAATATTTGCAAACAGTTCTAGTGAAAGAAAAGAAATATAGGAAAAGGGTTCAGAAAATGCCCAGTATGACATGCTTTGAAAAATAATTTTTTTTTTTCAAACAGGCATTTTTAATGCAAAACTGCCATCACTAGTTGAAACAGGTAATGTAGAAAATTTAAAAAGTCATCAAATAGAATATTTCATTTTGAAGCAACAAAGCAGTTTGTTTAACCTGGGCCTCTTTTTTGTTTGTATTGGTTTAGTTCTTTCTTCCATTTAACACCAATTTGGGCTGAATTGAAAACATTTTGCTTTTCCTGATTAGGCAGGCAGCCTGAGAAAACAGTTATTCCTTTAATTACTATTTTCTTAGGCCTATAATCTTCTTGACAAAAATACAAAACACTTAGTGCCTGTCATTACTGTGGAACAAGCATGAATTGATACCTCCCAAGGTACCAGCATCACATTTGGACCCAGGAGAGGGACTGCTGAAGCAGCAGGGAGACCCGTCTGATTTACCATGCCCTGTTGATTGCCATGAAACATTGCCTTGGAGGTGGCATCACTGTTACAGGGAATGCTATTTCCTGACCTATTTGTGTGTCAAAGTAGCACTATATTTTTATGCCTAGAGCTCCGGGTTTGGGTGGGAGTCAGCTTGTATTTGTATGTGCAGTCTTCTTGGATCTAACACACATGTCTCTCCAGTTCATGTTATAGATATATTTTTATGGCTCACCTTGGAATATTAGCCCCCTATGTATTTACCTTATGTCTTCGTTGGAGGGAGTTAGTTAATTGGATTTGGAGTCCTGAGGTTTAATTCTGATTTCATTTAACTTGCAGGAGGTCACTCTTAGAGAGGGCGGAAGAGTTTATATTGCACATGAGTTACCAGATTGTTCAAAGGCCCTGCCAGGGTCTGTGCTCACCTCAGCCTCTTGGTTTATGTGAAAGATAGAAAATCCCCTTCAAATTGCTCCGTCCTTGGCTAGGTTTTGACTGTGATTAGTTAGTCAGAGGATTCAGAGCATATCCTCTTCTTCTCCTAAACAAGCCCAGAAGGAATTGTTAAAAGCTGTTGGTATCATTCTGTTGCCACTAGCGTCAGTCCCAACCTCCCAGCCTACATCCGCATTGCGTACAGCTGTGCCAGCTGCCTCCAAATGCGTGCGATATGCAAAACAGAAGATGCAGGAGCGTGGATGTGTCGAGTGTGCTCTACTCGAGTAATTAAGCCGACTTCATCAGCCGGCCAGAACAGTGGCATTGCTGCAGACAGTAATAACGCTGCTGCAGAGAGCAGCATTGATCCAGCTCATGCTGTTTTGGGCAGCAGAGCTGGCTGTGCGTTCGTAGCCTGCGGCTTTGCCGTCCCGTGTACCGTGCTACCTTGCACACCCACTGCCTGCCTGCTGCTGCACCTGGATGGGTTGAGAGGAGCCCGACCTACAGGCTTGTTCCTGTGCCTGGGGCTGCATCATCACAATTGCATCTGGTCTTCTCTCTTTAGGGAAAACCTACTCAGTAAATTAGTCTTATCTCGTTAACTCAAAGTTTGTTGGCCTCTGCCTTTCCTCAGAAAAGGAAAACAAGAAGCCTCTTTTTGACAAATGTGCTATAATTAGAGTGCTTATTATTAATATTAAAGCATATTAGGGTTGAGAAGCATTCATCATATATATGTGTACATGCAGAACTTCTAAACAGAAAAGTAGGTCAATGGTCACTTTGCCAAAACTCTCCCAAATGAGTTGGAATGAAGCATTTAGCTTCAGGCAAGGCTGCTGAAATGTGGTAATTTGGTTTTAGTTTGATGCCTGGCCCTGTGTCTCCTTGAGCCGGGCTTTCCTTGGCTGGCTGCAGCGTCGGGGGCAGACCCATGGCGCCGCGCACGGCCACGACGCTTCGCAGAAGGGAAAGCAGCTGCCTCCTGGGAACCTCAGCAAACACCTGCACCCCCAGCCACATGCACTGCTGGGCAGCCAGAGCTAAAGGAATAAAGGCCAGTTTATATCTTCTATTCCCCTTTATAGGCGTGTGAGGTAGCATCTATAAGGAACTGCAGGATTTACTTAAAAAAAATTGTTTAGCAAATAGCAACTTAAAACAAAATCTGAATATATCAGTAATGAAGCTGCATGCACATGTGAATATAGGCTGTATAGCTGCAGAAAGATACACTAAACACATGAAATAAAATCAGAAAATTCACATTCAGATTGTCACATACAGCTGTCCCAAGCACTCAGCACTCAGCTGTGGTTTTGAAAAGAAAAAGAGGCAAAATCACCATGGTTTAATAATAAAAAATTGCCATTGAATTTTTTATTCCTTTGTCAGAAAACTCTTAGAGATTTACAAGCAAGAGAATTAACAAATCTATATTATATTAGTATAGCATACCAGGACATACTTTATATTATTACTGTGAGATTTTTAGTATTTTATACATTCAGATTAAATGATATATAAAACTCTTAGAATGGAAGATTATGTATTTTTCAAGAAGTCTGAGGCTGATAAATAACGATCTGGTGCTAGATAGAAGGAATTTTTTCCTTACAGCAGCTAAGAGAAGATGAATAGAGAACAATGCTATTGATTTTTTAATTTTAAATTATTTTTTTTTTTAAGAAACACAAAACTACTGACTTCCCATAGGAGTTTAATGCAGAGATGATGATGTTCACCAAGAACACTCAAGGCCATGATGAAGGATAACCAATTCTCCTGGTCCATGGGCTTCCACACCAGTATTTTTTCATGCTCCAGAGCCAGAAGCCTTCACACTCTATTGTGCTGACAAAGAGGTGAAATCCCAGTGTAGTTCTTAAACATAAAGTAACAGCATCTTGTTCTATCACTGCTTTACAGTCAGTCCTCAGCTAGGATGCTGATTCCCATATAACAGGGCATTCGTGGGTACAGAAACTCTCTCTGATTCCCATCCTCCTGCCGGGAGGTTTCGGCTCACCCAGCCTTCTCTGTGCCAGCCCGGTCTCCGAGGGATGTGCTGGGACATGCAGAGGAGCGTGTGGATTGTTTAAGAGCCGTGCACAACTCATAGCCAAAAGCTGACCTTCTGCCCCACTAACATTTTCTTCAAGCTTAACAATTAACCGAGTACCTGCTACAGAGGCAACACCAAGCTGCGTCCACGACATGTTCAGCTCTTGCTCCTGTTTCACTCTGAACATTTCTGAAGCACAGCAAAGAGCAGACATGTTCTTGCTGTGAGTTATTGATCTGTTTAACCTCTTGAAATATTTTTTTTGTGGGAAGGGATGGAATTTTCTGTCAGAAAATGCTCTTTAATTTTACATCTTAATAATTTCCAACATTTCTTTGGGTTATTCTTTTTGCCCCAGTTTTCCAGTTTCATTTCCTGTTAGCACCATTTTGATGTTAAGTTCTCTTCTGAAGTATTAGTTGTGTACATGTTATATCCAGATTATGTTCAGAAATGGCAATTTTTCCAAGTATTGTCTCTGGGAAGCCTTTTTATGATGGCCCAGGCAAATTCAGTGCAATTTGCCTTGCACAAAAAAGTGCAAAATTTTGGGCACTCTGCCAATTTAATAATTGCTATTACTGGTGTGCTGACCATAGGGAAACTGTCCAAGTACGTAGAAAGAGAAGCATTTGCTGATAAATTACTGCTAGAAGCGAGGAACGAAGTTTGCTGAAAACAGTTTTTATGATGAAGTCAGGAACTGACTGTGACTTTCACAGCAGATGCTGCCAAGGCAAACTGGGCTATGCCTCAGCCTGCCCTTGTATTTGGGGTAAAAGAATTTCTCTCCAGAAATCAGAATGTTAAAAAATAGAAAAAATCTTTATCAGTCCAGCTATGCTATCAAGTCAATAAAGGTTATTTCAGCTTATGAGAACATGGTGGCTGGGCCTTACATTACTGTCTGTATCTGATGCAAGAAATCTATGTTTTTCCATATATACCAAAGGCTGCCATAAGAAATAGAGTTATAGATCAAAATTGGGCTAAAAAATGTGTATATAAAAAGCTAAGTCCCCCATGGAGGAAAAATAAAGAATAAAAAATAAAAAAACTGTAGTATGTAAGAGGAGTTGGAATGAAATACAGCCCCACACTGTTAGAAAGGCTTTGGAAGTTTTCACAGGACTTGTTGGAAAATATACATTGCTTCTATGAGAAGATTCGGTTTATTAGTAAAAGTCTGGGTAAAATTTCAGGATTTAAGAGAATACCAATAAAGTGAAGACTGACATTAACCAGACCATGCTATAAATACCACACAAAGAGACCAAACAAGCCCACTACTGGGAGACATGCTTAACGTTCTGCTTCACTGCTAGCCTGTAACAATAGGAAGAAACCTGTTGTCTCTGTAGAATTAGTTCAGTTAAATAAACTGCTCAAAATGCTATTGTTTAGGTCTGACAGCAGCTGCTTACTGTGGTTCCTGTTTATGTACGATCAGCTGATGCTGCTTAGAGTCTGCTGCAGTGAACCCGTAGCACACATACATTTTAAACCGTGCCATTTGGCGTATATGAGTTTGGCGTATTCTGTTGCTTTGCATAAATTGCTCCTCTTTTTGTTCTCATTAAGTGTTAGCCATAGCTCAGGGTGCTATGCAATACAAGTTGCTCCTTTAAGGGGGGACGTTTTCAGAAATTCACTTCTACAAAGATAAATTGGCTTATACCTGCAATTTAGTTGCAGGAAACGCTGAGAGCAATTACGTTCTACATATATGACTGTAAATGTAAACCTGAATTCAGATTGCAGCATAAAATCCATATTAAAAAAAATCCAACCCAATTTTTTTCTTACTATTAGTAGGAAGGCATGTTTTCTTTTGAATGGCAGACACAAAGATAAAGGAGCGTAATTCTTTAAGAATAAATTATTTTCACAAAGAGACTGAATTTCACTCTGATGAATAATCTATCTATTTTTAATAAGTGTGCATTTTTTTAAATGAACAAGACAGGTTACATTTCTGAAAGCTTTCTCCTCCAGGTATTGAAAAATGCAGGCACATACAACTGCTTCAGTTAGTTGGTTTGCCTTTTACTACCGTAGTGGTGCGCATTCAAGCCTGAGGGATAACACAGCTAACATTAAATATGTTCACTATACCATGTAGGTGAAGCCATGCAGCTTCTGTGACCTATAATATTTTACTCACTGTGCTCACTGGTAATCATGAGATAATACTTCACTAAACAGCTAGAAGAGGGCTCAGTTCAGGCTCCACACAGACATATGTCAGAAACAGATTATAGGGTAAGAGGCAGAGAAAATTAAATTTTAACTCCCTCTCCTCATACATAAACTCAAAAGACTCTCCAAAACAAACAAACATAACCTCAGCTGAGAGGAAGGATAGAAATAAGTACCAAAAACTGGATTAAAGGGTTGGTTTCATGGCGACAGCAGGGAACAGAAAGCAAACTTCCTATTATCAGCTGACTCTCACTGAAAGCATGATCTTCTAATCCGATGCAGAAAAACCTTCAGTTGAAGTCAACAGGGCTGGACATTTTAAAGTTCCTGAAGAGTTCACAATTCATATTAAATGAGTAACTGAATAACTGAAAATTAATACCAGCACTTACAGTGTACTCTCTAGTATAAAAGAAAGAAAGAAAGAAAATGTGAGACCAAATTCATGCAGATCCTTATTTCTTCCAAATTATGCTAAGAAATGGAAATCTATCTTCTTAACTCTAACATGTATTTATGAGTTTAGTAGCAGGGAAGTGCAATAAATGTCATATTATTATGCAGAATGTATTTGTAGCTCATTTCTATGCTTATAGTAAATTTGGGGCACAAGAATCAGGATTTAAACACTAGCAGTTTTTATGAATAAAGACTGCTGAATCAGGTTCTAAACTCTAAAAACTGACAAAAAATAACAGCGGCTTTTATGTTAGTTTTCAGACTAGTACAGATAAGATTCACACACTGGCAAAGTGTTTAAGTTATCTGGTAGAATATCATATGTCAATGTTTCCATCTTAGATTAACAAAAATAACCTTTGTGGTGCCACAAGTCCTTTGTGATTTCTTTACAGTCATAATAGTGACTGATAAACAAACTGAAACATCAACCAATATTATTTTTGGAGATGGGGGGCTTGGAAGTGAATGCTAGATTTGGTGCTTTGAAATCTGAAAGCAGGAAAAAATATATGGGTTGTTGTTTGTTTGGAGGTTTTTGTTTGGGGACTGTTGGGTTTTTTTTTAATTCAGAGATAATCTGTAGTCTTCAACTGACAATAATATGTTCCATGTAACATTAAATTTACATCAGCGTGCTGTTCAGTAACACTAGATATTCTGAATAAATTTTTGAGTGTGATTAGAGTATTAACATTCTGAATGTGACATCTAGTTGAATTTAAATTCATTAAAATAAAATTAAAAGGCCAGACAGTTGGAATATCGAATAAAGAACATTTAATAGCTTGATTCTGTTTATTTGCATTCTTCTCTAAGTACTGAGTAAGATGATTGCATGCCTCTGAGGATTTTTCAAATAAGAGTGTTTACACATATAAATCAGAATATAAAATGTATGTATAAAATCAGAATACCCTCAGAACCATATTACACACCATGCATTATTAGAAACGAGATCTCAAAGAAATTTACCAAAGAGGCAAGCTTATTAAATCAGCTAAAGCATAGTAAGACATAGGAGAGAGGGTTCACCCAATGTTCCCAGGCAAATGAGCTGTACCTGCAGGATGTAATATAGCTTGCTGTATTCCAGTCCAGTACTAAAACACACAAAACATTACTGCCTTTCCTCTGGACTGAAGTGAGTTTGGCCAGAACAAAGCCAAGTTCTTATCATGATAATCCCCGTAAGCCTAGAGCAAGGAGGTTTTGGCCTATGTTTAATTAAAGCTGCATTACAGTACTTAGACATCTGTTACATTTGTACATTGTGGGTCAAGGGCTGAGCTCGAGCTTCTCTTCTGTGATCTGTATGGCCTCTGTTGAGCCTCCCCCCCAGCCCCCCCATAATTTTTTATAGCTAAGCCACTACTTCCATGTCCACGGACACTTTCCTCCACCAGAGAAAGGGGAACTATCTGGTCCTGAATTTCTAGCATTTTGAGATTTGCAGAAGAATGCTACAGAGAAACCTCCTGAAAACCCTCAAGAAGTTTAATGAACCCCACTGTGCAAAATGTAATGGGGATGGATGCAACCATCGTCTTTAAGTCTGACTCTTAGAACAATAAGGTCAGTGTCTAAGCATTGCAGTTAGCTGCATCACTATATTGTCTTTAACTGAACACTTGCAAACAGTGATTTTCCTACACTTACATCATTCTTTGCTATTTCTGTCTTCTATTTTCTATCTACATGCATTTTGGCACTTTCTTTCATTCCCCCCCTGCGTCCAAAACAACCTTATGCAACAAATTCAGCTCTCTTTATGTGAACCTTTAGTTTCAATCAATGAGACATGACTAAAGATTTGGGCACACGCTTCCTTACAAATAGCTATGACAGTTTAAGATTGCCCTCTTTCCCCCCGCTTAAACTACTTCTATCACAGCTCTATTGACAGAATATCTAAGAATATCTGAGCGCTCTGCAGTCACCTCAGAGAAAAGTCCTGCAGTTTGTAGGGGAAAATTTTGTTTTGGATCCATGTACAAAGTCCCGTGTTGTATGTGAAATGTTTTGTTAAATTAGCTCCTCTCTGACGAATTTATTCAGGTTTCCGTGTCTGAATCTCTTTCATTCCTTCCTCACCTTCCACTAAGTGGATAACTGTCATGAGCAGCTGCTCATGTCTAACAAAATTCTAAGGAAAGATGGATCCTTCATCCTTCCACCATCCAAAAAAGGGCTGGCCAAGGGCCCCCCATAAAGTGTGGGGAACATAAGTCTCGTGACCTTAGGGAGCCCTTTTCAGCTGTGTAATTGTCAGAGGGCACAGGGGTGCCAAAGCTCAAGGAATTTTAACGTCTGGGCCCAAAATTATTTTCTTACATTGTCTCATGCTGGGTCTCTGTCAGCAACAGAGGCTATTTTGTGGTGTCAGTCCTTTTAAAAAGAAATATGTGTCTGTATATGCATTTGCATATACATATATATATGCATGTGCATATGTATATGTGTATGTGTATGTATATGCAATTCTTTTAGCAAAATTTTTAGGAAAAAAGAGGTCACTTATCATCAAGTCCTTAATTTTGTTGTTTGTTGTCCTACTATGTGTTTAGACCTGGTCAGACTCTTCCAAAAATTTGATGAAAGCTAGATGTTTTTTTGAAATATGTCAGTGAAACTAGTTTTCCATTGTCTAGCTGCTGTTAGCACATATATGAACTTCAACTCATCACGCAATGCATTTTGATACTTGTGTTCTTATTGCCCCTAGAAAAAAAGAAAAATAGAAAAAATAAAAAATTCAATTCCCACTTCAGGCTGTGCTTTTTCTATGGTAAAGCATCCCTCAAAGAAACAAACAATGAAGGAAACACCTATGCACATAAATAACTTTATTGTATAAGCAATTTCATCTGTAAGGGTTTGGGTCAGAACTTTGACTTAATATACAGAAGGATCAAACTCTATACTGTGATAGAAAGGTTTGGGATATTCTTCAGCAGCTTTTCCCCATGATTTTAGGAAAGTGATATATTCTGGACAAGTGAAGACAAAATCTGAAAATTTCATTGTGTCAAGGTTTATATTCTAGAAGGATGTAAAAGCAAAGATATATAACCTAATCAGTTTGCTGAACAGCAAGTGTATTTCTTTCAAAGTAAATAGCTTCTGCAAAATATTATTTATATAGTTCTTGCAAATTGGTTTGAAGTGTTGTTTAGACAATCTTATTATGTATAAAGATAAAAACTTCCATCAAGAAATTATGCAAAAGAAAATGGACACACCAGCTGGATAAATCTATCATACATCGGCAAAAAGCAACAAGCACTTTTAATTAGCTGAGTGAATGTACTTTGCTGAATGCTGAAAGCACAGACTCACTCATATTAAAATGTGCCTAATTTTCTGTGAAAAAGTCCCATCTGAACAGCCCTGACCATAGTCAATCATACTAAAAGCCACTGGTGCTTAATTTGATTTACCAATATAAAATGCAAATGAGGTGATTAAGTGGAGTGGCAGACATAGTAGGGCCTCTTTCAAACCATCAAGTTAAATGCAAGCAGACAGCAAACTGGCTGTGCAAAGAAAATTTTAGCATATTCGTTTGATTAGTGCTACAAAAATTTAATTAGGTTGGCTAATTACTTGACAAATTGCTCTACACTAGAGAAAAGGCAGAGCATGTTTTATTCCTGCAAAAAACCCTGTGTGTATTTTAGCCCAAATGCTATCTGCCAATTTGCAAAAGCATTATTAAATGAATGAAAGATGGTACAACAGTCTCCAACAATGGCAAATTGTATAATGCATATAATTAGACAAGGCACACACAACTATATCCATATGTCCATGATCCCTCATGTCTAAAAATATTTAACACAATATTTCTAGGAAAATACTGTCAAAACAGATTATTACAAGGCTGTCAGTTCTTCATAAGAAGCAATATATAGAAAATACTCATTAGTGGAAAACACAGCTCATCCAAAGCAGAGCCTCTTCACCCAAATGAACTCTATCAAACGTGGTAACAGGGATGCACTTTATCTCTACCTTGCTAAAAGGAAATAACATACACTGTTCAGTTAAGGGCTGTATCCCTATGTCTGTTTATTGCTAAGCAATGCCAAGAACATTAGTTATCTGGGGAAGGAAAAGAGACAAACTTGGATGAATTTCACATTTTACGATTTTATTTGTGTGAATAGGCCACATAAGAAGAACATCAGGACTTCAGTGTAGAAGAACATATTTTTCTTCTTGTTTGTCTATTTGTATTCACATGCCATGAAAGCTGCCAATTTTTATTCAGGAGACTGCATTTGCTTTTGCTGGCATTCAATGTAACTAATCAGCCTCTACTGACTCAAACATCATGATAATATAAATAGATACCCACTTTATCTACTCAAGTGGAAAAAATAAGTATCATATTATATAAACATAATGCATTGCAATTGGCAATTAGATACTGCATTTAACTCAGGCTAAAACAATATCTTAGGAAACCAAGGGGTACGAGAGATCTCTTTTAACAATCATATATGTGCATGCAGGCATAAAATACTTCTTGCAATTAGTAATTCTCAACTTCTACCATGCCAATATATTGCAAAACATACAGCCTCAGTGAGATGTCAAAAACTTTAAATCACATATAATTTCATGTTACCTCAGCATAATTATTACTGTGTGCGATCAGGTTTGTTTCTAATATATGTTACAACAAATTTCAGTTCCTTAGTAGTTTGTCTGAATCATTGCTAAGCTCACATTAAATAAGAGGCTACACAGGTTTTCTGATGATTTTTAAATGATAGTAGCCAAACCTGGCATTTCAGTCTTTGTTTATGTTCTGATAATCCAAAATTCCTAATTTTCAGAGGATGATTCTCATTACTGCACTTACACCTCTTGTGACAAAAATTGAAAGACCTTAAATCCATTTTCACTTAAAAAAATTCTTGTTTATACTGAAATAATCCAGGAATCAGATAATAATAGTTGTTAGGTTTCAAAACCAGTCAGATGAGGACAGACAAAAATGCAGTGAGCTGCACTCCACTTCCGCAGAAGGACAGGAAAGGGAGTGCATGGCACTTGGCTCAGAAAACAAGCTCTAGCATCAAAGCAACTAGCTCTGATATGTCCTAACATTCAGTGGAGTCATCCCCATGGACATGGATGTTAATATTACCTGCATATACGGACAAGGGGCAATGATTTTAAATTGGAAGAAGGGAGATTTAGATTAGATACTAGAAAGAAATTCTTTACAGTGAGG
>JAOXNO010000020.1:19078214-19089914 GCA_028565335.1 Limnodromus scolopaceus
TGTATAGGCGTATTAGGTAATCCTATGAATATGTAATGTTTTTTGCAATATAACCACAGAAAACGACTGTGCTCGGCACGCACATCTTTGGGGAGCGATCCTATGTGCGCCCAGTGCTGACTAAACATACCTCCTTTATAACCCTCCACGGGTGTGAAGTCGTCCCGCGCATCAGTAATGAGGGAGGAAACATCACAGAAGATGGTGGAGAAGGTTCCACTCTTTATTTCCTCCATAAAGAAAACCTCTCAGAGGAAGAAGTATAATTGTTAACTGTGTCCATGAGATGGTACCCGAAGTACAGTAATGCCTTCAGTACAGAGCCCAAATACCAGATTAAGCTCAAGGCCAGTCTTTTAATAATAAATCTCCCAGACAAAATATCACTAAGCACTACAGAGCCCAGAAAACTGCAAAAGTCAATACCAATCTTTAACACGTACAGCAAATAAAAGAGCATGGCACAGATCAGATAAACCGATATTAAGAACAGATGAATCAATATCGTGACCCACAGCTGTTCACAGATATAAATCCCTTATAATATGCTCCTGTCAATCTATTATTATCTCAAACCCTTTGAGCTCCACGTTGGGCAGCAAAAAGGACTGTCGTGGTTTAACCCCAGCCAGCAACTAAGTACCACACAGCCGCTCGCTCGCTCACTCCCCCCTGCCCAGTGAGATGGGGGAGAGAATTGGAAGGGTAAAAGTGAGAAAATTCATGGGTTGAGATAAAACCAGTTTAATAAATAAAAAGGAATAATAATTTTTTTAAATGGTAAGGAAAAGAGGAAAAAATAACAGGGAGAGAGGAAACTAAAACCCAAGAAAGACAAGTGATGCAAATGAAAACAATTGCTCACCACCAACCGACTGCCAGTCCCCGAGCAGAGGCCCCCCATGCCAAACTTCCCCCTAGTTTTATTGCTGAGCATGACATCATATGGTATGGAATATCCCTTTGGTCAGTTGGGGTCAGCTGTCCCAACTGTGTTCCCTCCCAACTTTTTGTGCACCTCCAACCTACTTGCTGGCAAGGCGGTGGGAGAAGCAGAAAAGGCCTTGACTCTGTGTAAGCACTGCTCAGCAATAACTAAAACATCTCTGTATTATCAACACTGTTTCCAGCACAAATCAAAAACATAGCCCCATACTAGCTATTATGAAGAAAATTAACTCTATCCCAGCCAAAACCAGCACTTTATGCAGTAGCTCAGAGGGGTGAACTGTTGCATTAAAAAAGGAAGAAAAACAATTTAAATTCTGAAAATTTAAAAGTCACTGTTAGCTTTTTCAGTATTGATTCACCTAAAACCAGCAAGCTGATGTGCTCATTTTGCAGTTCTAAATTACTACTAACAAATAGGAAAGATTATAAACACCTCTACCCAACTGCCAGAAATCCAATATAATAAATATAATATGATATGATATACATAAAGTATATTCAAAGCATATATAAAGCCTATTAAAAAAGGCACCACATATGGACTCCTGCTTAATGTGAGGCCCTGCGCAGCTCGGAATAAAAGGCACAGAAGCAGGAGGGTTGAAATGAGAGGTGAGTCTTTAGTCCAGGGTTTGGGTCACTGACTAAAGAGGGAGGTTTTACAGCTTTCATGTCCTTTCCAAGTAGGAGTCTGGTCTCAGGATGGAGACTGAGTGTGTTACCTACTGTGTGCCCAGTAAGAAACAGGACCTTGTATACCTAGGTGGCTGTCCTGCTCCACTGTGCAGTGGGGCCTAGATTTCTTGGAAAACCAGTGTTTTCCAGGAAATACCATGGAAGATGGGTGTTTCACCTGGGTGCTACCATCATTTAATCTAATGAACTTTAGGTGCTAGGACATGGCATTTTTTGGGGGGGGGGGGATAGGGGGAGGTGTGTTGAAACTTAAAAAATTGAGTACCCTGAGTAGTCTGTCTAAATTTGGTCCACACTCCCTAAAAGAACAAATGATATCATTCTATTTTTCATCCATTTCTAGATTCTGAATAGTTTAATTTTTTATTGAATTGAATATAGACAGCTTGCTTTTGGCTAGTATCTTTTTATGGTAGCACAAAAAAATTCACAAATATTACAATTGGATTAGTTAAAAAACATTGAATCCCTCTGAACATTTTTGTTGAGAATTATATTCCATAAACACTGACTTGTGTATTGATGATCCACAGTAACTTTTTATGTGGTTAACTTAGCCTGTGGTTCTTACCTAAGTCCTCAGATGGCCTTGTATTTGCCATGTATGCATACAGACTGCTGACATACGGTAACTGAACCCTTCATGGATTAAGTGTGATTTACTTCACTTCCCTTTGGAGGTGAACTAATCTAACTGAACTATTACCACCTCAGGTGCCTGCACACATAGTATTGCAGTTCAACTAATTAATTTTAATGTTATTTTACTTATTTTCTTAATTCAGACTAATATTTTTCAAATGTCTCCATACAGAAAAGTTTTAAGCAATAGGCTGAGTCTTACATTATATAGAGTTCTAATTTTTTTGTAGGTTCATCCCCCCGAGTTCTGTCTTTGTATTTCCTCTTCCCAAGTGTGGATAGTTTCTTTTTCACTCTCTAAGGCTGAGCTCCTTACATAAATTACCCAGGTGTCCATATTTCTCTTTTGTCTTGAAAAATCATGGCATACAGTCTCTACTGGTTTTGAATTAGTGTAAAAACTATTTGGGTTTTTCCTGCCTCTGGCAAAGGCAAACCCATTCATGGGACTGTTTTTGCTCAAGGATTGTTTTTGCTCAAGGACCGTTTTTGCTCAAGGACCTGGATGTATTTGGTGGGTGATGCTGAAGTGTGGAGAAATTCAATGTATACTTCAAGGAAATTTAACCCTTGGTGAGAATACTCAAACCTGAGTCTGCTATAATAGATGAAACTCTGCAATTATGAACTAAATGGACTTGACGAACTTTTGTGTATAAAGATATATCATAAATGACTGATCTGTGTATACACATGTATATATTTGATGGATAAGAAGTATCAGTGATCTGAGCATGATGCAAATGGTATGGAATAGGGGGTGGAATGTCCCTGTTTGGGGTGGAGCAGAGCCAACATTCTGCTCAGTGACAGAGACTCTTGTTTATACTTGTTGCTGTGGCAACCAGGGGCAGCTGACTTGGTTGTTTACCCTGCGGAGGGGTCAAACCTGTGGGGAGGAGTCGACAGGTGACTCAAAACTTACCAATAGAGTATTCCATCCCATCTGCCATGCTCAGTATAAAAGCTGAGGCATCAAAGGGTCAGCTTCTTTTTCAATGACCCTCTTCTTCAATGGCTCTCTTTCTTCAGTGATGACACCCGAGGAGGACCCTGGCTGTTTGCCTGCCTTTGATCCTGATCCGTGGGATCTGGAATCAAGATCCGGAATCCAGTTCCCATCTGTCACCGAGTCCAGTCTGGAAATTCCCCAGTGCCTGCTGGTGACATCTCCCCGGGAGCTTGGTACGGTTTTGTATACATTTGTATATATTGTATCTATTTCTTATTTTCAGTTTATTCTATTATTAATATTTCATTAAAGTAGTTTAGGTTTTTTCTAAACTCATAAATCTCTTTATCTCTCTCCTTCCTCTCCTTGGAGCGAGAGGTGGGAGAGAGCATCTGTTGTCTTGTCATTGGCCAGTCTGGCCCAGTTAACTAGGAAACAACATTTCCCGTACAGCAAGCACTATAAATCCATCATAAAATAAAGTTCTCTATATACTGTCCTTGGCTTCAATATTAACCTGAGGAAGTGACTCATAGTCAACTCACATCTTACTACCCCGGAACAGATCCCCCACTCAAACTGATCTCTTCGGAGGAGCTCTATTTATAAGCAGGGAATAAATCAAATTTCATTTATCTAGAATGAGGCCAAGAATGAATCTCTGTTCCAGTTCCTAGGATAGCCACTTTTAATACGGGAAAGTGTCTGGGTCATGCTCCAGTGATTCCTGTAACTCAGGTGAATCTCTGAAAAAAATTAATATAATCTTTAAAAAGTAATCAGAGTAAAGTCCAAAATGAGTTTCTGCCCCCATCCTCCCAATAGGAGCCCTGTTCACTAGTTTTTTTCCTCTTCCTCACTTAAAAATTCTTACTGAGCAACAGTACGTGTTTAGCAAGAGATGTCATTGCAGTCTCTTCCACACTTGCTTGCAGGATCATAGGACAACTCAGGTTGGATTTTGGGGTGGAAGGGACCTCAGGAGGTCTTTAGAGCAGTATCTGCCTCAAAGTAGGGGCAGCTAGGAGGTCCAGACAACGTTACTTAGGGCTTTATCCCATTCAGTGTGGCCTTTTTAGCCTGATCATCCAGCCAGTATTGTGTCTATCTGCTTGCCCACCCACGCTGTACATCCTAACTGGGATACAGAAGTGCTGTGGGAGAGGTGTGAGAAAAGAGGGAAATAACATGGATCTCTCATTGGGGGTACGTTCCCCAATCACAAAACTACTGGATTTGGAGTTGATGATGGGGGAAAAAGGTGAGAAATGACAGCATAATTTCTTTCTTTTGCTACATTTCCAAGTGGTAGTAGCATTTAGGGGATTTCCCAAAACTGCTCTGGAAATATCTTTTAGAATTTGATCCCTTCAGCGGGTTTTGAGGAAGGAGCACGTAGCTTCTGTGCCTTGGCCTTGCTCCACACATGCCAGGCACTGCCTTGCTTCGTTTTGTCAGCTCTGGGGGATCTCTGGGTGTGCACAGGCACAGAAACGTTAGTGTCTGGGAAACTAATGTCAAAATGATAGTCAGTGACAGCCTGGAGTGCCTTTGGTTTTGGCAGGGGTTAAGGGGCTCCCTTTAGATTGTGAACTTAGGCATTGATATTTAAAATGAATCTTTCAGGCTTTGAACTGTAACCGAACTCAGCTATACACAATATTATCTCTTCACTGGAGTGCTGCAGCGCAAAAAGGAAAGGATATTCTTCTGGAGGGAGAACTAGGCTTTAGTCCTGTCTTCTAGTAGGAGAAACTTCCTACTGGGAAGGTTACATTTAAGGAAATTCTATTATGCAGCTGTCCGTTTACAACCATTTAGTATGAATTTTCCATGTGAAAATCTCAAAACTGTTGAAAAACTATGAAAACTATGAAGTAGTCGCCATCATGGAAATATGGTGGGATGACTTGCACAACTGGAGTGCTGCATTAGATGGCTATAAACTCTTCAGAAGGGACCAGCAAGGAAGGAGAGGAGGTGGGGTGGCTCTGTATGTTAGGGAGTGTTATGAATGGCAAGAACTTAATGATTGTTAACAAGCAATAAGACAAGAGGAAATGGCCTCAAGTTGCACCAGGGAAGGTTTAGATTGGATATTAGGAAAAATTTCTGCACTGAAAGGGTTATCAAGCATTGGGACAGGCTGCCCAGGGAAGTGGTGGAATCGTCATCCCTGGAGGTATTTAAAAAGATGGTTAGACATGGTGCTCAGCAACATGGTTTAATGGTGGTTTTGGTAGTGTTAGGTTGATGATTGGACTCGATCTGAAAGGTCCCTCCCAACCTTGACAATTCTGATTCTATTCTATGATACTATGATTAATTTGGCTCTAGTTCATACAGATTGTGTATCTATTTAGCTTTTAAAAGCTCTTAAAATATTCAACAGGAGCAAAGAAACTGTGCTTTGGCTTTAAAGCCTGTATGATTCCCTTTGTGCATCATAATATTAAAAATACATATTACATGGGATTATGCATATGCTAGAGTTTATAAAAGAGATCATTTGCATACTAAGCTTCATCAGTCATTGAAATCCAACATATTGAAAATGCTTCCTTGATAGTATTTGTATAACATAGAATCTTAGGATGGTTTGGGTTGGAAGGGATGTCATGTATTTATACTAGAAAACTCATCAGACTATAACATATAATGTGCTATATACTCAGCTGGCAACTCTAATGCTTTACAGCAGCTGACAATCCAAGCTAATACTCAACATATGTGAAGTCCTTAGCGCACAGAAAATCAATAGCAAAATTTCCCACGGTTAGGTTTTCTGTCTCAACTAATTTTTGAATTATTTCACTGAGGATTTAGAAATGTCCAAAAGCTGCTTTGTTTCAGAAGAACCTAACTAGAACCTTTAGCATTTTTCCATGAAGGAAAATCTTAGGAAATATGTTTTGAGAGTGACTGATACATTTGATTTCTACAAAGTGAAAATGCTTCATTTTGACATTTTTCAGTAAAATCCTGGCTACTTATGCTAATAACTTCTAATATGTAATAGGAATTTCACTTCATCCCTTCTCTTAACCCCTCCCCCCCTTGACATTTAATTCAAATGAAACAGTTAAAAACATTTAATTCCTAAAATATCAAAATGGATTTTTTTCACCACAGTGGTAGTAGTTGCTTTCTAATTTTTTTCTTAATTTCTCAGAATGTACAAGGGAAACTGGCTGGATTTTGTGTAGCACTTCTGTTTCTATGGCACTGTATTTTCAAATGAAGAACTATCTGGCCAGTGTCGCTCTGAGAATCTGTGTGTGCAGGTTGAAACTCTTGGCTCTGGGCTGGTCCTCTCTATTTGAAACATCTGGAATTCTGTTTGGGGTGAAAGACAAGAGAAATCGGCATTCTTGGTTTTTTCAGGCTTGTCTGCTATCAGTAGAACAGAATACTACTTGAAAGGTGGAGCTTGGTTAAGGACAATCTTTGTGAAACCACAAAAAGTTTTTTCTCAATAATATATACCTAAGTGATAAAGAAGAGACATGCCTTTAAAATCTAGGAAATTTTTGATTTACTGTCACATAAAAGCCTAATCTATGATAGGCATTAACAAAGTCTAAAAGGAGAGCTACTTTGATAGGTTAAAAGAAATGCTTGGTTTTGGAAGTAAGCGGAATTTCATGCAACTGAAAATGAAGCAAAGTTTAGTGTATTGCAATTCTAATAAGTGGTATTGGTCAAAACTATTTTTAGACTGAGCTTTAAAATATCTCAGGCAAGGAGAAAAAGGTTGAAGGAGAAATTATTTAAAACAGAAAAGACTTAATTATATGCAATGGAGGGTGATAGGAGCCACATTCAAAGCAAGTATATTCTTCCCTGGATGTGTAAGTCTAACTCTCTCACGTATATTAAATATGATCACTTTATTTTAGATATGTTAATGGACTTAATTCCAATCTATTTCTGCTTGTCAGATGTGTCACCTCACATCCTTGGAGTACAAGAATGGTAACACTCTCTTTGCATTTAACAAGCAAACAAAAATGGAAATCAAGGTATTTCTATACAGGCTTTTCAAAGGAATTTACCATTATAACTGGCACAGGGATAGGAACTTTCTGATATTCAGAAAGATCCCTGCTAAGCAGGAGACTATTCATAATCAATAATAAACACACAAAGTTTCTGATAAGGTCAAAAGCACTAAATTATGCTTTAAATGGTGTTGATCTTTTTTGGTGATGAAAACTATTTGTTTAATTTTCCCAAAAGATTATAATGAAAAAATGTAATTATGCACAATTTTACACACACCAAAAATCTCTTCCTCTGATTGCCATTCTGTCCTGTCCTTATTTTCCTGGTTAAAATGCTGTAATTCCCCTTTTCTTGCTATTAAAACTGTTAGAGAGATGTTGTAATTTGGAGCTGTACCTAGCGCTGCAACAGGTATTGCATTAGCCTTTGAAAGATTTCTTCTTGCCTGACTCAAAGTAGTAACCAAAGCACCCAAGGAAAGTGTCTGACAGCCAAATAGGATTTCTTATTTAGTGACCATAATGCTGTTGCCTAGCATCTCACTGGGCTACTGTTTTTTAAACTTTTATGCTGCTATTGTACTTCTGTAGATGTTTTGATTAATGTATCATCCAGTTGCTGATAGTAATCTTTGCTTATTGTGCTCACTCTGTATATATATAAATGATGTGAGATATTCTTCTTTTGAAACAGATACATAACTCATCTAATGCATTTTATCACAGTTTAGTAGTATAGACTTTTATACTCGTTCGCAATTATAAATCTTGCTGACCAAAGTTATGCATAGAACAGAACTTCAGAATGTGTTGAAATGTGTATGTATGCTGCATGAATCTGCTTTAAATCAGATTTTCATATTAATATATATTTTTATGATATTGTTTAACATTCGAGTAACTGTGCATAATCATAAAGGTAATGCATAAGGCATGCCATTGTTTTAGATGATTTACATGTACATAGTAAGAGAGAGCAGGTGCTCAAAAAACTAGATTTAAGCAAAACAAACACCCAGGAACATGTATTCATACTTGCAAAATCTGTGCAAGGGAATTTACTGTTTCAAATTATGTCTGGTGGCCTAAGCTTTACTAGACTGATACCTGCCATGAGATCATATAACTATACTGTAATATAGTCAATAACTGAACTTTGATCTCCTGTACTGTGGGCAACTGCTATGACAAGATTTTCCTAGTTTAGAAGAGTGAGAGGGCTATGCATAGTAAAGAGGAAAACACAATCCCTTCCCCTGCCCTATTTGTCCAGAAGGCAAAATGGTAACAAATCACATCAGTGCGTGGAATGCAATGTTGATATAGTTATTTATTATTTTATGAATTTTTGAAATGAATACATAATATTAATTTGGAAAATAGTACACTAAGGACATTTTGGAAAAGGTAGGTTTGAGAAAGAATTTGCAAAGAAAGAAGCAGATGCAACAGAAAATATTCCAGAAATGAGAACAAAGATGAGCCTGTCTGGTATGAAACCAACTCCAAACACTGAGGTAGGAAAATGGTGGTGGCTGCAAAATGCACTTGAACAGATATAAGATGTTGTGGTTTAGCCTTAGCCAGCAACAAAGAGCCACACAGCCACTCTCTCACCCCCCACCCCCCCCAAGCTGTGGGGGAGAATCAGGAAAAAAAAGGCAAAACGCGTGGGTTGAGATAAAGGCAGTTTAACAGAACAGTGAAGGAAAGAGGAAAACAACAATAATACTGATAGAGGAATGTACAAAACAATTACTGTACCACCACTCATGGACCTGGCCCAGGAAGCCCCAGTCTGCTCCCAAGCATCAACTTCCTGCTCCCCCACCCCTTCCCAGCCAGCTCCCCTGGCTAGCTCTCCTATAGCTAGCTATACACTGGGCATGGTGTTACATGGTATGGAATACCTGTGTCCCGTGCCAGCTCCTTGGGAAAATTAACCCTATCCCCACCAGAACCAGGACATAAGATTACAACCAAGGAGTCCAAAGAGATTCCCACGATAACAGTCAAGCAAAAGAAAAGAAAATGTAGTTTTTAGAATCAAGAAAAAAAATCCCTTTTTCTGAGAAAAAAGATCCACAGTAACAGAACTATGGGTAAATTCTACAAAATTTCAGTCTACACACAACATCCAATCCCCAGCAAATGTTAGCAAGCACACACCCGTTCATTTCATGGGTTCAGTAATTTCAATTAGGCTGACTTAATGTGACCCAAGATTTCAACTTAAGATTTCTTATATCTGGAACCATCCTGAGACAGAAAAATCAAATAACTTCTGAAAATGTAAAAAATATAATTGTTGCAATTTATATATATTAAAAAGCTAGTATTCCGTAAGTGATATGAATCACACATTCAGTTGCCATATATATAGTATACACTTACTGAGTTGGAGATAAAAGTTTGCTCAGATAAAGAGTTAGAAGTTCAATGATTACTTTTTGGGAGGTTCGTGCAGTATTTGTGGCAATAACTTGGTTTTTTGGTTGCGAAGAATACATACATTTTTAAGATATTGTCCCTTTTAAACACAATATGCTTAACAAATGTGAATCATTTGCATTTTTGGCAATTACTTATTTTACAAATAAGAGCACATGCTTCTTTAAGAAGGTACTTGTTAATCCATAGATGTTCTGGCTATTCTGCTACTGAACTGTGCAGAAAATAGCCATCAGAGTCCAACCATTTGAGCTTAAAATTTACATACCCCAGATCTCCAGAGACTAGATATATTCAACAAGTCATTTCTAACAGAAACTAATTGAGGAGGTTAATGACTATAGTGTACTATCCAAAACAGACCTGTTTAGTGGAGGAAACAAAGTAAATAAATGATTCACTGGTTTTGTTAAATCCTGATGAGGCTGCTCTGCCTTTTATAACCATTACCATTCATACTTGTCCAAAATCTTTAACTAACTTCTGTCACACAGTCTAATTTCTTGGAAATCAATTTATGGAATTAAAATCAATCTTTTTTTTTTTTTTCTTTTTCCAAATACCATAGTTATAGCTCAGGGAAGAAACAACTGCTGGCGTATACAGGTGTTTCTATATATTGGTTAGCAAAATAGTGCACTATAATTTTTAATGGGCTAAGGAATTAAGTAAACAAATATAGTTAAAACTTTGAAAGGAATTTGTGTTCAGGAACAAAGGTTTAGTTTCATTCCTTCTTTCTTAAAATTATTCATAAATTACTATGATGGCTGATCAGTACCATTCATATTTCATCACGATATACAGATCTAAATAATTAGGAAACACAAATTATCCCTTGTCATGATTAGCATAGCAATACCTGTGATCATAAAGTGTAGTTAAGCATTATCTTTCTGATGAGCAGCCAGGAGTCAAGGCAAATTATATTAATCTGGACACAAAAGGTCCCAAATACCTCCAGATAAGATGTTCTGGCACTTTCACAAGTGCAGAAAGAAGAATCAGAAAATAAAGGTCATTGGAGAAGCCTTAGGAAAAGACTGTGCCTTAGCTTTCTAGATGGAAATCTAGCTGTAGATCATTTAACCTTTCAATCATTTTTTTTTTCTTTCTGTTTTTTCTTATTAAACATAGTCTCCAAGTTTGGATTTGGTCAGTCTTAAAACATAATCTTCTGAGATATAGACTTCTGTTTCATGGAAATGTGGATCCAGAAAATTCACACGCAGCCATAACCCCAAAAGAAAGGGCCTTAGATTGACTCTTGTTTAAATTCACTGCCTACATATAGCTATATACCACCATGCAGCTGCAGCAGCCTTTTTACCCATGCCTATAAGTAACGTACAGGAGAATTGAATAGCATGCAGGACACGAGTGTCCAGAGATCCACTGACTTTTCCCCATTTAAATTCTTTTCTCCTCCCCTAAAAGGGTAAAGTGAGATCTGCAAGTCACTTTTCAAAGATAAGCATGTGTGAATCTGACATTATAATTTTGCCCTTAGTTTATAGTGTAAGCTGTTCCAGAAGCCATGATAAATGAAATAATTGGACATCATTCCATATTGTAACAGACAAAATGATGCCATTTAAGACACTTAACAGGATATGTTTGACTTCTTGAAAATATACTTCTACAATAATTGAATTCAAAGTATATACTTTTCCTCAATGAGAAAGGTATTTTTAGAAATCCATCAATTATCATTCTAAATAGGTCTTTGTAAGCCAGTGTATATTGACAAGATACTGAAATATAATTCAAAGATTGACTTGTAATGGTATTAAGAATTTTCACGTAAAATTATAGCATTATTCTTTTCTCTTTACTTTTATTTCATATATATAAAATCAATGTTCAATCATGTAATATTAAATATTTTGCATATTTACTATTTTGTCAATATAGAATCATAGAATCATTAGGGTTGGAAGGGACCTTAAAGATCATCGAGTTCCAACCCCCCTGCCATAGGCAGGGACACCTCCCACTAGAGCA
>JAOXNO010000020.1:19090014-19101783 GCA_028565335.1 Limnodromus scolopaceus
GACTGGATGATCTCTATGGTCCCTTCCAACTCTAAAAATTCAGTGAAATTCAGTGAAATTCAGTGAAGTTTAAGGGCAGTTAAAAACACAAATTGCATTCTGAGATATATAAAATACTTTATTTTGGCAGCTATCTAGTAACACCTGCTATACTTAGAGCTGTAGAACAGTTTCCATTAAAATTCCCTGTTTTCCCATCACTTTCCTGGAAATGCAACCTTTGAGGTTGAATTCTTGATCCTGTCTGAAACATATTTTTTTTAGTATCAACCATTTTCTGTAGATGCCAGCCTTTTCCCCATTTCCCTAAATGCCTAGAGCAGGCTAAGACTGCAACAATTTATAGAAGGATTACAGTTATTTTCATTGAATATAGACCTAGCAAAAAAAATGAGAAAACGGCATTAATGAATTAATCTTCCAGTCTTCCTCCTCAGAATTCTGCAATGATTTATCATTCACCATTCTGATGTTTTATCATTACCATGGTTTTCTGTACCCCTTTTCATATACAACCTTTTAAAAATGTTGTTACTAAAAATGGACACGGTACTATAGAAAATGATTTAGCAGCACTAAGAATAACTAACAACCTCTTTAATGATTGTGCTAAGAATACATAATTTTTTTTTTTTTTTAAAATGGCCATCACAGTATAAGCCAACATGGGGCTTCTGATCTCCTATTGCCTTTGGATACTTTTCTCAGATAGTGCTGAAGAGTGGTTTCTTCTCAGTTTTTGTGTATGCATTTGACTTTCCAACTGTAGTATCTTGACTTTGTCTTATCTTGTATATTTTTTACATTTCTCCACTCAGCTGAGATTTTCTGTATTCTAATATTGTCCAGTAAACTGCCTATCTCTCTCTGTCTTTTTTTCCCATCTTTTAAATTGTTAATGAAAGTAATGATTAGACTCAGCTATTTGGCCATGCAGACCTCAACATGGCCTCAGTTGACCATTATTTTGACAGGTTCCTTCTCTGTTCTTTGAAATAAAATCTGGCATCCTAGAAGAGAGTAATTAATAACATTGGGATAGTGCTGCTTAGTTGTTTACAAATTCCAGAGTAAACTTTATTTGACCTTACTGAGTGATTATACCTAGAGAAAACACTGTTTTTCTTTTTTTTTTTTTTTTCTTTCTTTCTTTTTTTCCTACTACTCTTTCATGTAAAGTGCACTCATGTAGAGGTCACATTAGACATTAACTATATAACATATTTTAGCCATATCTATTTAATCTGATGTTTATTAATAGATATCCAGTGGGAGTCAAAGTATTGTATTTAGACACCTTCTCAATAAAGTATCATGTGAGATATAAATAAATCTAAATTTTCTTCATAATCTTCTTTCACCATCGTGTTTCTACAATCTTTTTTCCGTACCATTTTTGATCTTTGTCACTTGCAATCCCTTTTGCGTCTTAATCATTGTGGTTTTATAAACATTTTCTGTGAACCATTCCTTAATAATTACTCTGGCTCTATGTTTTATTTTCTGTGATTGTGACTGCTCCATTTCGATTTTTAGATTCTGTTGATATAACCACAATGATTTTTTTACGGCACTTCTTATCTTTCTTCTATGTAAAAACAGTTTCCTCTTACCTAATTTTTAATACTTTTTTTTTCCAATAAGATTTAGTGTTATAAAACCCAATTTCCATGATATCTTATCTATTGAATAACTATATTTGCTGAAGTTAATTTTCTTAATCTATTGCTTTTACCTTGGGGTTTTTTGTGGTTTGTTTTTGGTTTTGAGTTATGAACTTTATTATTTACTTTTGTCCAAATTGCCTTCTGTCTTTAAATCCTCATCCAGGTCTGGCCTATTAGCTAGAACTTAATTTAAAGCAGCTGTTCATAAACCCTGAAAAAATGTTGCACACATTCTTCTGTTGCCTGTGTGAAGACTCACATACTGCAAGTGTAATGAAGTTTGGTGTGTAAAGTTCTGAGCTCAGCACAAAAGGGACCAGGACATGCTGGAGAGAGACCAGAAAAGGGCCACAAACATGATATGGGACTGGAGCATTTTTCCTGTGAGGAAAAGCTGAGATAGGTGGGACTAGAGAGTTGGGGTTGTTCAGACTGGAGAAGAGAAGGCTCCGGGGAGACCTTATAGCAGCCCTCCAGTACCTAAAGGGGGCCTACAGGAGAGGCAGGGAGGGACTCTTTATGAGGGAGTGGAGCACTAGGATGAGGGGTGATGATTATAAGCTGAAAGGGGAGATGTAGGGTAGGTATCAGGAAGAAATGCTTTACTGTGAGGGCAGTGGGCCACTGGAACAGATTTCCCAGAGCAGTTGTGGGTGCCCCTTCCCTGGGAATGTTCAAGGCCAGTCTGGATGGGCCTTTAAGCAACCTGGTCTAGTGGGAGGTGTCCCTGCCCATGGCAGAGGGGCTGGAACTAGATGATCTTTAACGTCCCTTCCAACCCAAACCATTCTGATTCTATGATGACTCTATGACTGTTCAGGCTGAAGAAGAGGAGGCTCAGGGCAGGTCTCATCAATGTATATAAACACCTGAAGGGAGGGTGCAAAGAGGATGGAGCACAGACTGAAACACAGGAGGTTCCCACTGAACATCAGGAAACATTTTTTCCTGGGAGGGTGACTGACCATGTGAACGTGTCTCCCAGGGAGGCTGTGGGGTCTCTATCCATAGAGATATTCAAAAGCCATCTGAACACATTCCTGGGCAATGAGTTCTAGGTGACCTTCTCTAGCAGGACTGCTGGACCAGCTGACCTCCAGAAATCCTTTCTAACCTTAATAATTTTCAGTTTAAAAAAGTCTATCTTAAAAGCAGAATTTGAACACTGGAAGTATTTCTTCGGATCATACATAAGAAATGAGGGTAACACAAAGTACTGAGCAAGTTTTCATTTACTGAGGCTTGTCAGCATTGTACAGTAAATAGTCTCACATTTCTTCAGGAAAAATTAGAATGTGATAATGAAACAAAGGACTGCGCTATAATGCATGTGTACTAAGAGGTTAACCAAAAGTTTTACAGACAGAAAATTCCAGCGTTTTCCTTTTTTCTCAGTAATTGGTACTACTACATTAAATTCTTTTTACCTATATTTAATGTGTAGCAGAATTTATATTGAAAGAAAAGGTTAACAAGGGGACATCAAAGCCATTTGGACAGAAGAAAAGGAAATAAAAGGGCAACAAAGATAAGGCATGGAAGATTCAGCAAGTAAAGCCTTTGGGAGTAATTTCTTTGCATGAGGACCCGTTAATGCATGTAGTAAATTTCCAAGGTCAGCAACAGAAGTTAGCACAAACAGTTTCATAAAAGAACTAGGCAAGAACTTCCAGGGAGACAATGCTGTCATTTTTACTAGGAATGGCAAAGGACAAATCAGGATATTTTCTCCCATTAAATAGTCCTGTTCACACCACATTCTTCTTTCTTTAACCTGCTGCTCTATAAATGGGTCTTTTCCAACAGTAATAAAAATCAATACAAAGCCCATTTAAAATGCAGAATATAGAAGATTAATGAATTCTTAGCTATAGTATTTTATGTAGCAAAGAGAGCTGTCCTATATAGAGGCACAGCAATTTTGTGTGAGGCCAGGTTGCTGTTCGTATCTGTTAAACAGATGGAGACAAATTCCATCTCTCTCTTTTCTCTTATTACTGTGAGACAGAAGGCATTTGCATGGGTTCACTGCCACTGCAGATCTACAGGCCTCTAAAGGTAGGTGATTTTATTCCTTTTGGGATCAGGGTTTACTCAGATTATTTTTTATTTGGGATATTGTTGTCGATTATTGCTTTTACAGCGTTATGTTGAGCTAAGCTGTAGTTGCAATTGGAGCACTGTTGGGTATGCCCTTGTAAATATCACAGAGACAATCACTTTCCCGAAAAGATTACAGTTTAAATAGAACAGAAAGAGGGTAAAGTTTAGACAGAACAGAAAAAGGGTAAAGTGACTTGCTCAAAGTTATACATCAGATGAGGCACAAACTAGGAACAGGATTTTCTCTACTGGAGAAATCAAGATTTTTGTTGAGAATTTGTCACTTTTGGGCCAAAGAATAAAATCCTAGGCTGTACTACTGAAGAATTCAGTGTCAGAGATTTTGTCAGTTTTATACATAATTTTCCTCCAAGCAGAAGTGGTATTGTTCAAAAGTCTGTTCTGGACTCAGCTTTAAAATATCTCAGGCATGGAGAAATGGTTGGAGGAGAAATGATTTAAACCGAAAAGGACTTAATTATATGCAATGGAGGGGGACATGAGCCACATTCAAAGTGAGTATATTCTTCCCTGGATGTGTAGGTGTAACTCCCTCGAGTATATTAAAAATGATCACTTACAAAATGATTTTAGATATATTAATGGACTTACCGCCAATCTATTTCTGCTTGTCAGATGTGTCACCTCACATTCTTAGAGTACAAGAATGGCAACACTCTCTTTGCTTTTGACAAGTGAACTAAAATGGAAATCAAGGTATTTCGATACAGCCTTTGCAAAGGAATTTACCATTTTAACTGGAACAGGGATAGGAACTTTCTGATATTCAGAAAGTTCCCTGCCAAGCAGGAGACTATTCGTAATCATAGATAAACACACAAAGTTTCTAATAAGGTCAAAGGCACTAAGTTATGCTATAATTGGTGTTGATTTTTTTTTTTTTTTGTAATGAAAACTTTTTGGTTTTTCTCTCTCCAAAGATTATAATGAAAAAATATAATTGTGGACAATCTTATATATAGCAAAAATCATTTACTCTTACCGCCATTCTGTCCTGTTCTTATTTGTCTGGTTAAAATGCTGTAATTCATTTTCCTGAGAGCCCGCTTTATTCCTTTTTCTACTTTTCTTGCTATTAAAGCTGATAGAAAGATGTGGTTGTAATCTGGAGCTGTACCTAGCACTGTAACAGGTGTTGCATTAGCCAGTGAAAGATTTCTTCTTCCCTGACTCAAAGTAGCAACCAAAGCACCAAGGAAGTGCCTGGCAGCCAAATAGGATTTCCTCATTTAGTGACCATGATGCTATTGCCTAGCATCCCACTTGGCTACTGTTTTTTAAACTTTTATGCTGCTATTGTGTTTGTGTAGATGTTTTGATTAGTGTATTGTCCAGTTGCTGATAATAGCCTTTGCTTATGGATTGTTTTGTTCACTCTATACGTATATAAATGGCATGAGATATTCTTTCTTTGAAACAGATGCATTACTCTCATGTCTCTAACGCATTTTATTGCAGTCGAGTAGTATAGACTTTTATACTTTGTCAGCAAAAGATTTATAATCTGTGAACAAAGTTGTGCATGGAACAGTACTTCAGAATGTGTTGAAAATATGTAGGTATGCTGCATGATTCTGCTTCAAATCAAATTTTCATATGAATATCTATTTTTATGATATCGTTTAACATTAATGTGCATAATCAGAACGGTAATACATAAGGCATGCTATTGTTTTATATGATTTACATATACATAGTTAGAGTTGGCCTGTACTCAAACCCCCTAGATTTAAGCAAAACACAAGCACCCAGTAATATCTATTTCTACTTGTAAAATTTGTGCAAAGAAATTTTTGTTTGTTTACTGTTTCTAATCATGGCTAGTGGCCTAAGCTTTACTAGTCTAGTTATACTCTCATGCCTGGCATGAGATCGTATAACTATACTGTAATGCAGTCAATAACTGAACTTTGATCTCCAGTGCTGTGGGCAGCTGCTATGATAACAGGATTTTCCTAGTTCAAAAGAGTGAAAAGGCTATGAATAATAAAGAAGAAAAGAAAATTCCTTCCTCTGCCTACCAGGCAAAATGATAACAAATCACATCAGTGCATGGAATGCAAAGTTAATATAATTACTTACTATTTTGTGAACTTTCAAAATGAATAAATAATGCTAATTTCGAAAATCATACACCACAATGGTGGGTGCAGAATGTGCTTGAAGAGATTTAAGGTTACAACCAACAAGTCCAAAAAGCTTATAACTAAACCAGTCCAGCAAAAAAAAAGTAACAACAAGAATCAAGAATGAAATCCCTCTTTCTGAGAAAAAAGATCCGCAGTGACAGAGCTATGAGTAAATTCTGCAAAGTTTCAGTCTACACATAAGGCCCAATTCCCAGTTGGTATTAAGCACACACCCATTCATTTTGTGGGTTCAATAACTTCAATTAGACTGTTACCCAGGATGTCAATTTAAGATTTCTTATATCTGGAACCTTCTTGACACAGAAAATTCAAATAATTACTTTACTAAATTTGTTGCAATTTTATATATAAAAAAATGTTAACATTCCATAATTTATATGAATCACACATTCCGTTACATTCTTTTACCATATGTATAATGTATACTTAGTGAATTGAATATAAAAACTGTACTCATCACAAGCTTTACTCGGATAAAGGGTCAGAAGCTCATTGGTTATATTTTTAAGGAAATTTGTGCAGTATTTTCAGCAATAATTTGCTTTGTTTAGTTGTGAAGAATACATGCATTTTTAAAGATATTGTTCCTTTAGAACACAATATGCTTAACAAATGTGAATTGTTTGCATTTTTAGCAATTATTTATTTTACAAATTAAAGCACATAATTCTGTAAGTAGGTACTTGTCAGTCTATAGATGGACTATTTATTCTGTTACTGAACTATACAGAAAATAACCACTGTAGTCCAACCATTTGAATCTGAAGACTGTGTATATTCACAGAGATTTCTAATAGAAACTAACTGGAAAGACTGATGCCTATAGTGTGCTACCCAAAAAAGACCTGTTTGGTGGAGTAAAGAAAGTGAATAAATGTTTTGCTGGTTTTGCTAAATACTAGTCTGGCTGATCCACATTTTAAGTATGTAATTTTTTCAAAATACATGTACCAACCTGAACTGCCAATTTGGCATACATTAATGAAGGGCATACTAGCTAACTCTCACAAAAACTACAATTCTCTTTCATAACCATTTTCATAACTATTCATATGCATCCAGAATCTTTATTTGTTTAACTAATGTTTCTCACACAGTTTTGTTTCTTGAAAATGAATTTACGGAATCACAATCAATCACATTCTTTTTTCAAACAGCATAGTTATAGCTGAGGGGAGAAACAACTGCTGACACACATAGGTGTTTCTACATATTGTTTAGCTAAATAATGCACTACTTTAATTTTTAATGGGCCAAGGAATTAAGTAAATAAATAAATTTAAAACTTCGAAAGGAATTTGTGTTCACGAGCAAAAGTTTAATTTCATTTCTTCCTTGTTAAAATTATTTAGAATTTACTTTGATGGCTGATCAGCACCATTCATATTTCATGACAATGTATGGATCTAAATAAACATGCCATTTTTGTGTTTCCTAATTATTCCTTGTCATGATTAACATAGCAATACCTTTGATAATAAAGTGTCTGCAGTTATCTTTCTGATGAGCAGCCAGGAGTCAAGACAAATGAGATTAATATAGATGCAGAAGGTCTCAAATACCTTCAGATAGCATGTTCTGGCACTTTCTCAAGTACAGAAACAAGAATCAGAAAATAAAAGTCAATGGAGAAGCCATAGGAAAAGGCTGTTCCTTAACTTTCTAGATGACAATCTGGAGAGCTGTAGGTCATTTAACACTTCAATAATTTTTAATATTTTTTTCTTTTCTTCTTTTTTTTTTTTTTTTTTTTTTCATATTAAACATGGTCTTCAAGTTTGAATTTGGCCAGTCTTAGAACATAACAATCTTCTGGGTCACGGACTATTGTTTGGTGAAAATGTGGAGTCAGAAAATTCATATGCCGCCATAACTCCAAAACAAATGGCCCTGGATTGACTCTAGTTTAAATTCACTGCCTACATGTAGCTATATACTGCCTCCAAGCTGTAGCATCTTTTTCTCTGGTGCCTATAGGTGATGTACCAGAGAATCAAATAGCATGCAGGACACAAGCGTCCAGAGATCCACTGACCTTCTCCCATTTAAATGATTTTTTCCTCCTCTAAAAGGGTAAAGTGTGGTCTGTAAGTCACTTTTCAAAGATAAGCATATGTGAATCTGACAGTATAATTTTGCTCTTAATAAACAGAATTTATAGTGTAAGCTGTTTCAGAAGCCATGATAAACGAGATAATTGGACATTATTCCATATTGTAACACAGACGGCCAAAATTATACCATTTAAGACACGTAAGAGGATCTGTTTGACTTCTTAAAAATATACTTTTACAATAATGAAATTCAAAGTATATACTTTTCTTCAATGACAAAGATATTTTGAGAAATCCATCAATTATCATTCTAAATGTGTCTTTGTAAGCCAGTTTATATTGACAAGAATGCGGAAATATAATTCAAAGCTTAAATTGACTTGTAATGGTATCGAGAATTCTCATGTAAAAAATAGCGTTATTCTTTGCTTACCAATGCTTTTATGCCATATGTATAAAAATCAATGTTCAATCATGCAATATTCAATATATTGCATATTTATTATTTTGTCAATATGCAGGGAAAAGGCATAAATGGAACATAAAATATTAATACAGTCATTTGCAGAGGCCTGAGAAATCTGATGTGTATATGTAGTGCAATAAAACGTACATTTATAAATAAAAGCACAGAAACCACTGTATTATAAGTCAAGATTAAGGAATACTCCCAGTTTTGCTATACTTCTACTTTCCTGGTATTTTAAAAGCCTGATGATCTAAGAGCACACACATTTACTTATCTTTCAAAGACATAATCACACTGTCATCCATTTCAGTACCACAAAAGATGGATAGCATAACATGGACTTAAAATGGGTTCATTAATTATCAAAAAGATAAGTGTTTCATCAGGTATATACAGCAGATAATATTTATCTTTTCTCATAGAGAAAAAAGATTAAAGTAATTCTTACACACATACTGGAAAAGAAAAAGGCTGTACCACTGAAAGTTTCATAAAGTGACACTAGATAATACACTCTGCCACTAAAGACAACCTTACACAAACACAACCGCAGATGCCTTCCATCACATTCAACTTTGGCAGCTAAATACCAGAATGAAACCATATATTCCAACTTTAACTATTTCATAAACTTCCTTTTTTATCTTAGCAATTACACACACATGGAGACTGCTTTTCAAAAGTTACTGTTTCTGATGCAGAATTTGATGACTACTTGATAGCTATACAGTAAATAATTTCATTAACTGTATAACACAGTGATACATGTGAAAACAAATACCACGACTGTGACAATCTCTGAAAGGAAAGACCAAGCCCATCCAGGTATTACTAGTGAAACTACTACATGAGGTAAAGAAATATTACTATAACACTGTCGGAAAAGAAACTCTTGGCAAAATAAAACAAAGCTTGGGTTATGCTGACACATTTATCGAGGATCTGATACAAAACAAGATCAATAGGAGACCAAAAACCTCTTGAGAAACAATTGATTAAAAATGTACTGTCATGAACTATAGAATGCACATTGCATTATTTTTTTTTAAAAAGTGGTATTTCATATTAAACCTTTCCTCTGAAAAATGTTCTCTAAGTTGAGACTCTGCAGCTGCAATTATCAGTAAATGAGAAAAATCAATAAAAGAAATAATTTCTCAGCTATAATTCCCCAAAGACTATGCATTATGTTTGTAAAGATGTTCTTTCACAGGCCATATAACCCTTGATTTCTCCTGGAGATGGGTTTGGGATAAATACCTGGTTGTTTAGATATAAAAAAACCCAACATCCTTTGTAGTATAGAATTTATATACAAGTAGCATCCATTTTTCTGAACATTTTTAGTCTGATATAGATACAGATTTTAAAAGTTGTACATGTCACAACATTCTTTTCAATGAGAAATTTGCAGCAAAAATAGAAACATTTTAAAAAGACCTCAAGCCAAAAACTCAAAACAACCTCTCTCTCCTTCCAATTACAACAACAAATCTGGAGTGAGGAAGAAAAATCAGTGCTTAGAAATAATACCATATATGGCTTTCAGATTTGGGCTCAATCAAAAAGTAGTGAAATCAGTGGAGATTCCCATTAGTTTTACTGAACACTTGATCGTATTCTTAATATTGATCACTAAATCAGTTTACTTACAATATTGTATATAATGGACTACACATTGCAAACCTAAACTGTTACCTAATTTTACTTAAGACAAAATTGAATCTGAAAAAGACGATTTATATATTTATTACAAATACATGCCCTTTTTGAACATTTGATACGATCTCTCCCCACATATATGATTTACAGCTCTGACAGTTGCAGAAATAAATTTAATCAGGAAAACACTTCGGAAAATTTATTTCTAATAAACACAAATAAACCCCCCATGCTTTGTAGTTTGGCAAAGAGTCAGTGATTCTGAGTAATGTGCCCTCCTATACATTTAGCAAGATAATGCTTCAGGAGATCAGAACACAGAAAAATACGTTGCTAGCAAGATGTCTAAGGGCATTTCATTAACTCACGTGAAAATGCAAGCCATTAGAATACTCAAAGGAGAATTATTAAGAAGTATCAATTTTGTATGTTGCTCTATTTAGCAGCACTTTTTCTGTAGAATTATAGCTTGCTATTTTCATCGTCATTATTGATTCATCCAAATGCCTTATGGACATTGATAAAGAGATCTATTGAAACTTAATGGCAAAAATGCTAGGAACAGTATTGAAACTAGCACAGGTCAGTGATTTTTAGCTTCAGGGACTTCTTGAAAATGGTGTCCTGGCAATTTGCATTTCCACAGCTTCAAAAAAATGTTTTAATGGTACATAAACTCTTAAGATGTTCTAAACATGTTAAGGAAAGAGAAACACAGTTTAGTTCAGGCCTATTCTTCCCAAAGCTGAAGAAATATGTTTATTTCAAGTTAAAATGACAAGGCTGTTCCTATTGAACATTTAAAGAGATTTATAACAATAAATAAAACACATACAAAGAGCTCAAGGTTATTTCAGTCTAAATGCTAGTATAATTGCCGTTAAAGGATTAAGTAATTAAACATATGAATAACTACAAATGCATTGCTGTTTAATTCCTGAGAAACTCAAAGAAATACTCAGTATTTAAATTAAAGTCGTATGCATTCCTTCAAATATGTGAAGTACACAGAAATATAAAAATCTGATATTCATTAAGCCCTGGCCACAAAAATATTAATGAAATTTGAACAGGTGAAGAATGTGCTGGTCTGCTAATGATGTGAAGAATATTTTAGCTGTTTTTTAAATGGCAATTTGGTACTTCCTAGTGTATTTATTATAAGTATGGATAACTGCAATATTTTTTTTGTTGTTGTTTAACTAAGGTTAGATTCAAATCAGACGCAAAAACTGAAATGAAGCTTTCAGACTGAAACATTATTGTGTTTAAAATGACACATCTTTTTTATACCACATACATACACACTATATTCAAACAATATAACATTTCAATACTGTGTATACTTAATGAATCATATGATGCTATTTCGGGAAAATGCCAATGACATTCTTACACACCAAATGTATCTCTGCAATCCAAACAGAAAAAACACATAAAAATCAAAAGTGGATTCAGCAAGCATATACTACGAAGAAGTTAGCTCAGGGATTGCAGAGTGAATGACAGCCTATTTTCTGCAGCTAACTCAAGATTAGAATTGGCACCTACCCTTATGCTAATGAACACCTAATTAGAGACACCTCCTATTCAATAAACTGCTCTCTTATCATCAGTTAGATTACCTGACAAGCCCTTTCACT
>JAOXNO010000020.1:19114617-19126963 GCA_028565335.1 Limnodromus scolopaceus
ACTTATAATAGTATGATTTGGATTTATATATTAAATGCATTTAATTGATTTAAATTGATAAATGTTATTAATTTAATTTCAAGAATTTAATTTTATTAATTTTTATGCATTTGAAATTAATTAAATCATTAAAGATAGATCTGAAGATCACTTTTCAGCTACTCAGAAGATCCACAGCTCTGTTTCCAAATTGGATTTGAAAGAGAACTTCACTTTTTGTGCTGGAAAGTCTGTTATTTTAAGATCTTGCCATCACATCAGTGACAAAATTGCAGTGAAATTTCACTCAAATTCTTCCTAACTTCAGTGCATGCAGATAATGTTCTACTTTGCTTTTAAATTTGTAATGTTTGAGCTCCCAGTATTTATGCATGGAACCAAATCTTGGGAGAAGCCCATGTTGCACACTGCATTAGAAGTAAAGCACCGCTTTCTTTGCTCAGCATTCCTGAAAGTCCAGCTAAAAGACTTTCAGTGTTATATAGCTTTGAAAAATCTGACAGCAGTTCAGGGTACTGGACAGTGAAAATTCAGCTTTTTTGCTCATCTGTGACCCCAACCACCATTACACCTGATCTCAGAATCCATATACCTCCTTGAGTAGGCAGGTGGCTTTCCTAAATATAGAGTAGATTTGCTGTGGGTATGGAGGCAGTGCACGTGTTGTCCCATAAGAGAAATACGCACCCCAGTGTCTCACTTCTCAATGGCTGGCCCTGATAATGAAAGTGCAAATATCAAAGATGGACATTCATACTTGTTATGCAGTTCAGGAGAAGAGAATAACGTAAATTTTAATTTCACAAAAGACAACATAGAAAGGCAGTTCTTTTTATAATAGAAAAATACCTACCAAAGGGAATTCCTAAAACACATTCCTCTCAATAGATTAGGTATTTAATTCACAGATGCAAGTATGCATTTACATTTCCCTTGTACAGTTAGCATCCGACCTCAGACATCATAGCTTACTTGCTAATATACTTATTTGCTCACCGAGCAGTGATTTATGTTCAAAGTCCTCAGACTAGTTAGAGCCAAATCTCTTATTTTCTGCCAATATGCAGGGTAAGATAGGAGGGCGCAATTGTAACTCTTCACCTTTTCCTGTTGCAGTTGTAATGCAGCTGAAAAAGGGTTATGAAACCATTTGGTGGCAAAAGGAGGAAAAAAAAGGAGAGTTGAACTGCAAGTACACTTAGCCAAGAGCAGACATTTAACTTTCCACAACATTATTTCATTATTTTAAAGACTAAAACCTTTAAGAGTGAAGAACTCTTCTTTCTTTGCAGGTTTGGAGTTACCTGCTGCCTACAGCTGCCCATTCCTAACCCTTTATGCAAAGGCTTTGATTTGTTATGGCAAATAATGATGACTGTCGAGGTGGCAGGAATAAGACTGAGAAGCTGCCTGTAAAGTTGGGGATTAACCCTGAACTAAATCCCCTCTTGAGCTTTTCTGTTACAATAACAGAAACATATCAAATACATCTTAAAAATAAATGGTTTTAATTGCACTCTGAGCACATTGACTGGGTCAGATTAACCAGGGCATGTAGTGCTTTCTATTTTTGTTTCTGGTTAGTTTAAATAACTAGATGTACAAACTCGCACTGTTCTGTGCATGACAAACCAGGACACCGAAGCAGAACTGAAAACATTGAAAGAAACACTGAAGAGAGTTTTAGTGTTTATTAGGAAGGTTATTAATGACTTTTTAAGAGGGCAGGATGAACTACATTTTTTTTCCTAACATTAGAAGGCAGAAAGGAGAAAACCTCTTCATATCCTGGTTTGAGATACAGGTAATTATAACCTACATACATTTTTATTTCTTTTCATCCCTACATACGTACTTGCATCCTGCTAAATCATAGAATCACAGAATCACAGAATGGTAGGGTTGGAGAGGACCTTTGGACATCATTTAGTCCAACCCCCTGCCAAAGCAGGGTCACCTAGAGCAGGTTGCACAGGAACGCATCCAGGTAGGTTTTGAATATCTCCAGAGATGGAGACTCCACACCCTCTCTGGGCAGCTTGTTCCCTCAAAGTGCTCTGTTATTCTCAAAGTAAAGAATTTTTTTCTCAGGCTGAGATGGAATTTCCCATGTTCTAGCTTCTGTCCATTACCCCTGGGAACCACTGAGAAGAGTTTGACCCCATCCTTTTGACACCCACCCCTTAGATATTTATAACTATTGATAAGATCTTGTCTCAGACTTCTCTTCTCCAGGATAAACAGACCTATGTTTCTCAGCCTTTCCTTGTAAAAGAGATGCCCTAGTCCCCTGAATATCTTTGTATCCCTCTGCTGGACTCTCTCCTATACTTCCTTGTCTTTCTTGAGCCCAGGAGCCCAGAACTGGGCACAGTACTCCAGATGGGGCCTCACCAGGGCAGAGTAAAGGGGGAGGATGACCTCCCTCAACCTGTTGGCCATGCTCTTTTTAAGGCACCCCAAAAGATCATTGGCCTTCTTGATCAGAAGGATACATTGCTGGCTCATGGTCAACTTGTCCACCAGGACAACAATCAATCCTTTCTTTATAAAAGAAGTTTTGTAAGAATGTACCCCTGCTTAGTGCTAGTTTTCTATAGGAGAGATCTAAATATGTTACCAAAATCAGAAAATCAGGCTTAGTTAGAAAAAATTAGTGACACAGACCCCAGGAAATATTTAAATAAAATATTAATTTATCCATTTCAGAATGAGTACCCATAAACATGTCAGTAAAACAAGTGGTGAAAGACTTCAAATGCAAGAAAATTCAGGTTGCAATTTTGGAAATTTTTGGGAAAAAATAAAGATCCCCAGAGTTTAGACAATTAATGGATGCTAAAATCCATTGTACTGACAATATAAACACAATCATAATAACTATATTGGTTATATAGTCTAATGACTAAGAGAAATTTTAAATTTCACCTTCTCCGTTGAGCCCCCTTGGGCAAAGATGGAGAGTCCTATGTACTTAGTATATAGCACAAAAGGAGCCTGATCATGCTTGAATGAGAGTGTTTCATTGACTTGAATAGGAGCAAGATTGCTCCATCAATCTAGATTTTCTTTCTTCTCCTTCTTCTTTTGTTTCAGATTGGTAACTCTGGCTTGAGCTGTCAGTCAAAAACCTTGCTAGATGAGACTCAATACCACATTCATATTTTGAATGACATTAAGGATTTATATTATACATATATTTATGTTTCACTTACAATTTAACAGCAATAGATCTTTAGCACCTGAGTGCTGAACAAACCTGATTGCTTCCTGATGTTAGGAGTCCAACTTTGCGTTACATTTTTTACATAGAGAGTGATTGTTTTTAAACTTACATAAATTCAGATTTTATCATTACTATATTCTCTGAACAGCTTACAAAGCTTTTGATTACATGGCTGATTCAGAGGAAAATTAGTACTGCTTACCTATTGTTTTGACTTGCTGAATTAATTGTTCTTCATTATGCTAATTAATCAGCTACCTTCTGCTGCAAAGTATATGATCTTTTAGGTGCTTTTCACAATGCTTTTGGCCAGAAAGAAAAATAAGAGCTTAATTTAGACAAAATTTCAACTCTGAAGGCTTTAACTGAATAGTCTCGGTGAGATATCTTTGATTTGGATTCCATTCAATTTAATCCTGAGCTAGAATTTAAAAGCATCTCCATATGATTGATCCTGGACTGCCTAAAATTGCGTAAAATCCTTCAAGTCAGTATAGATTCATTGTATTGCTTAAGTGTTACACCCTGAAGATTTCATTGTATTTGAAAAAAACCTCCACTATTTGTCAATCTACCATTTTCATTCTATCTGAACTGTATTCCTGGTGAGGTGAGTTGATCTCTGCATGACCAGTGATAACTAAACCCAGAGACAGTCTGTACTAGAATGGTTTCTAATAAATCAGATGTCTATAAAGCAAACTGACTTAAGGCATCATTCTCCATTTATTTATCTCAAAAGGTTTTGTACAGGAGGTGATCTAACAATTTTCAGTCTAACTGGTAAATACCTTTCTTTAAGACTCTTCTGGCAATAACATGTCTCATTTGATAAGTACTAAATAATTATTTAAACTATTGACTATTGCAATATTCCAGCAGTCTGGAAATTCAACCCTAGCAGGCTACGTGATGACCTTATGAGTTATCAGACTAAACACAGGGCTGAAGGTGTGCCATTTTGCAGCTTGAGTTTCACAAGTGGTATGAGCATTTAATCTAACATTTTTTCCTCTGACTTTAAAATTTATAGTTGCACAAATTGCTTTCACCACAAACTGTCTTTGGTTTTCTGAAGAAATACAGAAATGAATAAAATGGTATTTCACATACTTGTCTTGCACAACATACGGAATATTCACTGCAGTTTTTAATATAAGTATTGAGTGCACTAGGTATTATCAGACCTGGCTTTTGAATACGGTGGTCTTCAAAGCTGTTCTCTTAAGCAGTATCAGTATGCCCAAAACCTTACAGGCAATGTAATTTTAGCCTTGCTTTCATTGACATCTCTCGCCTTTCTTTTGTTCACTTCAGACTTCTGATTCGTCTGTGCTCTCATTTTGAAATCTCACTGTGGCGTTTAATGTGATCACTGACTTTTTCCCACCATCCTGCTGCTTTTATTCTCATTTTTGTTCTCATTCAGTCTTTCAGAACTGTTGTATTATACTCTAAATTACAATTTATAATTATGATACTTTTTAAAAGCTTCTAACTATACCTCTTTCTTGTTTTTTCTTTTGATATTCTCCAGCTCTTAAATTACTTCTCAATATATTTGTTTTTACTTTTTTTTGAACATCTATTGAATTGAGGTTTCTTTCTCTTTTATTTTTTTAAGCATGTTATTTTGTTCTGGCTCAAGATAAGAATTTACATATTTCTTTTTGTAACTAATTAAAACATTTATTTCTTTTATTGATATATTGTTTTCATTGTTTGGGCAATAATTTGAGTGAAATTCACTAGGTGTACCTAAAACGTATCATCATAGCAAAGGAAGAGTATAAAAATGAGTATTAGGTAAATTATCTCTTTGCATTATTAAGCTTTGCAAAGGTTGGTGTAGTTTGATACACTATAAAACACTGTATAGCTTTCACAGTTTGGATCTGATCTGTTTTTCTTCTCCTATCTGACAGGGATTGTATGCTTTTTCTGGCTCTTCAATTTTGCACCCTTTTCTGAGCTTCAGAAGGAGGGTTGGAGGAACTTCAACATAATTTCTGTCTTTTTAACATCAAAATACAGTTGTTTAATCTTTATTCTGAGAAATAGGAGATGGGAAGCTGTAGGTCCTGTAGGAAATTGAAGAAGTCACAAGATCATGTCACTGCTTCCTGGATTAATATTTTCACTTAATTAGATTATTATAGGCATTCTCCCATTTGTGCAGTGAAAATATTGGGTGTATATATATATGTACACCCAGAAAATATGTCTGTATGTAATATAGAGAAATCCTCCTCTACCTGGGTATGCCGTGCTAAACTGGATAACAACTATTAGTTCCCTTCAGTTTGTTCCTATGTATGTATATGTTGCAATATGTGTATAACCTGACTGTGGCTTACAATTTCCATTTAGAACATAATTTGTCAAGAAAGCAGAGCCTGGGATCAGAGCTATTTGGGAGTACCAACTTTTCACTAAAACACTGTTCCCTTGCTAAATTGAGAAGAAATTGGCAAGAAAGACACACAGCACTGTTCTGGCTATATACAATCACTAGATTGTTCTGACTGTGCAACAACTTACTGGAAGCAGTTTAGATAGGCTTTACAGCCAAATTTTGCTGGAACAAAGTATAGTAGTTGTATTTGATGATTTACTTATAACTTTTCATATTGCTTTCATTCACTAACTTTGCAATTGTATCAACAAACATCTGAGACATCATCTTTACTAATCCATGCTGTTGTTCCCAAACGCATATAAAAATGTGCTTCTCCATTAGTATTTATTGCAGGAATTGTAGTTATGTTACTGGAGAATAGCTTCTAGATTTTTAAATGCTATACTTACTTTTCTCTAGTTGTCTATTGCTGTTAGCAAATAACTACGAGTACTTGATACTTGTAGTTATTGATTGCAGTTCCTCACTTGCACTGCCACTACTATCAGCGCTTGCCTGTCACAGGGGAGCCTGTTGCTATCACTCCTGGCCCCAGCCTGAGACATTCCCTACAGACCATGACCTGCATGGAAGCATCCACCCTCAGTGATTGTACAGTACCAGAAATGGCTGCACAAGCCAGGATAGGATAGCCCACAAGACCTGATCTCCACTTCATATCTGGGCTTCTGCCTTCTGCTAGCAGGGCATTTGTGACCACCATGAACCCCTACATACCAGCTGCTGCTTTAGCTGCCCAACTTCTTTTTGCACACCCTTTGCGTCCCTGATTGTGGTGTTCCTTGACTAATAGATACATAGGAAGCCTGCTTTTCACTTAGCAAGGAATGTTGCACATTACCTTGTAGTCTTCCCATCGCAGCTTGTTTGCTTTAAATTGCTGGGTAAGCTGTGCAGTGCTTTCTCTGACACCCCAGCCCCAAAGCGTGACCCAACGATGGGAACATAGGACATCCAGCAGTCCTCATGATGCCTGGGAGGGCAATGGGGTGCTTCAGTGGTGAAGCTAGATTAAGAGAGAAAAAAATAGAGGAGAGATCATTTGGAGCAGGTGAAACAGAAGGTGCAATGCAAGAGGAAATGGACAGAAAAAAATAATATGTGCCCATTACAGATTGCTCTTTCAGAGCTTGAAATCAAGTCAACATGCTTGAACTTAATCTTTATTCAGCTATCTGGAAATAGAAATCTGCCTGAGAAAATAATTCTTTAGGGCATTTGTACAATGGAAAGAATAACCTTTCACCTGACAAATTAAGCCTCTAAAGTTTGAGATGCACTTAAGCTGATGACTGTTGGAGAAAGTCTGTGTTAGTAGGTCTGTTTTCAATGCAGGAGGCGAACTGTGCACTGGAAAAGCACAAGACACCACATACAACATTGAGAAGAAATTAAAATTTCTATTTTTTTGCACAAATAGGCAACTGGTTAAGGGAAGGAAAAAGCACAGTCTGAAGTCACCAGTTGAAAACTGTATCCTAATGCAGATGCACAAATCTGGACCAAGGGAAGGCAATATAAATCTTATTTTTAAATGGTTAATCACATTCTGTTAAGAGACACCTTTCATACATAATGAAAAATGTACCATCAAAGAAATAGTGTAATTTTCTGAGAGCTGCTACTTTCTAGTATTCTGCATAACTTAATCACTGTCTAAATCTGTTTCTCATCCTTCTCAACAGCAAAACACCTATTGCAGGTATATAAATTAGATATCTCCCTCTCTGATTCCCTTCAGTTTGTCATACTGCTCTTAGTTTCCACATTCTCCCATTTCCCTTCATTCTTTTTCACAGCTGTCCTATCTGTTATCTGGATTTGTCATGTCTCTGACGGCATGGCAAAGTGAAACAGTACAGTCACGAGAACTTAGCTTGAGTTTACTACTTTCTATCAGCAATTTCAGCTCCTGTTTCTATCCCTCCATCTTTTTCTTAAGCAAAAAAATCTGCTTTCAGCTTAACTGCAGGCCTCCTGTTCTTGGTTCATAAATCGAAGTGTCACTGGGTTGCTTGGTTCCTTTATTATCTACTTTAATCCTAGTTGATGCTTCTTGACTTGTTGGAACCTGTTAGTGTCAAAGCACTCCACGACATCTCTCCCTGCGACATTCCTCAGGAATTCCATCTTTATTCCTTCCTGGTTTTTGCCTCCTGCAAAGGTGGTTCTGTTGCAGCTCTAGATAATAAACATTCACATGCTTGTGGTTTTTTGCTTTGGTTCTTTCAGAGGAAAGGGGTCTTACACTGCTGATGATTCTTGTCAGTCTTACTGTACTTAAAAATACAGAGAGATTTAAGGAAAATTCATTAGATTCTCTTTTCTACTGAAAATACAAAGCTTGTACTTTGCAATTCTGCGCTAACTTGATTATGGAAAGGAAAATTTATGCTATGATAATGCCCTTCTTTTTACACCATTGGAAGCTTTGACACTTTTTCTAGACAACATGGTTTTAATTTACAGAGAGCTTTTCAGTCTCTACCCCTTTTCTGTTGTTTCATCTGTACAACGGCACTAGAACATACACAATATGATCCAACCAGTAATGATATTACACTACTGGTATGTTGGGGGCTGGGTACATATTTATGGTTAAACTCTGATGTTAGTTGATAAAAATAGTTCAGGAAACAAAAGCTCATGCATTTTTATCAGCTTAGCTTGCATAGACTTTATACAATTTGTTTAAAGCATACATTTAACATATTGAAAAACAATGTAATCGAAAAAAAAAGTAAATCCAGTTTTTAAACCTAATTCTGAAATCTATGTTACACATGAATAATTACTGTTTAACAAAATTATAGGTGCTAGGATAAATGGAAACCAATCCTTCATTCCAAACAGAAGAAGAGACCTACCAGATAACACAAAGAGATACCATATGAGAATACATCCACTGAACATCCACTTAATTTGCAAGAGTTCAAAGGACATTCAATCCCAACAGAATGACATCAAAAAGGATTGTAAAAATATCTTGTCAAGCAGCATTGTTGTGCTGTCTAGCTTTTTAATCGTAGCATAATGTTAATGCTATTAGAGTTTCTATAAAGACACACAGAGGTCAAGGATGCAAGAGGGAAAAAAAAGAAAAGGGGAAAAGAAGAAAAGATTATATGTGCTAATTACATTTTCTGGAGCTTAGCATGATGGTGTGACCTACATTTATGCGTTTTGGCCTGATGATATTATTTTAAAACTATTCTTTCAATATTAACTAGTTCTAGAGTAAGGTAAGAAGTCTGTTATAGATGAGTGGAAAATATGGAATACTTACACTGCTGAAAACTGTTCCCCCCCAGTTCCTCTAACTGGAAAATCTTCCATTTTCAGTTTACCCAAATTTATATTTCAGTTCTTCCATACACAAGAAGATGAAGCAAACTGCATATTTACAGAGGTATATGTTCATAACAAATCTTGTTCAATAAAATTAATTTCATACCCATATAAATCTGCGACTGCATATGCTGAGAATCACATGGTTATTTTCAATTCTTCATCTAACAATCATAGGTATCAAATTTGTTACTTTATTGTCAAATAAATAGTAGTGTCTACATGCTATTTTCACTTAGTTTTACATATTTTTTTTCAGGTAAGGACATAACTGAAAACACAGCTACTTAGTGCAAAAATTTTGTGGCTTTTGTGATGCCAGTGGGGGCAGGGAAATTCTCAGTTATTCTTGATTATGTATTATATTGCTATTCACATTTGTACAAGCTTCTAATACACTGCAACTTTACCATTAAATATTGCCTCTGGCCTATAGTTAGCACAGTCTATTTAAATTTCAATTGGAGGAAAAGACACCTTCTTTTTGTATTATGTGATCAAAATTTTGAAGCTCTGTAATTTTCTTGCTGCTCGTAGAAACAAAGCACCCAGGCTCACAGAGAAAGCCCTTTCTACAAGCTATAAATATTTGCTATTTGTAAAACCTCAATGAGGGTTTAGTTATTAAAAAACTAAAGGAAGAAAATTACTAATAATGATTGGTTTGAGCTAATAAGATGTTTTTATGCAAATATATGAACCTTAAATATGACCTGGAAACAAAAGACTGCTTAACAGTTACTATTAAGCTATACATTAGGAGATCAATTAAAGAGAACTTCTTTCTAATGATCAAGCTGTAAAAGAGTTGCTATGGAAACCTGGAAAGAGAGAGGTTCAGAATGCAAAATAGCTACAGAAACAAAAAAAATAATATTTGTAAACAAGTATTGTAGCATATGTATAATCAGTTAAGTAATAAAAGGCTGACTCAATTCTTTTCACCCCAATATATCTGGAAGAAGGGCACTTTTCCATATAAAGGTGCCAGTTTAGTCCATATTTGGATGCCACAAAGCAAGGCAATGCTAAGATGATCCTTATGAAATCAATGACGATTGCCTAAATTACAATATGGGATAGAAAGACAGGATTACTTTAAAGGTCTCAAAGAATTGTACAGTTATGTCCTTAAAGATTGCTGGCAAAGAAAAAGCAAATTTGTGGGCAAAGGAAGTGGTTAAAAGCAACATTATTTTTCCCCCTCTGCCTTAAAATAAGGTGGTACTTATATCAGAAACAGCTTAAAAATACTCAGATTGTCTTGTGTGAAGGATGTTGGATGATTCGTATTTTTTCATTCTGTTTTTTGCACCTATATCTTGAAGAATTCCTGAACATTCATAGTATGTGTATGAAAATACTGCTAAATAGCGTTTTAGGTTAAAAACTTATTTTCTGTCACTGAGTATGTCTTTTCAGCACGTACTCCAGAGGGAACAAACGCACACAATCAAGTTTTCCAGTACACAGAGCATGTCTTGTGAATATATACACAGAGAAATGTTCAATGCAGGGTTGGTAACCAGGATTTCCTGTAAAGATCTAGGGACATTCTGGTAACAAACAACTGGTATAATGGACTCGATGCACTCCCTCTCTTCTTTGTTTTCTCATTGCAAATTACAGAATCACAGAATCACAGAATCACCTAGGTTGGAAGGGACCTTTTAAGATCATCTAGTCCAACCAAAATTATCCATGGCTGCAACAATTCAGATTCTTTGGCAGTGACAAAGCACCGGAAAGCATCTGAATTTGGCAGAAAAGAATCACAGGTTCTGTGTCACAGCTTGCATACCACAAATCCTGAAGCTCCTTGTAGTGTGTATGCACATCAGAGGTACAGCCAGAGGGTGTTGCACTCCCGCATTCTCCAGATGACAGATGGCCTTCTGTGGTAGGGTCACGGCCAGCTCTTCTGATCCACACTAAGCAGAAGGAGACCCTGAGCCCAAATGAAATGAGTCCCAGAAACAGCTGCCAACATCTCCAACGTCACAACTCAGGTTTATAGGCTATGGTGTGACACCTTTTCTGGGATATTTCAGTATCACTCAACTGGCAATCTCTGTAACTGTATGTCAGCTAACATTTATGATACAATTAGAGCATGTGAAGAGGCTCCTAAAGTTACACATTCATTTATGTGGGTTTTTAGACCATACCTGTATAATACTTTTGACAGTCTTGAAAGCAAATAGGGATCACCAATATCACAATTTTCAGTGAACAACTGGCATTTATAAACAGGAAAAAGGAATTACTACTTATAGGTTTGTAGAAACTCAACCAGCAAGGGACTCCAGCCTCACGAAGTCCTGTTTTCTCTGGCAATTTGTCCTATTCCTATATATACCAACTTTCATCTCAACCTGTTCTGAACAACACATTTATGTAGATATTTCTGAAGGAGGTATATGAATGAGCACATTTGCCAATGAATTTGAAAGGCTCTTTCGATGTGGAACTTGAAAAAAAGTGAATTAAACAAGTAACATAAAAACAACATAGGAAAACTATCATGAAAAATGTACTAAAATGTTGCTGTCAGCACCACAAAGGTGAATGGGAGGGTATCTGATTGTCTTTTTCAAGGGTCAGTTTTAATTAATATAACTGGATTTTTTTTTAAGTACTCACCCTATGTCATATTCCTGCTACAGTCATGTATGATCGGACTACCAAAGTGACCTAATTCTACATACACCAAGCTTAATGATTAATTTTGGTGGAAACCAGCCAATGCTAATGAGTACTTTCAAAAATCTCCTTCTACACTTTTCCTTATGTCTCACTTTATGTATGACATCAACCAATAATACTTTCCTGCTTTATAAGTGTTACGTGAGGCTTCTTTGAGCCCTTTTTTTAAAAATGACTTCAAGGCTAAAATCTATTTAAAGTATTTGCTTCATATGCACACTAGTTTACTTCTCATTTCAGACAATTTATAATCCAGAATTACTCTTCTCATGTTTTTTGAAAGTGTGACTGTAGAGATACCTCTGAAGAGAAGACAGCTGCACTTCAGGGAAACAACACAAAAAGAAAAAAAAAAAAAAAAGAATATTTAGCCAACTTGAAGCAATACAGTTATCAGGAAGAAAAGAGTGTTATTTCTGAAAGAATACCTTTCAGGCTTCCACTTTGCAAGAAGGTCATTTTGGTTAACTTCAGCGAGATAATCAAGAAATCCAATTAGCTCTATATAGAAGTTACAAATCTGCTCTCATCAAAGAACACATAGCTTAGAGCACAACCAAACAAAATACTATTAAATTACACCTATTGAAAAGAGAGTTGTATGCTGCTAATGAGAGTAGACTTAGAAGAATTGAGCTGGAAAGTAA
>JAOXNO010000020.1:19130834-19142006 GCA_028565335.1 Limnodromus scolopaceus
ATGATCAGGGTGTTGGAGCACCTCTGCTACGAGGACAGGCTGAGGGAGCTGGGGTTGTTCAGCCTGGAGAAGAGGAGACTCCAGGGATACCTAACAGCGACTTCCCAGTACCTGAAGGGGGCCTACAGGAAGGCTGGGGAGAGCCTGTTTACAAAGTCCTGTGGTGACAGGACGAGGGGCAATGGCTTTAAGTTGGAGGGGAGCAGATTTAGATTGGAGATTAGGAGAAAGTTCTATACTGTGAGGGTGGTGGAACAGTGGAACAGGTTGCCCAGGGAGGTTGTTGAGTCCCCATCCCTGGAGATATTCAAGGTGAGGCTCAATGAGGCCCTGGGCAACCTGGTCTAGTTGGGGGTGTCCCTGCTGAATGTGGGGAGGTCGGACTAGATGACCTTTGGAGGTCCCTTCCAGCCTGGATGATTCTATGATTCTATGATCTACGCTATTTGTTCACAGTAGTTTGGAGCTGCAAAATGAGCACATTAACTTGCTAGTTTTAGGTAAGTCAATGCTGAAAGAACTAATAGTGAGTTTTAAATCACCAGAATTTAAATTCTTTTTCTTCCTTTTCTAATGCAACAGTTCACACCTCTGAGCTACCCAATGAAACTATCTGCAAACTCTGGAAGGTAACAGTCTTTTATCTGGCTCAAGCAAGAAAGATTTAATTAGCAACAATAGGACCTAACTAAGCAGCTGAAAGCACAGGCTCTTCTACACAACTCTGCTGCAAGCAATTGAATGTTTCTTTAACTGGTGCCAGCTGCTAACTGTCACCTGGAGCGGTTATTGCAATCAGACATCTCGGGGACATGTCACCATGCTTCAGCTCCCTAGCCAAGCTCTTTTCCATTGGTGATAGTGATTGTTGGTGTAACAAGATTCATTATTACCTTCCTGTTCAAGGAAGACCCCCGTGCCACAAAAAAATTACTGCGCTGACTTTGCAGACCAGTGTTCAAAGGCCTGAGATCAAAGATAATGAATGATCATACAGCATATTGGAATATTCTTTTTAAATTTAGAAGAGCATTCTGTAAAATAAAAATATTTATTCAAATAATATCTACACATTTCTGAAAAGACACCAATCTTCCCAGTCTCAGATGCCAATAATATCTTCTAAGCTATTGGACGTTCTTATACATATGGAAAAAAAATAAGATGCGCAGTTTTAAGTCATGCAAATCAACCATTTAGGGGATGAACAATATGGAATCAGAAAGATGGTGTAAAGACATAGGCAGGAGGGCCCTCAGGAGGGAAGATTCTCTACAGGGACTAATAGATCCTTTTGAACATGGGACTTAAGCTCACAACACTCCTCCAGCACCTCTGAAAAATATGTCTTGTAAAGCAGGCAGTTTATAGCATTATCTATATTATTTTTCATTCATAGGAATCATTGTTCACTACTCACATGAAATCACAAATCAAACCCCTAAAATCTGGTAGGGAAATGGACAGGAAGAGGCTGGGGCTGTAATCTGGGCTCACTGGGATGCACACCAACCTGCCACCCACGTCATGCCAGGAATGACCCCACCCTAGTTATTGCACGTGTAACATTTCTCTTCTCAAAATCTTTATTAAGACTAAATTCTCAGTGGCTGTAGAGCAGTATGGAAGATATAGAAGGTTTAATGTATATAATGTTTTTAATTGAAGATCGCCGAGGATTGGGCAGATATTAAAAGCTGCTCCAAAGTCCCTAGACCTCCACATCTGCCTAGAGCATGCGAGAATAAGCAACAATGGTCTGAAAGGTCCTCAGACAGCCTTTAGCATCATTCTTCTGGGGATGTGACCTTCATGCTGAGGATTTGTAAATCTGCATTTTGGTTTCAGAGATGATGGGGTGGATATCAGAAGAACTTGTTGCTTCCTCTTTCTAATCTCATAGCCATATGAGGAAGGGCCAAAATCCTGTCTGAACTAATTCAGACTTAACATTTTGTAAAACAGGTAAATAATAGCTCAGTGAACAGATTAGAAAATTGGGACACAGATAAGCATGTATGATGTCAATGGCCAAGGTTCAGTCAAATATACTAAACAATACGGTTTCAAATTCAATATTGTGCCCCAGATTTTATCAAAAACAAGGGCTTATCTGCAGCCTCAGACTCGATTGAAGTACTTATTTAGTTCACCTTTTGATTAAAGGGGAAAATGACAAGGAACCAGAAAACATTTCAAGCAACTTGACTGTGTATTTGTTTTTACTTAACTGTTGCACTGGAGACTATTTTATACTCAAAGCCACCCATTCATGCTAAATATGGCAATAACAATAATACTTGCTTTGCCAATCACTGCAATTTCTTACAAATTTTCTGTGACAGAGACACGTTTACTGCACCACCTGCAGCACTATAAAGCTAAAAAATTATTTTCTAAATCAGGTAAATTATTGTATCTACTCAACCTTTTGTATCTATGTACCTACTCAACACATGCAAACAACTCCAATGTGTAAAGACATGTTTTAAACCCATTATCACAGTTTTGACAATCCTCTCACCATGCCATATTTCTACTTATGAACAAACATACTGGGCCACTGTTTTCAATATAATAGAACAGATCTCTTCTGGAAGTCAAGATCAGGCCTTATATTACTTTAGTACATTTAAATTATTTTTAAGAAATTCTTTGCAAGCTTGCAATGAATGGATTATTTACATTGCAGTGATTAAAGGCAAACGGTTTCCTCTCAAGAAAAAAACAATGTATGCTAAATGAGACCCGAATGCTCATTTAATATATTCGCTTTATTTATCTACTTAATTCATAGAATCACAGAATCATATGGGGTTGGAAGAAACCTCTGGAGATCATCTAGTCCAACCCCCCCGCCAGAGCAGGTCTACCTAGAGCACATTACACAGGAACTTGTCCAGGTGGGTTTTGAATATCTCCAGAGAAGGAGACTCCATCACCTCTCTGGGCAGCGTGTTCCAGTGCTCTACCACTCTCACAGGAAAGAAGTTCCTCCTCATGTCTAAGTGGAATTTCTTGTACTCAGGTTTGTGCCCATTTCCTCTTGTCCTGTCACTGGACACCACTGAGAAAAGACCAGCCCCGTCCTCCTGACACCCTCTCTTTAAGTACTTTTACGCATTAATTAGACCTCCCCATAGCCTTCTCTTCTCAAGACTAAAAAGACCCAAGTCCGTCAGCCTTTCCTCATAGGAGAGATGCTCCAGGCCCTTAATCATCTTTGTGGCCCTTTGCTGTACCGTCTTCAGCAGTTCCCTGTCCTTCTTGAACTGGGGAGCCCAGAACTGGGCACAGTACTCCAGATGGGGCCTCACCAGGGCAGAGTAGAGGGGCAGGATGACCTCCCTTGGCCTGCTGGCCATGCTCTTTTTGATGCAGCCCAGGATGCCATTTGCCTTCTTGGCCACAAGGGCACATTGCTGGCTCACGGTCATCCTGTTGTCCACAAGAATTTTATTTGCTTAAATATTCATTATGTATTATGTATACTGGTTCTATTCTGTAGACACATGAATAGCTTCAGAAAGTTTCTTGTGCTCTCAATCTTCCCACTAGCGAATATTCATAAAATAAACAATATCTCTGCCAAGAAAAGAAGCCTGGGTTTCTCCTGTGGTCTGAATGGGGAACTGTGACTCATTTAAGAAAGAGGTTTCTGCATCAGTAAGATACAGTGCATTTCCAGAAGGTTTAGATGAACCACCCAGCAATCCTGTTGCCATGCAACTGTAAGTTTTACTGGCTATGAAATGTTCCGATATCGTGAGGTTTCCACTGTGCAGCCTGCTTCCTGATACATTTACTTATGGAATGGCTTGGGATTTCACAAAGTAGAAGAAAAATTTAGGAAACTGAACAGAAAGCTAGCAAATTAAGCATGCCAAGAAGTACTTCCAAGTACTGAAACTTGATCATTTATGTTGTAAAACTGTTAAAATTATCATTCATGTTTTAGTGTGGGTAGGGAGCAAACTTTTGAAGCAACTCTTCCAGTCATTCCCATTGACTGTGCCCTGGTTGCACTGTGGAGCCATCTCAGGACAGGCAAACTGGGCTCCCGTCTGGCAAACACCAACCCCCAGAAGTGAAACTCATGTTCTCTAATCCCTGACCAGCATTCAAGTTCATGGGACCAGATTGGAATAAGTCTGTGGCAATGCACAGGTGTGCAAAGACTGAGGACATGGGACACTCAGCATGACCCACTGCACCCCCCGGGTCTTCCTGATGCACTGCATAACCCTCTGACAGAGACAGTGCCTTTTTGGTCCAGAAAAGCTATCATTCTGCCAAAAAATTTCCAGTTGTGGGTTAGGAATTAGGCTATGCACTGCTCCTGTTAGATTGTTTATATGTGACCTGTGTGTTTTGGAGCAGCCTTAATTACACCACTCCTCTGCGCCAAATACTCTCAGGGACAGGGTGGTATCAAGCATTTTTTAGGTACTGAAACTTAAGTGGCTTCAGAATAATGCATGGGACAAGGTTCTGCTGGATTCAATCCTTAGTACAGGGGGAATCCCTTCACAGTGTCACTGCTAAAGCTCTGACTTGAAAATAGTGCAGAGTCCTATTTCCAAAAACCTAATTTTGGAAAAAAGGAAAGAGAAATAAATCAAATGAGTTACCACAATCTGAAAACTTTTTAGTAATGTAAGCAAAACTTACTTTTGCCATTCCCAAGATGACACCCAGGATTTGTTGCTATTGCCACAAAAAAACCAACACAAACAACCACACACAAAAAAGAAGAAAGTAGATAGAATGGGTGATCAGAAGAAGCCACCAGGGCTTCTACCAGCACAGAGGGTTGCATTTCCAAGGAGTAGGCACAGACAAGGCAGGCACAAGCAAGGTATAGAGCTGCCACAGCCTTTTTATAATACACAATTATCTTTAGCCCATGTCCTTGAATAAAGCATACAAACCTCCATTGCTGAGAACTACATCCAATTCAGAACTCATATCCAGTCCACTGCAACTTTCTGTATTGACCAATACAGAATGTATTGGCATGAATATAAACTCATTTATGAAGCAATCTGGAAATTTATGGGAAAAATAACTAAATAAATGTTAAGGTTTATTAACATTCTGCTTTGGCTTTGCTTTGATACATCATCATATATATTGGAAGGCTGAGGGACTTCGGCCTTTTTAGTCTGGAGAAGTGAAGACTGAGGGGGGATCTAATCAACATCTATAAATACTTAAAGGGTGGGTGTCAAGAGGAAGGGGTCAGTCTTTTTTCAGTGGTGCCCAGTCACAGGACAAGAGGTAACTGGAACAAACTTGAACACAAGAAGTTCCATCTAAACATGAGAAAGAACTTCTTTATTTTGAGGGTGGTGAAGCACTGGAACAGGCTGCCCAGAGAGGTGGTGGAGTCTCCCTCTCTGGAGACATTCAAACATGCCAGGACACATTCGTGTGCAACCTGTTCTAGGTGGACCTGCTTTGGCAGGGGGGTTGGACTAGATGATCTCTAGAGGTCCCTTCCAACACCATATCATTCTGTGATTCTGTGATCCTGTGATGCTGTGATCATAGAAAAATAAAGTCATAGAACAGCTTGGGTTGGAAGTGACTTTCTGGTCCGAACCCCCTGCAATGAGCAGGGACACCTTCAACGAGATCAGGTTTCTCTGGAATGTTTCCAAGGATGGCTCATCTACCATCTCTCTGGACAACTTGTGCTGGTCATAATCGTCACTTAGGGAGTATATACTATTTCATTTCTCAGTTTTCACTGTGTGCTTACGGTTATTGATGGTAGATTAGACTTTTGTTTTTTCAAGTGAAAATCCTTCCTCTTTATAGGTGTCCCTAATTCTATGTTTGGCTTCCTTCATTTGCCTTCTCCAGATTATGTTGGTCCCTGAATCCTCAATTTTGTAGGTGTTATCTCTTGACAGGTCATTTACAACTCCAGGACAGCAATTATGTTTTTGTATCAATGTGCATTATGTCTGAGAATTCAATTCCTATTCTGGATGGTAAAAACTACAACAGTATAAAATGAATATTCAAAAACATAACTATGTTGTGCAATAACATCTGACCTTAAATATCAGAGTACAGCAATATTACAAAGGAAAATGGCACAATAGGGTTTAAAATATACGTCTCAATAGTATTCTAACAGAAAGCAACAGAAAAAGGTTTACTTTTAAGGTAAACAGTGTGAAAGATTCAGCTGTAGAATTCTATAAAGGGAAAGACTTCCAAAATAGTGTTAATTGAGGAGAAGCCTGATATTTTGACACAGCAAATGGTAGGGATGGAGGAGAAATAGGTCAGAAGCCAAACATAAATTATGAGAGGGGCCATAAACATGAACCAGATTTCATAAATAGAAAGGGGAAAAGGTTTGAAGAGTCTTTAATGTTAACAATAAAATTTTGAAGTTGATTCTCAGCTTTAGAGGTAGCCAATGCAGTTGCCTGACTAAAGGGTAATATGAGAGTAGCAGAAACAGTAATAAATTAAACAACAGGCAGAATTTTGAACAGATTGCAAGCAGAAGGCTGAGGGAATAGGAATACTGCAAGAAGTTCGTTATTGTTAGAAATTATTGTGGTCTGATACAGAACCTTGACTGAAAAATTCTAAACAAGTATAAAAATAGAATATAAATAGGGTAGTTATTATTCATCCCATAGTTACACAGAGCCCACCTGCACTTTTTTAATCACTGAGATTGAGATATTTTGACTATGATTTTTAGCTAAAAGTTCTCACTGTTGTCAGTAATCAGCCAATGGGAGCAGCCTCATTTTTCATCAATGGAAAGAACAGAAAAATTTGCGAATGAAGGTACCAGGAAAATGTGGAGCTTTGTGTATATTTGATTCAAATGCTCACGTTTCAAGAACTTTTAGGTGCTCTTTATTGCATACACATTTCTAAACTGTTTTTCTTCATGCTGCAGAGGGAAAGAACGATTAAAAAAGATGAAAGAATGAAGGGATTATCTAGGCCATCACCTTTTCCCTAAAATAGGATCATCTTACACTGGTGTACTCAGATGATGCAGAACCCACAGCCTCCCCTGTTTGTCCCCATGCTTCATTATTCTTGGTATTTAAAAGCTTCTCTTCACATCCAACATTCTTTCTTGCTGAAATGTAAACCTATTACTCTTTGTAATATATATTACAGACATGGCAAACAGATTATTCCCTTCCTTTTCACAATGGCATTTGCATACTTGAAGACTGTTATCATGCTTCCTTTCCGTCTTTCGTTCTCTAGATTAACAAACTCCAATTCTTAAGCATGCAAGCAAGTACTGTTTGCTTCAATGGAACAACCAGATAGGGACTCTCCCATGCTTTGAATGAAACTTTATGCATTGGTTGAAACAAAGCCGAGTTGAGCACTCCACAATCAGCAGGAAAGGAAATCAGCTTGGCAAAGCTTGTGGTAGGACAACTTACCTCTTCGGTTCAATGTCAGTTGAGAGGTTATGAGAAAAGGCCAAAGACAATGACTTCTCAAAAATAGTTACACAGTACAGTTACCTGCATCCCCAAACAAGGGCATAAAGGAATGGTAGAAGACAGCCCAAAAGGCCAGATACACTGGAAGACAAGAAGTTTGGGCTGCCACTCATCAAGGCATGAGCACTCGGGAGTGGGAAGGGAAGGGTCTATCTGTGGCTCTGCCTCTGCCCGCCACTTTCACAAGGGTTGCAACACACTATTCACCACTTTGTAAGTCATACCTTACTCCTCCCTCTTCACCATCTCCAGTTTCCCTTTTCCAGTTAACCACATAGACTTTGACCATAATTTAGACACACAACCTGAATATGTCAAAAAAGCTGTGTCACTTCCAGTAACTGATTCCCTATTCTTAGTGCTTGAGGTTCTGTACCCCTTGCTCTTATTTTAGGAGTTCAAATTACCAAGAAACTAGGCTCATTCCTGACCTCTGCAAGAAAAGAGCTCTGTCAGCGAATTGGTCAGTTCTGTCTCAGAACAATCATTTTTACAGCAAGGTCAAAGGCTGCCAACAAAAAAAGGAAAAAAACCCCAACCCTACCCAATTTTAACAGAATAGCAATAATAGTAGTAAAAATGTTAACCTGTCCTAATTGAATTTGGTGCATTGATGTTTTTAGTGCAGTAAAAAATCATGTATTGGAAAGTTTTCATGTTTCCTTTGACTGCGCAGAAATATGCCATAAAATTGAGTGAAAGCATGATTTCAAATGCATAAAGTTTAAGTTCAGCATATTCCAGAACACTGGTGACCCTAATTGTAACAGACTTCCTACAATAGGTTTTCCACATTATCTCTAGTATGCAGTAAATGTACTTGGGAAACAAAAGATGATCCTACGGCCTAATAGAACCATCTTTCTTAAGCACATCATAGCTTTTATTTTTTACAATAAACAGTAGTCCTAAACAATAGCACTTATGTGAAATACAATGTTTGCAAGGGCCTTGGGAGCTGTGTCTTGGGAACAGAGAATCTGGTACGGCTGCATCTCTTGTCAATCCTGCATGTATTGTTAGTGCTATAATAATAATCTCTTCCCCATCTTGCATAATACTTGTGCAGATCTTAAAACTATGAGGCCTTCTGTGCTATAGTTCAAGCACCGAGTGAATTATATCTTTTGACATGAAAACACCTGAAAAGTGTGGTCTGTAATGGTAATGCTGACAGAACCTTAACTCCAGTGGCACTAGCAGGTGTCATTTGATTACAGTATCTCCTGCTTATAACACTGCCATGGTAATTAAAGCATGTCAGAACTACAAAACAAGTGCAGTAAAGACACATTTTATGACAGAAACATTAACACAATTTTTAAAACATGATCTGCTATGATATTAACAATGGAAAATTGTGTTCCGAGTCATAATGATTTAGTGTTGAATTACAGAAATAGTTGAAATGCCTAAGTACGGTGGCAGTTGGTACTATTCTTAAGCATTACACATGCACAAAAGTGCTATGACAAATACATTTAAATATCTTTAATGCTACAAAACTTGGAAAGGCAATTAGCAGCAATAAAATTTGTATTGAATTTGGATAAATTTTAGACAATTAGCCTTCTTCTAAATGTAATTTCTGGCCAAGAAATCCATAGGGACACATGACTTATCCACATTTATTACTCATTAGAGCAGAGTAATTCCTGTCATGGCTGAACATCAAGGGATTTATCATCATAAATTCAGAGCAGCTAATGGACTGAGTAGTCCTTTTCCCCCAAGAACAAATCCCTAGACAAAAGATATGAAATATAAATTGACCACAGCAAAAGGAGTGCATAGCAATAATATGCATAGTAGATGTATACACTTACTATGTGCAATATGTAGATATCTCCATTTATTGTATATTGGTAACACATGGGAAAAGCAGATTTACTCATGGACACTTCTACATTTCAGATAGCACAGATAAAGTCTGTGCATGCCCTCTTATTAGTAAGTTCTCCTCCAAATGTTTCAAGATAAATATGCTCTACAAAAAAAAAAAAATTGTCACTCTTCTCCTCAGAGAAAGTATCCTTCCTCTCTTGAGTAACAGTGTAATGAGTCTGGTCTACCCTTTTTTATCTTACAGGTCTTGCTCCTTCAGCATATCAAACTTAGATTCTTCAAAATAATGTAAGCAAAGAAAGAACTAAAATATTTTTAAGATTTAAAAGACAGAGTTCAACAGACTAGAAGATTCAGCAGTTTGGTAACAGCTATCCTTTGCTTTATTTCTTAAAAAAATAATTCCTATTGAAAACAAATGTTTCAATATAGATCAGTATGATCTCACCTGAACCTGTGCCCTATTGGAACCGAACATTTGTTTGAACACAAAACTGAACATTTTCAGGTGGAGAAAGAACAAATAAATACAGCTGTTTAATTACTATTTACTTTTCAGCCACCATCACATTCTTCGGCATTAACTCTAAGAAAAAAATTTCAGAATTCAAGAAATAACTGAGACAGGCTTGCTTTGGTGTCTTCCTGCTTTAAAGAAATCACTGTATTTTCTGTTTCCGTTTCCCAGAGGTTATGACTGATGAACTTCACAGAACTTTAAAGCAGGATTCATGATATGATCTGAAATGACTTTGAACTATCTCTAGGTCTTCTGAACTTATTTTAACCTAACATTTTTCAGACAGATAATTTCAGGCAGATAATCTACTTTAAGATTGTTGTTTTTATGCACTTTATGCCTACTTCTTTTTGTGTGAATATCCATTTTTAAACTAAGTTGCTGCATCCATTTGCCTTTGTATTTAAATATAATAAATATAATCCTCTGTGTATAAATAAGATGAATTCTTTTAGTATTTTCTTAGACCAGGAATGCACATTTGAAGCAAGCTGATTGTCCCTGCTTATTGTGCTTTAGCTTTTATTGCAGGGCTTTTGTGGAATGTGTAGGCTGGATGTTTTTTAGGTTGAAAGCAAACCCAAATATGTGGTCCTGAGAAGATCTAATGTTCTCTAACAGTAATGGACATTCAGTCCGTGAGACCAAACTAGAGATAGACCAAACTAAATTGCACTGAAGATGAGCAGTCTGGCCACCAGGTCCTCACAATCAGCCTTACTGTTCTCCATTTCCACCTTTACGACCCTTCTTTTTTAAATACACATAGTCCTACCTGAAAATGTGTATGTCCTCAGGTTTGCCATGACAATGCAACTAATTCCGTCTCCATCATACTATTCATCACGTTATTTTTCACCTATAATAGTCCAATTGAGTCCTGTATTGATGATATCATTCAAAATTACTGCCAGAAACCATCATTAGCAATCTGGTTTTGCCCATGGCATTAAAGGAAGCATTTAATAAGACTGGGCTCAAAATGGGTCATTAGGTTATTCGTGACATTACTTTTGCCCAAGTTAGTAATTCCCTTTGCAGCATAATCCATTATCACCTCCCACTTAGCTCATCTTATCCACTTTAAAAGTTCTTGTACTAGCTCCATATTATCAAATTCAATCGGTAATTTCCCATGTGGCACCCTATCAAATGCTTTAGTGAAATCTAGACTGACTACACAGAACACATTTCCTCTGTCAACTGCCATTTAAAAACCAGGATAGGAGGGTTAATATGACATGCTTTACCTTTGACAAAGATGTTTTGCATTTTGTCCCATTTTCCATAGATCTCCCAACA
>JAOXNO010000020.1:19194293-19205182 GCA_028565335.1 Limnodromus scolopaceus
GACTGAGGGGAGACCTTATTGCTCTCTGCAACTACCTGAAAGGAGGCTGTAGAGAGGCAGGGGTCGGTCTCTTCTCCGAAGTCACAGATGACAGGACAAGGGGTAATAGCTTCAAGTTGCGCCAGGGGAGGTTCAGGTTAGATATTAGGAAATATTTCTTTACTGAAAGGGTTGCAGGTGATTCTGTGATTCTGTGACTGGAGGAAATCCAGTGTCATCCCAGTCTTCAAGAAGGGCAAGAAGGAGGACCCGGAAAACGACAGGCCAGTCATCCTCACCTCCATCCCTGGAAAGATGATGGAACAGCTCATTCTGGGCACCATTCCAAAGCATGTGGATGAAAAGAAAGCTATCAGAAGTAGTCAACATGGATTCACCAAGGAGAAGTCATGTCTGACTAATCAACAGCCTTGACATGACTAGATGGATAGATGAGGGGAGGGCAGTGGATGTTGTCTACCTTGACTTCAGCAAGGCTTTTGACACAGTCTCCCACAGCATTCTCATAGCTAAGCTTAAGAAATATGTATTAGAAGAATGGACAGTGAGGTGGATTGATAACTGCCTGAAAGACAGAGCTCAGAGGGTCGTGATTAGTGGCACAGATTCTAGTTGGACGTCTGTAACAAGTGGTGTTCCCCAGGGGTCAGTACTGGGTCCAGTCCTCTTCAATATATTCATCAACCACCTGGATGAAGGGATGGAATGTACCCTCAGCAAGTTTGCTGATGACACAAAATTGGGAGGGGTGGCTGACACACTAGAATGTTGTGCTGCCATCCAGCGAGACCTGGACAGGCTGGAGAGTTGGGCAGAGAGGAACCTGATCAACAAAGGCAAGTGTAGGGTGCTACACCCAGGAAGAAATAACCTCCTGCACCAGTACAGGTTGGGGGCTGATCTGCTGGAGAGCAGCTCTGTGGAAAAAGACCTGGGAGTCCTGGTGGACAAAAGGATGACCATGAGCCAGCAATGGGCCCTTGTGGCCAAGAAGGCAAATGGCATCCTGGGGTGCATCAAGAAGAGCGTGGCCAGCAGGTCGAGGGAGGTTATCCTGCCCCTCTACTCTGCCCTGGTGAGGCCCCATCTGGAGTACTGTGTCCAGTTCTGGGCTCCCTGGTTCAAGAAGGACAGGGAACTGCTGGAGAGGGTACAGCAAAGGGCTACAAAGGTGATGAGGGGCCTGGAGCATCTCTCTTATGAGGAAAGGCTGAGGGTCTTGGGTCTTTTTAGTCTGGAGAAGAGAAGACTGAGGGGGGGTCTGATCAATGCTTATAAATACTTAAAGGGAGGGTGTCAAGAGGATGGGACTAGTCTTTTTTCAGTGGTGCCCAGTGACAGGACAAGAGGCAATGGGGACAAACTTGAACATGGGAAGTTCCACCTAAACATGGCACTGGAACAGGTTGCCCAGGGAAGTTGTGGATGCCCCATCCCTGGAATTGTTTAAGGCCAGGATGGATGGGGCTTTGAGCAACCTGCTCTAGTCGGAGGTGTCCCTGCCTATGGCAGGGGGGTTGGAACTAGGTGATCTTTAAGGTCCTTTCCAACTCTAACCATTCTATGATTCTATTGGGAGGAACTTCTTCACTTTGAGGGTGGCAGAGCACTGGAAGAGGCTGCACAGAGAGGTGGTGGTCTCCATCTCTGGAGACATTCAAAACCCGCTTGGACATGTTCCTGTGCAACCTGCTCTGGGTGGACCTGCTTTGGCAGGGGGGTTGGACTAGATGATCTCCAGAGGTCCCTTCCAACCCCATATCATTCTGTGATTCTGTGAAATGTATGTTCTTGTAAAGGCATATGCACATCAGTCAGATCGATCTATCTATCTAGTATCATCTGTTAGTAGCTTCATTTTCTCTGAGACAGCTGAAAGACTGGGATTTGCAAATAAGAATATGACTCGGGTCTAGAGTAAGCTATTCAAATCTAAATTATACATTATAAACTTTATGAGCACAAATTTTTTTCTTTTTTTTTTTTTTTCCTGGTGAGGTATATTATACAAATGGAAGAAAATAATCTTTCTAGTAAGTCTGATGGTGATTCTTATGGATGAATCCGTACTGTAACTGAGCTTCAGTAGAATTAATTATTCTCAGATGTTTTATTCAACCTTCTTGATTTTCTCCAGGTATTTCTGGTTTTTGCAGAAAGCAAGACTGCAGGGAACGGTACCAGAACATCAGCAATAATCTCATCTTTTTCAAAATTTTATCTTATTGAACTGCCAAAATTGGCATGTATTTTTTAAAACACATAGTACTCTTTAGAGTCCTGTAATTTTGCCTTTAGCAGCAGCTAAAATAAAGAAATAAAATCAAAGTTTATACTTGGTTCGTTCATCCCTGCTTCTATAACAGAGCAGCTCATCATTCAAAGGCATGTGTGCTTATGCTCCTTTATATATACCAAGGTCTGGAAGCATTTTCAAAATGTTATGGTAAACATATGGGTAAATATTTCAAGATTACATCCTAAACAAGCATAATCAATTAATTTTATTTTAGAGTGTAATCTTCTATCTTTTCTTCAAATTATTTTTGAGCCTCAAAAGTAGTTTATTTGATAGGAGGCTTTTTCTTGTGTGCTAATACCTTCCCAGGTCAGTCAAACAGTATGTTAAGTTTATTTTTTAATTTCTTTAAAGGAATACCTTATTTTATCCTATTCTATAACTTAATTCTGGTGGTTTGGGAAGAATGCAGGTATTCAACTTAAAAGGATGATTCCTACAGATTGACTTTATAAAGCATGAAATTTGTTTGAAACAGTTTTGTTTCCATGTTAAAGCAGCCAGGAAAATAGAATTAATTTGAAACTGCTTTAATGCTACCTGCTCATCTTAATATTTTTCATGTTCTTAATTTAATTTTTAGGAGTTATAACATGAAAATAATGGTTGACTGATAAAGTAAAATAGGGTAATTAATCCTCTTTAAGAGGATTTACACAATAAGTGGTTTTTTAATGATTTCAGCTTTTCAGAAGAGTAATGCTCATGATTCTTGATTTTAAAGTTTGCTGTTTTGTTTGTCATTTGATGATTTAATATTAAAATTATCTACATTATTGATGACATACTGCTCAAATATCCTGTGATACTAGAAAGAAATCAAATATTCTAAGCCTTTCACTACTATTGGTTTTGGTGACATTTTTTTAAAAAGACACACCATTGGATTCCTAAAATTGTCTGAAAATCCAATTTTTTCTTCAAATAAAGAATAAAATTTCAGTGATCAGCACTGAAACTGAGGAGCAATTCTAGTGTCATAGTTAGTGTGATTCACCCAGCCTTACATGTTTTGTGATTAATTCATGATTTTTTAACTCTTTTAATAGGACTGCAAATCAAAAAATATCAGGGTGAATTTAATTAACCAATGTTTTGGTTATGGATGCACTTTGCCTAACCAAGGAAAACAGCCTTAAGTTGAACCACTAGTGTATTCTGCATTAATGTAGCACTACAAATCTACACACTTGATTCATTCAGAGACAACACATTCCTGAAGAGAATAAGTAAGTCTTAGAAATTCCCACATATGGCATACCTGTTTTTCTTCCAGTCTTGAAGCTAGATGCTGATTCTTACTGGACCCCTACATATCTTTGGACCTCACCATACTGTAAGAGAATGGTCAGCAGTCTTGGTACGTATATCTGCATTTGTTTTACGCTAGCTATGATCAGCAAAGTCCTTGAGGGACCTGAGTTCTCCTGCTGGGCTGCTCTTGTCCAGCATGTTCTTCAGTCCATGAAGGATCTATTAGATTTTGGCTGTGTAGCTCTGATATCTTCATTTGTTTTCTATATATTGCACATTGAGAATGTGCAATACATAGATAACAGGAAGAAGCAAAAACACAAGGGGAAGGTACACTTGTGCAATGGCAAATTATGAGTGCCTTTGGAGTTAACGTGTTGGGAACATGAATCTTGCAGATAGCTCCTGTGGCACCCCCAACTCATTGCTAAAAACCATTGATATTAATGCCCATGGAGCTACTGTCCTTCCTCTTGTCATGGAGGAATGCTGAGGCCACTAAGGCCTTTTGTGATGGTCAGCAAGAAACCAAACTGCATGTACGTACATGCGTGCTGGCCAAGATAGTTACCACAGAGGTAAAAAAAACCCCAGTGACTTCTATCTTGCATTTTACTCTCCAACCAACATGGCACATGACTTCTGTTAGCATTTAATTGACATTCCCAGTGTACCTAGCATGAAATGATGCCACCCTCTCTTCCCATTATTGGTCAGCTCCATCTGTCCCTTTTAGTAGAATTGTGGGCACTTATCTGAGGTCACAGCTGAGGTTTCTACAACCTCCGAGATGTCCGATGCTTCCATCCAGACAGAACTGCTAAGGAAGGAGATTGCAGTGCAGACCTCAGGTTGAGATGACTGTCCAGACCTTCCTCCTGAGGCACAAGCAAGTGCCTGTGAAAGATACAAGCAGGTCAAGGATCTGTCTCAACAGGTGGCTGAGTTACAGGAGATAGTGAGAAGACTGCGAGGTATTAGAAGGGCTGAAGAAGAGATAGAGGAATGGTTTCACAACCAATCTGTTATGGTTGACGCTACTCAGAACGAGGCACCATGGACCCTGGTGACCCACAAGAGCAGGGTTCCATTTCACTCTGCACCCTCCTGCATAACAACCAGGAACAGATATGATGTCTTAACAGCTGAAGACACCTATGAGCAAGCTCTGCAGGGAGAAACCGTGCCAGCAGCATACACCAGAAACCACAAAAAGAAATGATGAGTGGGTGACTCTCTGCTAAGGGGCACCAAGGCACCCATTTGTCAGCTTGACAGGGAAATCAAGTGAAGTTTGCTGCCTTCCAGGTGCTAAGGTCCATGATGTCCCTGAGAGGATGCCACAACTTGTTAGAAACACAGACTATTATCCACTATTACTCTTTCATGTGGGCATAAATGACATGACAAGCTGGAACCTGGACAGAATCAAGCAAGACTACAAAGCTCTGGGGGTGCGATTGAAAGGGATTGGTGCTCAAGTTATCTGTTCCTGTTTTACCAGTTAGAGGAAAGGGTATTTAAAAGATGTGTATACGTGGCACTTAGGGACATGGTTTAGCGGTGGACTTGGTAGTGTTAGGTTAACAGTTGGACTCCATCTTAAGGGTCTTTTCCAACCTAAATGATTCTATGATTCTAACATAAAGCTTCCTTTCTTAGGAATTTACAACATATAGGCAGTGAAGGGACAATGCAAACACAAACCCACAAGATGTATAGAGGACATTGGCAGAAGGAGTGAGGGATGGTTGCTTCAAGGAATAATTAAGTTCTGGGAATTATTTTTTTTTTGAAGAAGGGTGAATGGGACAACATTATCTGGTTGTTCCAGGTGTAAGGTAGGGTACGGAGAAGCATAAGGTGCAGCCTGGATGAAGGGAAATGGGACCAGAACATAGTGAATGACTGGGAAGAGCAGCAGTGTCAAACTCTAGTGGGAGATTTTTCCCACATTCATTATGTTTATAAGGTTCCTCTGCCATATAGAGTCACTGAAGGTTTGAATGAGTAAACCCTGCATGCCACATTTGCAGTCTTCAGCACCAAAGGAAATCACCCCCTACAGACACCGCTTAATTGTTCACCAGTTTAGTCCTACAGAGTTCTGCAACTTCTTTGCCAGAATTCCCAATGCAAACAGATAGAAAGATATGTACGTACGCATCTCAGCATGCAATGCTTCTAGCAGCCTTTTGAGCAATTTCTGGGAACTGAAAAATGCTGATTCCTAGCCTAGAGGGTGATACAAAGCAAAAATCAAAACTGCAGAATTCATGAAACCTTTTGTTGTGAAAAACAACAGACGAAGACAATATTGTCTGGAAGGGGAAATTTGAGTCTGCAAACTGTCAGACTCCAGGTACTGATAAGGGAAGGGATCCTGCACTGCATTTTGAAAAAAAGCACAGTAAAAACATTTCTAATCAGAACAGATCTTTCCTGCCTCAGGCCTAATATGACACTTAAGTGCTACTACATTTGAAAAGAAAAAGCAATTCAGCACTCATAACAAACTGCTTTTTCTTCATCATTGAGGCTAAAATACCAAGGGATTGCTGAAAGCAAGGGAATTGCTGTCTACAAAGATGTGTTGTATTTTCACTGGATCCCCTTTTTGTGCAAGTAAAAGAAATAAATATTGCTTTAAATAAAAATATTAAATAAGAATAAAAGTGAAAGTATAAAAAAATTTTTCCCACATATATAAATGTAATAAATGGGCTTCTCTTTCTAGACTCACTATGCTGGAAGAGCCAAAGAAGGTTTCCAGTTCAAAAGGAAAATACTTTGTTCACGACTGAAAACTGCAGGGCATTAGTTTCCCTGGGCTTCTCTGGAAGAATACTTTTGGTGATTGTTCTCAAAATGCCAACTCTCACATTAGAAACATGCAAATGTGAAACACAGCTTCTTTATCCCCAGGGTAAAAATATTTGTTAACAAATTTAATCCTTGAAGCTCAAGTTCACTTTGATGAAAGTAAAACTTTGGGTCTACCCATACTGTGAAAACTGTGAAACCACTGGTAGAAGGCGACATCTGTGACATGGATAATTCAGCAGTACAGTGGGAGGAGTCTATTAAGAATGGAGCAAAATATTTTTCCCAGTCAACTAAAATTTTGTAACTACTCAGAAATCAGGACAAGATATCAAAATTGTGAGAGCTATCCTGAACCTCTTCCTCCCATCTGTGTCAACTAAAATGCCTCATTCTGGTAATTTGGGGCAATTTGGATATGTGGCACAAGTGAGAATTTTCAACCTGAGAGCAATACAAATCTGGCAATTCAATTATTTTTTAATTAATTACCTAAGTAAATTGTTTAATTTTCCAATTTGCTCCTGAATGTCATATTAATTAAAATGCAAGTACCTCTAAATGTATCCCCCTTTAGTAATATACTGAATATATTGCCTCATGTCTGACCCTCTCTGCCTCAAAATGGAAATATAAGGATGTCATTCCTGGAGCAAGTGCTCCAGATTAGAAAGTAAAAACCAGGTTATCCAGAAAATGAAATTCAGACCCCATCCAGAGGGACTACCCTTAGGGAAAAAAAGACAGTTCATATTCTGTGAACTCTTGGAACTTCTGCTGAAATTGTCACCTACTGTCAACACTATAATGATAGTGCTCCTGTGCTACAAATTCACTAGTCTATATCCTTTAAAAGAGAGATTGTTGTGACTTTAAAAAATGAACAGGGCTGGACAGATTATTTCATGCTTTTCCCTCTATTGGCTCTAGAAATAGAAAATCTTGTGAGTGAAGCAAAACCTGATTCATCCAGAACTCCTGCAATCATAATTTGTTTTCATACTTCCCCAAGCACAGGTCTAGTCTTTAAAAAAAATAAAAAGAAAAACATACATATGTAAACAAAAATCTGTCTTGTATCACTTCAATAATAGATGACTACAGCACTCCCCCTTAATAGAGGAAGTCCAAGAGGTGTGGAAGTCCAAGAGGTATGGACCTTCTACAGCTAGCTCCTCCTGAATTCCATGGGTATATTCTTCAGTACAGTGTGAGCAACTTTGTGACTTTGAACCACAGAATCATAAAATTATAGAATTGTCTAGGTTCGAAGGGACCTTTCATATCATTGAGTCCAACCATGAACCTAACACTGGCAAAACCATCACTAAACCATGTCCCTAAGCACTGCATCTACCCATCTTTTAAATACCTCCAGGGATGGTGATTTCACCACTTCCCTGGGCAGCCTGTTCCAATGTTTGATAACCCTTTTGGTGAAGAAATTTTTCCTAATATCCAACTTAAACCTCCCCTGGCATAACTTGAGACCATTTCCTCTTGTCCTATCACCTGTGACTTGGGAGAAGGGACCAACACTCTCCTCACTACAGCCTCCTTTCAGATAGTTACAGAGAGCGATGAGGTCTCCCCTGAGCCTCCTTTTCCCCAGACTAAACAATCCCAGTTCCCTCAGCCTCTCCTCATAAGACTTGTTCTCTAGAACCCTCACCAGCTTTGTTGCCCTTCTCTAGACTCCCTCCAGAATCTCAATGTCTTTCCTTCTAGTGAGGGACTCAAAACTGGACAACAGTATTTGAAGTGGGGCCTCACCAGTGCCGAGTACAGAGGCTCCATCACTTCCCTAGTCTTGCTGGCAACACTATTCATGATACAGGACATGATGCTGTTGGCCTTCTTGGCCACCTGGGCACACTGATGGCTCATATTCAGCCAGCTGTCGACCAACACCCCCAGGTCCTTTTCTGCTGGGCAGCTTTCCAGCCACTCTTCCCCAAGTCTGTAACGCTGCATAGGGTTGTTGTGACCCAAGTGCGGGATCCAGCATTTGGCCTCATTGACCCTCATCCCATTGGCCTCGGCCCATCAATCCAGCCTGTCCAGATCCCTCTGCAAAGCCTTTCTACCCTCAAGCAGATCAACACTCCCACCTAACTTGGTGTTGCCTGCAAACTTACTGAGGGTACACTCAGTCCCTTCATCCAGATCATTGATAAAGATATTAAAGAGAACTGGCCCCATTAATGAGCCCTGGGGAACACCACTTGTGACCTACTGGATTTAACTCCATTCATCATCACTCTCTGTGCCCGGCCCTCCAGACATTTTTTTTTACCCGGTGAAGAGAACACCCATCGAAGCCATGAGCAGCCAGTTTCTCCAGGAGAATGCTGTGGGAAATGGTGTCAAAGGCCTTACTAAATTCCAGGTAAACAACATCCACAGCGGGTCACCTTGTCATAGAAGATCAGGTTAGTCAATCAGGACCTGCCTTTCATGAACCCATGCTGACTCGGCCTGTTCACCTGGTTGTCCTTCATGTGCTACGTAATGGCACTCAGGATGATCTGTTCCATAATCTTCCCAGGCACCAAGGTCAGACTGACAGGCTTGTAGTTCCCCGGATCCTCCTTCTGACCCTTCTTGTGGATGGGCATCACAGTTGCTATCTTCCAGTCAACTGAGACCTCCCTGGTTAGCCAGGACTGCTGATAAATCACGGAATCACAGAATGATATGGGATGGAAAGTGGCTTAGTGAGCACATCTGCCAGCTCCCTCAGTACCCTTGGGTGCATCCCATCTGGCCCCATAGACTTGTGTGTGTCCAGGTGTTGGAGCGGGTCCCTCACCATTTCCCCTTGGTTATGTGGTCTTCATTCTGCTCCCCGCCCCTATCTACTAGGTGAGGTGTCTGGGTACTCGGGGAACAACTGGTCCTACTACTAAAAACTGAGGCAAAGAAGGCATTAAGTACCTCAGCCTTTTCCTCATCCTTTGTCACTATGTTTCTGCCCTCGTCTAATAAAGGATGGAGATTAGATTGTTACTTTAGATAATTTTAATACTAAAAATCACATGTCTAGGAGGAGATTTTATATGTAAATGTAGGACCACCTTAGTATAATGAGCCAGACAGATGTTAGGACATGCACAATGGAGTTTTTGTTATATAATTACAAGTGGCCAATCAGCTATTTTAATGGGATTTTTTCCTCATTACCTTTTTGTATAAAAGAGCCTATGTGTTTCCAAAGAGGTCTGCTGGCTGCGTTAGTTGCCTAGCACTCTATTCTGCAGAATTTAAATAAAGACAAATATCTCGACTGAGTGTATTGATTGACTCTTCCACACCGGGTGAAGAGCACTTATTTTTAAGGACAACAAGAGCACCTCCATTTATTTTACACTGTCAAAGCCACAAGGAGTAAAAATTCAATATAGTATATTTTCAAATGTTAGTTACTTAACAACATTCTTCATCTGAACGGTTTAATTCAATGGTGATGTGTCCATTGTCTCCACTGTTTCTGTTGTCTGCACTAGGCTTTAGTATGGGCCATAAAATATACACCTAACCGACAGAAAAATATAAGGCTGTGATTTTTTAGGCTGACAGTACTCTGTTTTTCTCAGAAAAAAAGGGGAAAATGAAGAGTGAGAGTATGTTTTATAAGAAAAAAAATACTTAAAGAAATGAAGTCAAAATTCTGAGTAGTTTTGAAAAGACAAAGCCCATCAATCTTTATTAAAGAAATACAAAGCATAGTACTTGGGTATTAAATATTTAAGGCATAAAGTTTCATTCCTATTAAAATCAATGGGAAAATAATGAACAAGTTATCAAATAGTTAACATTTTTGGAAAAAGATCAATCTCAAAAGCTGTAATTGACTAAATTGCTTGAAGAATATACTATATAGGAACTTAATCAAATATTGGCATATCTGGGCAAGAATCATTACTGTTCATAATAAAATCAGCAATAAATGCCTCCATAATCCCAATATTATACAATAATAAAATTTTAACAGAGATGGGGCTCAGCCCCACTTTCAGTTAATGTGTTCATGTTTATATATTTTTACTGTATTTAAAAACACAGTAGATTAGATTGAAAACATCTTGGTCATTTTTTTACACTTTCAAAGCACATAATAAAAGGCATATATAAGGAAAATTAGTTAAAATGATAGGCACATCAAAGATTTTGTCGAACATGTAATAACTACCTAAGGTTATAAAAGCTTATATATTATTTGAAATACACAAAACTATCCTTATGTCTGAAATTACTGCGGCAAAGTATGGGATAATGTTAGATCACTGTGGAATACAAAAAAAAACAGTATCCAGATTGTGAAATTATCCTCCTCCGTAAGGGACAGTTTAATGGTCTGAACACAAACACACAAGGCACATTTCTAATAATAGAGAGAAAAACACTGGGGATATTCAGAAATGCTAATAAGAAAACAGACCAAAGGAATATGTAATAATCTACCAGTTCCTGTGCAGTCTATTGTAAGTTTTATTTCTAAGGGAGTGGGAAA
>JAOXNO010000020.1:19205282-19220035 GCA_028565335.1 Limnodromus scolopaceus
TTAATATTAAAATTATTTGCATTATTGATGACATACTGCTCAAATATCATGCAATGCTGGAAAAAAATGCAATTTTCTACGCCATTCACTGTTATTAGTTTTGATTATAGGGTGGTTTTTTTTAAAGTCATGCTATTGGATTCCTAAGGTAACCTGAAAATCTAATTCTTTCTTCAAAAAGAAAAACAAATTTTCAGTGAACAACATTGAAACTGAGCAGCAATTCCAGTGTTATAGTTAGTTTGATTCAGCCAGCTGTACATGTTTTGTGCCTAATTCATGACTTGTTAACTTTTTTAAAAAATGTTTTTATTTTTAACAGGACCAAAAATAAAAAAAATGTCAGGAATTTAGTTAACCAATGTTTTGATTTTAGATATCCCTTCCCTAACCAAGGGAACCAGCCTGGAGTTCAGCCACTAGTGTACTCTGCACTACGGTAGCACTACAAATCTACACACTTGATTCATCCAGAGGCAAAACATTCCAGAAGAGACAAAAGTGAGTCTTGGAGAATCCCACTTATGGCATACCCGTTTTATTTCCACTCTTGAAGGTAGATGCTAATTCTTATTGCCTCCTGCACCCCCCCACCTCCCTGATATCTTTGGATCTCACCATACTGTAAGTTAATGATCAGCAGTCTCTGTACAGGCATCTGCATTTGTTTTACAGTAGCTATGATCAGCAAAGCCTCTGAGGAATCTGAGTTCTCCTCCTGCTGGGCTGCTCTTGTCCTTCAGTCCATTACGTTTGTGTTAAATTTTACTCCTGTAATTCACACATCCATCAGGGCAGTGCAGCCCTGATATCTTCCCTGAAGAATGTGCAATATGTAGGTAACAGGAAGAAGCAAGAAAACAAGGAGAAGGTTCACTTTGAGGAATGGCCAATTTTGAGCTCCTTTGGAGCTAACATGTTGGGAATGTGAAATTTGTGACAGTTCCTGTAGCACCTCCAACTCATTGCTAAAAAATATCAAAACCCATAGAGCTACTGTCCTCCTTCTTATCGTGGAGGGATGCTGAGACATCTGAGGCCTTTCAGCAAGACACCAAACTGCACGCTGGCCCAAGATGGTTACTGCTGTAGAGGTAAACAAATACCAACAACTTCTATCTTTTGCATTTCACTCTCCAATGAGCATGGCACGTGTTAGCAGGTCACTAACATCCTCAGTATACTTAGCACTGTATGTAGCGTGAAATGAGGCAATATAAAGCTTTCTTCCTCAGGAATTTACAACCAATGGGCAGTGAAGGAACAATGCAAACACAAAACCACAAGATGTTTATAGGACATGGCAGAAGGAGTGAGGGAGGATTGCTTCAAGGAACAGCTCAGTTCCAAAAGGTTAATTTTTATGAAGGAGAGTGGATGGAACAGCATTGTCTGCTTGTTGCAGGTGTAAGACAGGTTAGGAAGAAACACAAGGTGCAGCCTGGATGAAGAAAAACCAGAGCAGAACACAGTGAGTGACCAGGGAGAGCAGCAGTGTTGAACTCCAGTGGGCGATTTTCCCACATTCATTATGTTTATAAGGCTCTTCTGCCATATGGATTCACTGAAGATTTGAATGAGTAAACCCTGCATGCCACACCTGCAGTCACGAACGCCAAGGGCAATCAGCCCCTACAGACACTGCTTAATTGTTCACTGGTTTAGTCCCACAGAGAGGGAAATTCTACAACTTCCCTGATGGATTTCCCGATGCAAACAGTTAGAAAGATGTGTACCTACACATCTCAATGTGCAATGCTTCTAGCAGCCTTTTGGGCAATTTCTGGGAGCTGAAAAATGCTGATTCCTAGCCTAGAGGGTGACACTAGGTAATACAAGGCAGATATCAAAACTGCAGAATTCATGAAAACCTTTGTCATGAAAAACAACAGACAAATCCAACATTGCCTGGAAGGGGAAATTCGAGTCTGCAAGCTGTTAGACTTTAGGTACTGATAAGGGAAGGGATCCTGGACTGCATTTTGAAAAACGTAGAGTAAACACAATTCCAGTCAGAACAGGCCATTTAAAGTCTTTTCTGCCTCGGGCTTAACATGACACTCAAGTGCTACTACATGTGAAAAGAAAAAGCAATACAGCACTCATAACAAACTGCTTTTTCTCCATCACTGGGGCTAAGATACCAAAGGATTCCTGCAAGCAGGGGAATTGCTGTCTGCAAAGATGTGTTGTGTTTTCATTGGATCCCTTCTTTGTTCAAGTTGAAGAAATAAATACTGCTTTAAATAAGAATAAATGTGAAACTATAAAAAAAATCTTAGATATATATATAAATACAATAAATGGGCTTTTTTTCACACTCACTGTGCTGGAAGAGCCAAAAAGGACTTTCAGTTTAAAGAGAAAACCCTTTGTTCACCACTCAAAATTGCAGGACATCAGTTTCTCTGGGAAGAGAAACATTTTTGGTGACTGTTCTTGAAATCCCAGCTCTCACATTAGAAACATGCAAATGTGAAACACAGAGTCTTTATCCCCAGGGTAAAAATATTGGTTACCAAATTTAATCCTTGAATCTGAAGTTCATTCATTCATTTCATTTTCAGATGAAAGTAAAACTTTGGGTCTACCCATACTCCTGACTGTGAAACTACTGGGTGGAAGTCAGTGGCATGGATAATTCAGCAATACACTGGGAGGAATCTCTCAAGACTGGAGCAAAATACTTTCCCCTGTCAACTGAAATTTTATAACTATTCTGAAATCCAGGCAAGATATTCAAATTGTGAGAACTATCCTGAACTTCTTCCTCTCATTTGTGTCAACTAAAATGCATCATTCTAGTAATTTGGAGCAATTTAGTTATGTCACACAAGTGAGAATTTTCAAGCTGAGAATGATACAAAGTAGGTAATTAAATTTTTGTTTAATTAATTACCTATGTAAATGGTTTCATTTTCCAATTTGCTCCTGAATGTAATGTTAATTAAAATGCAAGTACCTCTAAATGTATCCCCCTTTAGTAATATTCCGAATATATTGGCTCACGCATGATTCTCTCTACCTTAAAATGGAAATAGAAGGATGTCATCACTGGAACAAGTGCCACCTTGCTCCGGGTTAGAAAGTAGAAACCAGGTTATCCAGCAGACAAAATTCAGACTCCATCCAGAGGGATTACCCTTAGAGACAAAAAGACATATTCTGTGAACTCTTGGAACACCTGTTGAAATTGTCACCTACCGTCAACACTATAATGATAGTGCCCCTGTGCAACAAAGTAGTCCAGATCCTTCCAAGAAGGCATTGTTATGACTTTAAAAAGTGAATAGGGCTGGATAGATTATTTCAGTGTTTTCTATCAGCTCTAGAAATAGAAACAAAAATTCCTGTGTGTGAATAAAACCCTAATTCATCCAAAACTCCTGCAATCACATTTTGTTTCCTTACTTCCTCAAGCATGGAGGTAGTTTTTAAACAAATGAAAAAATAGACATATACATGTAAACAAGACTGTCTGATATTACTTAAGTAATAGATGACTTCAGCACATTCCATTAAGAGTGGAAGTCCAAGAGGTACAGACCTCCTGAAATCTGTAGGTATATTATTCAGTACAGTGTGAGCAAATTTGTGACATTTAAACTAAACTCCTTCTACTAGACAAGTTGCTGTAACTTATTCATGTATTGAACATAATACATAATACATAATGTATTGAACTGTGTAAGTTCGCCTCCTGCCCAGGCACATCAATACCAAGTTTTTTGTGGTGCTTTACTCACCCAGACGCTTGGATGAAATAGAGATTTAAGAAGCTTCTGGGACAGTTATTCCAAAGGGGAAAGGAACAAACAAACCCAGCAGCTACAGGATCAGACTGCCATACCTGAGCTAGGGTAGCCCACCAGGATTATAGCTACACTCCTTTTACTGCTCACGGCCCCTGTGGTGTTGGAGGATGGTGGTGCAAGGATGCAAGGGTGGAGTCTTCTGCTTCTGAGGGTTAGGCTGCTTGACAAATGGGCACAGGATAACTGTATGAAGCAGGGATTATAGGAGGCAAGTGATGCCTTTCACAGGGGAAAGAGGAGGAATGACTGATCCACAAGGAAGTGTGAAGGGTCCCAAACTCTTATTTTTTATCCATGACTGCTAAGATTGGATGATTTTGCTGAGGTTTTCAGCCTTGGTGTTGTCTCTTCCTTTTCTTTCATATGAATACAGTTCCATGATTTGATACTATCATTCCTTAGGATTTGTGAGCATAGATTCTGAGACTACTTGATCTATTTGCAAGGCATATAACCAGTGAGAAGAGGAAAAGGATCTTTGACCTTCATTCTTTTGGTCCATTGGATACCCTCATAATCCACTTTTTAATTTTGGTTTGTTCTTTTTTTATGTCTTCTCATAAGCCATTCCTTTTCAATCCTTTTATGGCTTATGTTTTTTCTTCCCTCTCCTCCTCCCCCTCTTTTTTTTAATTTTACTGAGAACTTTCCTGTTTTTCCTAGTGCATTTCATATTTTCATCTTCAAATGCTCTTTCAGTTCTATATGACTCATAGGCAGCACAATAACTCGGACTCTTCCAGCACAAACAGTATACAAGTGTAAGAAGAAATAATATATATATCATAGCTGAGAATACTTGCAAAAGAAAGTTTGATGTCAAAGCCAAGCAAATTCTATTCTTTTACTCTAACAAAAATAAATAGGACATCAGTGATATGCAAAAACTATATCATTTTCTCCCTTTCCTACTACCTTTAGCAGAATCTTCTGTCCCACCTGAAAATGCTCTGAAATGGTGAAAGTTAAAAATGAAATCCCTAATGAGTGTGTGAGCAGCTGTAGGGATGGAGGATTTAATTATTATTTCAGAGATGGCTTTGTTAATTTCTTTGTTTTACTTTTTTATTTCAGTCTCAACATAGAGAAATACAAATATGATGTCATGAATTTTTATAAGTATTGACACAACAGATTATTTTATCTTTTTCAAAGCCACCACAGTCTATTATATAATAACCACATACTGCATAATAACATGCATTTGTGTAGCATTTAGGAAATATGTGCTATTTACCTGATGGACTAAAATAACTGCCTCAAAGCTACTACAGTCTTTAAAGTAAACATGTGTTTTGGCATGCATACTAATTTAAAAAACATATACTATTTACCCCATATGCTGTAATTACACAGTCCATTGTATACATGTATAGAAAGGCATACTTCTTAAATGGATTTTTGTCAAGATGGTTCATAATACTTCTTTCAGAGTCCTTATGTATATCATGTAAAGAAGGTACTTAGAGGATAAATGAGACATTTTCAGCCACTGTTATGTATTTGTTGTTTGTGGGTGCTGGAAATGCTTAGTCCACTTTGGATTTTGAAGAGATTAGATCATAATAGGCAACATTGTGAGCCAATGGTACTAGGAGTAAGTATGGTATGTCTATGAGAAAGTGCCAAAATGCTTGTTCATTAAAACCTGACTTACTATTCAAGGGTGGCACATGTTAGCAAAACGTTAGCAAACTGTTAGCAAAACAGTTTTGCTAACAGTTTTTGCTAACAGTTAGCAAAACGGCCAATGCAGATCACTACCTGAAGGGCCCTGAGACCCTGATCCAGCATGATTAACTCAGGCAGTTTACTTGCATGTGGATACACCAGCATTTTAGATGTGCAGAGCTATTTGCCCTCCAGAAAGTTGTTAGATGGTCAACGGAGAGATGTAGATACCTCTGAAAGTCTCCAGGGTCCAACACAGCCCACATAGAATATATGGCTAAATTGCCTTCTGTTTTCTGTCTTCAAAGGGGAGCTTCACAGGTAGAAATGACTCCTTTTGGTGAGAAGGAAACCCTCTGTTGTCAAGCTGGCATATGAATGAGAATGTTTTGGGTTTGGATGAGCTTTTGTTACAGAAACATCATCAATTTTTATTATTTTCTTTTTTTTCTTTTTTCTTTTTGTGTTGTGTTGCTGCAGATCTGCTCACAGTGAATTTGGCCACAGCCTTGCAGGAATATACATGATTCTTCACCTTTTTTCTTTATAAATCAAGGATATTCTGATTTTATAAACCAAATATTTTCATTCCTACACCAAATGTGTGAAGGCATCTATTTTATCATTTTTCTTTTCAGAATTTAATTTTCACAATTCATAAGCAAATTTTAAGTGAGCTATGTTGAGGTTAAATAGTTTGATTGGGAAAATTAAAATTATCACTTAATTAAATTACAGCAAGATTGTTTGCTCAATCAAAATTGAAGCTTCCTTTTTAAACAAAAACAAAATAAAATTATTAGGAATGTCATTTTATAAAGGGTATAAGGTATTTGAGAAAGGAAGCTAATGGAAGCCATAGGAATATAAATGGTTAGTAACATCTATTACCTCAACAAACAGCTATATTTTTATATTGAGGAGTCAGACATGCCTTTTCATGCTATGTAGAACCAGGAGTAACATGGGTAAATTATTACTAATTGGGAGTTAGGGTACCTGATCTCAGGTGTCCTTTGCAACACAAGGTCTAGGTTTTTAAAAATTCATTATTATTTGAATAATATAGAATGCAGTTGTAAACATTCATTAAACCAAAAAATACTAGATTAAATGGATAATGAAGTTGGGAAGATACAAAGGACACCCTGAAAAATTCAGCATATGACTGTCTTTATATACAGTGTGGAGTGCCTTGAATATTTCCTTTCTCAGAGCAACAAACTGCTAATACTACACAGCTGTGATACTTAGGAAAGGAGCTCTTATTTGAAGACCTTTTTCTTTTTTTTTGATCTAGCCTTCAGATACCTAAAACTACAATTGCAATCTCACTTAAAACAAAAGCCATTTGTTGAATGATAGCTTGTGTTATTCACATAAATGGAACATAACATACTTTGGTACTACAACTAATTTAATATAAAAAATTTTAAATGATATAAAACTTTTATGCTAGAGGCTTATAAATGACCAGAATTGTTACTCTTAACATAAACCAGAGACAGTTTAACCTCTGCAATGTTTTATTGTTCTGTGTCAGAACAGTGTGACAGCTACTAATTGTTAGCTGTTGTTTTTTGTTGCCTGAGGGATCAGCTAAAGGAAAAAAAAAGCCTCAGAGAATTTGCGAGGAAGACAGAGGGAAGGTTACACAGTGTGCTATCATGAATAAATATTTTCAAGGCATCTTCACTATAAAGCGTAGCTGTTTAGAGCAATGTAGCCTACTTTTGACTCTGTGATCTTTCACACTAAATTATGCCAGCTAGACAAAAGCCCCTTGGTTTAGATGAACAAAATATAAAAGTAATGTTAATGAAAGAACCTCCATTTATTTCAAACTGTCAAAGCCACAAAGAATAAAAATTCAATAAACATAGTATATTTTCAAATGTTAGTTACTTAACAACATTCTCAATCTGAATGTTTGAATGGTGGTGTGTCCATTGTCTCCATTGTCTACACTGGGCTTAAGTCTGGGCCATAAAATATACACAGAGCCCAGAGAAAAATATAAGGCTGTGATTGCATTTAGGCTGACAGTACTCTTTTTCTCAGAAAGATGGAAAGATGAAGAGTAAGTACATGTTTTATACAGAAAAAATAATTAAAGAAATGAAGACCAGATTCTGTGTAGTTTTGAAAAGACAAAAACTATCAATTTTTAATAAAGAAATACAAGATATAGTGCCTGGGTACTAAATATTTAAGGAGTAAAGTTTCATTCCCATTAAAATTAATGGGAAAATAACGAACAAGTTCTCAAACGAAACAGTTAAAAATTTTTGGAAAAAGATCAATCTCAAAAGTCTTATAAAAGTCAAATAGTCATAATTATCGACTAAATTGCCTGAAGAATATGCTATATAGGGACTTAATCAAATATTGGCATATATGGGCCAAGAATCATTACTGTTCATCATAAAATCAGCAATAAATGCCTCCATAATCCCTGTATTATACAATAATAAAATTTTAACAGTATGGGACTCAACCCCATTTTCATTAAACTCAATAGCAAATCTTTCATTAATTTCCCTAAGAAACTGGCCTTTGTTTCGTCCAATAACACACCTGTTAAAAAACAGTCATGAAAGCTATTTTTCTTTTTCTTTTTTTTCCTCTTTTTTAAAGGAGGAAACATATAATATGATTAGACTATATTGCATAATCTATTTTAAAAAATGTAGAGGAGAGTATGTGACCTACAGTAACTTAATTTATTCCATTTTTATTTTTAATTATTTAATACAGTCATGCTTGTCTATCTTTACTATATTTAAAAGCATAGTAGATTGAACACATCTTGGTCATTTTTTACACTTTAAAGCACATAACAAAAGTCATATATAAGGAAAATTGGTTAAAATGATAGGCACATCAAAGATTTTGTAGATCATGGAACCACTACCTAAGGTTATAAAAGCTTGTATGTTATTTGAAATACACAAAACTCGCCTTATGATGTCTCCAAATTACTGCTGCAAAATATGGGATAATGTTAGATCACTGTGGAATATAGAAAAACAGTATCCAGATTGTGAAATTATCCTCCTCTATAAGGGACAGTTTAATGGTCTGAATGTGAGCGTACAATGCACATTTCTAATAACAGAGACAAAAACACCGGGGATATTCAGAAATGTTAATAAGAAAATAGCCAAAGGAATATGTAATGATCTACCAGTTCCTGTGCAGCCTATTGTAAGTTTTATCTCTAAGGGGGCGGAAGGAAAAAAAAAAAAAGCTTAAACAAGGCCTATTAGCAGTAAATACTTCTGCCAATATCCCTCACAGTAGGGGAACTCCTCCAGCAATTTTCACGATTAATTACCAGTGGCAAGCGTATTCATAATCTGGTGTTAATTTTGCAGTGTCTGAATGAACTCGGCTCTGGCACGCTCAGTTATTGTTTCCCTGCTACTAGTAGGATGAACTACTTGTTCAGGTCATGCTGTGTCAAAAGAGTGCTAATGTGTTTATATAAACACTACAAACAGCACCTGCTTTAACCACACTTTTTATTATTTTTTTCCACCACCAGTTAGAACATAAAATCCTTTGGTGCAGGAATGCAAATGACAAGAAAATATTACTACAGCTTGTCTTTGAAAGAGAAATATCAAAACCAGGCAGAAGATGAAGCAAAAAGTAATGTCTTTATGACTTCTTTGAATCAAAGCTTTTCTGGCCTTATTTTACAAGGTTTGGAAAAACTGTTAGTGTCTAATTTGTCAGCTGCTCCTGAACAGTGTGGTGCTTTCATTGAGAGCAATCTCTTATTATCAAGACAACGAAACACGCAGAAAGAAGGAATGCAATGGACAAATGTAATGCACTCTTTATGTTAGAATTGATTTCATTTTTCCTGCTTTTCTTCTCTTGTTCATATATTTTAGAACAATTTTGATACTGTACTTTTGCAGATCCTGTGGGTTGCCCAAGGAGAGCTATTCCTGATAGGATTAATTGCCCGACATGCATGACTTGCTTAGCAGCGACAAGCCCGATTGGTTAATGAGGATTCTCAGATGTGTAATTACATAACCACATCTGCACAGGTTGGAGTCCATTACCGAAGTCACTGAAAGAAGTACGATTTTTATAAAAGCAGTAATACGCTCCAGGGTGTGCATTGTCAGCCCCATACCCCTACTGTACCTGAGTTTTATACAAATGACACTGTAACTGCACACCACGTCCTATGTTCACTTAAAGGATTTGTACATGCTAATTAACATAAAGCATGATTCTCACATTTATTGTAGTACAGCCGATAGAAAAATTTAAGAAATATGTATTCTTTTCACTTTTCACAAGGAGAGAACCACTAAAGCAGGTAAAAGGATTGTATCATATATTAAAATATTAAAATATGCAATATTTTAAATGGTGTAAAATTAAAGTGTTAGATGATTGGAGTGCCAAAGGAAATAATGTAAAGGAAAAAGAAATCTTTCCAGACAAAATTATAAAACAGGAAGTGGAGCACCTTTAGGAGTTGTATTGTTCTAGACAGGAAACAAGATAGACCTTATTGTGCACATTATATTTCTACAGCATATTTCATTTTCTCTAACTCTGTATTTGTTTACCATTTTAATGTTCAGGTGTTGGTCATATTTGTAGGAATTGATTAAAAATATTTGAAGTACTTCCTAGCTGATTAGACACGTATTAACCAACAGCAGTGCCTAACAAAAAGAAGCATATTTAGGCCATACAATATAGCTCTCTGTTCCTCCTTAGTGTTCATTCACACTGATTTCTGCATGTCACTAACTGGAATTAAGGTAGTTTTCACGAAATAATGTGTAATGGAACCTCATACAACTCCAAATTAAAGCTGCATTATTCCTAGCAAAAGAAAAACTCAGAACTGTAATTCCACCCAAGAGGTCTGATAGAACACAGACCTCAGTGGGCTGGGTGCACCAGTGAAAGGAATCAAACGAGCTGACTTCACCATCACACAGTGCATACAAAAGCCAGCAATAATATATATGGCCAATATATTTGCTCCGCCAGGTGAGAAGAAATTCAGCCTAGGACCCACTGAAGCTAATGCAAGTTCTGTGATTATCTTCATATTTTTATAGATGCCATTTTTCTACCCTCAGCTCAGCTAAGACATCACAATACCTGGATGTCTGCACCAAAAAGCTTTTGAAATAATGTCTTTGTCCTCAATGCTGGATCTCCAAGCTTCATCCGAAGCGCTCCATTTAAGAAAAACAGCTTAAGACAAGATAATGTAGGTATCAAATCATCAGCTTCAAGCATGGAAGATATCCTTAATGGTGTCCAATGTGTCACTACTTTAGAGACTGAGGAAAACCATGGATTCTCCTTTTTCCCTTCTGAACTTGCCTCGCTATTGCATCACACCTCTGACCTTTGATACAAAAGAACAGGGTTTTTGCTGGGGCTTTTTTGGCTGCAAAAGACAGAGATTCATACGGAGGCCATGCTAACAGCACTGGGCTCCATACCTATGATGTACAATGCACCTAAATCTGCCACAGTGACACCGAGGGGGATGCCAAATGGCCACAGACTGACTGAGAACAATAGCCCCATTCTGCACGCCTGCACAGCAGGACAAGGCAAGTGCAGATGGAGGCATTTAAGGAGGGTTAAAGGCCAAACATATGGAGCCTGAAGGAGCACAGAGTACTCCTCAAGCTACCAAGGGGCCCGCCCTAACCTTCGTGGTTGAGGAGGAGCCACCAGCTGGACGAAGATTAGTTGTCACATCAGGAGGGAGTCTCCCGGTCTCAGTGCCACTGGCAGGTCCCACGAGCAGCTGCCTCCCCTGCAACAGGCCAAGGCAGCCAAGCACTGAGTCCACCCGGCAAACAAGACCTGCAAAGGGTAATTTTTGCTTTAATATGTGCACAGACAGAGAGCCTGGTAGAAGTAACCACTATTTCTGGATTAAAGGCACTGCTCCCTTCTGGAGAAAGACCACAGGTGGTACAGCACTCTGGACACTGACAGGAATTTCAAGTATATTCAGGATATCAGCGGCAATGCGGAGAACTGAATGTGAAAATGTGTTTGTGTTCTGCTGCTTATGACAACTGTTTTTTGACCTCCTAATCTGCTCAGCCATAGAGAATACAGAATTGCGGTGGGATGGAAACTGGAAGCTGGTTTCATGAGATTTTTTCCAGCTTAGACAGGCAGGGCAGGGTGTCTTGCCCTGAAGATTGCTTCAGAATTGGGTCCATGCTTATCACATGCTGTTCTCTGGCAAGGGTACATAGCATAACTCAACTAAACCAGTACAAGAAGGAATGGGCTGATGGCAGCTAGAATTCCTGAAATATTTGTTATAATCTTGTCATCATCAGAGAGAAAGAAAACAGAGATAAGAGCCCGCAATGAGACATATCTCTACTTAGTGCCTGAGCACAGTGTAACAGGCAGCCTACACAGGACATAGCTCCAGCTCCCCATTCTTCCAGTCCACAGCCACCAGGCTGTGCTTGGAGCAGCCCACAGTCTTAATTTGCAGTAAGACTGACATAATCAAAGTACAGCATGCCTTTGTCTTGTGTTCTCCCCCATGGCCCCTCAAGTGCAGTGATGGGAATGGGTAGGTGGGATGGGGCTCTCTTTTGGAGCAGTGAAGCTATGCCAACTGTACGTAGGCACTTGCAGGCATTTTCTTCATGACAGAAGAATCCCCACCACTGGATGGCGAGTGCTTGCTACTCCAATTGTACTGTTTTTCTGTAAGAAATGGAGCAGGCCCAAGAAACCGTTCTCATCCATCTTGAAGATTCCAAATCCAGCATACTTGCTGGAATAATGTTACTTGATAGATAATGTGTTTCATCAGGAACTTAATTACAGTGATAAGGCTTTTGTTTTCTTGCTACGTCATCTTATTGCAAAATTTAACAAACCTGCAAGTTCTTAATCACTTTTAGCTTTGGACTTAATTGGTCAGGAATTCTCTAAACACCAGTGGCTTCAAAGTGATTAACTTGCATCCTGTGAGTTATCAAAGCAAAGCATGAATAGACATATTTGCAGAAACTGTGTACTGAATTATTGATCCTGCTTCTTTGCATTTACATAAAAGAATCCAAGAAATTCTATAGTTAAAAAAAAAAAATCCAGGAAAGTGCATTTGTAGCTCTTTTTAAGTTGGTTCTGGTCATTAATATTCCCTTCATGATTCAAAATTGCTGGGCAATTAGGCCAGATATTGGCACTTCAAATTAAATGTTTAATGATTTGCTAAGGAGGAAAACTTCCCCAATGAAAAAGGAATGCCTTCTTTAATTTTATTTAGCTGGCTTAATCATTTAAGTCTCAGAATCTGCAAATTTATAATATTTAATTAAACTGAATTGGAATAGATTTTCAAGTTTGAAAATTATGTAATTGTTTTAATGTACATACACATTGCGTATTTATTTTATTTAAATAAGTTTTCCTATCTTCTAGTATGTTACAGAATAATTTAAAGGATTCTTTAGTATTTCCAGAATATGTATTTGTAATTAAAAAAAAAATATTCATTTTCTCTGACTTTTTCACGTTAGGAAAAAACATAAAAAACTAGCTCAACACCCATGTAATCCCTCGAAGCAATGCTTTCTCTGGTTTTCACCGGTAGGCAGCAGAGCACAAATTTGCTACAGATATTTTGTCTGTGAGCAGAGGCAGAAGCAAGGAATGATAGACAAGTCATGCTACCCCAGAAGGAGCCTCAGGAGATAATTTTCCTCAGAGATTATGTCTGTGAACACCTCTTGGAGACTGATGAAAATCTATTACATTTGCAGAGGCTAAATAGCAGAGTTCTCAATCTACATGAAATTGCGAAAGAGAAAAAATAAATACCTGAAGCCACAGAAACACGCACTTCTGAAGCAAATCATGCTTCTTGGATCAACGTGCAGATTAATTTATGTTTACAGGCAACACAAGGGCTATCAGTCTATGTTTCAACAAAGCTGGTTTCATTGAGGATTCTCAGGTTTTGTCTGTGGAGCCCAAGTCAAACACATCCATTCCCCACTGGTCTGCTCTGAGCCCTGAGGTACTATGGGGTGTCTGCCCAGGATTTGTCACCCCAGAGCCATGGGGTGACTGGCCTGAGTGTGACGTACTGTCCAGGAGTAGAACAGAGCTCTTTCAGAGTCTGAACTATACTCAGGAAAAATTATTGACTCTGAGCATACATACTGTTTTTATCAAAAGAAAGTTTCGTATCAGTAATTTAGTGGCTCTAGAAACTGGATAGAGTCTCCAGGACCTCAGGCCAGCACTTTTTCTGTCTGTTTTTGATTCTGTCTAACACAGTTGAGGATAAATATGAATATATGTAGGTGTGATCCTCCTCTTCGTTCTGTGGTGTGTTTGCCAACAGTATGCATAGACAAACCTGGTCAATAGAGACTTGTAAGTCTGGAGTGACTTTTATTAAGAGCAGCTGGTGGTTTAATAGGTGTATTCATTGAGACTTCTTGTTCCATAAGAACCAATTTGGAATGTAAAGACACAAAAAATCTCCTCTTGTTGGCCTTGCATTAAATATAGTAGATGCAACCTTTCTGTTGCACACTGGGACTCGTGTTGTACAATAAAATTTTGTTTTCACAGAATCTTCATGGTTGGAAGGGACCTTTGAGATCATCGAGTCCAACCACAAAAAAACAAAAACAAAAACAAAACCAACCCCAACAACAACAAAAACCAACCAAACAAAAAAACCCCCACCACACCACAAAAAAACCTCACAACACAACCCAAACCAACACACACACACATCCCACACCCACCCACAGAGAGACAAAAACCGACAATCTTGGGCATTAGAGCATGCCCTGAAATGCCACGTCTACACGTTTCTTAAATATCAAAATAAATAAAATTCTTAAATACCTTTTGCTTTGTATTAAAGATGACAATAGAAATAGAGGCATATTGTTGCAAGCTGTAAATGTTGGGTGAAATTAAAATGTTTTTTTCAGTGCTTTGAGAAAACACCAACAATCTGTTCATTTCCAGACTTCCTCTAACAGGTAGCTCAAATGCATTAAACCAACTGCTGAAGCCTCTGTAGATTTTGATTGTCATAAGAAAACCCAATATCATTCCAACCCTTTAAAATTTTTTTTATATAAAAACAACGGCTCAATTAAACAATAGGATTTTTTCTTGTCAACTAAATGTGATAAAATATCATTTTACTGTGAAATGTAAAGAAAATTATCTTTTTACTGTAAATCAAGTTTTTATTTT
>JAOXNO010000020.1:19224891-19242568 GCA_028565335.1 Limnodromus scolopaceus
AAAAAATAGTTATGTTTAAGGTTTAATCATATAACAAACTAAAGAAGAGCTTAAGCTTCCTATCTAACCAACGAAGTTACAGATGCCATTCTGAAGGAGTCTCGAGCTATCCTGTCCCTGTATTTTAGGCATGAAAAATGTAGGCAGATATAACCCTCGCCAGAGGGATTAAAGTCATCTACTTTTTAATGTCCAAGTAATTCCTTATTTTAGGAGTTATGCTTCTTTGAAAAAATAGGCACAAATTAACTGCCTAAGGAAAATGGTGTGAAACCAGCCGTGTCCTTCCCCATGTAGGTCTTATAGGGATAGGTGCAATTTCTTTCCCCATTAGAGTCCTACTTGCTTTAAAGGCAAGAGGGCAATGATGGCTCCTGCCAGGCTCAAGAGTAATGTAATGGACAAGACCCACTTTTTGTATTCTGTGCTCTTCCAGAAATCCCCACTGTAAAATATTACAGTGAGCAGAGGAGCTTTGGATTTTCCTGGACTGTTATGTTTTGTGCAATGCTTGCTGAGGTTTTTGAGTTGAGGAACACAGTCCACAAGATAATAAACCCCTAACTGAGCCGGGAATATATATTTTAGACACTGATGTAAAATCACAGAGGACCTTTTGGGAAGCTTGTCCATGTCTTCAGAAAAAGAAACAAACTAAAAAGGGATGTGATAGATGATTACCATGAACCATAACAAAGCATGATAAATATTTTTAGTGGCTGGGCTAAATAAATTTGGAAAATTGGAGTGGGAAAATTACCCCTGTGTTTCTAATTGATATGAACTGCTAAAGCAAGCTGTATTTGATCGCTCACTTTCAGATTTCCTATCTCTCTGGGGTCAAACGTTATCGAGCTTTCCTCAGGCTCACATTTTGCTCTATCATGTTGTTTAAAAACATGATTCTTTAGGATTAAAAAAAGAAAAGAAGAAGAAAGAACCTCCAAATGAAATGTTTTTCCATGTGTAGAAATCCAGTTTTTTTTCTGCCAGGTCCGTATTCCATTCCTGCAGAAACTTGAAGATTCTTTAAAAGTATGTTCAAAATTAGGTGAAGGGTAAAATTATGAATTTCCCACTTGGAAGAAAGTGGCTTAAATTCTATCCAATTATTTGCCATGGCAACCAGCTAAACACAAAAGGGCTGGAATGGATGTAGAGTACTGCCTCTATAATCATCACTGTATGTCCTTCAAATCATGGATATGCAGCACCACTATCCCAATCTACTTCAGGGCCATAAGCCTACACGGTAATTATATGCTTTGGAACACTCCACTTAAGTGCATCAATAATATAGTGAGTGAACACGTTCTTTAATTCTGCACCTGTAAATGGAGAAAAAAAAAAATCTCTATCTGAAAATGGGGAAAAAAAAGGAAATTAGATGATTACATTATTTTTAACCTACTTTCTGATATATCAAGTCCTGCAAATTGCCAATTTTAAATGATCTATTAATAATCAACAAGTAAAAATGCTGGTTGAGTATCTTTCATAACTATGTGTTTATAAAACTGTGTTTCATAACTATGTGTTTATAAAACAAGTGAAAATGAGGAGCTTCAGTTTAAGGGCTTCATCCCATCAATTGTTTATTTTCCATGGGGATCAGTGTGTTTACACCAGTGGATTTCCACTAGTGGATTCCCATGAGTTTGCAGGGGAGTGATTTTGCAGCTCAGGCAAGCGATCCGTGGAACTGGACCCCATGCAGCGATGGATCTGGCGTCTGCTTTGACCTTCATACATGAGTCTTTCTTGTTAAGGGTTACCAGGGAGGATATGTGACTTTGTAACATTTGCCTTTCAAATCTGGTCTGGGTAATTTGGGCCTGGACCAGGGGATGTGAGCACCCCTCTGCTTTGTTATAGAGCTGTTAAAGCTTCACTTTTGTGTGCCTGTTTGCCCTCCTGCTCTTTCTCCGCCCAGTGTTTGGCTTGTGAGCTCGGTGGAGCAGGAGCTGTCTCTTATTTTCTGTTTGTACAGCGCTTTGCACAATGGATCTCCACTATGCCTGTCTGTAGGTGCTAATACAAAATACGGTCAAGATAAACTCAGGCTAGCTTTGAAGTTTTTTTACCTCTATTTCAGGTCTAATAAAGGCTTGTGTGTCCTGGTTTATTTTTTCCAACTGTATCAGCTGTCTCATAAAAAAGATAATATTTCTCCCCATGAATCTTGCATTGTTCAGATTCCCAGCTATCAACAGCTATGATGATAATAGTAATTATTAATGATAATCTCTAGCGTGCTACAACTAGACCCAGCAAGAGTTAGCTGAATACTAGAATGGATGTTACATGGGTTTAGGGAGCCAACTCTGACTAAACCCATGGGCCTTGGGGTGAGTGTGAAGTGTCAGTTTTGGAGCTAGATACTTTGTATGAGCAACAGAAAATTCATAGTTGTAGGTTCTTTCTTAGACAAGGAAAGGGCGCAGCCAACCCCTGCCAGGGTGAAGCTGACGCGAGTGAAGAACTTTGCAGCACATTAAGGCAATTTAATGGAATTAGATGTCCTTATTTCTGAGGAATAACTTTCATATTTGAGTACTTTAGATTGTTGCTACCGGTATTTATTTATTATACCTAGAAAGTAAAAAAATTAAAGTGTCTGGGAGAATTCTCGTCTATGCATCTCTCCTGTATTTGTTTCAGGGTGTTAGAAAACATTATGGCCTATGCATCCCTCCTGAATATAAGCAATAGCACGCCATAAGAAGTCTGTTAATGTTGGTGCTTATCTCTAAAGCCCCCCAAAGCAATGACTTGTATTTCTCTACCAAAATTAGACCTCTGACAACTAACAAAAAAAAGTTATTTTCACAGGCTGTTAAAATTTTCACATCTAGCAATATTATGGAAGTTAAAAAACTTTTAATACATATCAAGTTTATTCACCAGAAAAAAGAAAGCTTTAAGTCTAAAATAATTTCCGTCGTTAAATTTAAAAAGGCGAAAATTAAAACATGGATCTTACCTAACAGTATATTTTTACAAAAAAAAAAATTATTAAAGCTGGAACAGCAATCTGATTACATATACATTTTACCCAGTAGAAACTGTGGTTCCTGTGCCTGCAACACAATGCATTTTGTGTATGAAGAAAGCCATTAGAGTTTTATGAGGCAATTTGAACTGCCTGTAAAACTGATGGGGGCAAAATCGGTTGGATTTTTAATAACTCAGAGTCAAACAGAATATGTGGTGCTTTCACTGACAGTTGTCATTGTTCTGCATAAAAATGGCACCTGATTTCCACAAGTGAAAACAAAATCAAACATCAAACAAATATGACATTTATTCTATTTGTATGAAAATCATGACCTCTATGCCTTTTTTCCAGGATGTATTTCAATGTGGTTTTTGCAAAAAAAATAAAGCAAAGTTTAGGTCAAGTCTGTCTTATCTGTAAGAAGTGAGTGAAAGCGTCAATTTTTCTACTCAAGTACTCACAAACTAATAGTTGTAGAGTCCTTCTAATTGCTATAGCAATCACATAGAAATTATATTTCACATGCATTCTACATTTTATTCAGAGGAATCTTAAAACATTTTACAAGACACACTTTCATGAAGTCATTGGGAAATAAAGCCTTTTGAAAGGATAACACCAAAGCTGATGGTGTGTTTTGTTTGTTCTCAGAAATCATTGTCCCTAATTAAGCTCCTTCTCTTACAGAAGGAGCTCAAGCTGGGCAATAGGACTTCATTTCTTCAATCGTAGCCAAGAGCCCTGTAATACTTCCCTATAACCCTTATCATTTCCTTACACTATGGCTTGGCATTCTTTCTTTCCTTTTCATACACTCACTGATTTATTATTTCCACTTTCCTTCATTTTAGCCCTGGGCTGGTGACCCCACTACAACAGCCAACTGTGCAGGCTGCTCACCTCGCACCAGCACCTACACCCCTGGCATAGGTGGCACTGGGATTTCTGTAGCCAGTGTCTCCCTGCAGCTCCTGGTCTGGGCCAGGTGGTGGGTCCCACTCCAGCACCCAGCTGTTGAGGCTGCCTCCATGGCAGCTGTGCTGGGGCAAGGCACTGGGTGGATGTTCATACATCTCCCAGCTCAGACTTGGCCACAGAGCAGGGATAACAGCAACTGCTTTGAGATACTCAGGCGAGCTGTGAATAAGATGTTGCATCATTGAGATTTAAATTTGTTGCCTCATCACAAACACACTTAAAAATCCCAATTCATGTTATAAATCCCAATTACTGTTACTGTACTCAATAGGAGTTTATGTTATATTTTCTGCCGTGGCTTGCATATGTAGAGTTCACCAGTAAGGTCTTCATAAGTACTGTCTTCCCATTATCACTACCATTATGACCACAATAGGCACAGCAGGGAGCTTTTAATGTTTTAAAGTTTTAATGACAGCCACCCGTAGTTCTAATTTTTCAGTAATAATATTGAGGTGTATGAAACACATGGTCATACTTGAAACATGCTCATGTAAGAAAAACTGCTTCATTTTGCTGTTGTTGTAAGCCCGTGAATGTGTATGAATGATTGTTTTCAGTGAAAGGTTACTGCTTAGTTATGTTAGTATTTGGAAATTGAGGGAGCAGGTAGAAGGAGTTGCTAAAAAGATTTGAAGCGTATTGTTTCCCTAAGACTTGCATATTAATTGTATGACTAAACTAAACTAAACTAACTCTGTAATATCAAGCAGGCTCTACATCTCTAATTGACATTAATGGGTGACATCAGTCATACTATGTTGCTTTTATGAATTTATACACAGATGCATGGAGCTAAATAACTGTCCACCACTTAGAAATTTAGGCCATTTTGTGTTAATGTAACATCCATGCAGATCTGTTAGCCTTGGATACTTACACATTTTTTTGTTGTTGTTGAAATGGTAGTATAACTGTCAATTATTAAAATAACATAAGAGGATAATTTCAAACCTGTTTCTTCTTTTCCATTATCAAAACCTAAATCTCAGAAACTCATACCAAATTATCAATTTTGGCATTTCTATGAGCCAGGAAAAACTTTTCTTAGGTCTTATTATCAAACTCTGTAGCTTCAGCTCATTTTGAGAGAACGATGAAAGTAGCAAAGAAGGGAAAACTAGTTAATTCTGGCCTGGTATAAACATGTGATCTTGTACGAAGGTTTGATGATACCATTTTCACCCTGGATGGATTCTCAGAGATTAATTGTAAGCCACTGCAACTGGGAAGTTTACTGTGGGAGCACCAGCAGACTCCTGGCTGTGGCAATACAAATGATGCTTCAGTAATAGCCAATTAAAGGTATGCACAGCAGGGAAGGAGAGGTAATGTCTGAGATCCACTGTCCAAATGATCATAAATTCCAAGCTCTTTGCACTCTAGGACAGTAATTGGTAATATTAAAGTAAGGTAACTATTAATACTTGCCAGATCACTTAATTTGCGTACCTCTGTAATCTTAATTACAATCTCAGCAAGAATGTCACCTTTTGAACAGGCAGATGAATAAAGAACAAAAAATCAGGTCTATAGGAACTATCTCCTGGTGTCATCTAGTGGTTACATTCCCATACTGCAAAAAGGAAATTGTGTGTGTAGTTTTATTTTTATATATATATATATACACTCACGCTAACACAACATACATGTATAAAATATGTTTGTTTCTGACTGAGTGGAGTAAAGGAAGCTGCCATTTTTAGCAGACAAGGCAAGGTTAGCCTTTCTCTGCTCTTCACCCTGGCCTTTTTGCTGTGTCTTCTTATGAGGTCAAGACATCCACAGAGAGCTCAGTTAGCATACACTGGTGTGAAGGTGCTGTCTGCTGCCCCATTTAGGCTGCTTGACTGAGCGACTGGGTGTTGTTAAAGGACATCCTCTGCCAACACACAAGGTATTTCCTTATGGCTGACTGAGTAGCACTCAGGGGATGCTGACAGATTGAAATGACATGCCACCAATCTGATTGCACATGGCACTGAAGGAAGACTTAGAGCAAAAAAGAAGCATCCCCTGACCCTTCTGCGAGCTCTGTCTTCCTCTCCCTATCCTGAGAAGGAAACGGTGTGGCTGAGGGACAGGCAGCACTGCAAGAAACATTTTGCCATGGAGGTGCAGACGTGCCATCAGAAAAATAGAAGTTTTTTTAATGTAGCTCTAAAATTTTTAATATATTTCTGCTGGCAACGGAAAAGGCAATAAACCTCTGCTTAGAGTGAAAATGGATTAAAATCCACACATTTTGCCAGAGATACTACTCAGGAATATACACAATATCGAAATTCGGAAGTCTTTTCTCAGGGACCATAGCCACTAATGCCAGTGAATTTTCTATAACGTTTCCAGAAGGACTGTAACATGTTTTGTTGCAACAGAAAAGAGAGGTTTACAGCCCAGAGGAATTTTTATTCTAAAAAGAAAAGACTGGAGAAGGCTTCGTCTCTGAGTCAGTAAACTCAGTTTGCATTTCTTGCATTCTAAGCCAAGATTTCCAAAACATACACTGATCTTCTAATTAGTTTTGAGTGCAATGCTACCCACTAATCTTTTGATGGGGTTTATTGAGTGTTCAGCCCTTCAGAAAATAGTGATAACATCTATCTTTTATAGATGCCTAGCAACTTTATCAGTGCTTTGCTCAGCTATTTATGAGTCTATGTATGGGTCCCATCACCCATACTTCAAAAAATTGATCAAACTTGATCCAAGCTGAGTATTGTATTCTACTAAAGTAAATGTATTCCAAAAAACATTTTCACTTTCCATGCAGTTTTCAGAAAATGTTCTGATGATGGAAAATGGGAATATGAAAATAAAAGATTCTTTGAAATATTGCAAAATTTTGTAAAAATGTTTGTAAAAATTGAACCTATTGCTTAAGAAGACACATACAAAACCATGTTCCTTGGCTGTGCCTCTTAGCAGGGCAAAAGGAGCAAATATTAAGGATTTTTCTCTATTAAAGATTTTCATGGTGAGAGACAAGAGGGAATCAGCACCAAGAAGGACTGCTACTCTGTCTACCTCCAAACAAATCTTAGAGCCAGGATTTGGAACAAATAAGAAAGAAGGAAATACCCAACAACATTATGTTCCAGCAGACAAACAGACTCTAGGGCACCACTACCAACTAGCATAAGCCAGAGCAGTATAGAAAAGGGTCCAAGTACGAGAGACACCACTTAGACATCTCCAAAGGTCACTCCTCACAAAGCTATCCAGTAGCTACTTGCATAGACATAAGGTTTGCCCATCTGGTTTTGGAGAGTTCTCGACTATCAGAACCTATGGTCTGAATAATTATAGTCATACTTGTGTTTTTGCATTTAATAGTTGCATTTCATAGGCTCATAAGAAGCCCTACTCAAGGCTGGAGTTCAGTTGCATGATGCATGGCACATACATCTAGCATCTAGAGACTTTTAAAAAATTCAGCCTGAAATGCTTTCACATTTTAAACCTGATTAGAAATAACTCATTCAGATGGATGTTATGCAAGGGCACTAAAATATTTACTGCTCTGTATAAAAATAACTGCTCCAAATACTGAATTTTAGCTGTAGATAGAGAGGGAAACTATCCAACTAAACCAGTAAAGAAATTCTTGAAAGAATAAGAGAAATTATACAATTATATAAGCTGTATCAGGCTGATTGAAATACATCAATAAGAATATTTTTAATCTAGTTAAGGCTACCTTATAAGTTGTCACTAACATCTTGACCATAGTAAAGCACTTAAGCAAGGGTTTGTCTTTTCACTTGAGTAAACCATGGGAGTCAATCGGTTTTTGTATGTGCTTAAAGAGAAGCTTGCCCTTACTGCTTTCTTTTTTTTTTTTTTCTTTTTTGAATTGGGGATTTTGACCAAAATGAATGAATAACCCTACAATATTATCAGAATGGGCTCAGTTATGAGGCTTATTTCTCTCCTTATTTCATTGGCATATGTTCATGGTATCACAGAAGTGATATTTGCTGTCCATAGCAAATCGAAATGGTTAAAGCCGTTCCCTGTGTCCCAGGATATGACAAAGGGTTGTCCCCTGTGCATGCTTCAACTAGTCCTTGGCTTCACCGTGGGAAGCAAACCCCATGCTCTGCTACTGAACCTGTGGCTAGGCTAGGATCATCATGGAGAGAGAACCTGACCCATCACTGACACACAGATGTAGTCTTTCTTTGTTGTTTTTATATGACACCATATTATTTGAACTTCTACTGAGTACTATTAATCTCACTTTAGATTTAAAAATATTTCATGAAACATTTGCAATGGATAGGTTTAGTGAACACATATAGCTGTCTCTACTGCTCTACGCTGGACAGTAGGCCCATGGCTATTGCTATATTTATTAGTAACTTTAGTAATTTATTTCCTGTGTGTCACTATTGCATCCTGGCATAAGTATTAATGGAATTTGACTACTAAAACAATTCCAAAGCTGTTACTTGGAAATCTGATTTGCAAAATCAAAATTATAAAAGATGTCCAGAGAGATGACAAGAAGGGCAGGATTAAGATCTTGATTTAGCTTTCTTTTCTGACTACACTTCCATCACTCACAACACAATCCCTGATATAACAGTTTCATTTAGTTTAAGTGCACTAAGACATGTTTATTCTGAATTCTCAATTGAAACTAGATGCAACAACTCAGTTTTTATGTGTCTAGATGTGAGTCTGAACATGAAACCAACAGTTAGGAAAGCCTGAAGTAACAGGTATTTAGAAAAGATGACAGGATATGAAGAAAGGAAAATATAGACATAAGGAAGTCACTTGCTAAAAAAATATCTCCAAATCTTCTTCAAGTAAAATTCTTTTACAGTGAAGGCTTCTATTTTTATCAAAAAATGACAGTAGCAGAAGTCACATTAAATAAATACATACATAAATAGTTCATTACTATTCATTGATAACAATGTTGTTTCAGTCAGAAAAAAACCTGCTATACATGAGCGGAATATTCACAATCTGCTATGATTGTTTTATCTTTCTTTAATTCAAGCAATCTTTTACAATTAAATTGTGCAGAGCTTAAAACCATTTTTTTTGTTGTTGCTTCTTGTTGGAGATTTGCAAAACTAATTAAACTATATATAAACAGATTTTTTTTTTTCCTGTATTCTTGCAAACTGATTTTATCTCCTAGGTTGCCATCAGGAGACATAATTTCGTCACTAACTGCCACTCATATGATGCAACATGCTGATCTACATTAACAAGTTAAAGCCTGAAACAAATTTCTGTAGAAAAATATCACTCAGAAAAATACGACAGTAAGACTTTGGATTTGCTTTAAGGAAAACAGAACACATTTCTGATAGGTAGACCTTGGAACTTTCTAATCTTAGTACTTATTTAGTAAATGGGACAAAAATGTTTTGTTTCTATTGATATCAAGACTTGCAAAGTGCCTAAAATACAAGAACAACTAATTTGGCCATTATTTTTATTTGAAGACACTGAATTCCTCCTAATATAATACCCAGCACCAAATACAGTAAAATTTCCCATGCTGTCTGAACAGAAGAATTCTATTTTTACTGTCTTTCATTTCTGCTCCACTATTTTCTTCCACTCTTTAATGCACCAGTTCCAGCAGGGCTGTTTTACTGCACTTCCCAAATAGAAAATTAGGTTAAAGGAACTCTACTTCTTTCCAAAGGTAAATTACATTAAGTGCTGACCCAGAGACAATTTGATATAATAAGAATACTTTTGTAACTTTTTCCCCATGTAGCCATAACCTGATTTTTCGCTAAACACAGAGAAACCAAGGTTATAACTCAGGACCTGAAGTACTAACCCTTTTAACAGACTTTTTTCAAATTTAATGTTACTGTGTAGAGCTAGCAAAAGGCTATATATTGCCCACTTCTCTTGATGCTTGGCACCTTCCTATGTGAATAATCCACTCGGCAAAAAAGAGGAATATTCTATTTCCTACTTTAGAAATGAATCTGAAGTGTATAGGTCACCTCATAAATACTATGGAAAGGAAAAAAGACACCTTTAAAGCTTTGTTCAGAGCAATGAAGACAGGTGCTGTGTTAGGTGCTTTGTATGATGCTTTGAAGAGATTAACTTCTGTGGTATAATATCAGAAACAGAGGGAAATAGTAGGTGCTGAAAATTTGACAATACCAAACATGGTAAAAAAATCCTTCTTTATTAAATAAGTGGTGCTTAATTATGAATGGGAAAAGTCAAGACACAGGTAATTTATTTGTGGCTCTGGTCACACAAGAGATTCTTCAGCAATTTTATTGCATATTCCCCTTTGTGATTTCTTATGATATATGCATAATGTGAGTAATATTAGCCACTCCAATAGGTTTACTGCAGTTACAAAGACTTTTAAAATTGAATTTTTTAATTCAGGTTTTCTAATTCATAAGTAATACCACAAGAAATTTTAGGTTAAAAATCAATGACTTGGACTAAAAAAATTTGCTGTATTATGATTTATTATGTATTATTTGATCATTTGTTAGTTTTGTTTCTGTGAAGAAAATGATATCAAAATTCTCTTTCTATAAATCATTTAGTAAGGTTCTTGTTCTTTCATGGTGAAGCTGATCTTCTTCTGGTCTATGAGCATGGCTTTTAAAGTGGGGTTTTGTTGTTGTTTCTTTAAAATCTTTTTCCCAGGAATGTTGCTGCTATGTGAATGTGTCTCAGAATGTGTAAAAATTTTCTCTTGTTCCTTCTATCTCTGTTTTTGTAGTTCTTGCATGTGGCCTACTCCCTTGTGTCTATCAACTTGAAGAAATAGATACACAAGTTTTATTTTGACATGAAGGCCTTTTCATCAAATCAGTTGGTTCCATTTAGTCTGCACTTCATCAACTTGAGTCCAGGTACATGAGGGGCCTGCAACAGACACTACAACAAGTATCTTCAGACTTAATTGTTTCTGCCTGTTTTGCAGCTCCTTATTTTCTCACATTTGAAAAACACTTGTTGAAAACAGCATTAAAACCATTAATTGAAAACAATTTTTTTCCTTAGGTTTTGCAGTAAATAAGGCCACGTGTTAATAGACTAATTCTTCTGGCACCTTTAGATTTCCAGAAAAGTCAATTATAATCAGTATCACAGCAGTCACTACTAGTGTCCAAATTCATTCTGCATCTTTCTAGTTATCAGATTTTTTTTTCAGACTTATTTTTTCTTCCACCAGCCTTTTAAAATAACATTTCTATGTTATTAAATGGAACATGGAAAGTACATGGAAAGTAAAACTGTGGATATGATTTAATATTCAAACTGAAAGAAGGAAATTGTGTGGGTCTCTGTTAGGATCTCCATCTGATTTGTCCCCAGTTCTTTGCTTTAATAATGTCTGCTTATGTCAGTCATGGAGAAAAAGGCTTTCTATATGAACAAAAAAAAATTAATAAATCAATCAGCCCTCAAAAGGCAGGTGTCTCCTTGGCTGTATATACTATGAAGCAATCTCTGCAGGTGAGCATCATACTCTTCCTTAATTAACTTAATCTTATGACATTTTTGTCTCTTCAGAAAATTATCTGGAAATCTCTGGGACAATTTTCTCAATAGAATGGTGTCAGATTGCACCAGATTCAACTCATGGTTTCATTGCCTATGCTACACATATACCTAGGAAAATTAGTGAGGTCAGTATTATGTTTGTTTCTAAGCAATAGAATACAGTTTCATATGTTGCCACTTAACCAAATCCACACACAAAAGCAATGAAGTCCTTATTCAAGAATAAGAGAAATCTGATTTTTTCTGGCGATAAAGACACTTACTGTCCCAATCACAATCTTGACCGCATTCTCTAGATCAGCTGAATGTAAAAAGAAAATGTTCTACAGTTATATGTAGACCATACACAAGTCAAAAGCCTTACAACTATTCCAATTCACAACAAATTTAAGCACGTGAAGCTACAAAACTGAGCTATACTCAGTATAAGTTATACTCAGTGCTTCTTGTACTTAAGGATAAATTTGATGACTGAAATATCTGGCCCATTAATCTGATAAACTAAAATAAATGCATATCACATCAGAGTATAATTCTGACCTCTCACTAAGTAGTAATACTATGAATTTATCTTGAAATTTAAACAATATATAACTTTTGAAAAAGAAGTATATGTGTATATATATGCACATATCCCACATGTATACACACAGAGTGAGAGATACAGATGCAGAAGTACATGTGAATAATATTATATTATTTAAAAACTGTGAAAATATGTGAGAGAACATAAAACTAGAAGAACAAAATCCAATAAGATATATTGGTGTTCATTTGTCCTTAAGTAATATAGAGCCCAATCTTCTCCTAACTAATACTGTTGCTTTTTTTTTACAAACAAAACATTAGGCAAATACTAGAGTTACTCTTAATCTGCACTTACAAAATCAGACAAACATGCAAAATCATGACAATAACAAAGCAAATATAAGAATTCCCAAAGAGCTATAAAATTGTGCCACAGACACTATACTCACTGATTTTTGTCTCAGGCCATTTTGCATTGAATTTCTTAACATTTCTGAATGGAAATTTTTGTGATCCACATTCATATATCCATGCAAGTTATGACATTAAATTGTCTTTAGCCTAGAGTCATTATCTTGACCTGTGAGCTACAGTATCTGATGAAAATCAGAACGTTAATGAGCGTGTTTACCACATAAACCTACAGCTTGTACAATAGTGTAGACAAACAATTTTTTTTAATAGCAAATCCTTGAACAGAGCCATGGCTAAAGAACTCCAGTATGTCCTTTCCCTGACAAATATTATTAGTGGTAAGTTAAAAGTTTGCCTGCTGTCACTGTGACCCTGGCTGACCTCTTAATTTCTTGAGTTCAAGTCCAATTAACCTTTGGGAAGAAGCACAACTGCTCTAACCAGACAAGTCAATAGAATCCAATAGTAATCATTTCATTTTCTGGTTTGTCAAAGGGCAGTGGTCCCACCTCAACCATTTCACACAAAGGTGGTAATTTATCAATGTTTAGAATGATCTGTACTGGACCATACCCAGCCCTCTCTCAAGTGCACTAATCAATTAAACAGGCCGTATCTCAGTCATGCCACCCTGTGTGCTGCCACAGAAGAAGGCGCCAGTTGAAAAATTACTCTCCTCTTGTGATATTTGCTGGTTTAGTTTCAGGAATGAAAATATTGATATACACTTCAAGATCTTGTTGCCACAAAAGGCTTGAATTAGATCTATGAGACTATGGTGGGAAAACCCGTCTGGTGTGAAAAACTACTTCTCAGCATTGTCTGTCTTCTACCACCTCTTTGTACATGTGTGGCTGCTGTTGAGTTTATTGAGAGTTAGCCATAGCATATCAGAGGGGCAGAAAAGTGTCCCAGGAGAGTAGGAGAAAAGCAAGATTAATTAAAGTTGGCCCCAAGATTAAAAATAGGCAGGGAAAGGAAGGGCATGATAAAGTCCTATTACTTTCTGTATTTCAACTTTGACACAGTTGGCAGAGTACCCCTGATTCATGCACAAAAATACCATCACCAGAAAATGGCTCAGTCTGCAGTGCAGAGAGAGGCAGTGACACTCACGCTGGTGACAAAGCTGGGCTGATATTTCACCAGCTATCTAAGCATGACTACCCAAGTATTTTATGCAATTGTGTGAAGACAGGCTGGATTGTATGGCAGGGGCTTGTCAATAAGAGGAAGAGCAGAGGGAGACTGCTAATAGGGTCAGGTCCAAAGGTTCAGTCCTGAGCCAAACTCCCAGTTCTTCTTTCCTCTAAGGTGACAATCAGGCTTTGCTGCTGTCTTGTGAAATAAAAAGGAAATACAGGTTGTCCTGAGATTTAAAAGGGCTGAAATTAGATTCTTCTTCCTAGACAAAGCAAAGATGAGAAGAATTTTGGATAAAGATATGCACCAACAAGCTAGGTGCTGAAATATGAGGGCGCAGGCTTAATGTCACAGTTAAGAGAGAAGTCGTACAAAGATTCAGCATCTAAGATGTGTTCTGGGAACAACTCTTTGTGGAAGCAGCATCCAAGTGATGGGAATGAGGAATGTGCTGAATTTTTCATTTGTTTTCCCAAGGTCCTTGTAGTAGCACAAGTCAATCCACCTTCCTAGACCAGAACTGAACAAAGAAAGGGCAATTCTGGACCTTACGGGGATGGAGTTTTTACAAATGAACTACCAATGAACTTCCTAACCAGGTGTTTGCTTTAATAAGAAACTTTATTTCTAATTAATTACTTTCTGCGTGTCTAATTTAAATAGGATGTTTTTAATACTTCACATATCTAAGTAATTTTTCATTGACTTATGGCTAAATTAATATATAGAAGAATTTGACAGTCATAAGATACTCTAAATTCATTATTCGCTAAGAGCAACAGCAACATTTTTATTACCAAAGCTAAGTTTGAAATCATAAGAAATGTTCAAAATACAACTGAAGCTATTTTTAATTTAGCTCTTTCTTGATTATTCTCATACAGAATATAAAGATAATAAAAGAAGAAAAAAAAACCTTTAAATTAGTTTTGCAGTTTCCTACTATCCTATATTAAAGGCAACCTAATAGAATTTATAGGAGTAGAACCCTTTTAGGCAGCACTCTTTGTATTTTTTATTAAGTCCATACTTGCAGAATCTACTTAATGTCAATTTTGTACAATGGTTACACTGCACAGAGTATTTTATTTTAAACCTGCAGGACACAATGATAAATTGATAATTGACCCCAAGGCCATAGCAAATAAAGAAGCCCTGTTTTTCATTAGTACAGTATTACATCGTTGTTAGGGGAAAGGAGAGCGACGCTAATTGAGTACTGAGGAGTTGCACAATTAAGAAATCATCCATGGTTTTAATTTCACATGTTTAAGGCTGCAAAATTCCTAATTGTGAACAGTAAAATAAAATAAGATTAATGTGAGATACAATTATATAAAGCTTCACCATCCAGAAGCAATTTCCAGCCCTCTATATTTGACTACTTGTTCACTAGTGGTATAGTCAACAAATACTGTACTTTTCCTTTTGTTTCTCTGCTCCTCTAAATCTATACTATTTCCCAAAGCTTCAACTATCATAGGATCCAGAGGACAAATACTGTGTTGGTTGTTAGAAATGAGGGTGCTTATTTTAAAAAGAAACTCCAGAGCCTCCCATTGTAAACGAGTTTATATTGTATCAGGCTTTCCTATGTTAAGACCAAGGGCCTCATTCATATTCCAATCAGAACCAGGCTAATTCTGTGATGGAATAGCATGGAATCATTCACAGCATATCGTGACCTGTTTTTTGGTTAGTGTTAATTAACTGATTGTGATATTTGTACAGCGTTTCCCAAGCATCCAAAGTTTTAGCACCTTCTCACATACGAAATTAACTGTGACTGAGATTGCTCCATTAAGGATTGTATAACTAAGTTCCTGATTATTTCTTCCCCTCTCCAGCACTTTTGGATTCCTTCAGCTCATGCTCACACAGGTGCCTTGGTGAAGTTTATATTATCCACAGGCTCAGAGCTAGGCTGTGTTCATTCCTGAATTACATTTTTCTTTCACAAAGGCAGAAAGACAATGATCACAGCAGCACAAAGTTCCTGCTACCTATGTTGTACCAGGTTCAATGAAGTCCCAGAGCAGTTACTATGGAAAGAAAGGAACATGTCCTGATTACCTGGGAGAGCCACTGCTTTAGACTGAAATGTTTAATAATATAAAAAATAAGCAATTCATAAATACAGTCTGAAATTTAAGAGTCGGGCAGTAATATGTTCAGGTCACTCAAGCATTGTTAACACCAGTCCATAGGAATAAAAAAACTCAAGTGAAATTAAGTCTCTAGGTTCTGGGAAGCCAGTTAGTGTAACCTGCTTTGTCACGTGGGTAAAGCAGAAAATCAGGATGTATACAAAGTACTGTAAGAGTTTTCCCATGTGACCTATCCCGATCAACTGGTATTAAATGCAAAATTCAGTAGAAAAGGAGGTATAATAGTTGAAATATATATATAAAAAAAGAGAAAAATACTTAGAAAGTTTATTTGGATGGCCCAGTAAAAAAAAAAAAGTGATTGAAAAATACACTTCAATCATATCATTAGTGATTCTGTTCCAGATGGACAATTCACACAAGGTTATAAATCAGATCTGTTCTGAGTGAAATACAGCTTTACAAGTTAATCTAGACCAACCCCTATCTGGAAGATAATAACATTTTACAATTTAGTAAAAGTTCCTGCTTTTTTTAGTGCTACTGCCACACAATCCATAGAATCATAGAATCATTTAGGTTGGAAAAGATCTTCAAGATCATCGAGTCCAACTGTCAACCTAACATTGCCAAGTCCACCACTAAACCATCCCCCTAATCTACACGTTTCTTAAATACCTCCAGGGATGGTGACTCAACCACTTCCCTAGGAAGGTTGTTCCAATCCTTAACAACCCTTTGGATGAAGAAATTTTTCCTAATATCCAATCTAAACCTCCCCTTGTGCAACCTGAGGCTGTTTCCTCTCGTCCTATCACTTGGAAGAAGAGACCAAACCCCATCTCACTACAGCCTCCTTTCAGGTGGTTGTAGAGGGTGATAAGGTCTCCCCTCAGCCTCCTTTTCTCCAGACTAAACAGCCCCAGTTTCCTCAGCCGTTTCTCATAAGATTTGTGCTCTAGACCCTTCATTAGCTTCGTTGCTCTTCTCTGGACATGCTCTAGCACCTCAATGTCTTTCTTGTAGTGATGAGCCCAAATCTGAACACAGCAATCATGGTGCAGCCTCACCAGTGGGAGGATGCAGGGGGATGTACAGGGAGTACAGGGGGATGATCACTTCCCTGGTCCTTCTGGCCACACTATTCCTGATTCTACCTCAATAAAAATTCAGTTTTTGGCATCAATTCTCTTATTGGAGCAGACTAATACATAAAAGTAAGAGAAATAGCAAAGGAAGACAGTTTATATTTCAAAACAACCCTTCCCTTCTGACCAGGATCACTTTAATTTTACACAGTTTAATTGTAAATTAAGCTAACCAGAGATAAGGTGGTGGGTGTCATACCAGCTGTTGTTATCTGGATACTGAGATCCCTGTAGCAGAGTTAGTCACACCTGTGAAAAACAAGATACACAGATGAATGTCAGTATATCCATGTCAAGACAGCTCCTCTCATCTCTTTACCACTCAACATACAGATCATGAAGTGAAGGGAAATCAGTATGAATCCATTTGACATGCTCTAAAAGTTGACTCATAAGGATGATGGGCAACTACACCCCACTATTTTTTGAATTCTTCCTATAAATATACTGTTAATACTGAGAAGATCTGGTGCTTTTCCTACACTCTCAACTTTAAAACCAAAGTCAGTTGTAGATGCATATGGAATAGAAAATTGACTCCCATATAGCATGTGCAACCTCACAGTACCATTGAGAAGTAGCAATTACCTTTTTTTATCTTAAATTACATTTTAATGTGATCGGAATATGTACCGTTGGTGAATGACTAACAAGTAGAGAAACCATATTTGGTTCATACATTTCTTGGATACATGTCTTGCAATATTATTTTGCATTTAATAAACTTTGTGCTCTCTGTCCGTAAGGCAATATGGCATCATAGATAATCACAGAATCACAGAATCACAGAATATTAGTGGTTGGAAGGGACCTCTGAGATCATCGAGTCCAACCAC
>JAOXNO010000020.1:19242668-19260684 GCA_028565335.1 Limnodromus scolopaceus
GATGCCATTGGCCCTCTTGGCCACCTGGGCACACTGCTGGCTCATGTTAAGCCGGCTGTCCACCAACACCCCCAGGTGATGATTCCCCCCATGAGAATTTCAATGCTTTACTAGCAAACTTTCAATATGCTTTAAGGATACTAATGAAAACATTAAAAAATGCACTTTTAACTGACTATAAATGACTAATAAAATGTTCTTTGGAGTCATTGTCTTTGTATAGTAGTAGAAGCAGATTGCAAAATACTGCAAAACAGAAGTGACACAAATATTGAAAACCCTTATTTTACCTGTGTTTTGTTCAAAAAGAAGAGTTTGTGTATGGTGCATTGACTTCCAGGATCAAAGCACACAACATTAAATCCATGAAGAGAGAATGATAACCCAGAACAATTCAGTTACACTTGCAGATTTTATCCAACAGCTCTCTTTAGTAGACCTACACCTATGCTAAGCAGAAAAAAACCAAAAGCGTTCTGTTCATGTCTTTGACTAATCTGTTGTTTCTATAATGAGTGTGAAATCTCTAAATATACGCACATTTACTACAAGCAAACAAGCTGTCCAGAATCTAATTAGACAAAAGTCTGCCCATCTGTTCTGCATTATCATGGGGCTTGCTCACATGCATGTTGTCTCATTACTAAAAGGCGCAGAGGCAAATTGAATTGAGCTGGACTTCCTCTTAAAGTGGGATCAGGACATGAAGTCAGACCCTTGCTGTGAATCAACAAAGCACCACTGGGAGAAAGTGAGATGAGAGAAGTTTCTTTTTCTCTAAAGCCACATGTCCAGTGCTTAGCATGAGGCCTAAGGGGGTGCTAATACCATTGTTTGGCACAATACAGCACACACTACAACTACATAACCCTTGTTTTCAATGAAAATTGTTTGCTTTTTTTCTTAGTCCCCTGTGTGCCATGTCTTTTTATGACTATCTGCCTGCCATGGTATGTTACATTTCAAGAATAAAACTTGTTTAATGGAAGGCAGGAATGTTTCATTGTAGCAAATTATGCTTATAAAAATAAAGAGCAAAATTTCCAATTTTTAAATTTTTTTTTTAATTGTATATTAATACCTTAAACAGGCTTTTGAAAGTGCTACTTCCATATTATAAGGAAATAAGAAATTTTATATGAACATGCTTATTTGCATTTTTTCTAATCATTTGCGTTATTAATACCTAGCACTTGCAAGCATTTATATATTTCTCCCATATGAGCACTTTGCATTGGCTGTAAAAAACTCCATTGCTTCTAAGAATAAGTATTTCTAGTGGACTGTTACAACATTTTTTAGCAGATGCAGAGATTTATTTATAGTTGTGAATGCTATAAATGAATAAATATTGTGAAAATCAGTATTTTTTTTAAGATTAAGTGGAATAAATAAAAGATCAGTGCAGATATGCATTCAAAAGTTGAGAAAAACTGGAATATATATTTCTACCTTTTGCACAGTTCTCATTATTAGAACACTTGAACACAACATGAACTTAAATCTGCTAATCCTACTTAATGACAGCTCCCTGAAAAGTGTAGGACTTGTATGCCAGATCATCCCCAGAAGCAGGATGACAACCCTTTTGCTCCTGTTGCCAGGGTTCAGTTGCTTCACCCCCTGGAGTCTATCTCATCTGCTTTCCTCTGGCTCTGTGACTTTTCACTGATCAGATTAGTAGATCAAAAGCAATAGAGAGCAGATCTGTTTGGGATACTACAGAGACTATTTGCATAATTTTTATGCTAATCGTAGGCAGAGAACCCTGGGTACAGGGAAGGGTACACAATCTTTTCTCCGGTTTGTCTGCACCCCAAGTAAAGGGAGTTTGTTCAATTCAAACAGGCTGGATCCTTCTGTGCAGTCCTCTACTTTCCCAGTATGCCTAGTTATATCCCCTGCTCCACTCTGAGAACATACCAGCCAAGGCAGGACATTGTTCATCTGGTGGCAGCTTAGTCTGAAATGGAGAAAGTGGCCTGAGAAATAGGACCAGAAAGAGCGCTATAATAGGGCAGCAAGAAGTTATGTAAGCATCAGCTCAGAATAGAACCTGTCCCTTATGGGAGTGAATAAATAAATGGATTTGAACAGAAAAATAAAACTATTTTACAGAACAAATAATAGGAATGTCATCACATTTAATTTCTGATGTGAACATTTTTATTTAAAGAAACATAGGACCCAAAAAACTTCAGAAAATATCACAAAATTATGTCTCCATAGAAAGCAGCGTCTTTTTAAAGTGTAGAAAGGAAAAGGTTAGATAGTTCTAATAAACTCCCATGAGAGGATTCAGTTCAGGCTTGCAACTTCATTTCCTCCTTTACTATGAAAAGTTGTATGGATGCTATGTATAATGTACAATCTCACACAAAGATTTCATAGGCAGTGGTGGGTCATGTCAGCCAAAGCAACACAGTGGTAACTGCATCAGTCCTGCACACATCAGAATAAGAATGTGGGAAAAAGGAGAGTCATGCTTGGAAATTAATAATGAACTGAGGGTTATAATACAGAAGAAAGTGGAGGGGATGTGTCATGGAAATGAAGATTGAGAAGAGAGAATTGATATCTACTGGTGAACACCTGGAGACATTAAAGAAAAAGAAATTCAGAGAGAGACTGAACTTTTCTTCTAGGGAAAATCCAGTTTTAAAATTACCTTCATGATGCATTTAACCACATATGTTATGGAACAATCCAGTAACAACTTCGAAGATTCTTTGGTGGATTTATTTGTGCATACTCCCATTTGCCTTATACTGACAGTGGATCTAGTAATAGCTGCCATGTAACGAAAACTTCAATGCCATAACATGACCGACAAAAATAAGTGCTCTTGTAGCTTTCTCTTTAAATTTAATTATTTATCTTTGTACATTTTCTGTTTTCTCCTCTTTCTAACAAACACGTTGAATAAAATTAGGCTTCTCTGATCTATATATTGGATTAAAATATCCTGTGCAATACTGGTATTCATCCCATGTGCATACTCTAGTGCCATTATTTATCCCTAAGTGATTTAATAAATATTTGTTTTTTACAATTTTAACACAATTCCCTTTTGATTCTTGCAGCTGTCCAGAGTCCAGCCCGCACAAAGGTGCCATAAAGCCCTTAACTATGTATTTTGTGTTTTTCAGTTGACGTAATACTGAACATGACTTCACATTTTTCTGTCGTCTTTATACAATGCATTTCTTACATGTGCTGCACCAATCATTAAAGAAAAATTAAATAATAATTATTTCCTTTTTTAGCATCTTATTATTTTCTCTTTATTCACAGAGGTGGAACATGAGAGAAGTCTGCAGCTTCCCCATAAATGCTCGTTTGCCAAAAGAAAGCAAAATATATTTTGCCTTTAGACAATCTGCATTGATATATTGAAATAGCAGGGAAGGGGAAAAAAAAGCCCATAATGCTTCATTAGTTAATTGCGCAGAGCACAGCTCTTTAGGGGTAAACAAGTGAAGGACATTTGCTGAATGGTCTATGCCCATCATGCATATTATGGTCTAATGGTGCTAGTAATGGTAGGAGGCTCCTGGAGAGTCATCTGTCAAATTAGCACACTGAATTATTTATTGCCTCAGAGTAAAATTGTGGAAGGGAGCAGCTGAGACCCACCCGTAAGAAAATACAAGATGAAGAAACAACCCCTCCCCAAAATAACTAGTACAACTGCTTTGCATGTTCAGTAATGCCACTGGTATTTGTAAACACCAAAAATATTTAAATAGTATGTGAGTGTAAGGATATTGGGATGTGCATAGAAGTTCTAATAAGCAATAAATGCTATACATATATACATTATGCATCTACTACAAAGACATGAAAATATGGAGACACATCTTCAGGATGAAGACAACTAACAGATTATGCACATTGGCTAGCAATGACTACACAGAAAATTTCCTTCTTCACACAAAGATATTAAATACTTGAATACATGTAGAAATCCATGCTACCAAACTCTCAAATACTTATTTATATGATTTTTTTTTTCATTTATGTTGCAACATTAAATTCAAGGGCTCAGTATTTCTGGCTTGAAATGTCATTTAGTCCCTCCAGCTACTGATATTTTGTAGTTTACACCCACACATCATGCACTAGGAGACAAAGGACAGAAACCTGCAATGTGGAGGAAGAGAATCTCACCGCTCTTCAGCATACCAAAAAACATGCTGATAACCAGTACTAGAAATGCCTCTTGGCATGATTCCCACACGAAGAGACTTAATTAAAGGAAATATTTATGTTAGCAAATGTATGAAGCCAAAATTAACATTAATATTGATGATTAAATGTACTGTGATACCTTAAAGAAAACATTTATGGTCCTGAAAATTTTCCTTGTATTTCCTGTCTCTTTTCCTTTCTCATAAAGACATATTTGTGTGCACACAAACACAAGCACACTGGATCTTTAATGCTGCAATTTTTATCTATTTAAAGGTCAGGTTGGTTTAAAAGGTCAGTAAAATAGCATTTTAGAAATGACAGTGTAAAGTTGCTAAAAACATATCCTATGAACTAGCACTTGCAAAAATCCTGCCACTTAGATGTAGGTTTGAGGATATTTTTGTTTCATTGTACAGGATTTGTATAAGAAGTTAAATTAGCAATGATGACTGGACAAAAAGAGGAAAAAAAGCTACTTGTCTGTATAACACTAGATAATTGTTCCTCAATATTTCACGTTTAGATGGCTTGACTACTTGATTATTCATTTGAATAAACTTTGTCTAGAAAAGTGGCCTTAGAATAAAATCTGAATTTCTGAAGGCCAAAGATTTTAACCTGTAAATCCAACATTTCATCGTAATTTTTCCTCTCACAGAGGGAATGAATTTATACTTCCGCTGCACGTTCACCTACTGGAAGAGAGAAGAAAGCACAGAAGTGATAAAGAACTGAATTACCTTGAAGTCTGTATGACAAACAGACCACTACCTAAGCGCTGAAAGACAGTAATATTTAGCTGTTCAAGTCCACCTAAAGTTGAAAGAAAAGAATCTATCTTCTGAAACAAGTACAAGAAATAAGACACAATTGCCATTTATTACCCAGTAAAAAAGAAAAGGAGTTTTGATGGCAAAACACAGGTGAAACAGCTGATGCAGCAAAAGACCATTGGTCCTACTTTGATGAGCATCTTGTGAGCTGATCAGCCCCCCATAAAGATCTAAAGTAAGTGTGCTCTGAAGAACTGTTTACATGTGTTCGCAACAAACAACCCGTGCCTTGAAAAAAAGCTGGCATCTGCTCAGGATCACACGGGAGCAGAGCTTACTTTTTTACCTTTAAAACTATTAATCCAGGAATAAAAAAGCCAAATGACAATTTAGGAGTGCCAATTCAGAGTTATTACAAAATCCTTTGTAAAAGAACAACTTAGTCCCCACCTTCTGTAAAGGATTATATGTGAAACCATATGTAAAGAGGAGAGCCTGTTTATATTATTAGTTATCAGCTGGAACTAGCTTTGGAAAGCAAAAAATATTTAATAATAGCCACTTTTTAAAACGTTATTTTGTTGTAAAAAGCATTAGGTTCTGTCAGCCTTTCTCCTGTTGAATATTAGTTTGCTTCCAGAGCCTTGCTGGAATCAATCAAACTTTATGAAGGCATACAAGCCTGGGTCAATGAGTTGCCACAGAGCAGATATAGAACTTGGGGAAGCCATATTCTGATGACTGATAATACAGGCTCAGTGCTCTGTTGGGTCATACAGTAGCACATGGTTGATATGCAACAAGCATGGAGACATAATCTTGTCAAAGATTATACCAGTGTAAGTTTTCATATTGGACTCATCCTGGCTGCAAGAAGGCAGGAAATGCCAGATAAACATAAAGACAGGGCAGTGTATTTAAGTATAGCAAACTGGTGCTTTATATCCTGAGGCTATGGTACTTTGATGAAGGTGCAGCTGGCTATAAACTATTACCAAGATCCAGCTGCACTAAGTACGTCTAAACGATACAGTTTGCTTAAATATGAACCTACACTCGAACTGCAGTTCTTAGATTGCACCAACTGTACATCCATTAGCTTGTACTGTGGCTGAAGGCTGAAGCTGGATCTAGCTCACCTGGAGAAATATACACATAACTGGAGTAGTGGCTTAAGCTTGAGCTAATTCCCTTTGGGAATTATGGAACTAATACTGGCTAGCTTTCCCCCAGCCCTCATTGCATGATCAAAGCTTCTTCTCCATTACACTGCACTGTGCCACCATGTCTGTGCAGTGGCCTACAAAAATTAATGCAATCTAGGATCTATACCTCTGGTTGTTATGCATTTCTCCATGAATGTTAGGAGCAAGGTTGTTTGATACAAAATACAATTTCAAATTTGTAAGCAAGGAAGCATGTTTGGGTGCCCCAATAGACACCTTTCCCTGGCCTGATATGCAGTCCCCTTCAGGGACCTGAGGCTTTGACAGCATGAGCTATGGTAGGAAACAGTGGCCACCTTCTCTTTCAGGAGCAGCTTCTGGTGCACAGAGTAGAGATTAAAATGCAAATCCCCAGAGAATACTTACCAGTAGCAGAAGGCATCATGCAAAAACTGTGAGACCAGTTTGGGTATTTTGAGACCTTGTAAACAAGTTTCTTGCATACAATATGCCAGAGGGTTATGGGATGTGCCCAGTCTGGGAAAGCTGCATAAAACATGGAGTAGAAAGGCTGTAAAGGCATGGATGCAGCTCAGATGAACACAGAAAATTTACCTTGAAAGGCAGAAGTTAGCATTTGGATCTGCAATAATTGTACTTTACATTATAAAAGCAATCACGTCCAGTTGTCCTGGTTTGAGCAACACAGTATTAATTTCTCTTGCAGTAATTTTACCTTTCAGTAAGGCCTCTTCTAATACTTGGGAACACTGCATTTTTAGAACATTCTAGTGTCTGAATTTGTGAAAATGTTTACTTTATAACCAGCTATCGTATGTGGTTTTCAAGGTCTTGGTGTTTTCAAGCCTTGCCAGGTGCTGGGATGAGGAGGAGCAAAACCTGGGCATTTGACCCAAGCTGGCCAACAGGATTATTTCACACCATGAACGTCATACTCAGTATAAATTAAAAAGTTTTCTAGGGAGTTTTTCTGGGAACTCCTTGTCCCAGTGCCAGACCCCTGAGCCCTTCCCTTCCTCCTGAAGCCGCAGCGCTCGCAGCGTCCTACATACGGTGTCCTGTATTAGAAAATTCTTTGATGGACTGAAATCTTATGACTACAGCTACTTCACAAAGATATTTTATACAGTTACTGCTTCTATTTTAATTCCACTCATATACACAGTTTATTTATGAAACTCATAATTTACAAGCTGCTTCTTAAATAACATAGTAATTGAAATCTTCACTTTAATTTATTTGTTCGTAAAAGTACACTAGCTCTGTAAATGTTTTATAACCAAACTCATATTGGATCATTGAAATTTTGTGGGTTTGTGAAGAGAAGATATAATGATGCCTTTGAGGTTTTTTTTTCTCCAATGAAAGGCCACCAAGATTATCTGTGTTAAGGTTTCTAGCATTTATTGCTGTCTTTGCTATGTGCCCAACTCTGTTTATATTAAGTGACCTTTAAGTCTCTAGTCTAAAGCAATAAAATGAAGGCTTCCTGTCTTATTGATTTGGTGAGGCCTATTTTCACACTAATAAAATGGAATCCAGTTTACTAAAATACACTTTTAGCCAATGTCTGTAAATGAACCCAAGTCTTGACAATTTTGGAAGAGGTCAACCTAGAGTAAGCAGGTCATATCTGTGGTAAATCAACTTCCAGAAACAGATCACTGGACACTATAAAAATCAGGAGTGGTTTTTTAAGAGACTGACTTGAACCCTCCTTAACCAGAAAATAACATCTGACCTTGGCAGTGAAATTTATCACTACATTTCAATTAAAACTTGGCAGCCACATAAGCAATACATTGCGCGGTTACAACTGACCTTATTGCAGGAAGCATATATGGGAGGGGAGGCTCAGGTAGGCTGCCAGCTCTCCTGTGAATATGAAGGATACACAGCGCAAGTCTTTCTGGTGGTGTTTGAGATTTACTAAGAGCCTCATTATTATCCTTTCTCAATAAGGAAATTACTGGTTGCCTAATGATGTTGGTAATCATTCAGTATATGTTTTTCATTTCTGACTACATGTACATTAATATTAATGTAGCTCTGCTTACATCTTGTGCCTCATGATGAATGAAAACTGCCTAATATAACAAATAACTATTCTGTTTTCTAGAATATTAAATTTGAGAAGGAACAGGGCTAGGTTATGTCCTTTTCTGTGGTACATCCTCAAACAAAGAAGTAGTCCATGTGTGCTATGTGACTTGCGAGGCAAGGAGTCTGTAACTGTCACTTCAGTTTCACTTAGCTGCTTATCCCAGCTTTTCCTCATGGAGCGTGCACTGTGCCAGCAACAATCCTGCTTCCACAGGTCTCCAGTACCGGAGCAGGACAGGCCCTTGAAGCATCTGAGCCAAACTTACTTCACTGGTCTCCAGCCTCCATGGCTCAGAGAGGAGTATGATTTCACACACTTTCTGCTGGCCATTCCCAGCTGTTGTGGTGGGGGCTCAGCTGCTGATAGTAGTCAGCAGGGCTTGAGAAGAAGGAGTGAGAAATACCTCCACTTTACCTCAGACAGTGATGAATTATATTAGCATATCTGCTAATGAGAAACCAGAATTCACCTTCTGTCAGGCTCTTGGAAGAAAGGACCTGCAGGAGAGCTTACAGCTCTCTCCACCCCTCTGAGACCAGTGCCCAGCCAGGATTTTGAAACATCGGGTGACTTCTTCAGGTCTCTTCCTTAAGATGTGCATGCTTTTCCTCTGACATACCTATCTAGCAAGCCTAGTTTTAGGTCATAAGAATGTTAGGGTTACGTTTTATTTAGCAGTTTATCTTCAACAGTTTTTCACATTTTAAGTTTTTTTTTTCTTCAACAGTCTTCAGAAACCTCCAGCTGTTCCTTCAGTGATAAAGACACACACACACACACACACATAACTTCCAGTACTATTGAAATAAACCCGCTAGGAACGATTTTCTGCAGTTTCCATTGTTATTCTAATAGCCACGTCCAGGCTCCGCAGCCCAGGCCCTCCCTCCCTCCCACAGGCTGCGTTCTGCCAGGTGCTTGCAGGCAGAACTGCCAGGAACAATGGAAAGTGCATCTCACTGAAAGTTTGGCCACACTATAAATTGACTGAAATACATATTGCTTTTAGAATATAAAAACAGTAGCAGGTAATATACCACAGGTGTGCACCGAGTAGTATTGTGGGAAGCCAGTTGTACCAATTGTGGCAAAAGGAATGATCTCAGTTTTAGGTCAGTGAAAGAAATTTGCTTTTAATGAACTGAATTTGCTTTATAGATTTATTCCTGTTACAGCTAGTTATAAAGAGACCCTACAAAAGCCTGATACTAAAATCTCATTACTTGTATTTCACCACTCTGACCAGAGAAAGCAGGCAAGTTAAATTTTCCCATGCACAGCTAAGCTCCATCTTTTTTGTGATCAGACTATTTTTTATTAAAAACAATCATCATCTCACATGTGCTGATATTTTATGACCGGTATTTTATTGTTTTGTCTACTTTCAATATACAAAAATATTCCTTTGACGTTAGATGTAAAAATTTTCTTATGGATTTCCAGGGAGGGGCCAGGCTTGATTTACTTCCCTATGCTAATGACAATCACTTCCTGAGATTTTGAGTTTCAGGGTGCTCATCCTGTACAACTTTTCTCAGAATACGGGACCTCACCTGCCCATTTAAGTAACTGGAATAATTCCTGTTTAAGCAAGAAATTAATGAAGGAAGTTCTTGTGGTTTACATTATTGGTGGCTCAGATGAGATGACTAGAGAGTGCCTTCTGATTTTATAATCTATGCACCTATAATTCAGATTACACCGAATCAAGTCTAGACTCAGCAGTTTGTTTGTAGAGTCAGGACAGTGGATTAGTAAGAATGTGGCAGCAAGAGAAGTCAGCAAGAGGACTAACAGGACCCCACAGCACAGCACAACTCGGTCCAAGCACCGAGATACCTTCTTCACCCAACGTGCTGTAGACCATGACAGCAATCATGTGAGATACAGACATGTGGCATGTCCACCTTTCTGGGCTGTGTGGCATGGTCCAAGAAAGTGTGTAGAGAGTACTGACCTGTTGTGATATAGGAAAGGAGAGGGACTGTGACCCTCATGAGAGAGGACTGGTAGTTCTATGGACAGCATCTTTTGGCAGCCCCTGCAGAGCAGTTCCTCTGACTTATTTTTCACCTGTGGGAATAAATTGGAAATATTCAGCTACTGACTTGTCCCACTGGAGAGTGCACCAGCAATATGGCTAGATGAATTTTGGGAGTTAGTGAACATTTATTTCTGAATAAATGCACCTTCTAAAAGACAAAGAGAGAATGAGAAAAAAAGAAAAGAATAAAAAGAGGCAAGAATGATACCTTATTAATGGACTAGGCTCACTTGCTTGGTGCACATGGCTAGCTTTATTTCTCTGCTACTCCATTTCAGAGCAGTAGGCAGGCATTCAACACAGTACCCAGAGAAAACAGAGAAGGAGCCACTCTGTGATTCAGATTGGATAGCTGAACAAGGCAATACAGAGTCGTGAAGTGACCCTGTTCTGAATCTCCTGCAGAATATACTTTAAAGTAATTATTGTTGTATTCATGAGTATTTTGTTCCAGCTAGTGATGTGTTAGTCATTTTTAAACTGATTTCTCCTCATCTACCATGAGCTTCACAGTAAATGCATGTTTGGTTTTTTTTCAGTTTAGCAAGGACTGGGCTTTTTTTTCTATATTAAAGAAAGAATAAATCAAATTCACACATGAAGCAGCACATGTTTTCAGGTTCTGCTTCATAAAATCACCCTAGAGAGGCCCTGTTACCAGGGAAGACATTTTATGCAGTGTGTGTATAGGCACTAGTATGCCATTACTAAGATACAGGCTTGCAGGATCTTCCCACAGGACAGGAGCGTTGTTTTCTTTTGCTCTGTCTTGCTTTATTAGATTCTATTATTTATAATGTGATTCATGCTTGAGTCTGAACCTGTGCAGACTAAAAAGAGTGCTATTTGGTACAACTATTATTGCCCATATTCTGTCCTGACTATGAGCATTTCACATGGGGATGTAAGGGGTAAAAAACCACTTCATTATCCTTACATAGAAAGCATAAAAGCCAGCCTTCATCTGGTGAGTGGAAGATCTGCTTCCTTACCTGCTCTCTTGGGCTTGTACATCCATTAAGTAGTCATTGGATAAAATACAGAAGCAGTCCTGGGAGCAGAGCCGTGGTCCCTTACCTCACAAGTGAATGCCCTAATCATAGGGCTAGAGCATCATGCTCACTCCTGTGAGCTCTTTCTGGCCATATAAATCTTGAATTCCTTCTGCACAGCGGCACACCTTCAGCAGAAGGGGCATGCCTGTCTTGCCTCCCCAGGCAGCTTGTATTCCAGTGGCTTTATTAGAAATTTGAACATCTACATCAAGAGGTGGGATTGAATCTCTGTGTCTCATGGTTTTTTTTTAAATAACTCGATCCACTGAGCTGCAAACCCACTTTTGCTTTGTTTGTGCTTTAGATCAAAATATCTGACACAACAGATCTTTAAAAACACGCAAATTCTGCTGGTGTGTGTTAGGCTCACTCACTAACGGTGGACGCAAGTTTGAGCCTCTCTAAGGGAAAGCTAGGTGGCTGGGAAACTTCAAAGTCACAGAGTAGTTTATGAGGTTTAGACACCTCCAGAGTTAGCTGGAAATTGAGAATACAGTCATAATTTAGGACTTCAGTGACTAACTTCTGCCCTAGTCTTGCTTGCTTTAAATTCTTTATTGGATTTGGTCCTAACATAGTGTGGGCCTCCTTTAGGACCACTATGATTTTGTAGTAGGAGTATAGCAAATTGGCAGATAGTTAAACCAATATTCCTTTTAGATGAAAATAGCTAGTTAGAACAATCCCTTCCTATTAAATCTGCAACCTGATTATAATTTTCTTCTATAGCCTACTCTAGAAATACAATGACCAAGATTAAATGAATCATGTTCTGCTGTGACTCAAATATACCATGCAATTTAAATGAAAAATGTGTTTGAATGTAACAAGGTCTCTGGTTTAAATTATGCAATATTTGCATTCATTTTAGAAAAATGTGCCTGATACATAAATATACTCAGAAGCAATAGAATCAGATAGATTAATGATTGTGATTGAAAACAGATATTCGACCTGACATATCATACGAATTGCAGATTTGAGTGAGAAAGTCTGCTATTTAGCAGAGATGTATCTGATACAGAAATAACAAACATTAGGACACCAAGTATTATCTTAATAGTGTAATTGTAAAATTACCGGATCAGAATATGTACCAATTACTAATTAGTTCTTACAATTATATGAAAAAAAATATAATGCCGTCACTGCTAGAAATGGTTAGTAATGGCTTAGTAAGTATTTTTTAACCAAATGTTTAGAATAAATATAAAAAAGGTATTTAAAAATTTATTAAAGTATTTCATGACATTGCATTTTCACTTTAATAGTAATTTACAACTTTCTCACACTCTTTATTTAATGTAATTTTACTGAAAAGTAAGGAGATCGTTTCAGTAGTGTCTTGTGCTGATTCCATTAGCACTTTTAAGAATTCTACAAAAAGAAGAAAATTTATACAGTTTATTTGTGCATATGAAGGCACACTGTCAAGAACTATACGCTCTGGCACCTTGCTGAAATAGTAATTTCTACCAGAAGAGCATGCAGAAAGGTGCGAGTCAAGTGGGGGAAAAAAATAAGCGTTGCCTCCTTCAATGATGAAAATCCTACATCATATTTTTTTCTGAAACCAGGGCTTCTCTTTCATTGAGCTTCAATAAAAATATTATTTTATCTGTTCATCTTAGATTGTTGTAAACACTGTTATTGTTGTCATGCTAATTTTAGGACTCATCTTGTAACCTTTTATATGTTCCCCCATTTTGCAGACAAAATAGGTTCCAAGTCAAGTGTAGTCACAGTGCTAAAATACTGAATGGAATGTTCCAGTGAATCCACATTTCCATGTGCAAATTGATATTCTTTTACATAGCTACCTTACATCTTCATGTTTCCCTTTTTAAATTCCTGATTGATATGGTATAATAACACAAAGAGATTGAGGATTTTTAGGCATGCCAGCAGCAGAGCTGTTCTTGTAACACTACTGCTAGTGAATCGACACTTCTGCTGAAATTCAAGTAGGTCCTACCGAAGGGAAAATGATACTCTGACTGCAAGATTGCTGATAAAATTCCCGAAAATTTTAGGTAATGAAATGTATTTGGCCTGAAGTCTTTGCATTTACCTTACATGTAAGAAAGACTGATTTTTATTATTGTTTTATTCTTGGCAAAAAGTTGGTCAAAACTATTTCTGACACTATGAAAAAAATGCAAACTTTGAGTATCTGCTTAAGTGTTTGGTTGTGTCCCTCTACTGGTAGAATAAAAAACAGCTTGTTGCTATAAATTTACTTATTTCTCCTTTCCATTTCTATGATGTTTTCTATCCCATTTACGAAGAGTCCAGGAATTTCAGATTTTAGGAAAATCTAAAGGCAATAGTTTAAATCACAGAAAATGTGTATTTAATTAAAATATCTCTTCAGTTATTGATTCCAAGAATTTATGTGGAAAGAACATCCCTTAAAAAAATAAAAAAGAAAAGACTATTAAACCTGAAATCTTCAAATATCATAGCAATCTGAGATCCAAATTCATTCAAGTGAAATGGACCTGTCTTTAACTTGTGATCCTTCAAGTCTCAAATGAGATCAAAAACATGATCATCCATTATTAAATACAGCAAGAAGTGAACAAAGCAAGAACCATTTCCCTGCATATTTCAGACTAGCTGAAAGTGCTGCTTAGCACTGGGAACAATCTAGACAAATTCTGGCCTACATTCAGTTAGTTATGTCATGAGCTGGACAGAGAACAAATCTGATTCATATTTGTTGTTTTTGCTTTGACCTCATTAACTACAGGCATAATTCAGTTTGCAATGAATAGTAAACTTTTTTTTTCCCCAGGAACTGGATTGGATTTTAGAAAGAAAAAAAATCACTTTTGCCAGTATTTTCCTGCCACTCTTTCTAGTAAAGACCAAAAAAGAACTCAAGTTGGTTTTAGAATTCATTTTCCACCAGCAATAACACAGAAAGTTATACCAAGAATTATCATGTCCTTCTGCTAGACTGGGGCTCTTCTTTTAGGCTGTAAGACCACAAATCAGTTGGGCAAGTTTATGCTTCTCTGTGCCGTTGGCCAGGTCATCGGGACTTGTTATGACAAGATGCTGAAAAGACAACATCTATCTCACCAGATCAGGTCCCAGATATCTTCTTTACATGTGATCCAAATATAACAGGAATGCAAAGGAACAATGCCTCCATTAACCCTTTTTCACTCTATGCAGTTGGGTGAATGGTCAAGGTTCAGTATGCCCCAAAAGTTCAGAATTGGCCCTGGGACAGATGACATGAGTCTAACACTCCTTCTGTCACAATGACTGCAATATATACACAAAGAGTTTGTGTTCTGGCTTGGTAAGAAGGAACCAGCAGCACACAGAAAACAGTGGAAAGCATAAGATAGCTTTTTTTATATAGACAGATGGTCTGTCAATTATTTAGTTAATATGTATAGAATAGAAGAAATCAGGTAAAATCAAAGACATTTTATTGCATGTTTACAAATATTTTCCTTCTGGCTAAAGCATGTTCATGGGATAATCATTTGCAGATTCCTGATTTTTCTTCAGTTTCTCTTATGATACAGGCCGCACAGTTATGAGATTTAATAAGAATACACATCTGCTTTGAGTCTTCTCAAGGATTTTGGAATGTGTTAAACTGTGCATATGGTTCTGCATTATGGCCAAATACAAATTACAGAATATATACAAATTCTCATTGTTTTTAATAACGTTAATACATTCATGCAAAACACAAAAATTTATAGGGAACTCAGTACTTCTAATTACAGATTTCCATGGTGTTAGTGACAAATACATGCTAATAAGAAAAACTTCCCCATAATTTTGGAATAGGCTGGCAATTTATGTTTACAGTTCTGGTGTTTGTTAACAAGTTAGTTCCCTTTAATGCCACAATATTTGATCACTATTTCATGTACAGATAGCGATAAAGTTGTTTCATTACTATACCTTACCAATAAGCAGTTGCCTCTCACATATACAAATCTTATCACATGTTCATGAAAACACCAATCCCACTATCATTTTAAAATGAAACTTGTCACGTCTTGATGTCCCAGTCCACTGAAGAGTCCTCTACTGAAGATGGGGAACAAGCAAAAGGTTTGTTTTGTTTATTAGAACAACAATAATGACAACAAAGATGACACGAAGGAAGAAAATCAGAGAACATCTTATTCTATTTGTCATTTAAATGAGATGGATTTTTCTTCCTTATTATTCTCTTTTTGTTCCCTTTACTGATTAGGAATTAAAGATACATGAAACATTTCCTGCCCTTTAAATCTGTTCCTCCTCCTATCTGTTTCTCCTCACTGGAGAAATTTTGAGGTATTGTCACTATCAGAGAAATTTGTGCGGCTGTCACTCTATCATGGTATACAATTGAGGGACAGCATTAATGCAGATGTAGTGCCCTAATGCAGAGTAAGTCTTAAGTCAGTAACAAATTTATATAATGTAGGCTGCATCTTAGTATCTACTATTTACATCACTGACTGCTGATCTCTGCAGACTGTGATTGATGTGCTGCTGATGCTGCTGTTCTGCCTGACACTCATGCAAGGTAAAGATATCCCATCAAGGTATAGAACAGAATTGGGGCAGCAACACTGTAGAAGGAAATTACATTAAATAAGTGCTTATGAGATTTAGCCACCTCCAAAGCTTCTCTGTAAGCAAAACAGAGCTTCTAAGTGTTGAGTGGACTCTGAGAATAAAGCATTTGACATGCTGACCTTTTCAACCAAGGTCAAATGCATCAGTTTGGTCGCACTGAGTGTTTCTCCCCACCTACCTCACCCCTTCTCTTTCTAACTTGATTTTGTAATAGGTATCTTATTTGAATGAATATTTCAAGAGGTCAAGGTGGACAAAATTCAATGACCAGCACAGTTTTAAAAATGTCATATATCCTTATTTTCATCTGCTATTTAAACTCAACTGTAATTTGGACATCATGGCCAAAAACTTTAAAACTTTTTGATGTTTTTTCCTTCATAGGAAATTTAGAAGAGTTGATCAACTGACTTTGTAGAAAGTCTTTAGCTAACATAATACTTTAAGGACATATTTAATTGGATCACAGCTTGAAGTGGTAGCAAACTGAGTTTGCCCTTTGCCTTAACGTACCTAGGAATCCTGATCTATATTCCTGATTGCTATTGAATTTTCTAGATTTCATTATAAAATCAATAACTGTTGCACATGGTAAAATAGTTTACAAGAGCTGCAACATATTGTGGACTTCTGAAAACATACTGAGCTCACTGAAGCCACCCAGGCAGCCAATTAGGAGAAAACATCTATTAAGGAAAAACAGGGCAGTCCCATTGACTGCTATTGATTTTCTTAGCCCTGTGAAAAGACAATCAATTAGATAAAGAAGGCTAATGTTACAGCTGCAATTTAATAACCCCTAAAGAAAGGAGGAGGGCTATTGATTCCTGACATGGAATGCAGAGCTTATTGAAATATACTGAACTTCACCTGTCTTATAATCAGGCCTCTAGGAAAGAGGAAGGTCTTTTTGGGACTGAATGTAACTTGTGGCATAGAATCTCAACTATTAAACTGGCTTGGTGATGTCAGACCTAAGAGATGCAAATGAAACAAAACTTTAGAGGAAACACAAGCCCAGGGTTGAATACCAAATCACAGGAGCTATTGACAGACGCTGTCTTGGTGAAGGTTGTTTCTCTGTTTCATACAGAAAGCACCAGAGTACCACCTGTCATTTTCAAAAGCAAAGTCAGTTTTGCCAACCAGCCGTGAATGACAAATAAAGCTTTATATGAAACACAAGGGCATATTATGTGCTATTGTGTGTTCTGCTAAGTGCTAATTTATCTGGCTTGTTCTCTTCAGCAAACACACGCACAGACACATGAAATAATCCATCTAATTATGTAGCTATTTAGGAGAAAAACAAAGCAAGGTGTTTTTGTCTGATACAGAAGGTACATGATACAACAAAGGTTTCAACAAAACCTAACACAGTTAATGAAAATAAATGAAGTGCTGTAAGCTGTAACAATTTTAGAACAAATAAACTTTTGCCAGTTTTATATTTAGGGTAGACCCAGGTGCTTTTCATAAATAGATGAGTACTTTCTTTCATTTTTTGATAGTCCCTAATTGGAAATGGCTAATAGGCCTTGTGGCTTTCCACTATAAAATCTGGTCTAAAATACCTTATATAGATATTTTCTTTATGCTTTTTTTCTATTGCTTGTATTTGATCCTTTCTCTCTCATTATATATATGCCTTTTTTTACCAGCAGACAGCTGCTATTCACAATAATTGCCAGGGCAGTCAATTATACTTTAAATAGGCCTACTTGAGGGCAAATGAGCGTATGGTGGTCTAAATTGTGCTGGAGACATATTATACACAAAGACTGTCATTTCAAGCATCTGGAACATGACAAATATTATTTAGAAGTAGTGCAGTACCTGTATAGTATGTGTTCTCATTACTACATCAATATAGTAATACCCAGTGGACTATGCTTGTATGTTTTGTAATGCAGGGGGGTGGTATGTGTGTACATATGTATTTTTATATATATATATATGTACACACACACAGACACACACATAAACGCATACACATATAAAATGCACATAAACCAATGCCTAGACTGTGCATCTGATTTACTGAACATCTGATTTCC
>JAOXNO010000020.1:19273874-19284372 GCA_028565335.1 Limnodromus scolopaceus
GAGTCCCCTTCTTTGGAGATTTTCAAGACCCACCTGGATGCAGTCTTGAGTAACATGCTCTAGCTCTGGGCAATCCTACTTTGGCAGGGGAGTTGGACTAGGTTATCTCTATGGTCCCTTCCAACTCTAAAAATTCAGTGAAATTCAGTGAAATTCAGTGAAAAACCAACAAAGGAATCAGCTATAACTTTTTAGGGAATATATATACTGTCTCTCTAAAAATATATATATAAAAAATATACAAAATTTAAAATTTACATACAAAGATATCTCCAATAAGTGGGTGTGTCTTTCTAAAGGCATGAGTAGAAATTGAAAACATCCTCTTTACCCGATTCTTGCCCTTGAGAATTTCTTTCATAGAATCACAGAGTACCAGGTTGGAAGTGAACTCAAGGATCATCTGGTCCAAACTTTCTTGCCAAAAGCACGGTCTAGAGAAGATGGCCCAGCACCCTCTTCATCCGAATCTCAAAAGTGTCCAATGCTGGAGAATTCACCACTTGCCTGGGGAGATTATTCCAATGGCTTGATCTCATTGTGAAAAATTTTCCCCTTGTGTCCAATTGGAATATTCCCAGGAGTAACTTGTACCCATTGCTCTTTGTCTTCATGAGGATCCTTGTAAAAAGGGAGTTTCCAACTTCTTTGTAGCCACCCCTTAAATGCTGGAACATGGTGACTTGGTCACCCCTAAGACGTCTTTTTCTCAAGGCTGAGCAAAGCCAGTTCTCTCAGCCTTTCCTCATAGTGCAGGCTTTCCAGTCCTGGGATCGTCTTTGTGGCCTTTCCCTGGACCCTCTCCAGCCAGACCACTTTTTTTTTTTTGCATAGTGGGGACCAAAACTGAACATAGTATTGCAGGTGTAGCCTGACAAGTGCCGAACAGTGTGGGACAATGACTTCTTTATCTCTGCTGGTGATGTCTTTGTTGATGCAACCCAGCATCCTGTTGGCTTTCCCTGCTGCTGCAGGACACTGTTCACTCATACTAAGCTTGCTGTGCACCAGGACCTCCAGGTCCTTTTCCACAGAGCTGTCCCCCAGCCAACTAGATGCCCACCTGTGCTACACTCCTGGATTGTGTTTTCCCAGGTACAAGACCCTACATTTGTCTTTGCTGAACTTCATGAGGTTCTTCTTAGCCCATTCTTCCAGCCTATCCAGGTCTTCTTGCAGGGTGGCTCTCACTTCCAAAGTGTTTGCTTCCCCATCCAGTTTGGGGAAGCAAACTTCAGCAAACTTCATCAGGGTACACTTGATCCCCTCATCCGGATCGCTTATGAAGATATTAAACAGCATTGAGCCCAGAATTGAACCCTGGGGGATCCTGCTTGTAACATGTTGCGGGTTTGTAAAAGGAGCTGTTTACCACCACCTTCTGGGTGTGGCCTGTCAGCCAGTTCCCCACCCACTGCACAGACCACCTGTCTAGACTGTAGTGTATTAGTTTCTCTTTGAGGAGGCTGTGGGGAACTCTACTGAAATAGATGATGTCCACTGCTCACCCCACATCAACTGAACAGGTTATTTTGTTGTATAAAGCCATCAAGATGGTCAAGCATGAGTTGCCATTGGTGAATCAGTGCTGGCTCTTCCCAGTCATGTGTTTCATTTGCCTTTTGATAGTTCCCAGGAGGATAACTTTCCCAGAGACTGAAATAAGACTGATGCGTTTATAATTTCCTGGACCCTCCTGTAAGCCCTTGTTGTAGATGGGGATGACGTTAGCCTTCCTACAGTCTTCTGGGATGTTGCCAGATCTCCACAACTTCTTGAGGATTACAGAGAGCAGCCTCAAAACAACAACATCAGCCAGCTTTGTTAACCTCCTTGGGTGGATATTGTCAGTGCCCATAGATTTGTAGAGGTCCAGCTCCTGTAATAGTTCCCGTAACAACTCATCCTACAATGATGGTTGGTCTGTGTTTGCATCAACCTGGATTGTTGTTCCCCAGGCCTGGGGCTCAACAGTGATGGTAAAGACAGAGGTGAAGAAAGTGTGAGAACTTCTGCCTTTTCAGTATTGTTGTTGACTAATTCACCTCTCTTGTTTAAGAGTAGGCCAATATTTTCCTGCTGTTTCTGTTTGTTGTTTATGTACCTGAAGAACCCTTTCTTGTAGTTTTTGACAGCTCTGGCCAATTTACATATGAGCTGAAGTTTTGTTTTTCTAACTGCTTGTCTGGAGACCCTGACAATGCTCTTCTAGTGCTCAATGGACATTATTTTGCTTTTCCATCTCTGATACACTTCTATTTTGGTTTTGAGCAGATTCAGAAGCTCGCAGTTAAGCCAAGGGGTTTTCTTGCTGCACCTAACTCCCTTACCTTTAAAGGAGACGAACTCTTTTTGTGCTTCTGGTTTTTTGTGTTCCCAAAACCAGCAAGGTTTTGGCTTGCAGTAGCATTCGTGCCCACATGGAATAGTAGCAATGGATAGTAGTCTGTACTCTTGACAAGCTGACTCTTTTGGCAACATAGAATCATAGAATCATCTCGGACCTTAGCTCCTGGACGGCAGCATACTTCTTGGGACTCCCTGTCAGACTGGCAGATAGGTGCCTCAGTACCCTGCAACAGAGAGTCAACCACTATAAGCACTCACAGTTTCTTTTTATGGTATGCACTGTGTGTAGCCGGTACCGTTTCTCCTTGCAGACCTTGCTCATGGATGTCTGCAGCTGTTAAAGCTTCTTACCTGCTTTTTGTTGTAATGCTGGAGGGTGGGGATGGAAGCGGAGTCCTGCATTTGTGGGTCACCAGGGTCCAAGGTGCTTCATTCTCTGTGGTATCCACCACAGGAGCATGGTTCTGAAACCACTTATCTATCTCTGTCTCGGCCCCTCTAATCCTGTGCAACTTTTAGCTGTATCCTGCAACTTGTCCACCTAATACAATCAGGTCAACCTGTACACATCTTTTGGAGGTACTTACCTTTTCTCCAGGAGAAGGGTCTGGGCGGTCATTGCAGCATACCATCTGTACTGAAGTCTCCTTCCTTACCAGTTCCATCTGAGTGGAATTATAAGACGTCTTAGGGACATTCTCTGTAGAAACAGTGTTCTTAACTCTGAGACAAGTGCCCACCATCATGACAGAGACCTGGAGCACTTCCCTGGGCTGTGGGCTTACAAGCAGGGTGCATGGTCCTTCTCACATGAACTGCTGTGTGAACTGTGGTGCCCTCTCTGAGCACCCCATTGATCCGTGTTTGCATGCCCTGTCCAAGCCATGTCAGCCTCTCTCATGAGAGCTGATGGCTCCTGGCAGGGCTCCCTGTCTTCCTTGGGTTTCCCTGGCTTCAGGAGCACCCCTGTACACCTCGATCTAGTGCTCAGCTGCAGAATTTACCATTGCTGCAGCTGCGTGCCTCATGGACCAGGACTTTGGTTCAATGCAAAGAGATGATACAAGAACAGTCTTCAAAGAACATTGGTAGCATTACAAACCTCCTTGATTTTGGGTTCCAAGGAATTTTGCTTTATTCCCGTTTATTTATGTTAAAAGCAAAGGTATAGGGTGAGTTTCTTTAGGAACTGCAAAGCTGAGCAACTGACAGCAAGGCAAAACCAGTTTCCTCAAGTAGTGCTAAACACCAAGCAGTACAGCAGGACTGTTACCGCATTATGCCAAAGTTAAGACTCAAATAGGTAAAAGTGTCATTTTCTGACCATACTGTGACCTAGCAGATCTCCTTCTTGGAGCATTGGCATGCCCACCCACACGAGCCAAAAGGTAATGAAGAACTTCTGCAGCGTTAAGCACGTTAGGTCTTTGGCAGCGGAAGCTCAGTCCCACAAAACAGCAAGCTCTCTCAGCAGGACGGTGTGCTGCGGGAGTGCATACAGTAATGGCTCAGGGTCCCGAGGCAATCTATCTCTGTGAGCATACAGTCAGGCCATAATAGAATTAGTAAGAATATATGACAGAAATAAAATAATATGATTTTATTCCAAGATAAATGAAAGGGTTGCGTGGCAGGGAGATTTCAAAACAAAGAGTTCATTTGATTTTGGAAAGCAGTACATGTTTAGCATCATATCACTACATTCAGTTTACCAGTTAACAGCGTTGCAGGTGTTTGGTATTCATAAGACAAAGGATGCTCAAAAAGTGCCAAGTGAATTAAAAGGAAACTGACAAAAACAATCATGATTAATTAGCACTATTTCTTAAAAATGAATAGTAGTAATGTACATACATGTGGTTCAATCAGCTTGTGAAGACTGAGTACAACGTGAAAACCACCTAGAACTAGTATAGGTTTGTTGAAAAGTACTTCCACTCAGATCATCCAATATGAACAGTTATTCCTATCATCTAGCCAATGCATTCATGGGAGTATGATTGCTCAACAAAATTTTCTTGCACACGCATTTATATGAGCAATGTAACATTTGCAGGATTTCAGAATCAGAGTTAAGGCCTGTTAAGGTTGCCTCGACTTTATTTAGCTGCTTCTCTTCAAAAAATTGTAAGAACAGGACCATAGCCCTACTGTAGTGATGCTTTACGTCAAAGAAAGATGAACATGCTCCACTGTCAGTCAGTCTGTAAGTGCTTTGGTTTAAGCACTTAATGAGGTTAAGTTTAAGGACACCTGTAATATTAAGCCTGTGCCTAAATATTTGGCTGACTAATGCCTACACTGAGGAACAACCTTCACAGCAACTTCGCTGTCGTGGTCTGGCCTGCCCTACAAATTACAGAGGTATGCGCTTGTCCTGGCAGCTTTCTCCTGTCCTTATGTCACTGGAGCAGGACATGCAGAATGGCATGCTGGAGCAAACTACAAAATATAGCAATTGGAACAGGATCCAAAGCATGTTTTCAGGATTTGTTTATTTGGGGCTTGTTTCAAGCCCATCTCTCTGCAAATGCTTTCTCTTTTCACACATTTTTATCAGGCCCATTTGAAGTCAGACATTATGGCCACTTGTTAGAAATTAATAATGCCAAAGAATACTAGTGAAACTGAAATAGTAAATTATTCAAGAGTTTCCTGTCTTTAAATTCCTACTATATTTTCATCAAAAAGAGTAACAGAAAATATCCCAGAACAAAACTTTCAGGAAGGAAGTGAATATAAATTGTTAGTTTATGCAGTGCATCATAAGGTAGATAAGCAAGAAATTTCTGGATTTGTTTCAAACCCCTTTTTACCTCAGAGTTTCTGGACAGCACTTGCACCTTCTGAAGACGACTCACAATACTCTTAAATTTTCTTGTGCTCTCATATCAGATGTCTCTGCAGGCTCTGCATGAGAGCATTTGAGGCACTATGAAAAGTAGAGCAGCTGGGCACAGGGGAATGACATAAGAAGAGGTAGTACCTTTGCATTTGGTTTATTTTTTAACATGCTTGTAATCACCTAGCACAGTAAAGTGCTATAATAATGTGAATAATAAACGCAGCAGCAATACAATGTCCCAAGGAGAGAGTGGGTTATTTGTTGGCAAGGTGCCAGCCAAGGATAATACATGCCTTGAGAAAATTCCCACTGACTGCTTTGAAATACAACTGTTAGGACAGAGAGGGTGAGACCCTTCACTGGGGGGGAAAAAAAAAAAAGAAAAGGGAAAAAAGGGAGAAAATGCTGAAGTGGGGACAAGATCAAGTGCCAGGGATGAGGGAGGATACTTGGAGGCCTCCCAGAATATTCTCAGGAGTCTCATTCTTGTTTTGTACAGTAAAGGAGCGTAACTATCCCTTCTGCAACACTCCAGGTGAGACACAAGTGAAACAGAAAAGCAATCATGATACTTTCTACCACTCAGGCACCTCTTTTTGAAGGTACAAGGGAAGGTGGAATGTTAAAGCTTTTCATGGTTATTGAAAATATATATAACGCTTAGTTTTTACATAAGAGCCTTGCTGAAATTCTGGTACTAATTAAAATTTCCTGCCATGCTACTGTAAGCCATCAAAATGAAAGAGCATGTTTTTAAATGTAGTAAATCTAGCCAGTGAAAATGAGTAGCAGGGAAGTAAAGACCAGTCTTATTCCTGATAGAAATTATTGTAGAAATAGCTTTTCTATGTTGTTCTGATACTTGTGCATAGAGGTTTGAGAAGGAAACCATCCATAAAAAATATATTAGATAATTTTTATTAAATATGTGTATAAGTATACAATGTCTAAATAGATCTGCACTGATTCTGCAATGTCAGTTCTGGAACAGCTGGTTTCATTTTCTTTCAACTAGGCATCAAAACTCTACTGGATATATACTGATTATAAAAGCTGTTATGAACAATTTATGCCTGTGATGTAAGATCATGATAATAACCACATTCTGTATTTGCTTGAAGGAATGAGAGGCTGATCTTTAGAAGGAAGCTAACTGTATCAGTTTCAAAATTTTGATAGCTCTGATTATCAAGAACAATAGATATTTAAAAGATACATTTAGCTTTTTCAGATATAAAAGACCACTTGAAAGAGGGTCTATAAATGGATTGCAACATTTGAAAATAAAGAGAAAATTATCTCAAGGTCTCTGCTAGATATTAATGGAGTGTTTCATTGGTATCGTGGTTTTTTTACAGTCCAAAAGATTATCTTTGTGATTCCTATTCTGTGTACATATTGATGAATACTTGTTATGTAAAACAGACATCAAATTAATTATGGACATGACTCTGTGAATCTCAGAATACCACTATGAATTAATTTAACCCACTAGTTTTTCCCCTCTTCTGTGGCACCTTTTAATAAAGGTGGTTCCAAAGGACAAAAAGCAAAAGGGGCAGCTGGTTTAAGAGGTACTTCTCTGCATTCAGTGTCAATGTACCTGGTGAGAAGAAGAAGAATGAAGGTTTGTAAGAGTGAGCTTAACACAAATAAAGTCAGGAGTGTTGCAGCAGGACTCTTCTCCAGCTAAGCCTTGTCAGTCCTTTGCTTCTCCATCAGTCAGACAAAGACTATGGTTCAATAGGCAGGAGCAGAGTATCATCTCTGTAAAAAGACAGGCCCTCTGCAGCATTTATGTAAAAGGTCAAGGCTGGCACATCTCCTCCTGGGAGTCTAAACAAGGCAGAGACATGGCAAAGGAAGGACTCGTTAGTAATCAGAAAGAATAACCCCTGGTTTCTCTTTCTACTCTTTTTTTTTTTTCTTCCTTCCCAGCACTGCCCTCCTCCCCCCCCCCCCCTTTCTTTGTCTTTCCTTACCATATACCCTTCACTAAGTGTGCTTCGTACTTTCTGTGTAGCTTCACTTCCTGACTCACTTGCCTCCCTGTGCAGGCAAGTGCTACCTGCACCACATCAGACAACAGGAGCATTCAAAGAATGTCACAGTTTCACTTTCATAGAGGTTTTCACAATTTCAAGGAAAGCTATTTTCATTTATGTAAATAACATTAAAAAAAACCCTGAACGTGAGCTGTGATCAGACTATGTCCTCATTTAAATTTTAGGGCTTGTACTGTTTCAATAGTTCAGCTACTAGCTTTCAAAATCTCTCTGCAGCAAAACCCCAAATCTTTTCAAAACCCTTTTTTCCCCTATAAAACATGATTTGATTATGCCTCCATTCATTATTCTGATCCTTTAAATTGAGTCAGTCTCTAACTCTTTCCTATGGATTTACATTATGTGTTTAGCATTGAAACCAATTGTGTACTATGAACTAAACATCATACTAATGTAAAGAAATTTAAAATTGCATTTGTTTAGAAAAGCATCTGCCTCAATCACTTATAGAATAATTAGGAATGCCTCAGTACATGCAATTAAAGAATGAGTTCTCAGAACAGGATTGAATATAAAGGACAGTCGTTATTGCCGGGTAAAGCTAGCTTGGTTTTAAAGAAAAAGATAGGGAGGAAAGTAAGAGACTCATTACAAATGGATTCCTTGGCGCTCAGCTCTCTTGTGTCCCTCCTAACATATCTACACTATACTATTAACCTTAGCTTCTACTCTAATGCCAGTGATGCTCAACACTGCATCTCATTTGACATTTTAAATAATTTGACAACATTACTCTTGTTCTATCTTAAGCAGAGCCTGTGACTTCCAAACCATTCAGCTAAATGTCTGGAACATAAGTGCAAGAAAAGCATCCTCATTTGCAATTCTATCAACTCTGCCTCATCTGCCTACTCCCTGTAATCTTGACATCAACCTTGATCTTTAAGATTTCACCAACGTTTTTTTTTCATATTACCAGCATTTGACAAAAAATCTGCTAAAGTAACTAGTTTATTAATTTTCTTTTAGCTTAATTCCATACCTGGATTCTTTGTGGTCTTCTTCAGTTTATTAAACCCTGAGCCCCAGTAGATGAAGGATGCCTCCGTCCACCTTCACCAGAATGTTAAGATATACACTCATTTCCATCTTTGCACACCTACATGCCTAAGTTGATAAATTTGCTCAGAACAGCCATCATTGATATTCACTATGCTTGAGCCTGCTAATGCTTACCTCACTGAGCCTTCTGTTGATTTCTTTATGGCCTCCGACTCCCACAGTTTCTCCTCTTTCTGCTACTCACACTGGTCCTTCTGCAAGAGCAACCCATTGTTGGGGAGCAAAGTTCTTTCCATCAAGGTTGGAAAATTTTTCATCAGCACAGATCTCATCATAGCGAGCAAGAGTTAGGTGGCAGAACTTTAGCACATTCGCATGTCATCTTCATGTTGTATAAGTCATAATTTTGCTCTTGGAAGTTCTCAAGAATAAATATGATACTAACTTAGCTGGTATATTAGTTATAATTATATACATATGTATATATTAATATTTTGTTCTGTGATTAGTGTCCACCATAGTCGGAGTGAGTTACTTTCTAATGGTGTCTGTCTCTCACCATCCGCTAAAGGGAGAATCAACAAGTTAGATGGATTAAATTGGATAACATAAATCTTACCAGTTACTTTTCTTCCTTAAGAAACTACATTTTTTCTAGCAATCTAATGCAGGGGATACAAAACAGAAAGCTTATCTTCATAGGAGAACAATATTTTTAAAAAGAGGAAGATTTAGAAGGAAAGAAATGTCCTTTACTAAGTCTAAACAATATGTTTCACTTACATCATTAAGCTACTGCAGTTACAACATTAAATCAACACACTGAAAAGGTTAGTTTTCAAAAGGTAGATGTTAAACACCATAAAAAAAAATCTGATCCTATCATACATCTTCAGACAGACCCTGTAGACTGCAAGAATACATTTAAAAGATAAAAAATATGTTAATTCACAGTATTAGGAAAGGATAAAAAAAAGAAAACTAGACAGAACTGTCAGCTCTAGAAGAAAATAAATTAAATTAGGCATAGTATTTGTTGAAAAAAAATACGCAAAATAGCAAATTTTCAATAAGCACTATTTGAATATAATGGCCAAAGTGCTACATAGCTCAAAAATAGAGACTAACCTCCCTGTGAAAGAGTATATGTATTTTTTTCCGCCAACATATTCTGATGAACTGAATGCCAAGAAAAATAGCTTTAAAACTTCTTTATTCAATATAAAGGTGTAAGCTTTCTCCAGTTCTACTTCCTACTTGTAGCAATTTTATTAAATTACTACAGTAATCAGCTGAGACCCATTAAGCATTAGCTTGACCTGCTTCTCAAGTATCTAAGCAGATGCAGCTGGAATGAAAACAGATGGAAGGTGTAAATGAGAAGATTCAATTAACATTTTTTCTCCTTCTCATATGAGTTTCAAAAAGAAACTCCCTCAGGATTGAAAGTGATCCCTTAATTTAAGAAATATCTTTCTCGTCTATTCAAAATAAAATATTTTAATGTCATTGTAAGCCCTTGGTTCAGCCTGGGAAACTGAGTGCTTACAGGTTTATGATATGACTACAATAACAATGAAATCAAGCTGGACCAAAAGTGTGCAACTACTATCTAACTAAATGGGAGAGCCTTAAGCATATTTAAGTTAGCTAAGCAACAGAAGATAATATGTACAAGAATTTGCTACAAAATTAGATATTCATGCAATGTTTACCTTATTAAACATAATAAAAGTCTAACTTTCCCGCATTAAGAGGTTCATAGACATGATGCACCTTTTCCTCATTTGATGTTGATTGGTACAGTTCTGCTTTCAGCGAAACTACATCAGAGGATCAGTACCAATGACATTTCAGACATGACCAATACAGTAGAGAGAAATATAAATAATGTAGTTTTAATTACATATTAGTCTAAAGAGGTGTGGCAGCTTAATTGAAATGCAGATGCTGCCTAAGCTTCTGGCTTGTTATTGCTGGTGAGTTATCCTGGTTTGCACCATAACGCCCTTTTGTATAACTGCAGACTTTTAAGAGAATTTTATAACCACATTTTCTAACAAGTAGGTTTGTAAATAATACCTTGCAGATAGCCTTAGAATAACATAATTACGTTGTATTGCAATACATTGAGGGTGAAATCCTGTTGGTGGCTGGTTACCAGTGGTGTCCCTCAGGGCTTGGTTCTGGGGCCAGTCTTGTTTAATATTTTTATTGATGATCTAGATAAGGGGAT